>CM055094.1:35242213-35842213 GCA_029204225.1 Diphasiastrum complanatum
TTCTGTTGAAAATCAGAACTCAAATGAACTTTGAAGAGTGCCATTGACTCATTATCTCCGTTGGAAGCTTGAGATATCTTGGCTATGGGGTGCTTAATTATCTCTACTCTGTGAGTTAGAACCCAGTTTTTGTTGCAAGATATTTGGAGAGCTGGCCTACCGTTGCTAGATGAGTGAGTCATCTAACCATTCAATCACATTATAGCCGTTGAAGAATTGAACGTTGACTTCCAAAATACTGAAGGATTATTGCTGATTTCCAAAAGAGAGTTGAGAGATGTGATTATTAACATCGCTACCTCTATAATACATCTGACCATCGCTGCTACTACTTTGCAAGCCTTCACTACGCCTATGAGTATTAGATATGAAGGAAAGCCATCACTAAGCTAGTTGTCAGATCAGAGACTCAGCTAACTGAGCCTTCACGACCATGAAAAGGGAGCTTGCAACTGTTGTCTAAAGCTGATCTATCAATGACCATTGAGAACTCACTGATTTATTGTCAATGAGAGCCCTCATAGCTGTTCTAGTTCAGATCAGTTCTGTCCTAGCAAAGGACAGAAGCAAAGTGACAAACATAGTAGAATCAATTGAAGCATTCATGACTAACACTTCTTCGCTTTCTGGCTACATGCATATGCACTTAGAAATAGGTATGGCTTTATCTATTTTTAGTTCGTTTCATCTATGTCACTTTTCATAATCATTTATTTTTCGTATGCACTTAGAATTCTTGTCAATTGGAGTATGTTTGGTTTTTGCCACGGTTTTCTTTTTGCCACGTGGAGGTCGGATTCTGACGTCCACGTGGCAGAAAAAAAAAAGTTTTTTTTTTTTTTTTTTCCGTTTTTTTCCCAGGTGGACGTCAGATTCCGACGTCCACGTGGCATGTTCTCCGGTTCGTTTTTACCCGCCGGTTGCTGGTTTTGGGCTTGGCGTCGGATTCTGACGGATTTTAAATGCAACGGATTTTGACGACCTTATAGGGGCGCATTTTTTGACACCCGCGTCGATTTAAAAAAAATTAAAACGCGATTTCACAGCGAAAATCCCGTCGAAAATCGCGGCAATTCTTGTAGTGGTTGAAACAACGATATTGAAAAACTGTTGGTTGCACACTTGCTGAAATAATGTCTTGGTAGAAACAAAACTGATAACCCACTATAGAAATGCAAATTATTGAACCACCCACTCTGATACCATGTCAAAAAATGGTTGGTTATCAGAAAGGAGTTCTAATACCATGTCGTAAAAATGATGGGAATGCGAAAGGATCGATTGTTATTGGAGTAATAGAGATCTGATAGAAACAGAACTCTGATATCAAATCGGAAATGTGTAATAGCAGCAAAAGTTTTAGCAATGAATGATTATGGATCGGAAGCGTGTCATTTACCAACAATAAGAAAGAAGATAAATGAACAATAACAATGCGCAATAGAACAAAACAATAGTATAGACAAAATTTGCACTCTGATTGATTGAAAAATGAGTACAATAGATTGAAGCAACAGCGCGAGGCTATGTATCGAAAAGTAAGCTTCAACTGAATGTTGTTGAACAAAAACTAATTAGCTACAGAATGAGATTGCTGTTTTAATCTAATTAGGCACTGACTCTATACATTGATGATTGCGTGTCAGTGATCAATATATTGAAAGCATGATATTAATCTACTTAATTTACTATATTCGTTCTATAGTAGGTAGTCATCATTGTGACCATAAATGTGTGTAATGTCAATGTCACGACGTAGGTCGGATTTCTGATTGACAGTATCGAAAAATACAATGTATCGAAAATATACAATGACTCAAAAAATTATGAGACTGACTCAAAAAATTACGACTCGAGTCGAGTCGATCCGGTATCAAGAAATTCTAAAAATACAACTCGAGTCGAGTCGATTCGGTATCGAGAAATTCTAAAAATACTACGAATTTTTTTTTCCAGATCGATCCGGTATCAAAAAAGTCTGATTCTGGATTTCGATCTTTTGTTTAAAACTTCGAGTCTCTCCTTTTGTTTTTTTTTTTTTGGTTTTCTAGTATAAGTATATACAACTTTCATGATGCTCATTACTGAATGGATTTGGGCTTGAGCATTGAAATCCAACAAGAACTCCGTAATGACCGCAATTGGCTCGTATGCGGTAATCCTTCGGTAGGTTCGACTTCCCTACCCAGACCGCATGAAGATCGCAATCGTTACCTTTGTGGTTGCCTTCGTCCATTCGGCTTCCAGTCGAATACGACCTTTCATTAACAATCCTACCTACTACTCTACCTTCATAATTTCAATTATTCTAAAATGACTTATCCTACTCTATTCGTCTAACTTTGTAAATACATGTCCACTAAATAGTATCCCCCGGCGGAAGAAAACGAGTTCCACCAAGTTTCAAGCTTGAGTCTTCTTCATCTTCTTCCTGTGCTCAAGCTCCTCGCTATCATGTTCACTATTGTCAGATGTATGTGCCTCTATCCAATTGCTCACCGAATGTCCCTGACCTTGTTCATCATCAATTGGGCTTGTACAACTTGAGCACTCCCTTCGATTGCGACATTTCTATCAATGTTGTTAGTTGTCGGCGACAATGACTGACCACTTGGTCTCGATACTGGCATGAGTGGACCATGTCGAATAGGTGTTTACAGATTCTCTGTCTTAGTATATGTTTATTAGTATTCTTCTGCTCATTTCTTCTTCTGCCTATTAGCAGAGACGGTGGGCTCTTGCTAAAGTTATTCTTTCTTGTTCAAAGCCCAAAATCAGGCAGAAGGGACAAATTATCTTTATAGTATTAATGTCCTGCCTGTCAGAGGACAACTCAAGGTCTGTCTCCCTTGAACTGTATGTACATGCATAATCAACCAAAATGCAAGCCAATGCGTTCAACAAATGATCTACATTACTGTTCAGTTGAACAACGATTCCTACTTCTACTTTGCTGCAAAATGAACTGAAATTAGATCCTAAGCACTACTATACTTGCATAAATTGACAAAACAAGAAACAAGAACTAATCTACATCATTTTGGAGGTCCAAGAATCAAGAAACCAACCAGCCTTTTGATTCTTGGACATCCCAAAAACATCAAGAACTAGACTGTTGGAGGATTTGCAAGATTTATACCACATTTCTAGCCTATTTAGTTTACTTGAATGCTGATTCCTACATTAATTCACAAACAAGAAATGAAAACCAATAAGTTCTAAATCCACAACCACACACAATATGAATGGAAGGGCATGATCATAGGGGCATCACTCAAGAAAACCATCATGAGCAAAGAGCTTAGTGTAGCATCAAACTCATGGAAAATCTTCTTATTAAGCATGGAGATACAATGCAACAAGCTCCTCTTCACAAAGATGAAGTCTCTTAAATAAGCAAGAGAGCTCCTTAGGTGACATCCTAGTGGAATTTTCACATTTCACAAATTACAAGTGGAATAATGCTCTCCACTAGAGGTCACCATCAAAAGGTGGCTCACTCTACTTTCTTTAAGAGATGTCTACTTGCATTTATTACATTTGCCTAGAAATACTAGTTCCTACATGGTCATTCCATCTTTCGGGATTCACCATAAGGTTTACACAGTTCTTGCTTGTCATTACTACTAGTATTCCTCGTCTCTCATACTCAGCTCTCAGTCTTCGTTAGTTTCGTCTTCTCAGAGGCCTCCTCGGTCTAAAGTGAGAGGTGCTCTTGAGTTGCTCTGTCTGAGTATCTTGGGGATTTGTCAGAATCAGCCAGCATCATCCCACCCCTAATGTGTTGCATGACCCACTGCAACTCATATTGGACGATGTCGCTCTGCTTTCGCATTGGCGTCTTCGATCGACACTTGGAAAAGCGTAGATCCTCGTTCGCTTACATAAAACCAAGTGTTTATTGTTGTCAGTTTTTATCAAAAATTATTTTTGCAAATTGTTGCAATTTAACCAGAATGTCTTATTGCTGCAATTGGTTGACATTCTCAAAATTTAAGGAGCTTCTGTCTTCTTCCTTACCACTTGTATCTGCCATTGACGGTTTGATCTTTGGTTTCTTGGCGTACTAACTTCTGGGAGAACTGTATCCTCCATTTTACTTCTGGGTGTTCCGCAATTCTTTTCAAAGTTGAAGTTCCAGTCTTGTCGATGCTCTTTCCTGATAGGTAGCAGATATGTTGGTTATCAATCTTCAAGGGAATGGACTCATCCACACATTGGTGGTAGAAATAGATCGGACGAATGGTTTGGTGGCGGCAAGGAAGCATGATGAAGGCCTGGTGGAAGGGTGAAGGAACTGATAGTTCTACAGTTACAGCCTTGGACCGTTGCAATGTCGAGCTTTGACCACCACTTGCTGGGTGAGGAGCTCACTTTATTTTGCAGGTTCACGGTTGTCTTCATCTTTCTTTTTCTGCAGCTCTTTCTTTTGATCTGTTACTTTTGGATCTCTTTGGGCTTCATAGGAGGGGAATCAACTATCATTGCTCCAGAGAGTCTCTTTTGATCAAGATCGATCTGACTCAATTGTTGCTTAAGTTTTGTTCTTTTCTCCTCAGCTTCTTGGATCTTCCTCTTAAGTAGATTATTTGGGAAGGCATTCACTAAATATGGAAGGTTGACGAACATGGCCATTCCCTTCTATGAATTTGAAGGACAATTTCATGTTTCTATGTTGTAAGGTATAGCTTGGGATGCAGTTATGGTTGAGGTACTATGTTTAGATGACCTCTCAGAGCAAGAGATTCAAACCGAATCTCTATCTGGATTTCCGATTCCTAGATGTATTTTGTATTGGCACATTGGAAATTTTATCAGCATGTGGAAAGCCAAATAGATTTGAAGTTGCAAAAATGAAGAAAAACTGTCAATTCTTTGTGTTGGTTGCTCTTGGTTGGACATTGTAGCAGATGACAGGATATCGGTTTCGCTTTCCTCCTACAAGGACTCATGTCATATTAGAGTCTTTTTGCCATTATGGAGCTGGTGTAGTGCTTGGTAATGTAGAAGTTTGCAGAAACTTCTCGAGTGAGCAGCAGGTTGAGCGGTTGGGTGTTATGGTGCTCGTGTTGTGTTGTCGTGAGGATCCTATCGGGAGTCATAACTAACATGTCGGACAGGTAGGATCTTAGTTGGTTGTTTCGGACAGTCTTTGAAACTGTGTTTTCTGACATAGTCGGGACACTCGGCATGTTACTTGGTCTTGACTGGGCAATCAACCATGAAATGGCCGGTTTCACCACAAATGAAACATCTGTTGTTCAATGGCCCTTGTATAACAGCGTAGCCATCTTGTATGGCGAATGGTTCTGGACTTTCATGTGGATATTCATGATAAGTCAAGGAATGTCCAGATGGTGACGGTTGTTCTTCATATTGTTGGACTGTATGTGCTTGGATAGGTTGATATGAAGCACAAGCATCAGCAGCATGCATAGCCCGACAGTGTGGGTACCAGATTGGTTTTCGTCGATAAGGTACCTGTGCAAGGTTTGGCTGACCAGGCATACTACTTTGGATAGACTTCAGGGTAGTTCGAAACTCATTGGTGAGTTTTTCCATCTGTAGTTGGTGTTGCTGATTAAGCAACTCCAACTGGGATTTCCAAAGCTGATCTTGGTATCCTCGATTGGCTTCGACTCATGGACATAGAGGGCAAAGTGTCGAAAATAGGATTGATAAGGAATAGCGAAAACTTCCTACTTCCAATGCATGACTACGCCTATCAAAAATAGTGATGGAAATCACGTTCAATCTTAGCAATAAACTTTGAAATCTCTAGATACTAAGTGATTACGTAGCCAAACATAAAGTATTAAATTCTCAGATAATTTCTACCAATTACAAAAGCAATACAGAGATGCATGCATTCTGACACAAATTGAACGCAATAAGGAAATAGTATTGATTCAAAAAAACAAAATTAGATGCTAATGAGCACAAGACAATAGCAGATAGAAACTATGCAATCTAAAGCTAACTGAGAATAAGTCTGAAATTACAATAAGTAAAAAACATATAGGCATATATAGTAATGATAACAGAGCTTGTTATTTGGCCCTTTATGCCATGGTGTTCGGACGCTTATAACATGTGTTTTTAAGCATATTTTTTGAAATATATGCCCAAAGTATGTCCATATGGCTTCAACGTAAGTCAAATTTCTATTAACAATATAATCATATATGTTTATAACATAATTTACTGTTATGAATCTTACAACCATAATCTATATACCTATGTATTGACCTTTTTTTGTAAACATAATGTGATTAAATGCCCAAGGCCATATAGTAAACATAATTATGGCCAAACTATGAGCTATAGACCTAATTATTATTCCAACACCTAAGATTGAAGTACACTCTTGAAAAGTCCAAAAACCTGAAAATCAAGAGATCCTATCAAATTTAGGGTTTCATAAAAAATGCAAAATATTGAATTAAGCAAAATCTACATGCAAAAGCTAGAATCTTGATATATCATCTATGAGAATATATCATCCTTTACCATGAGCAATTTTTGTCTCCTCATTCCAACAAGTGGTTTCAAAAATCGGCCATCCACAAGTGATTTGACCTAAAATGACTTTTAGATGACAAAGATCCAATCTCTATAGTTGAAAATGCTTGATTTGAGTTAGCAACACCTTCAAATCCTCATAGAATTTATGGCGCCCTCAAATCCACCAGTAGATTTGGTAAAAACACAAAATTCAGCCTGCAACTGGTTCTAATACCATGTGAAAAATTAGAGATCAAAACATATTTAGTTCGTCAATGATCTTTAGCCAAGTTTGATCACACATCTAGATTCATCAACAACATAGAAATCACTACTTTATGCATGCTAGAATTTAGAAATGCATCAAGATCTGATCATAAACACTTAGATCTAACTTAGTACTATCCTTGTCCATACATCAGCAATACAATACAATACTCCACACGTGTGAAAGCTAGATCAACTAGAAAATCAACATTCTACACATAGAAACTCAAGATATCATGAGAAATTCACAAGAGATGGACATAGAATAAAAAAAGATAAATTATCCACATCATAAGGGAATACAATGATCTGTTCTCCATGCAGGTATAGCTATTTATATTAGCCACAATGTCATTTAGCCACTTTCCCTAAGTATGCCCTAAAATGGCAACTTCTAGGTACTTAACCAAAAACCTAGAAATACTAGTCTAAATGTAATGTACCAAAATTAGCCAATTAGAATGGGTCCAAACTCGACCTCATCCACTCATGTACTTGCCAAAAATAGTAAAACCACATTGACAAATATGAAACTATCTCTAAATTGATATTTCAAGTTGGCCTCAAAATTGCCAAATAAAATGTCAAAACTAGTTGACAATTTTCACAAGATCCAATTGAGAAGATCCACCAGAATATGGAAGCCACCTATGAGGCTATTTGAAAGCCAAGAATCAAATGTGATTACAAACTTTGAATTTGATAGTACTGCTGAGGAGCCAATGACATATTTAAAAACCATTGAAGGCCCAAAGGACAAATTTTGGATGCATGCCATGACTGAGAGAGATGCAATCTATGAAGAAGAATGAGGCATGGAATGCAAATGGTTCTATAAGAAAATTGACTACAAATGGGAATTCCATGTAATTTGAAGATGTTTTCTAAAAATATGTATGCTATTTGAGCTACATTATCAGTACTTTTAGATGTGAAATTGTAAAAGCCATCTATCTTGAGGTTTGGGGGTCCACTTTCAAAAGCACTCATTGTACACTTGTAAATATTTGATTAGGCCAATTTTGAAAGTGGATTAGCTCATGGTAGTGTGTTAGAAATCAATGATAAACTTCATTGTTATTGTTTACGATGTACATTAATGTTGACAGTTGTGACCAGTTGTTATTAGCCGTAGGCTAGTCTATTAGTCTACTCGTAGCTTTTTTCTCTCTCTATCAGGATTCAGGGTTTATTTGTACACTTTACATTCTGTATGAGTTAGTGTGATAGAGTGATTGTGTGTGTGCTTCTTCCGCCTTCTTGTGGTGATTGTTTATGGTGAATGCTTGATGTTCCATATCTGATTATTGACATGGTATCAGAGCAACGATAGTCATGCGTGCCTGATCAGTGGATACAACTTGTCACAGGCTCTGCAATGAAGTGAGAAAGTCCTTCACGGGAGGTGAAAGCTTGGAGAGACAAAAATGGCTGGAAGAGATTTTTCTTTGGTGTATTTTGCAAGTTCGGAGTTCAGAATCATCAGTGGAAAACGAAGACACAATCCTGGAGGCATCAGAAAGACCAGGGCAGTATCAGACAGATTGAAAATCTATTGAGTGGGGAGTTTTTTTTTTTTTTTACAATACTTCCTAGTTGTTGTGAAAAGCACAGTCCCGGAGGCATCAGAAAGGCCAGGGCAGTCTCAGACAAATTGAAAATCTGTTGAGTGGGGGGAGATTTTTACAGTACTTTCTAGTTGTTGTGAAAAGTGCCATTTGTGTGTAAGGTTTGCCAAGAAATCTCTCATTTGTCTATTTGGGGTACCGCAAATCCCACTAGACAGTGTCTAGTACTGCCATTTGAAATTAGGAGGCTTCATACTATTCACATTACTGATCTCTGTCTTTTGAACGATCACACATTTCGAAATCTTTGCAAAGAGGAGGCGGCGCAGCCACCGCGCCGAAGTGGAGAATCTAGAATATTCTCTTTGAAAGTTCTTATATTCCCTCTACTTTTCATCTTTTCCATACCAATATTGGATCGACGCACCAGAGGTAAGAAAAATCTTGAACAGTCGTACATCCGCGTGTCATACAAATACAGCATATCCGTATCAATATCAAATCCACGTGCCAAAGGTAAAGAAGATACTGAGCAGTCGTACATTCGCGCATCATACCGATATCGCATACCCGTACCAATATCGGATCCATGTGCGCGAGCTAAAGAGAATCTCGAACAGTCGTACACCCGCGCGTCGTACCGATATCAGGTCTTACACGGGATGCTTTATATTTTTTTTTGATCTATTCACTGGTCTCCACATAAACAAATCTATTTTTGACTCAACAAAACTAAAGTCAAGTTATTTCTCGGAGTAGCACCCTTTGAGTGGTAGCATGGTATTGTGTTTTTTAACAAATATAAAACAAGCATTTCCTGAAGCAAACTTTACCATTGTTCTGTTTAACACTCTTATATAATCAAATTGACGCGTTGTGAACATACTACTCTATAAGCAACAAGGTCATAGTCATTTGTGGGCAATGTTTCATTTTGCATATGTAGCAAATGTCTCGTTTCTACCAATGTTCTTTCCACCTTACTCTTAACACTCTTAGACTGTCAATATGAAGATATGCTACTCGTTACAACTTAACAAATAACAAGCTTATAGATGTTCACGAGCAGAGTTTCTTCGCGCATATATAACATCATGCTTCTTATGATGCACATTGATACCAGCATTCAACAATACATTTTTTAATTGACCTCACCAACTACCTACTACATTGCACGCATTTACAAAAAACCAATTCATGAACAAAGTTTCTTTTTGCATATGTAGCAACATGCTTCTTATGATGCACATTGGTACCAGCATTAAGCAATACATTTCTAAATTGACCTCACCAGCTACCTACTACATTGCATGCATTTAAAAAAAAACAATTGATAGCTAGCAACAGCAGCACAATTGTGCATTGCATTACACATCAAGATATGTGTATA
Source organism: Diphasiastrum complanatum (assembly GCA_029204225.1). Taxonomy (NCBI): domain Eukaryota; kingdom Viridiplantae; phylum Streptophyta; class Lycopodiopsida; order Lycopodiales; family Lycopodiaceae; genus Diphasiastrum; species Diphasiastrum complanatum. The sequence continues at coordinate 35,251,943 of CM055094.1, forward strand.
TATATTGTTACACTAATACTAGTATTGTCACATTTCATGTACCATCTTCTGAAATCTATATCATTGAGTTTTGCACTGCCTAGCCTTGTCCTAAAGCGAGGCCCCTCTTGAAGGGCTTCAAGAGGATAGCTTCAAGCCCACTTGAGGCCCTTGGCTCAGACACAAGATGAGGCCTCAAGAGGGGGTGCCCAACATGACCATTACCATGTGAGTGTTCGTGACCATGGTTGTCGTGATCTGCATAACCAAGCATAAAGTCATCTACTAGTGGGTTTTCCAATAATTGACTAATTGATATGCAGATAACAAAGAAAAGACACTTCAAAATATGCTAGCAGTGGAGCTAGCTAGAAAAAGCTCACCAAGTGGAGTTAGCTAAAAAAAAGCTCGCCTCACATAGCTCGCCATATTTTCGGCCTCATTGAATGCAAGAAGTACCATGAATTTTGGCTCTCCTATATATGTACATATCATTCTCACTCATTTCTAATAAAGAATCAAGCTTTGGTAATGTCATAATGTCAAATTTGGATCTCATTCTATGTTGCTTGTAATTGTATTCTCTCTCTAACTCGGATCTGTGTCCTCTTCATACATGATCTTGCTTATGCTCATTCCCTTGTTGTGAGGAATTAATGTAGCTTTGATCTATAGCATTCTAGATTGTGCTCTAGCCTCAGGTTTGTTGGTAGATTGCAAGATTGCTCTATAGGTGATCTGTGTGCCACCACAAAGCATGGTAAAGATCATTCACACATTTCTTATGGTTCCCCACACATGTGAATTTGCTGGATTTTCATCACTCGGGAGGTGAGAAAGGTAAGGCGAGTGGAGAGATGGGAGGTGAGAGAGCGAGGATTTGAGAGAGCGGAGAGATGGGAGGTGTGTGTGTGTGTGTGTGTGTGTGTGTGTGTGTGTGTGTGTGTGTGTGTGTGTGTGTGTGTGTGTGTGTGTGTGTGTGTGTGTGAGAGAGAGAGAGAGAGAGAGAGAGAGAGAGAGAGAGAGAGAGAGAGAGAGAGAGAGAGAGAGAGAGAGAGAGAGAGAGAGAGAGAGAGAGAGAGTTTTATTAATGTCTTTTGGCATATAAGACTAGTAAATGTACATGTCAAGTATGTGGTAACAGTGGGAGCGTATGAAATGTCTTTGAAACAAAAACAGAAATAACATATCTGAATACTATGAACTGTACTGAAATAAATGACATGATTTATAAAATTTGAAACATGTGGGAGAAAATGTATGGCTAAGTATCTAAGTGTCATGAATGAGGTATGACATTATCATCAGATTCTATCTTGTTGATGTTATAGAAAGACGTAATATGAGATGCAACATGAAGGACCAATGGTAGTCGCTAATGTCATCTAGAGGGATGAGGTCTCCTCGTGATAGGTCGAGTAGCTCATGTTGCAACATGAATATGAGTGGGACATTGTCTACGATATCTGTGAGTGGTAAGTCATTGTCATCATCATCATCATCATCAGATGCAAGGTCCCGTCGCCTTCTCCTAGTGAAAAATGAGATGATTTGAGGCTGAGAAATATGACTCTGCTGGGATGTCTGACATAGGTCCTTTCATAGTAGAAACATCTCTCGTATATGAGTGCAATGCATCAAGAGTCCTCAAAGATATGAGTGATTACAGTGTGATAGGCATTTCACCAAACAAACAATGGTATCTCTCTCTGATTTCATAGTATACAGGGCACCTAAAGATAAAGTGCTCATCCGACTCCACCTTATCCAAGGAACATAACTGACAAATCTGCTCCTCTCTTGGGGTACCATGGAACCTCCTAGTCTCAACGGCCAGTTGATGTGATGATACACATACTTGTCCAAGGAAGAAGTGTGATGCCCAACAGAACCATGACAACTTGTATCCTTGATCATGAAGGTAGTGTGATGAAGCAAGTGCTATCTGTTTATATCTCACATCTGCATCTGGAAGAGCTCGAAGTCTCTGAATATACGCAATAAGCTGGAAAGCTTTTGAATGGGTGGAACAGAAAACTCTGCAAGAAGGATCTCATGTGGAATAGAGGGCTTCGTCTGAATCATACGAGCTATGTTAGAGGATTCTGGTGAAAATTCTTCTAACAGATTCTAGAGACCAAAAGATGCCATTGTATCCTTAAATCTAAAAGACATAAACTCACTCAACTTACTCCATTTGACATCTCCATTGACTTACCCACTGATTCACCCGACAGCTCAACTCACTCAACATTCCATCATCACTCGACAATTGACATCTCCATTGACATTGACTTACTTGACATCGACATCTCCAACTCCATCGACTTCATCGACATCTCCAACTTCATCGACTTTATCGACATCTCCAACTTCATCGACTTACCTGACTCACCAAAAAACTCGACTCACTCGACATTCCATCATCACTTGACAATCGATCAGCAAACCTAATAATATTTGCAGAAAGATCAACATATGGAGAAGCAATGCCCTCCACAAAGGAAGAGGAATCTGGGGGGAAGTGAGAAGCTGCAATGAAGAGATCCCTGTCCAAGCCAATGTCGTGTCCTGAAAGGCGAACCCAGATATAACGTGCATGTTCATCATGTATGATGAACTCCATAACTGGAGTAAATGTCTCCCGATATAAGCATGCAACTCCACCTGAACCTCTTCCACTCATGGCCGCCGATAGCTCAGGCAGATCTCCAACTAAGATCTCCAAAATAGTACAAGTCCCCTACAAGAAGCCCAAGACTCAAATGATCAAATTAACAAACGACCAGCCTTAGTGGCTATTTATAGTGGACAAACCCTACTTCTCTTCATATTAATTTGGAGGTAAAGTGAAATTCAAAAATTAGGGCCAAAAATAGGAAACCATGTGAAATAGTATTTCTAGGCCCGTCACGTGTAATATAAACTATGTGTCCACTAATTCTTTCGAACCCCATCGACATCGACTTACTCAACATCGACATCTCCAACTCCATCGACTTCATTGACAATCGACTCCATCAACATTGACTCACTCGACAATTGACATCCCCATCGACATCAACTTATTCGACATCGACATCTCCAACTCCATCGACTCATCGACAAGCGACTCCATCGACATCGACTTACTTGACATTGACATCTCCAACTTCATCGACAACTCACTCCATTGACACTCGACTCCATCAGCAGTTCATCAACTCTCAACTAACTCGACTTACTCAACTCCCTCATCAAGGAAAAATCAATCCATGTACTTTTAGAGACGGATTCCAAATGTCAAGAGAGCCGAGCCTAACGGATATCAAGTGAATGAATTGAGCTGCCAAACTACATTAAGGAAAAAGACGTAGACCTATTTGTAATATAGCACTAGACACCCGTAGAAAGTGGACTATACTCGTAAGCATATGGAGAAATAAAAGTAGATCTATGCTCAAATGGGCCGCAAATGAAAAAGGACCCAAGTAGTTTAAAATGGAATTTGGTTTAAAACTTTTTGTAAACTCAAGTTCTTATGGCACATGGTTTTGGGTGCAACAAAAACCCTAATCCTAGCTTTGTTTGTAAGTAGGGATGTGACACCATTTTTTATTCACTTTCCATTGTGAAGAATAGAGTTTGAGAGAGAGAAGCTAATCCTCCTCCACTTTTTCTTACTTTGTGAAACCCTCCTGTTTTGCACTTGTATGATTGATTGTGGATGTATGAATACTTGAATGTTGTTGTTCAATCATCTACCACATATTTGAATAATCATTAGCTCAAGTTTCCATCCTTCTAATCCACAAAATCACACAATAGTAACATAGGTGTTAGAAATCTATTTGGAAATATCATTAGGATCCATTAGGTAGAATTTCCTTCCATTGCTCCCCTCCCTTGAGAAGATAAGCCTCAAGAGGAGAAGATCTAGTGCCCTAGAGGCCTAGATAAGCCAAAAAGCCAAGATCCAAGAAGAAGATCCAAGGAAAATCCAAAATCCAAAAAGATCCAAGAAGATAGTAAGAACCTCACCCTTCATCTAAGCCATTCCACTTCTAGATCCAACACCAAGCCCAGACTCTGCTGTATGATCTCGGTGAGTTATAAATTATTACTTGCCAATAGTACTTTTACTCGCCTTCCCACCTTTTACTCGCCACAAATTATAGCCGTTTGAACCCTAAAATCTATCTGGGCCCACCACAAACTAACCATTTGCAATTAAAACCGTCCTAGCTAATCTCTCTTTCTCCTCCATGCCTGCCTCCGCACCCTTGTCCTACATGCCCTTTCAGCACTGCACGCCCTCCACGACCTGTGTGCGTGTATACCCGTCTCTTCTGCATCTCGTGCAGGTCTTCTTGTCGGCATCTTGTCGTTTCGACCTTCCTTTGGTCTTCCAGTTGCTTTTGCTAGTCCCCTCTGCTTGCTGGTCACGATCCTGCCTCTGATTCGACTCCCTCTTAGGCTTGAGCTGTATCTTTGATTTTTCTTTGTTGTCGTAGAGTGTCTGGTCAGAACCATCTTTGTGATCAAGATGCTCTCTCGCCTCGACTCCTTCTCGGATCTCGACAATCGCCTTTTCGAGGTTCGTGGTAGGATCTTTCGCGAGCAGGGTTCGTGTCGTCTGGAAAGATCTGGGTAAGGCTCTCAACAGATATGTGAGCTGCTTCTCAGCTGATACTGCATTCTCTGCTCCTGAGTTGTGTAGTGATAGAAACAGATCATTTATCTTTCTCACGAAAGAGGTGAGGTCTTTTCCATCCCATTGCAGATTCGTCAACTGATCTTTCAGCATCATAATCTGACTTCTTGATTTCATCTAAAATCTTGTGAGCAGTGTACCCCACATCTCCTTAGCTTTGGAGAGTATAGCTAGGTCAAGTGTAAGACTATCTTCGATGGAAGATGATAGCAAGGCTACTGCCTTGTCGGTTTTCTCCCTCCATGCGCGTAGCTCCTTGTCTGTTGTTGTAGGCATTTCTTCTGTGCCATTCACCCAGGGGAAGAGCCCTTCGCCCTTGAGTATCAAAGATGTCTTAACTTTCCAGGCTAGAAAGTTAGATCCTGAAGAATTAAGTATAGTGCAGATCTTGTTCTACATGCTGCTGATTGAAGCCATTGCTCCTTGAAGTCTATTTTTCTTGTCGTTTGATTGATTGTCTGAATGCTTGGCCTCCTGGATCTGCTAGCTTCTCGGCTATGTCAGAATATGACAGGTGGCTTTGATACCACTGAAGAGAATCAAGTCAGCGCTCTGATACCACTGATGAGAATCTTGAGAAGAAAAACTCATGAAACATTCGCGACTCTCCTTCGAGATTCGGATGGAGTTCAGATGTGTTCGCTAAACACTGCCAGCTGAAACACTCCTACAATCTTCTAGAGGGTAGTCAAGTTCTACTGATCTACATTCATAAAACTAATATAGCATTCGACTTCATTTCAACTAAGGTGCAGAATTCAAGGGAAACAAGAAAACTCAGACATATTAAAATTGACAGCATAAGCATTCGACATTCAAGATCAGACACAACCAGAAAATAATATATATTGATTTTCTCTGGTCTCTTCAGGGCACTGCAAGCGAATCCACGCAGTGCGTTGGCGTGAGAGAAGCACGGTTCTCTCACGAGTAGTAGTCTCGCTTTACTAGCGGACAATCGGATTTTTTGATCCTAGACAGAATTGTCTTCTCGCACGCAGGCGGGGCTTCTGTCTGTGTTCGCCTTCTGCTTACTAGCATCAGACTCCTACTTGTTCTTCTTTTTCTTACTCTTTTTTTTGGTACACACTGTGTATCCTATTGATATATGTCAAGTATTATTCAATAAGTACAATCTCTCTATGCAAATCTAAGATTAGAGTGATTAACCATCTACAACTAACCAGAGAATTACAAGAGTGACAGTTTAGCCACGACCTAGGGACTATCTGCTGATGTCATGCCATCAGGTCAGATCTTTGTACTTCTGGTACTTGCGTGATCTTTGGTGGTACTCCTTTGAGCGTGAGGACAGAACAGGTTTTGTTTCAACTGTTGGTCTCGTTTACCTCGTTCATCTTTCTCTCGTATAGGACCGCAAGGGAAACTCATTCGTGGATCGTTCGTGTTTGCGAACCGTTGGTCTTCGTCTTCGTTGACTTTCGTGTTTGCAAAACTCGTCGTGTTTCGTGTCTTCAGATGTTCGAGTTCGCGAAGATGTTCATCATCGTCTTCGTTGACTTTCGTGTTCGCGAAACTCGTCGTGTTTCGTGTCGAGGGGGTGTAAGCTAGCAAGGCTTTGTGTTCAGAGACACTTTGTTTCTTCAATTCAAGGGATAGGAACAATTCCTATTTGGCTTGAGTCAAGAAGGATAGCAAAACTTCAAGATGTCATGTATGTTCCTTCAATATCTAGAAATGTGTTGAGTGTAAGTCAATTGTTGACAATGGATGGGATGTCAAGTTTGATTGCAATGCTTGCTTTATCATCAAGAATTAAATTTTCATTGCTAAAGAGATTAGAGATGGTAGCTACACTTTTCAAACTTGATGTTTGTATGAGAGCTAATCACAATGTGGATGTGATGGAAGCCAAAGGTGAACTTGTTTCTCAAGAGGAGAGATTGCAGCACCCAAAGCTCAAATTCATGGATATTGGTTTTGATGTTGATGTCAATAATGATGTTTCAAGTGTGAATGGAAGTGCTTCTAATGTTTTTGGTGTCAAGGAGCTTGCATGGCTCAAGGAGGAGTCAAGGGAAGAAGAAGATGTAGAGCATCAACCTCCACACCCGAGGACACCAAGGAGATCATCAAGATCTAAGGAGAAGCCATCAAGGCTTAGTTGCATTAGCAAAGGTATGGAAAGGGAAGACACTATCTCATTCACATCTTACACTTTCATAACTTCTTTGATAGTTGAATCAAATTGCTTCGATGATGTTCTTAAATCTCAAAATAGACTTGAGAAAATTCCACATAACTATGATACTTTGATGGAATACAAAACTTTGGTGGTTGTGGTTCTCCATTAGAAAGCATATCATTAGTTTATGTATGGAATACCCATCTACTTTCTATTGGATTTATGCAAGTGGGATTGATTACTTCATCCATGAGTTGAATTATGTTGTTTTTTCATGTTTTGAGACATCTTGTAAACTTGTTATGACAATAAGTGAATCATCCTCTAAGGAAACTTATATCCATAATGAAGTATTTAGCCTCATTGGATCTCATATTAGCATTGAATTCAAGCATAAAGAAATGATGCAAAATCTTTGTTATTTAAGCACTTGCCAAGGCCTGATATGTCTAATCCTCAAGATCTGGTAACATAATGATGAAACAAGAAGATCGCTTGTTTTTCTCAAGGAGGAGCATCTATTTTCAAGGATGAGGAGCTTTGGGATTAATTATCTTCCTCAAAGATGGAAGAAATCAATGGCAATGGTGCTAAAATGGTGGAAATCTCTTCTGTTAAAAATTCACAATTCTAGCTTGACTAGTTTTGGTCATATGACTTGTAAATAGTTAGATGGTCATGATGTGGCTTGTCACACGTGCCAAATAGCATAGGATTCCATTCATAAGGATGTTCTCAAGTAGACCTAAGTTTTATAACCTTTGGAATGAGTCCAAATTATGCTTAGATACAAGGGAGAAAAAATAGGAGCTATTTTTGGTAATTTTTGCATTGTTGAGGGATCTCCAAGATTCCAACCCTAACTTGGTAGGGATGAAAGATCCACCAAAATTATCATTAGGGATAGGTTTAGGGCTACTCATACCTGCCCAAAACCGTGATGGATCATGTATATATAGGTGATGATATCTCACCAAAATCAATCAAGCAATTTCATGTTTTTTCTCTCATAATGGTGCAATTGCTCTCTATGTTCATAATTGTTTGAGTACTTGTGATTACTAATGATTATAGGATTGAATGTAGGTCTGGTGTACAGTACTCAGACTGTGGGAGGCCGTACTTTCACACGTGTGAAGCCTTCTTCAAGGATTTGGGCCATTTAGTGAGGTTCAAGCATAGATTTTTGATGGATTTTGATGGTTCAACTTGTGCTAATCTTATGAAATCATAATCTATTGTTTCCCTCATCATTTCAAGTGTTTTAGGATCCTTATTTGCTATAATTTTTACATGGTATCAGAGCAAGAAGGCTGAAATGAGCTAAATCCTTGGTTTTCATTCAATTTGATCACAATTTTTTATCTAAATCTTGTGTAGATTGGATCTTAGCATCTACTATTGATTCTAGAAGTCAAAGTGAGTCAAATACATTGGAGATTGGTGTTGTGTGACTTCATTTGCAGGTGTTTAGATGTCTAAAACCAGAGGCAAAGTTGAATTCAATTCACATTACCAAGATAGCAAGTTTTGGTTGCTCCAAGCATTGATTTCTAAGCGAGTTTTGGAGGTGATTTCATAGAGGAGGCTTTCTAGCATTCAAGGAGAGGGAAGATCAGAGTTTTGGGGACTCTTAAAGGCTGTTCTAAGGTGTAGTAGACACCTCCTAAAGTGATTTAGGTTCAGTCCAACCATTGCTTGACTTATGCACCAAATTAGATCAATTTTTCATCAATTTTGATCATTTTTTGCTTGTGATTGGATAGTAGATTGTGTTGCATCCTCATTAAGTTCCATTTAGATCTTTTACAAGTGATTTTGGAAGTATATTAGGTTGCTGAAATTCACTCTTGATCAGATCATTTGGAAGCTTTAATGTTCTTTATAGAAAGAGGGGCAATTCTACTAGTATTGTCTACTTCAATCAAGCAAGTGCATTGTTTCTAGTATTCTATGATTTGATTTTGTTAGAGATCATTCTTAGATCTTTATAGGAAGTCTATTACTGATCTTTTCAGGTCCCTAAGAAGTGGGATAAGGTATATCTTCAATCAAATCAATAGAAATAACCTTCATTTGTGTCAAGTCCTTGATTAGGAGACTAGATGGCATCTATAAATGCATATCTTTTGGGTACTAATGAAAGGCTCAACAAAACTAACTATTCCATATGGAAAGTTAGAATGGAATCTATCATGATCATGCAAGATCTGATGGAAATTGTAAATGGTAAGGAGGGTGAACCTATTCATCCTCAAGAAAAAGCCAAATACATCTACATTGCATAAAAATGAATGTTGCAAATGAACTCTTAAGAGAGGTAGATTGCACTTCAGCTCAAGATGCTTGGGAGACTTTGCAAAAGGTCTATGAATCCAAGAACCAAACTAGAATGTTAGCTTTGAAGAATCAAATCTATAGAAGCTATCAAAAGAAAGGAGAGAGTGCACATACTTTTGTCCTAAGAGTAAAGGAATTGAACAAAGAGCTAGCCTTTATAGGTGACACTATCAAGGATGAAGAGCTTGTTCAACTCATATTGAATGGACTAAGCTTTGAATTTGACAATTTGGTTCAGGGATATGCAATTATGGGTAAGCTACCCATACTTGAAGAACTCCAAGGCACACTCATGGCCGAGGAATCAAGAAGGAGCCAAATGCAAGAGAGGATGGATAGGCTTTCCATCCAAGGTGGAGATGACCAAGCTCTCTTCACCAAAGACAAAGGCAAGTCCAAAGGCAAAGGATCAACATTCAAGAAGTCTACAAAGCTTGAGGATCAAGAAGGACCCCCAAAGGCATCTCCATCAACCACCAAAGTCAAGAAGGACAAATCAAAGGTGAAGTGCTACTATTGTAGCAAGATGGGGCATTATGCCTCGGAATGCTTCAAGAGGAAGCAAGATCAAAGCCAAGCCAACATGAGCAAAGAGGAGGAGGAGGAGAGTTCACATGAGGACTCTCTCATGATGTCCATATTTTCTTCAACAAGCTTCAAAGGAGAAGATCCTTGGTGGATTGACTCGGGTGCTAGTTCACACATGACTAGTAAAAGGGAGTTTTTCTCTTCTCTCTTATCTTATGATGGACCTATAAAGTCTATCTATACATCAAATGATGAAGCTTGTAAGATTGAAGGAGTTGGTAGCATTCCTCTTTGCTTAGGATCTTCCAAAAAGATCAACATAGAAGGTGTTTTGTACATTCCTACAATAACAAAGAATCTACTAAGTGTTGGCCAAATGGTAGACAATGGTTTCAATGTTGACTTTGCTTCAAATGAATGTTTCATCAAGAAGAAGGGTAAGATAGTGGCTAAGGGCACTAGACTTGGCAAACTTTATAAGCTGGATGCATTTGTGGATACTAATGTTGTCATGTTGGCCGAGAAGAGCAAGATATCTACCTTTACTTTATGGCACAAAAGACTTGGACATGTCAACTCGGGTTCCATGGAGGCTATGATCAAGGAGGAGTATGCTTTAGGCCTACCAAGGTCTATTGGGAAGGAAGACAAGGTTTGTGAAGCTTGTGCCTTATCCAAGGCACATAAGAAGGTGTTTCCTAACTCCATCACAAAGTCATCTCATCCTCTTGAACTCATACACTCGGATGTGCACATTGCTAGCACCAAATCTAATGGAGGTTCATCCATGTTTTTAACCTTCATTGATGACTACTCAAGATATTGTTGGGTGTTCTTACTTTCCTTCAAGTCTCAAGTATTTGATACTTTTGTAAAGTTCAAGTTGTTTGTGGAAAAGCATCATAATCATAGCATCAAGATTCTTAGAAGTGACAATGGTGGAGAATTCATCTCCAATGAGTTCAAGGCCTTTTGTGAGGAGGAAGGGATCAAGAAAGAGACTTCTTGTCCTTACACTCCTCAACAAAATGGAGTTGCTGAAAGAAGGAATAGAACATTATGTGAATGTTCTAAGGCTTTAAGATTAGATGCTTGTTTGCCCAAATCCTTTTGGGGTGAGTCTCTTGTATGTGCAAACTACTTGATGAATAGGGTGTCTTGCAAAGCAATTGAAGGCAAAACTCCTTATGAGATATTGTATGGAAAGAAACCCAATCTTAATCACTTGAAAGTTTTTGGGTGTATATGTTATGTGCATGTGCCATTGGAAACAAGAACCAAGGAGGATCCATCTTCCACAAGAGGGATCATGCTTGGATATGCAAGCTCAAGCAAGGGCTACAAAGTCTATCTCCCATCCTTGAACAAATTTGTTGTTTCAAGGGATGTCATCTATGATGAACATCATATGCATATGCTTGAAGAAGGCTCAAGTGCTCCAACAATCAAGAAGAAGATGGCCGAGGAGCAAGATCTTGGTTTTGAGGAGGAGCTCATGGAGGAGCAAGCACCAAACCCACCTATCACACCAAGGAGATCTTCAAGGGCAAAAGTGGAGCCATCAAGGCTCACATATCAAGGCAAAGGACAGCAAGTTGAGGGTATCTCATCCACTTCTTATGCTTTATCTAGTTTTGAAGAACCGTCTAATGTTGAAGATGCATTGAACTCCAAAGAATGGTATAAAGCTATGTTGGATGAGTATGATGCCTTGATTGAGAATGAAACTTGGTTGCTTGTTGATAGACCTCAAAGGAATGTAATAGGATGCAAGTGGGTCTTCAAGCTTAAGTTGAATGCAAATGGGAGTGTTAACAAACATAAAGCAAGATTAGTTGCAAAAGGTTATGCTCAAGAGAGAGGGATAGACTATGAGGAAACTTTTGCACCCGTGGCCAAGATGGTCACAATAAGACTAATCATTGCACTTGCATCACATTTTGGATGGATTCTATGTCAAATGGATGTCTCTAATGCTTTCTTGAATGGTTTTTTGGAAGAGGATATCTATATGGAGCAGCCACAAGGGTTCATCAAGCATGGAATGGAGAACAAAGTATGCCATCTCCAAAGAAGCACCTATGGCTTGAAGCAAGCCTCGAGATCTTGGAATTCAAGACTACATTGCTATCTTATTTCACTTTATTTTGTTCAAAGTGAATATGATCCCACTCTTTACATTAAGTTTGATGATGTTGGTATTGTACTTTTACTCATTTATGTAGATGACATCATCATTAGTGAAAATAGTGTTGATGGTATTGAAAAAATCAAGATAGATCTATCCTTAGAGTTCAAGATGGTAGATCTAGGGTGTCTTCACTTCATCTTAGGCATAGAAGTACTTAGAGGGTCTGATTTTATCTTTATAAGTCAAGTAAACTATGCTCAAAGTCTTTTGAAGAAGTTTAAGATGGAAGTATGCAAAAGTGTTGACACACCAATGGAGCAAGATGTAAAAGTGCCAAATGAAGATGATGAAAGATCCTTCATGGACATCACTTTGTTTAGGCAACTTATAGGTTCCTTAATGTGGATCACTATAACTAGACCAGATCTTAGCTTTAGTGTATGTAGGTTGAGCCAATCCATGCAAAAGCCATTGAATATCCATTGGAAAAAGGCTAAGAGGATTCTAAGATACATCTCGGGTACATTGGATTTTGGGATTCTATATAGAGGAGATGTGATTAACCTTCATGCATTTAGTGATTCAGATTTTGCAGGGGACAAGAGGGATAGGAAATCAACAAGTTCCTATTCAACTTTCATAGGAGGAGGTGTGGTTTCATGGCTTTCAAAAAAGCAAGAAACTATATCTCTATCTTCAACCGAGGCCGAGTACAAAGCTTTGACAACCACTACAAAGGAGGTACTTTGGATCAAGAGATTATTGGTGGAACTAAAGATCATGGATTCAAAGGAGGCACCAATTATCTACAATGACAATATATCAGCCCAACACCTTGCATCTAACCCAATCTTCCATGCAAGATCTAAGCACATTGAGATATGCCATCACTTTGTGAGAGAAATGGTGCAAGCCAAGGAGATTGCTTTGGAGCATGTTCCAAGCAATGAATGTGTAGCTGATCTACTTACTAAACCACTTCAAAAGACACCTTTTATGAAGTTCAGATCATCACTTGGAGTGATTAGTAAAGCAATGATTGAACCAAGCTAGATAGTGAGGAGGAGTGTTAAAAATTCACAATTCTAGCTTGACTAGTTTTGGTCATATGACTTGTAAATAGTTAGATGGTCATGATGTGGCTTGTCACACGTGCCAAATAGCATAGGATTCCATTCATAAGGATGTTCTCAAGTAGACCTAAGTTTTATAACCTTTGGAATGAGTCCAAATTATGCTTAGATACAAGGGAGAAAAAATAGGAGCTATTTTTGGTAATTTTTGCATTGTTGAGGGATCTCCAAGATTCCAACCCTAACTTGGTAGGGATGAAAGATCCACCAAAATTAGCATTAGGGATAGGTTTAGGGCTACTCATACCTGCCCAAAACCGTGATGGATCATGTATATATAGGTGATGATATCTCACCAAAATCAATCAAGCAATTTCATGTTTTTTCTCTCATAATGGTGCACTTGTGATTACTAATGATTATAGGATTGAATGTAGGTCTGGTGTACAGTACTCAGACTGTGGGAGGCCGTACTTTCACACGTGTGAAGCCTTCTTCAAAGATTTGGGCCATTTAGTGAGGTTCAAGCATAGATTTTTGATGGATTTTGATGGTTCAACTTGTGCTAATCTTATGAAATCATAATCTATTGTTTCCCTCATCATTTCAAGTGTTTTAGGATCCTTATTTGCTGTAATTTTTACATCTTCATGGTACTTGGAAATGATTTTCAATCAAGGAAGTCTTATCATTTTTAGAGAAATATAATGGTACTTGCATGATGATTGCTTATTGTTCTTATTACAATTAACATGTGGCAGTATCGAATGTATAGTGTAATGTGGGCATATGGTTGTCATCATATATATATTCAAAACAAGATATATATGATATGTGTTGTAGTGAAATTGGTAAATAGTTTTTGTTTGATATGAAATGATTCAAAATCATCTATCAAGGGTAAAATTTAATAAAAGAGATCATAATGGATTTTTTGTTATCCATTCAACCAAGATATTAAGCATGGATTTTTTGGACACATTGGTGTCCCACCATTATGAACAGGTGTGCATGAGCTTTCCATTCAGTTTTTCTTGATCATAACCAATATATTAGCTATTTACACTCTTTCATTACATCTACTAATTGTGGACTATATTTTTATGACTTAACATCTTAAATGTGTAGGTATTTTGACAACCACATCGACTAAACAAGAAGTGGTGGTATGTTGTTCAAAGTTAAGACCTGTATTAAAAAATACATATGTTGAGAATGAAATGGAGGATTTGAATATTGACAACACAAATATATTTGATAAGGACATAGAAATATCTTCAACTTTTTTCAATGTTAAAAACACTAGAAATGAATTGGATGATTCTGACACAAACAACAATATTGTGAGAGGGTCCAATTACTAATCATTTTACATGATTGCATAAATATTGTTTTTTAAATCCTTACATTTCTATACGTTGTTGCATTTCCTAAGTTGATCTTGAGTTATATCTCAGAATCACTTAACAATCAGATTCAATATAACTTCAATCTAGTCTAAAACCTACGTAGCATTGGAAAAGATAACCAAAGATTTATCAAAAGTCAATTGACCAAAGGAGAACAATTAGAGAGTGTACATGACAAAAACATTTTCCTTGTGGCATTATCCTCATTACTAACAATCTATGAAGGTCATATTGAGGGCAATATTGTACCATGTGTTTGTGAGCATTTCAAAAAATCATTCAATTACTCGTTCACCTTTGAAAATACATAAACATATACACCATTGTGATATGTTCATCAACATATTAATTGTTGTAATTGCAAGATATTCATACTCAGCTTCACAGGATGATAAGGATATAGTTGCTTGCTTCTTTGACAGCCAAGAAACTAGTTTCCTCCAAGAAAAATCGTGTAAGCACTTGTGGATTTTCTATCCAACTTGTCTCCTGCAAAGTCTGAATCTGAAAAAGCAATCAAAGTCAGATCTCCACCTCTTCTTGAACAACATCAAGATTGATGATTAATCTTGCATGAGACTCCTTGACCTGTGCATCATCCAAGTTAAACTTCTGATCTTCATGGAAGATCACATCTCTACTAACAACATTCTTGTCAGTAGAGGGCAAATAAATCTTGTATGCTTTTTTAGTGGATGCATATCCTACAAAAATTCCTTTCACAGCACTAGGATCTTCCTTCTTCCTAGTCTCTAGAGGTACATGCACAAAGCATACACAACCAAAAATCCTAAGATGATCTACCTTAGGCTTTTTCTTATACAACATCTCAAATGGTGTTTTTCCTCCTATTGCAAGATTAGGAAGCCTATTACGAAGATAGTTTGCACATGCAACTGCTTCTCCCCAAAACTCTTTAGGCAGAGAAGCTTCTAGCCTAATGGCTTTTGCACATTCATACAAAGTTCTATTTTTTCTGTCAGCAACTCCATTTTGTTGAGGAGTATATGAACAAGAAAACTCTTTTTGGATTCCCTCTCTCTCACAAAGTCTTTAAACTTATTGGAGGTGTATTCTCCTCCACTATCACTTCTCAAAGCTTTCAACTTGAAAGAAAACTGCTTTTCTACATAAGCTTTGAAAGTAAGGAAAACAACATAAACCATGGCTTTAGAATACAACACATAGATCCAAGAATATCTTGTATAATCATCTACAAAGGAAACAAAGCAATTTGCTCCTCCTTTGCTCTTAGTTGATGAGAAATGAACATCAGAGTGCACAAGTTCAAATGGTTGCTTTGTTTTGATGCTTGATGTAGAAAAAGGCCTTCTGTGTGATTTTGCCAAAACACAAGCTTCACAAGGTAGAAGCTCCTTTGACAGTGTCTTTGGTAGTCCAACAACTTTTCCTTCCTTGACCATAGATTGCATGGCTTTGAAATTGGAATGACCCAATCTATTATGCCACAAATCCGCCTAAAGGCCCTTGGTCTTATAAGCAATATATGAAATGTTAGCACTTTCCCTAGAATCTAGTTTGTACAAGTTACCAATTCTAGATCCTCTAGCAATACTTCATCTTCTCTTGAGATTATACACTTATCAACTTGAAACTTGACATCCAATCCACTATCAAACAACTGTCCTACACTAATGAGATTCTTGGTTAGTCTAGGTACATAAAGTGCATCATGCAAGCAAAAAATTTTGATGATGATGTATGCAGTGGAATACTACCTATTCCTTCAATTCTACACTCTATGTCAATAGTAGTATAGATTGATCTTTTTTCACCTAAATATGGCATGAGACTAGTGAAAGAGTTTCTAGAACTAGACATATGAGAACTAGCCCCACTATCTATCCACCAAACTTCTTCATTCTTGAAAAGAAAAGATGAAAAAGTTTTCACTCTCAACACCCTCACACTCATCCTCATTAGTAAGGTTAGCATGCTTAGATTGGCCCTTCTTCTTGAAACAGTTTGATGAATAGTGTCCTTTCTTTCCACAGAAAAAACACTTGATCTTTGATAGCTTCTTCTTGCCACTGGATGTTGCAACTTGTGAGGATTGATGCTCACCACCTTCCTTGGCTTTGTCCTTCTAGAAGTGTTGTTGTCCTTTGCCCTTGCCATTTGACTTGTCTCTGATGAAAAGTGCTTTGTCATCTCCACCATCTTTCCATGAAAGTCTGTTGATCCTCAGCATCTTGTTCTCTTGCCTGCTTTCTTCAGCAATGAGGACACCTTGCAGTGTCTCCAAGGATGGAAGATATTCTCTAACAGCATAAGTCTGCACAATATTGTCATACTCATCTCTAAGTCCATTAAGGACTACTTCAACAAGTTCAGTGTTCTTAAGATCATCTCCAATACCAGCTAACTCTTGATGAAGATCCTTTACTCTCATTACATATGATGAAGCACTCTCATCTACTCTCTGATAACTTAGAAAGATTTGGTTTCTAAGTGTAAGCAATCTAGAAGTGTTTTTGATTTCATAGATTGTTTTTAGAGTATCCTAAGCTTCCTTGGCAGTGGTGCATGTACTGATCTCTCTTAACACTTCATTTGTTACATTCATTTTTATGAAATGAAGGGCAATTCTGGTTCTTTTGTGAAATGTTGCAGCTTCATTAGGTGCTGCAAGTTCTTCTTTAGCTCCACTCACAATGTCCATTACATCCTGTAGAATCAATAATGATTCCATTCTAATCCACATTGCATAATTGGAAGATGTTAATCTCTCAATGTGCTCCAAGATGAAGACATCTTCTCTATGAGAAATTCTAGTAATGACAA
Source organism: Diphasiastrum complanatum (assembly GCA_029204225.1). NCBI lineage: Eukaryota > Viridiplantae > Streptophyta > Lycopodiopsida > Lycopodiales > Lycopodiaceae > Diphasiastrum > Diphasiastrum complanatum. The sequence goes on from CM055094.1 coordinate 35,269,047, forward strand.
AGATGGAGTTGAAAGATGTTGCTTGCTATCTCAACCTAGGATCTAACATAGATGATGTTGATCCAACCTATGAAATCTAGCAACAGAATGTGAGATCAAACTCTCAACACAGAAAATCAATCTATCTTGAATTTGGATCTTGCTTCAATCATAGAAATGAAGCACATGCAAGTAAGGAGTCTATCTCTCCCACAAGTTTCAAAGAACTAAAAAACTCTCTAGGAACTTACTTTCAACTCAGACACAATAATTGGTGTGAAATGAAAAGTCTAAGACCTCAGAATACTCACTTCTATCCAATTCTACTTGATTGACAATGAAAATTGATGAAATTGGTGAAAAGAACTGATGTGTGCTCACTTTGGCATATCCATGAGATGAGTACTCTCTCAAACTTTCTGATTGCCTAAAACTCTTCTAAAAACAAATCAAATTGATTTAGAAACTCGAGCAACACATTCTACTCTTCAATACCTATCCAACAAGCTATAGAACATCAAATTTGGATCATTTATTGAGAAGTAGCACTCAAATAAATAGGGTTGATTTCACACGTCTGAGCTCTCTGTCTGTACAGGGCTCAGCTAAAGCAGATCAGACTTGTTTTGATCCACTTATGATCTACAGATAGCTTGTTTCTCAGCGAGTTTGGATTCCTCTCCTAAATTTGAATTCGTGCAAGCAAAAGCACTGTTGTTCTTATGTATACACCCTCACCTCTTCAAAGCATGAAGTTCTAATACCATGTGAAGTTTTTAGCACATGTGAACTTCACCACACACCTTACAAGATCTTACTGAGGTGTTGTGATTGCACAAGATTGATCAAAGAACAGAATACTTGTAAAATCTATGGCAAGAGCACAATGACATACATCTGACTGAAAAATCTAACTTCTTACTATGAGGAATGAATGTCAGAAATAATTCTAAGTGCTCAGTATGGGAAAAACAGGCTGCTCTCGGGTAGAGAGATAAAATCAATGCTAGAACACTGGAGTAGAGAGAGAGAGAGAGAGAGAGAGAGAGAGAGAGAGAGAGAGAGAGAGAGAGAGAGAGAGAGAGAGAGAGAGAGAGAGAGAGAGAGAGAGAGAGAGAGAGAGAGAGAGAGAGAATGAGTCCAAAACACCAAAATCTCATTATTTACAATATGGCAAAACATGCCAAGATTTCCCTACAGCAAAAGAGTTGCATGGAAAGTCCACTTAACTCGCTTAACTCAACTACCAAGGATCCACATGTGTAACTGCATGCATGGATATTGCATGTACTGCATGTTAGCTCATAAAACTGCCTAGACATGTGTAGATCACAGAAACCACTTTGCATGTTGCATGCACTGATTGCATGTGGCTTGCATGCATATAGAATGACATTGCATGCTATCTAAACTTTTGCATGACATCAAATTTGAATCTACCTAACTCAAACTCGACCTATTCTAGAAGGTTATGTGCTCAATTCACATACCTTTATGTACAACATAGATTACAACGGAAATAATCATGGACATGGCCCCAAACACGAGATAGGAAGATAATACTTTACTAATCTTCACAAATACATCATCATGTTTATTGACAGCATTTCAACAAGTTTTAATGATCTTAAGTTTATCAATTATTTATTAATCGACAATATAGGTTTATTCATCAATCTATTTATCACTCTAGATTCATTTAAAATTTAATATTAAGAGATTTATTTGCTTTGCGTGGCAAATCTCCAAAAGGATTTTGTAATATTGCCATGAGTGGCCAAAATTCTCAAAGGAATGACAATTATTAACAACTTTTCATGACAATTCTACGTGTGGTAGAGCCACGACAACAATTTATCGCTCCTTTTTTTCATTTCTATCTTAAAGATTGGATTGTGTGGCACTGCCACACAAAAAAAAGAAATTGAGATTTCTTTTGACTAGTGGGGTTGCCGAAAACCCAAAATAAGAAGCCACTACATCAAGATCAAAAAATAACTTTTTTTCTCTCTCCCTAAGTGCACTCTTTACATTAGGTGCTGGATATTTTAGTGAATCAACCTCATTAACATGTACAAGACCAACAACCTTAGAACTTGATTCTACAAAAATAAAATCTTCCATCTTTTCACTCCTCTCATTTTCTCTCTCTCATGAATCCCTCCCCAAGGATGAAATCTATATAAGCAATAACTCTCTTCTTTTTTGGAGAAACACACTTATTCCCATATGAGACTTTCCAAATATTGCAAAATTGGAATATAAGACAAAACATCATAAAGCATACCTTGCTTGACATTTTGAGCTAAAACAAGATCAAGCCAAGAGTTTAAGAATTCATCTCCTTGATCATCCATACCTACTGTTTCTTGACACATAGAGAACGTTTACCGTACTTGTGTTTCCATGTGTGCTTGAGTTACATCCTCCAAACTCACATTCCTTCTTGCTTGCTACAAGAGCAATGTGTGAGAATTATCAGCTATTTAGTCATGTTTAGTTCATTTGGTAATTTAGGCCAATATGCATCTTAGACTTAGAGATAAATATTATGAAGTTATTTTAGTCTTAAGTTCATGTGAATTATCACTTTTGGAAAGTGTGAGAAAAGTAAGTAGGTCGAGTTTGGGAAGATTCAAATTTGAATGTTTTATATCTGAGTAGGGTTTGGGATAGATGTACAAGTTTCCTATTGTTGATAAGCTTGGATAAGGACATCCAAATAGGGCATGAACCTGTTATAAATAGTGTACAAGCATGAGAATAGATGCATTCTCTCTCTCTCTCTCTCTCTCTCTCTCTCTCTCTCTCTCTCTCTCTCTCTCTCTCTCTCTCTCTCTCTCTCTCTCTCTCTCATTCATGCTTATACATGAGTTCTCTTTAGGTTCATATATCCATTTTTGCACTATAGTGTTGATGTCTTGCAATCTTGTGTGTAGATTGCAATTGTATGTTGTGTATTGGATCCACACGTGTGAAATAAAGTACTTTACTGTTATTGTACGGACAACAAATCCATTTTCCATTTTATAGTACACTTGATGTTTGATCAAGATCTTATTGAGTTTTCATCCTCTATGTGAAGTAGATGTTAGATTTATACATTTCAAAGGTGCTAGATGTGTTGCTATTCATAACCAAAGATCAAAGGGACATATTGGATCTTAGTGGTCTGATAATTCTTCACATGGTATCAGAGCTATTGTTGCTGGTTATTGAAGGATTAGCCATCTTTAGCAAGGATTTGGAGGAGCTACCAATTCTAGAGTGTGCTAGATTGATTTATACTAAAAAAATCAAGCATTTTTCATGTGTAGACTAAAATATAGGATTATAAATTTGAAGTAGGCCGATTTTACACTTTACTTACTGGATTTGAGCGACTTTAATTGCATTAGGAAGGTCTCATTGAAGACTAAAAGATTCTATATCAAGTTTGTAGCATTTGCATATAGAGTTTGGATGATTCAATTTTTTGTACTTTTGTCAAAACCCTAAATTTGTTTGGATCTCTTGTTTTTGAGGTTTCTGGACTTTTCAAGAGTGTGTTTCAAGTTTAGGAAGTACAAAAGTTTATGAGATTATAGATTGATCATGTGTTGATCAAGTATTTTTCATTCTATGCGCTGATTTGCTAGGTTTGGTACAAGAAAGAGATTTGAGAGGTTCCATATCTTTATGATTTCTTCTTGAGTGTATTTGTTGACATTCAAGAGAGTGCTTTGTGCATTGGAACATGTTGAAAGAGAGGATCAGGTCATTGCAACATGGCTACAACTGGAGGCTTTATGTTGGAAAGCAATCATAGGCTTACCTCAAACAACTATTCTACTTGGAAGGTGAGAATGGAGTCTCTCCTTGAGATGAATGAGTTGATGGACATTGTTGTGGGAGTGGAGGAAAGGCCCTTGGCACAACAAGATCAAATGATGTATGACAAGAGAGCTAAAAGAACTTTACACATCATAAAGATGAATGTTACGAATGAGCTTCTCAAGGAAGTAGGTAAGTTTAATTCATCTAATGAGGCTTGGGAAGCTTTGAAGAAGCTTTATGAATCCAAGTCTACATCAAGAGTACTTACTCTTAGAAGGCAAATATTTCAATATATGTAAAAGAAGGAAGAGAGTGCTCATGCTTTCATGTTGAGAGTTACAACATTTAATGATGAGCTAGCATGCATTGATGAGAGCATTAAGGAGGTAGAACTTGTGCAAGTTATAAGCATTTCGGAAAGCAACGCCAGTTTGGCTTTCAATTTGGCAAAAGAGCGGCGGGTGGCCTAGTAAGCCAAAAATTGCAGGTCATTATTTGTGATGTCTGACATCACGATTGGCTTCGACATAAGCTTTATAGCCTACAGGTGGAGTTTCAAGCAGTTTGGAGAAGACAAACATCAATGAGACAATTTTGGGCGATGCAAGCAAACTTGATGGGGCTTCTAACTGCAACATCTGGAAATTCAAAATGAAGAGCATTTTGATGGAGAAAGAGTTATGGGAGATTGTGGCAGGTATTGAAATCAGACCAAATACCACTCCAGGTGATATGAGGGCCTTTGATAAAAAGGCGCAGAGAGCATTGTCCTTAATCAATCTTTCAGTGAAAGACCATGTAATCACTCATATAAGTGATGCGACGGCTAGAGGAGCTTGGGAAGCTCTTAGAATGCAATTTAAAACTTGCAATCCAGCTCGGGCCATATTTTTGAAGTCAAGATTGAACACAGTAAGGATGGAAGAAAGTGAATCAGTGGGATCTTTCTTCACAAGGATAAAGGAACTAAGAAATCAACTTGTGGCAATTGGAGAACCAATTAGGGACGTTGAATTGGTACATACCACAATGAGCGGTGTCTCGGAAGGGCTACAAATGTTTGTGAGCGGCATTGCTTCGAGGGAGAGGTTACCTAATTTTGAAGACTTCCACGGCATCATGTTGCAAGAAGAGCGCGAAGTGGTGAAGTCAAGGCAAACCCCACAGGAGGATCAAGCCTTGCTTGCTAAAGACAAGCAGAAAGAATGGAAAAGGATTCCTAAGAAATCCAAGGATGATGATGACAAGGGAGAGTTGTCATCAAAAGGAAAAAAGAAGAAGAAAGACAGATGTTATTATTGCCACAAACCGGGTCATTGGGCACGCAAGTATTACAAGAAGAAAGCGGACATAAAGACGGGAAAGGTAACTCAACAAGGCAACATTGCCGAAGATGATGGAGAAGATGACGAGACAAGTGTCTTCTCATCAGCATTGGCATCCCAAGTTGATGATGGTGCCAGATGATTCATAGATTCAGGCGCCACAAGGCATATGACTGGGAAACATGATTGGTTTGAGAAATTCTCACCAATCCATGATGGGGATAAGGTCACTCAAGCCAATGGAGAGGAATGCCAAATACAGGGTGTGGGCAATGTACATGTATAGTTTCCTGATGGTAAAATTAAGAACATCCCTAATGTGCTTTATGTTGCTGGACTCAAAAAGAGTTTGCTTTATGTTGGTGTAATGGAAAATCAACATCTTAAGATTGAATTTGTCAAGGATGGATGCCTTATGAGGGATATGAACCACGACCATAAAGTGGTGGCGAAGGGTTATAGAGATAGTAACTGTGGCCTTTATAAATTGGATGCTGCAAAACCAGGAAAATATGGTTTGGCTATCTCAACAACATCTCAATCTGAGTTGTGGCAGAGAAGACTTGGTGATTTGAACTATGGGAGCTTAAGATTGATGTCGAAGCTGAAGATGGTAATAGGGTTACTGGCATTGTAGGATGATCATCATGCAATATGTGAAGGATGCGTCATGGAAAAGCATCACAGGGAAACATTCAAGAAAGGCGGAACTGCAAGAGCTAAGAAACTGCTGGAACTCATTCACAGCGACCTGTGCGGCCCAATGAAGACCATGTCGTTGGAGAAAGAATATTATTTTATGACTTTCATAGATGATTACTCTAGGAGGACATGGATTTATTTCTTGAAGAAGACATCTGATGCTTTTGCTCGTTTCAAGGAGTTCAAGACTTTGGTAGAGAGCCAACTGGATGCATGCATCAAAGTGCTAACATCTGATAGAGGGGGCGAATACAAATCTGATGATTTTGAGGACTTTTGCAAAGAACATGGCATTAAAAGACAATTCACACAGTCACACATGCCGCATAGTAATGGTGTAGCTGAAAGGTAAAACATGACTATTATGGAGAGTGCACGTTCCATGATGAAGCAAATGGGCTTGACCGATTCACTTTGATCGAAAGCGTGCAGTGTGGCAACGTTCTTGCAAAACAGGAGCCCTACAGTTGCGGTTCCAAATGTGACTCCCAAAGAAACATTTATAGAAATAAAGCCAAAAATTGACAAGTTTCGTGTCATTGGATGTAAGGCCTATGTACATGTGCCAAAGGAGGAGCAAAAGAAACTTGATGCCAAAGCAATCAAATGTATCTTCGTCGGATATGATGAGAGGACAAAGGCATAGAGGTGTTTTGATTCTGTAATGAACAAGATTCACATTAGCAAAGATGTGATCTTTGATGAAACGCATAGGTATGAAGATGAAGACCATGCAAGTGGTGAAAGCATCAAAAGACTTCCCACAATTTTGGAGGAAGAAAATGAAGAAAATGCTCCACAAAATGATGCACGTGAAGATGAGAGATGAGAGGGCGAGTATGAAAGGACACCACCTATTCAAGAGCCTAGGGGGAGGTACTTGCCAATAGGAGCAATAAAGGAGAAACCAGTTGGAAGTAAGAGACATTACTTAGACACTCCTTGGGATACATACTCTCCATGTAGTGTATCACCTGAATCTAAGATACCAAAATGGTATGAAAAGATCATGAAGGACACAAAGCTAAATCAACCAGGATCTAGTACACAAGGAGAAGTGAGAAGATCAACGCGGGAAAGAAAGTCTTCGATCGTTATCATGTGAACTATGCCCTAATGAGTGACATTTTGAAGTGTCGAGAGCCATCAACCTTTGATGAGGAAAAAGATCACAAAGAATGGCAAAGGTCAATGGAAGAGGAAATAGAATCTATCCACATGCATGATACATGGGAGTTGATTAATCTACCACTTGGAAAGAAACCCATTGACAACAAATGGGTGTTTAGAACAAAGTTTCATGCGGATGGCACGATAGCAAAGCATAAGGCACGCCTAGTAGTGAAGGGTTTTGAGCAAAGCAAAGGAATTGACTATGAAGAGACATTTGCTCCAGTGGCTAAGTGGACTACGCTATGCCTTATCATTGCCTTAGCATCTCATTTTGGGTGGAAGATCCATCAAATGGATGTGAAGTCCGCATTTTTGAATGGTGACTTAGAGGAAAAAGTTTACATGGTCCAACCGCAGGGCTTCATGGCAAAATGGCAAGAACAAAAGGTATGTAAACTACACAAAGCACTTTATGGCCTTAAGCAAGCGCGACGTGCATGGTATGGATGCATTGACAATTACTTTCTTTCTCATGGGTTTGTAAGAACAAATTCAGATCCAAATCTTTATGTTCTTATAAATGATGACAACATTGCCTTGATTGTACTTTACGTTGATGATGCCATTATCACGAGCAATGATGAGAACCTCACTCGTTCTATCAAAGCCAACTTATGCAAGCAGTTTGAGATGACAGATTTAGATCTTATGCACTATTGCTTGGGTGTCGAAGTATGGCAAACTGGCAGTGATATCAGGTTATGTCAAAACAAGTATGTGGGCGAGATATTTGAGAGATTTCACATGACAGAGTGCAAACCTTCCATCACCCCTTGCGAAGCTGGTAAGAAATTATCTCGTATTGATGATAGTGCACAAGTTGACGCTACTCTATTTCGTTAGCTAGTTGGGAGTTTGATATATCTTACAACTGCACGTCCTAATATCTGCTATGTTGTAAGTTTGATTAGCCAATTCATGTCATCACCCACTATGGACCATCGAAAAGCTGCAAAAAGGATTTTGAGATATGTGAAAGGTACACCTAACCTTGGCCTAATCTACAAAAGACAAAGTGTTTTACCTAAGTTGCAGGGTTATGTTGACGCTGATTGGGCGGGAAGTATAGATGATAGAAAGTCAACAACATGTTATGCCTTCAATTTTGGTAGTGGTTGTTTTTCATGGTCTAGCAAGAAGCAAGATACTATTTCTCTTTCTTCTACAGAAGCCGAATATAAAGCGTTGAGTTCTGCTACCCAAGAAGCTATTTGGCTACGTAAGTTGTTATGTGAGATTGGCATGAAGCAGGTAAATCCTACTGTTATTTTTTGTGACAGTCAAAGTGGAATACAATTGGCTAAGAATCCTATCTTTCACACAAGGACAAAACATATTGAGGTGAAATATCACTTTGTGTGTGAGAAGTTACAATATGAAGATATAAATATTGTACATTGCTCTACGTTATTACAAGTTGCTGATATATTTACAACAGCTTTAAGTAAAGAAAAGTTTGAGACTTTTAGAGCCAAACTTGGCTTAGATTTGTTTATGTAAAAAGCCTTTACTTGTAATACTTTCATGGAGGTATGTTCCATGAATAGAGTAAACTCTAAAACAAAGAAAGACGTTGATCATTGAGGGAGAGAGTTAAAATAGCAATGATTGACTTATACAGTGCTTTCTTATTTTGACGGCACCACATGTGCTTAGTTCTAGAGTTATCGGGCCATCTTTCTTTTACGAGCCCTTTGAGTGCTTTTAAGCAACTTATCTTTGTACTTACTTATTAGTTGAATATACAGTTTGAGGTGAGCAATTCTATTGTCTTGTCTTGTTGCACTTGACGTTGTGCTGTGGTGATTGATCCAGTCGGACGTTTAAACCATGTTTTCTTAACTGGAAGAGCAATGGCGAGAAATGGTGAAAGCTAGACGTCAGAATACTGATGATCAGGCACTTGCGACACGCCAAAAACAAGGCAAGGGCAAGGGCAAGAAGAAGTCTAAACAGCAATTTTCCAAGACTCAGGAGGATGAGGGATCTTCCAGTAAGACCAAGAAGAAAGACAAGTGCTTCCATTGTGGTAAAAAGGGCCATTGGAAAAGTGAATGTCGCAAATTCTTGGCAGAACAAGACAAGGAGAAATCAAGGCAAGCACGTAACCTTGTCGATGAGGGTGAGATTGAAGACTCTAGCATCTTCATATCTGCATTGTCATCTAATCAAGATGATCAGCCACAAGACACATGACAGGTAACAAGAATTGGTTCAGTAGCTTGAAAGTGTTGGATAATGGAACATCCATTTCACAAGCAAATGGTGAGGTGTGCAAGATCAAGGGAATAGGCACCGTTTCAATCCAACTACCTACTGGCAAATGCAGGATGATCAAGGAGGTACTTTATGTACCAGGTTTGAAGAACAATCTACTTTCTGTTGGAGTCATTACTGATCAAAAGTTGAAAGTAGAATTTGCCCATGATCGATGCTTTGTGAAGGATGTGAACCAAAAGTTCAAAGTTATTGTGGATGGAGTAAGGGAACCCAATAAAAGTTTGTACAGGTTGAATGTTACAATCAAGGGTCAACATGGACTTGTATCATCCATTCCATCGCAAACTGAGTTGTGGCATAAGAGGCTTGGTCACTTGAACTTGCGAAGCCTCAGTTTGATGAGGAAATTAGAGATGGTGACATGTTTGCATACCATTGAAGACCACTTGAAATCGATGTGCAAATCATGTGTATTTGGGAAGCAGCATCGAGAGAAAATCAATAAAAAGAACATCCTGGATTTAATCCACATAGATTTATGCGGGCCTATGAGGACCATGTCCTTAGGTAAAGCCTTTTATTTCATGACCTTTATTGATGATATGTCATGTAAGACGTGGATCTACTTCTTGAAGAAGAAATCAGATGCATTTGACAACTTCAAGAGCTTCAAAGCATTGGTCAAAAATTAGATAGGTAGAAAGATCAAAGTTCTAAGATCAGATAGTGGAGGTGAGTACAAGTCTAATGACTTCAATGATCTTTGTGATCAATGTGGAATGAAAAGACAATTTACGCAAGCTCATACTCCTGCTCTCAATGGTGTAGCTGAGCGCAAGAATCGTACGATTGTGAAAACTGCCAGATCTATGCTAGTTGAGATGAAACTATCAAAAGATTTTTGGTCAAAAGCATGCAGTACGACAATCTATCTTCAAAATAGAAGTCCTACCATTGCCATACCAAAGATAACACCTAAGAAAACATTCACGAAGAAGAAGCCAAAGGTGAACCACTTGCGAATATTTGGATGTAAGGCCTTTGTACACATTCCTAAGGAAGAGAGACGTAAACTTGATGTAAAAGCTATCAAGTGTATATTCCTAGGATATGATGATCGTGTGAAGGGCTATAGATGTTTTGATCCAGTGGAAAACAAAATCCATGTAAGTCGTGATGTTATCTTTGATGAATCCAAGATGTATGAAGACGAGGATGCTGAGAAGATAGATACATCTAGTGGAAAAGATGGTATAGTGAGGATACCACCTAATGATGATCCATTCATTGACCTTCCAAGTGATTAAAAAGAGAATACACCTCAAGATACTACTACTCAACCTCAAGAGACAGGTTGGAGAGGTAGGGACAAACCTTTTGGTGCAAGAAGGACTGAAATTGCAGGTGACAAACGCAAGGAGAAGGATGTACCGTGAAATACATTTTCACCAGCAAGCCGATCACCTGACAAGAAGCTCCCTAAGTGGTTTGAGAGATTGTTGGAGAGTCGCGACATGGATGACTTTCTAGGATCATCTAGCCAGGGAGAGTTACGAAGATCAACAAGAGAGAAGACACAACCTGAAAGGTATAAAGCAAATTATGCTCTCTTATCTAGCATTATTCAAAGCAAAGAACCTTCGACATTTGGGTCAAGGCCATGGGAGAGGAGATGGAGTCAATTGCTAGGTATAGCACATGGGAATTAGTAGAACCACCAGTTGGCAAGAAACCCATTGGTTGCAAATGGGTATACAGGACTAAGTACCATGCAGATGGAAGTATAGCAAAACACAAGGCAAGATTGGTGATCAAAGGGTATGCACAAAGTAAAGGCATCGACTATGAGGAGACCTTTGCACCAGTATGTAAGTGGAATGCTCTACGTCTACTTGTTGCTTTAGCTTCACATTTTGGTTGGTCTTTGCATCAGATGGATGTGAAATCTGCTTTTCTAAATGGTGAGTTAGAAGAAGAGGTATTCATGGATCAACTTGAAGACTTTGTAGCAAAGGGACAGGAAAATAAAATATGTTGCTTGAAGAAAGCGCTTTATGGTCATAGACAGGCACCACATGTGTGGTATAGCAGGATTGATGCCTACTTTCATTCAAAGGGATGGTGAGAACACACTCTGATCCAAATCTATATGTCTTATGCTTTGATGGTATGGTTTCTTTGATTTCTCTTTATGTTGATGACTTGATTATTACGGAAAATAATCAAGAGATGATAGATATGATCAAGAAAGACCTCATGGAACAATTCGAGATGACAGATCTTCAGCCTAATGCATTATTGCCTTGGAGTAGAAGTGTGGCAAAAAGGACACAAAGTGGGTTTAACACATGTGAAGTATGTTAAAGAGTTGCTGCACAGGTTTAGGTTGCAGGATTGCAAACCGGTGAATACTCCTATTGAACTAGGTAAAAAGCTTTCTAAGCTTGATGAGTCACAGTCATTTGATGCTACATTGTATAGGTAGTTAGTAGGGAGCTTGATTTACCTTACCATGACTAGACCAGATATATGTTATGTTGTTGGCATTGTAAGCCAGTTTATGGCAGCACCTACAGAAACGCATTGGAAGGCAGCTAAACGCATTTTGTGTTATGTGAAAGGCACTTTAGATTATGGATTGATTTACAGGAAGCATGATGGGTTACCTGAGTTGTGTGGTTATGTGGATGCGGATTGGGGAGGTGACTATGATGATCGTAGGTCCACCACAGGGTATGTATTCCAGTTTTGTGGTAGTTGCTTTTCCTGGTCTAGTAAGAAGCAAAGCACAATTGCTCTATCCACCACAGAAGCAGAGTATAAGGCAATGTGTAGTGCAGCACAGGAAGCTATATGGTTGAGACAAATCTTGGAAGAAGTTGGCATGAAGCAGAAAAATCCCACGACATTACAAAGCAACAGTTAGAGTGGCATTTAGCTAGCAAATAATCCAGCGTTTCATGCGAGAACTAAACACATTGAGATTCAGTATCACTTTATACATGAGAGGCTACTGAGTCGTGAAATTCATGTTGTTCATTGTAGCACAGAAGAACAACTAGCTGATATTTTCACTAAGCCACTTGTTAGAGAAAAGTTTGATAAGTTTAGATCAAAGCTTTCTGTACTTAAAGTTTGTTGAGCTATGTATATGATTGTATAAAAAGTAGACTCTACTTTAAGGGAGAGAGTTAGAATTAAAGTAGAATCATTATGTTACTATACTTTGGGTCCTATCAGTTGATAAGGATCAATTGGCCTCGCCACGAGGCAAGTCGATGGGACACGCGTCCCGCCAACGGCAACCTGGGTCATGCATGGATTGCCTGAGTAAACAACTATATGTACAGTGCAATTTCATTTTGAGAAATACAGTTGTTATGTGAGCTTGCTGTGCAGAGTCTTTTCTGTCTGTGTTACTGTGTAGCATGATCTGTGTTCCTGTGCAAAGCAAACTCTAAGTGACATATCAAGAAAGGACAAAGATGGAGGAGACAAGCAAGCAAGTGGTCATCACTCACATTTATTGTTTGGTTGCTGTTATTTTCCAGAGAGTTCAAAGTTGGAAGCATGGAGGAATCATTTCATTTATATTCTATTTGGTTCTTCATGTTCTAGTTACATGTTGATTTGTAAAATTGATGAAAGAGATAGTGAAGCATCCAATTTGGACACTATTCTCTATATCAATTATGGAAGCTACTTTAAAACCTTAGAAAGGAGGTCTACACTTAGGATGGAGACCATTATAAAGTTGGATCAAAGTATTATGGTCAAAACTATGCTAAAACTAGTTGAAGAAGGAGTGTGAGAAATATCAACTAGTTTACTCATGTTTAGTTCATTTGGCAATTTAGGCGACTTAGAAATAAAAATTATGAAGTATTTTAGTCTAAGTTCATTTGAATTACCACTTTTGAAAAGTGTGGGTAAAGTAAGTAGGTCAAGTTTGGGAAGATAATGTTGTTTAGCTTGTTTCTTTGTCATTGATCCTGTAATTTGTCTTCCTTCAATGTAACTGTTTTCGGTGGTTTTATTGTTGGTTGATGGGGAATATCACGTATTCTAAATCTGGTAGGGTCCATGTGATTTAAAACCTACTCATCAGTAAGTTCTGCATTGTCATCATAAGTCAAGGCGTGACTCATATGAATAAGTTCATCTTCAATCGGATCTGGTATGGGTTCCATTGATATCCAAGCTACATTCATCACATTCAATGGACAAGTGATCGGTGTATCCAAAGTTCGATCCAATAATGAAATCTCGCTCAAGTTGGATTGATTATCTTATTGACAGATATAGTCTGCTGTACAATCAAAGGTTGCAAGAGCTTGATTCCAATTGACAAAATCGGTTTGAGAGTCATAATGTACTCCCCAATTTATTACTGGTTGGTCACAGGTATGATCCGTTGTTGATGAATCATCATCCTCTTTTTGAGCCATTGGTTTGATAGTCCAAGTGATCGGATCAACTTTGACTGCACGTTCACAATCTTCAAAAGTGATTTTTTCGGTACCCCAGTTATGAATTACTTGCGCAACTTGTAACCATGGGCATCCCAATAAGACTTGGTAGACATTTGGTGGTTCAGGTAAGTCCATTACTACAAAAGTAATGACAAATTAGACTCCAGCAATATTGACAGATATGTCTTCAACCATTCTTCGTGGATGAATTGTCATTTGATCAGCCAGCTTAATGGCAAAATCTGCAAGCTTTATCTTTGCAAGGCCTCATTTTGCACATAGCTTTGTTGAACTCATGTTAACTCTCGAACCTCCATCTATAACGGTTGCTTCTTTAGAAAATTGCCCATTCTATATCGACAAGATGATATTTTTTTGCTCACTTTCTCAGGCTGCTCCGACATGGAGTACTTCATTAGATTCTTCAAATCCAGCACAAAAACATGGTTCTTGATGGACTTCTGGTTCAGTTTGAGTTAACTTTTCTACTAATACTTCTTTTGCATTTGGCACCAACTTCAAAAATTCTCCTAATATAATATCAAACTTACTAGACAAAATACTTATGAGGAGTTCTGTCTGCGGTGCTTCCGATTCAGTCATCTTGAAGGGTTCTTCATGATGATGCAACTGAGTATTCATATATGTTCGTGGATTATTTGGTGGCTGCACAAGTGAAGAATGGACTTCGAGTGCTACTTTAGCGGCTTCAAGATTCTCTTCTTCTTGCAATTGTTTAATCCACTGGCTCATATCCTGATATCTTTTCGACATGGAGATTTGGATAGACTCCAGATGCTGTTGGTATATTAGTTAATGATATAGAATCAGCAATACTAGATCTACTACCAGTTCTTTCTGCTTCTGTGCTCTGGTAACCACCATCAAGGGTAAACTTAGTTAGGTTGAACTGCTAGTCTTTGCTTGATTGTTATCAAATTGACAGGAGCTGTGGCCGGTGGCGGCTTTGATCTTGCTGGACACTCCTTGTAACAATGCCCATAACCACAGTCACGATAGAATGGTACAAATTTGTCTTTGTTTGGACATTCTGCAACTCTGTGATTTTCTCCACATGCAAAGCATCCAAGTGATGCTCTGGTCCAATTTCTAGATGCTTGTCATTGTGCAGCAGCATAAATAACATACTATTATGAAGGTTTGCTCTCATTACTATAATTCCATTGCTCGTTGTCTCTATAAGATTCTGGTGCCATCAAATCACTAAGAGGAGCCAGTTATGTCGGTGGGGCTGGTAAAGCTAATCTCTTCGGGTATTCAAGACAAAGTTTGGCTGCAAAATCCTTTCCATGAAGGGTTTTTTGATATCCCATCTGGGCATATCGTTCTCTATCACTGTTCCTTCATCTCTCATGCTTTGTTGTATTTGCTAATTATTGGATCTGATTATTATCAAAATTGCTATTTCTTAGACTTTTTGTAAGAGAGGAAGGGAGGGGGAGAAAGAGTAAGCTATCTTCATTGTGGAACGTAGTGTTAATGGAAATGGAGTAGTGTTAATGCTGAGGGTTAATGGATGTTAGAGTTAGATGTGGATCTTCCATTCATGCTGAAATCTGAGATATGCTATCGCTCTCATGGGAATGAACCTACGCATGACAACTAACTTCTGCTCTTTGATTGCTTGGATCTTGGGTTGGGATTAGACAAGGGAACAAAATTCCAGTACAATTTTGGCACCGTTGCCGGAGAGCTATGCCAATTTTTTAGTTTGCAGCATATTTGTTGGATGGTTAGCTTGCATTAGGCATCTTGTCATGGCATGAATAGTATTAAAACTACATTTAGGGTTAGTTTGGAAGTGCTTTTGTCTGATTTGAGTGGATTTGCTTGTTTGAAATCTAATCTGATTACTGAACAAGAGAAGCTATTCATATAACCGTTCTTAAGATCCATATGAATCTGAGAAATCAGAAAAAACAATGGAAATCTGTCAAATCTTGGTCAAAAGGAGGCAAAATTTGTCAGAGAAATAAAGACCAAGAATGGATCTAGATCTAATCCTCAAGAGGTGTTGGAAGCTAGATTACATGATCTACTAATCAACCAATGACTAGATCTAGAATTAGATCAATTTCCCATCAAAAATCTAGCAAGAAAAACAAGCAAATGATTAAACTTGAGACCTACTGCCTTCACACGTGTGAAGAACAGTACATTTACGGACTTACAGCAGAGAGTGAAGTACATAAGTGTTAGAATCAATAGAACCATAAAATCACAACACAAATATGAGAATACTCAAGATATGCCTCCAAAACCAAGATCTTGCCTCATTGATTTCTCAAAGTGGATCCATCATGGATTAAATACAAAAATCATCATAATCTCTCTCTAAGCCACTTCCAACATGTTTGAGACAGGTCATAGTGCTTATCCATATCCACTTTGGCTAAGATTCCATTAATTTGCCACATCATCATTGGTGGCTAGTGTTGACCTTCTAGATTTCTACAAATTAGGAGATAGGTCCTACAATCTAGGAGATTTGACTTTTGACATGTATGAAATCTATATACAATGGATCTGAACTTTCTATGTGATATTTCACACGTGGGAGACCACTCCTACCCATGTGATATAGCATTTTCTACCACTAGAATGGTGCCAAGTGTCATAATACTACTAAACTAGTTTTTGGCCAATTTAGCCACTAGTTTCCAAATTAAATGATATGTACAACCTTTATGATCTATCTAAATGACTAAGGCATAGATTTCACACGTGGGAACAGGCTCCACACATGTCTAATGATGATAGGTACAAGTCATTATGGTATTTACAAGATTTAACCAAGTTAGCTTTTGCCAATTTTAACACTCCTCCTCAAAACTAACTTGATACATCTATGGTACATCTATTTACAACACTTAAGGCTGATCATTGCAGGTTCATAGGTGTGAAGGTTAGCCAATGAGTTTGATGAAGATCCGAGATCACCATATCCATGATAGTGCCTCCTTGATGTTGACTTCTTTGATGAACTTGAGAGCTTTGCACCATTTGATCACTTTTTCCATTGATTTGTTCCATCCTTGAAACATATGGTTGATCCAAAAGCTCCTCCTCCTTAAAAATAGCTGAAATTCCATGAGAAAATAAAGATTCCTTATTGACTCATAAGGATCACAAATATCCAACATCATGTTACCAAGATCTCGAGAATTAGGCTCATCAACATTGGCAAGATTATGCATGCTATAATAACCAAGAGTTCGCATCATATATTCATGCTTGATTTCCATTCTAATCTCAGATCTAATGAGGCTAAATACTTCATTATGGAGATAAGTGTCCTTAAAGGATGATTCACTTACTCTCATAAAGAGTTTACAATTTGCCTCAATACATGAAAAAAGACAAATTTTCACACTATGAGTGAGCAAATCACTCTTGCTCTTGCAAGACTCAACAGCATACATTTGATGAAATAACCATTTGCTTTCTAATTGATCTAAAATCAATTTGAAATCATTAAGAACATCAACTATGTTCTCAAGAGAGACACCATACTCAACTAGTATTGCTTTACTCCAACTTTGAGTTGCAAAAGTCTCACCAAAGCAAATTGATTCACCAAATGACATATGAGAACAAAGCATAAGATGTATACCACTTGAAATGTGCTCCTCTTTCCCTTGAAATGTGAGCCATATGAGCTCAACCATGTCTCTTGATATTCTTCTTGGAATCATAACTTGAGAAGGACTCTCCTCCTCAATCCTTGGCACACTTGAACCTTGAGATGACTCCTTAAGATCACCTTCTTGGTGCTCCTCCTTGATGGAAATCCGAGACCTCCATGTCTCATAATGATCACAATAAACATGACCATACATTGTGCACTTTCTATGATCAACAATATTACTTATGCTAGAACCATAAGTCCAAAAATCACCACAACTTGATTGAGATCAAGAAGTATTTCCATCTCAATAAGGCTAACTACTTGCTTCTGGATATAAGTGTCCACTTTGGATGCTTCACTTATTCTCATAAGAAGTTTACAACTTGCCTTTAAAATTGAAAATTTACAACTTTCAACATTATGAATGAACACATCATTCATGATCTTATTGAAACCAAAAGAAAATACATCATGAAGACATTTCCATTTCCTTGTCTTTATACTTAATGTAAGTTTACAAGGAAAACATGCTTTGCTATCTATTAAGGCATCACACTCAACTAGTATTACCTTAATCCACATTTGGATGTCATGAGAGCATAAATGGAACTATTTTCATTTTGTGATTGCTCCTCCTTAATTTTGCTTGGTTTCTCTTGGATCATAACAATAACTTTGAACTTATCCAAAGTTCCAAACAAAATGCTTTCCAAGAACATGAAATAAATCCAAGTGACATTCATGAAAGAAACATCTTTCTTTGCATCTTCAACCAAACAATGCACTTCCAAATGAAAAACTTCTAGAGGTTTGAAATGTGTGGTGATGGACTTTTGAAGACAACTCTTGTAAGTCCTTGTGAGACTCCAAGCCTCATGCATCTTTCCACAAAGGAAACACATTTCCTTGGATTTGTCCTTCTTGCCTTTGCATTTTGCACTTGAAGCTCCATCCTTCACCTCGGCCCCCTTGCTTTGGTTCTCCTTGGATGGATTGGTCTTCATTTTGTAGCATCTTGAGACAAAATGATCTCTCTTGCCAAAAAGGTTGCATTTAGGATCCTTACTTGCCTCCAATAGGTTGCCACCTATTGATGCCATGATGAGGAAGTAAAACTTTGTGAAATGACTTTTCAAAATGTAGTTTGTGACTCTCGAGAAACTAGATTTGAACACATTCAACAATCTAGAAGGATCTACACAAGACAAATTTTGAATCATATCTCTTTTCAACCTAGTCAATTGGAAACTAAGCTTTGCTTTGATCACTAAGACGCACTCTATCAAATCACAAAAATCAGATCCAAACACCCCTATTGGACTCAACAAACACCAATGACTCTTTCTTTTGAGAGTTGGAATGGATTTGAAAAGATTTGATTCCTAGATTTTCCTTTTCTCTTGACTAGTTCACTCACTTTTGATATTCTTGAACAAAGGATGGGTTTTGTTTCAAATACTTGAAAATCAAACTTAATCACTTCTTTTGGACTCACTCTTGACCCAAATAATCTCACTCTTGAGATTTGGATTGAATTTGATTTGATTTGACAACAAATTAAACCACTAATTTTCATCAAAAAAAATGATCTACACTAGACCACATAAACTTGACATGTATACTTGATTCAAACACACAAAGATCAGATCCAATCACCCCTTTTGGAATCCTCTTGACCCAAAGAATCTCACTCTTGAGATTTGGAATGGACATGAAATGGTTTGATAACAATCTATGTCAATAATTTTTCACCAAGCTTAAAAATTAGACATCTAGAGATTCACAAAGATCCCAACCATGTATGAACACTCAAATATGGAATCCTCCTTGTTCTATACTCCCAATGGGATCACAACTTGACCCGCACCCTCTCACAAAGAAAGTTGAATTAGAACTTATTTGAGTTTCATACATACAATGTCAAATTGTGCTCAAAAATTGAATTCATTCACCCCTATTGGACTCCACCAAGTACCAATGACTCTACCTCTTTAGAGTTGGAATGAAATTCAAATTTTCAAAAATGTGCTACTTCTCTCTCACTAAGATATGTGCTTACAAAGAGCTAATGCCACTTAGCAAGATTTGATCACAATGAAGACAATTTTTCCACCAAAGTTAAGAAATGAGTTACTAGAACTTGCCCTCTACAAAGGAAGGATTTCAATGGATACAATGGATTTCAATCTCTCCCCTTGCAAATCACTCCTTAATCTATGGTTTTTGGCAATCTTTCACTCTCAACTTTAATGCACACCCAAAGCATCTGAGAATCAGCTTTAATGTACTGTAATAAAGATTCAAATCATCTATATGATTGATCTATACCAAGAACAAATCAAAGGAATAGAAACAATGCATTAGAAAGCTTGAAAAATGCACTAGATTGACTAGTTTTGGTTGTATGGGGCAGTAAATGCACCAAAATTGAATTTAATTGATCAGAACAGGTTATGTACGGCCTCACACGTGTGGGAAGTACACCTGAAGCCCACAAAAATATTTGGCACAAATATAATGATTCTATCTATCTATTCAAACTCGCTACCTCAAGATTAGCTAGTTTCCAAAAACTTGGTAGTCTGGGTGTATGAGTAAGATATAGCATCAAACTTAAAAATATAGCTCCAAAACTGGTACTGTACGGCCTCACAGGTGTGAACAGTACCCCTGCAGCCCACAACCAAGTTTGATGCACAAATATCAAGGCTAACTAACTCTTCAAACTTGCCCACTCAAGATTAATGAGTTTTCTCAAAAAACTTGCCAATCTGGGTGTTGTTTAGATCAATGCTTTAATCTCTTGTACTTGGCTCTGATACCATGTGAAATTTCAGAGAAATAAAGATCAAGAATGGATCTAGATCTAATCCTCAAGAGGTGTTGGAAGCTACATTACATGATCTACTAATCAACCAATGATTAGATCTAGAATTAGATCAATTTCCCATCAAAAATCTAGCAAGAACAACAAGCAAATGATTAAATTTTAGACCTATTGCCTTCACACGTGTGAAGAACAGTACCTATACGGAATTACAGCAGAGAATGAAGTACACAAGTGTTAGAAAGCAATAGAACCATAAAATCATAAACAAATATAATACTCAAGATATGCCTCCAAAACCAAGATCTTGCCTCATTGATTTCTCAAAGTGGATCCATCATGGATTAAATACAAAAATCATCATACTCTCTCTCTAAGCCACTTCTAGCACGTGTGAGACGGGTCATAGTGCTTATCCATATCAACTTTGGCTAAGATTCCATTAATTAGCCACATCATCATTGGTGGCTAGTGTTGACATTCTAGATTCCTACAAATTAGGAGATAGGTCCTACAATCTAGGAGATTTGACTTTTGACATGTATGAAAACTATATACAATGGATCTGAACTTTCTATATGATATTTCACATGTGAGAGACCACTCCTACCCATGGATATAGCATTTTCTACCACTAGAATGGTGCCAAGTGTCATAATACTACTAAACTAGTTTTTGGCCAATTTAGCCACTAGTTTCCAAATTAAGTGATATGTACAACCTTTATGATCTATCTAAATGACTTAGGCATAGATTTCACACGTGGGAACAGGCTCCACACATGTCTAATGATGATAGGTACAAGTCATTATGGTATTTACAAGATTTAACCAAGTTAGCTTTTGCCAATTTTAACAAAATTGTCATCAGAGCTGATAACTTTTTACCCTCTGTCAAGAAACGTTTGCCGAGTTGCAGGCACCTTTGGTTTTGATCACAGAACCTTCTGATTGAAGAGCGAACATTCCTTCCCAATAGATTTTTAGAAACATCAGAAAAACACCAAAAAATATCCGAAAAATATAAAAAAAGAACATTCGTCCGATTCACTGTGCATAGGTGTGATTCAGATCTACCTATTGCCTGGTCGACAAAGAATAATACCAAAAATAGAAGGTATCTCAGAGGATCAATTGTCATATTGTCTTATTTTGTCAAAAAAATCTCTTTTTTGCAATAATATTGATATTACTCTTGATTCTTCACCAGAACCTTTGTCGAGTTTTTGAGGATTTTATTTATAGCAAGTTGTCAATTTTGAGTTTGACGAACGTTAATTTTGACACAATCTAAAAAAATCTCTATTTTTATTCTCGCCAAACTACGAAAATTGTATTTCTATGTGTTAGAAACCTTCGTCAATTCTACCCTAGATTTATCTGAGTCAGATTCCTTGTCTGAGAGTTTAGCGAAGGTTATTTCCATTAAATTTGTCTAGAAAAACATGATCAGAGAGTTTTTTAAATCAAAAATAGCATTGTTGAACCTTTGTCGAGTCAACCTTCGTCTAGGAAACCTTTTCCACTACTATTTTTAGGTTTTGATTTCTAGATCAAGTCTCTATCAAATTTTTGGTCAGATCTGGTTCAATTTGATTATGATTCTGAGAATTCTTCAGTTTGAGAAATGTCAATCGCTTGATCGTAGAATCTTTTTCACAATCTAGGAACCTGATTCTTGTCAAGTGAAAGGGATTTTGTAGATATGAACTGAGATAGTTTCTGATTGAAAAATCTAGATCCAATCTCATTGTCTGATTGATTTGATTTGTAAAAATGGCTACTCTTGGAGGTGCTCCTCAGGAAGTCAATCCAATCATTGTTAGGAGATCACCTCATTTAGATCTATTTAAGTACGATATGGATTAACGGATCCAACTAGATTTCTCCAAATCTATGCTGAATCTCGTGAAGTCTATGGCGAAGTTTTTCCTCAATATAAACTTAAGCTATTTCCAATAGCCTTAATGAGCGCAGCACAAGATTGGTACTATAATCAAGATGAGATTGAGCATATAGATTGGGAAAGTGTTAAACGAGCCCTAATCACACGGTTCAAACCTTGGAAGTTCATGGAAGACCCTTTCCTACTTCTAAGTAAGATTAAAATGGGAAAGCAAGAAATGGTATGGGATTACATTAAACGGATTAAATGCAATTATATCTCATGCACAATGGCGAAATATACCACAAAACCGTGAACAGTTATACAAACATAGATACCTTGTACATAAGTTGGCCGAAGATTACCAACGGGACAGTGCACCACAAAGGATTTGTGACCAGCTTTTCTCTTGTCATCTGACCCATAATCGTAATTTTTTCCTCCATGGACACATAACCCAGCAGCGTCTCCTTATCCGTCGTGCCAGACTTTTGTAACATAAATACGTCATGGGACAGGGGTGTGGAACATGCACATGCGTCAACCTATACACAAATGCGTGCTAACATCAGTAAATCATCAAAGTCTATGCACAAATATGCGGAGGGTCAACGATATTTACCTGTTCATGCTATCCAAGGCAAGAAGCAGTTCCCCTTCTTGGTTGGGAGCCATATCGACGAAACTGCAATCAACACGTACATGCATGGCACGTGCGTGTGAAAAGACTAGCCAGAACATGTGAAATTACACGGTTAAAATGCATTGTTGGAAGTTGCTTGGCAATGCAAAAGAGACAATACACTTAAGCACGGGCTATCAAATGCATACCCTCTCTGATTTTTGCCAATCATGCCTGAAGTCGATGGTTACCATCCCAGGCCCAGAATTTCTTCCCATAAAAGGTGTGACCAGTCATGAGATGACTGCAACTCCATCTCAAACTCATCGTTGACAGACCTCCATAAAGGCCCCGAATCTTCCAAGTCAAAATCATTTACATGCAAGGGGGGTTCACCAAATTTCTGCACAGAAACTAAAAAATTTCCTAGCTCTCTAACACACACATATAGCTCAAAATGTGCTGCCAGGTTATTGAAACTACCGGTAGTGGCACACACTAATGGGTTTCGGACAACCCTGCATAATGGTATCGGTGGCGGAGGTGTGATCTTAAGTACTCTAAAGCCAGACACGACATCTTGCAAGATACATGTCTCTATCACTTTACCAAATGTAAATGCCATTGATTTTTTGGAACTTCCCGAGCTAGCAGCTTGATTGGAGTTCCAATTGTCAGTAGCCACAACATCTACCGAATTCCGATTCAGCATAGTAACTGCCATAAAACCAAAGCACTAGCTGGTGAGATATTAGACAAGGCAAAACATTTCATAGAATATAAAGCACAATTGAATACATGTCGCAGTCCGCATCTCATGATCAGTCCCTCCCACAACTTCTCGTATGCTTTGATGTTCATTGCTCTCTTCGCGCTGATTTATCCCCTCGCTGAATTGGGATGTTGGATAGACATCACTCTAGCATCTTCATATCTGCATTGTCATCTAATCAAGATGATCAAGCATGGTATATTGACTCGGGAGCCACAAGACACATGACAGGTAACAAAAATTGGTTCAGTAGCTTAAAAGTGTTGGATAATGGAACATCCGTTTCACAAGCAAATGGTGAGGTGTGCAAGATCAAGGGAATAGGCACCGTTTCAATCCAACTACCTACTGGCAAATGCAGGATGATCAAGGAGGTACTTTATGTACCAGGTTTGAAGAAAAATCTACTTTCTGTTGGAGTCATTACTGATCAAAAGTTGAAAGTAGAATTTGCCCATGATCGATGCTTTGTGAAGGATGTGAACCAAAAGTTCAAAGTTATTGTGGATGGAGTAAGGGAACCCAATAAAAAATTGTACAGGTTGAATGTTACAATCAAGGGGCAACATGGACTTGTATCATCCATTCCATCGCAAACTGAGTTGTGGCATAAGAGGCTTGGTCACTTGAACTTGCGAAGCCTCAATTTGATGAGAAAATTGGAGATGGTAAGAGGATTGCCTACCATTGAAGACCACTTGAAATCGATGTGCGAATCATGTGTATATGGGAAGCCACATCGAGAGAAGTTCAATAAAAAGAACATCCTGGATTTAATCCACATAGATTTATGCGGGCCTATGAGGACCATGTCCTTAGGTAAAGCCTTTTATTTCATGACCTTTATTGATGATATGTCATGTAAGACGTGGATCTACTTCTTGAAGAAGAAATCAGATGCATTTGACAACTTCAAGAGCTTCAAAGCATTGGTCGAAAATTAGATAGGTAGGAAGATCAAAGTTCTAAGATCAGATAGTGGAGGTGAGTACAAGTCTAATGACTTCAATGATCTTTGTGATCAATGTGGGATGAAAAGACAATTTACGCAAGCTCATACTCCTGCTCTCAATGGTGTAGCTGAGCGCAAGAATTGTACAATTGTGGAAACCGCCAGATCTATGCTAGTTGAGATGAAAAGAGTGAAAAAGATTTTTGGTCAGAAGCATGCAGTACGGCAGTCTATCTTCAAAATAGAAGTCCTACCATTGCCATACCAAAGATAACACCTGAGAAAGCATTCACAAAGAAGAAGCCAAAGGTGAACCACTTGCGAATATTTGGATGTAAGGCCTTTGTACACATTTCTAAGGAAGAGAGACATAAACTTGATGTAAAAGCTATCAAGTGTATATTCCTAGGATATGATGATCGTGTGAAGGGATATAGATGTTTTGATCCAGTGGAAAACAAAATCCATGTAAGTCGTGATGTTATCTTTGATTAATCCAAGATGTATGAAGACGAGGATGCTGAGAAGATAGATACATCCAGTGGAAAAGATGGTATAGTGAGGATACCACCTGATGATGAGGATACCACCTGATGATGATCCATTCATTGACCTTCCAAGTGATGAAAAAGAGAATACATCTCAAGATACTACTACTCAACCTCAAGAGACAAGTTGGAGAGGTAGGGACAAACCTTTTGGTGCAAGAAGGACTGAAATTGCAGGTGACAAACCTAAGGAGAATGATGTACTGTGAAATACATTTTCATCAGCAAGCCGATCACCTGACAGGAAGCTCCCTAAGTGGTTTGATAGACTGTTGGAGAGCCGCGACATAGATGACTTTCCAGGATCATCTAGCCAGGGAGAGCTACAAAGATCAACAAGAGATAAGACACAACCTGAAAGGTATGAAGCAAATTATGCTCTCTTATCTAGCATTATTCAAAGCAAAGAACCTTCGACATTTGGGTCAAGGCCATGGGGGAGGAGATGGAGTCAATTGCTAAGTATAGCACATGAGACTTAGTAGAACCACCAATTGGCAAGAAACCCATTGGTTGCAAATGGGTATACATGACTAAGTACCATGCAGATGGAAGTATAGCAAAACACAAGGCAAGATTGGTGATCAAAGGGTATGCACAAAGTAAAGGCATCGACTATGAGGAGACCTTTGCACCAGTATGTAAGTGGAATGATCTACGTCTACTTGTTGCTTTAGCTTCACATTTTGGTTGGCCTTTGCATCAGATGGATGTGAAATCTGCTTTTCTAAATGGTGAGTTAGAAGAAGAGGTATTCATGGATCAACTTGAAGGCTTTGTAGCAAAGGGACAGGAAAATAAAGTATGTCGCTTGAAGAAAGCGCTTTATGGTCTTAAACAGGCACCACATGCATGGTATAGCAGGATTGATGCCTACTTTCATTCAAAGGGATGGTGAGAACACACTCTGATCCAAATCTATATGTCTTATGCTTTGATGGTATGGTTGCTTTGATTTCTCTTTATGTTGATGTCCTGATTATTACGGAAAATAATCAAGAGATGATAGATATGATCAAGAAAGACCTCATGGAACAATTCAAGATGACAGATCTCAGCCTAATGTATTATTGCCTTGGACTAGAAGTGTGGCAAAAAGGACACAAAGTGGGTTTAACACAGGTGAAGTATGTCAAAGAGTTATTGCACGGGTTTAGATTGCAGGATTGCAAACTAGTGAATACTCCTATTAAACCAGGTAAAAAGCATTCTAAGCTTGATGAGTCACAGCCATTTGATGCGACGTTGTATAGGTAGTTAGTAGAGAGCTTGATTTACCTTACCATGACTAGACCAGATATATGCTATGTTGTTGGCATTGTAAGTCAGTTTATGGCAGCACCTACAGAAACGCACACACACACACACACACACACACACACACACAGTGTGTGTGTGGTAGACAATGTGAGAGAGAGAGAGAGAGAGATTTATTTATATAGTACATAAATAAATCCCTCTCTCTCTCTCTTGTTTGAATATATATATATATATATATATATATATATATATATATATATATATATATATATATATATATATATATATATATATACTGGTAAAGAGTGCCCGTCGAGCAATTGACGGCTGACAATCTAGGCCAATGATCTAGTGGGTAATGCGGTCTCAAATGGTCCTAATGCGGTCTCAAACAATCCTGAGGTCCTAATGTAGTCCCAAACGGTCCCAAACGATTGAAATATGGTCTCAAACGGTTCTTTGCGGTCCTAATGCGGTCTCAAACGGTCCTGAGTACCGTTTGGGATCGCAAAGGACCGTTTGGGACCGCATTTTACCGCAAAGGACGTCAAATGGCCTGAAATGACCACAAACTAACCACAAATGCTCCTAATGTGGTCTCAAATGGTCCTGAGGTCCTAATGCAGTCCCAAACGGTCCTAATGCAGTCTCAAACAATCATGAGGTCCTAATGTGGTCTCAAACGGTCCTAACACGGTCTCATACGGTCCTAAGGCGGTCTCAAACGGTCCCAAACGGTCATAATACAGTCCCAAACGATTTAGGGTTTAGGGTCCCAAACGGTCCTAATGTAGTTTCAAATGGTCCCGAGGACCGTTTGGGACTGATTGAGACCGTTTGGGACTGCATTTCAGACTGCAAAGAACCGTTTGGGACCACATTTTGACCGTTTGGGACCGCAAATGGACCTAATGTGGTCTCAAACGGTCCTCATGCAGTCTCAAACGGTCCTGAGGTCCTAATGCATTTGAGACTGCAAAGGACCATCCTAAACAGTTTGGGACCGCAAAGGACCGTCCTAGACCATTTAGGACCACGTAGGATCTCAAATGGCTTGAAATGGCCACAAACCGCAACTATTCCTAATGCTGTCTCAAACGGTCCTGAGGTCCTAATGTGGTCCCAAACGGTCCTAATGCGGTCTCATATGGTCCTAATGTGGTCTCAAACGGTCCTGAGGACCGTTTGGGATCGTTTGAGACCGCATTTCACTGCAACTCTCTAAACTGTTTGGGATCGCAAAGGACCATATGAGACCGCTTTCACTTCAACTCTCTAAACCGTTTGGGACCACATTTCAACTGTCCTAAATTGTTTGGGATCACAAAGGACCTCAAATGGCCTAAAATGGCTGCAAACTGACCACAATTGTTTTGGAAGTATATTAGGTTGCTGAAATTCACTCTTGATCAGATCATTTGGAAGCTTTTATGTTCTTTGTAGAAAGAGGGGCAATTCTACAAGCAAGTGCATTGTATCTAGTATTCTATGATTTGATTTTGTTAAAGATCATTATTAGATCTTTATAGGAAGTCTAATACTGATTTTTTCAGGTCCCTAAGAAGTGGGATAAGGTAGATCTTCAATCAAATCAATAGAAGTAACCTTCATTTGTGTCAAGTCCTTGATTAGGAGACTAGATGGCATCTATAACTGCATATCTTTTGGATACTTATGAAAGGCTCAACAAAACTAACTATTCCATATGGAAAGTTAGAATGGAATCCATCATGATCATGCAAGATCTGATGGAAATTGTAAATGTTAAGGAGGGTGAACCTATTCATCCTCAAGAAAAAGCCAGCCTTGCAAAGCAATTGAAGGCAAAACTCCTTATGAGATGTTGTATGGAAAGAAACCCAATCTTAATCACTTGAAAGTTTTTGGGTGTATATGTTATGTGCATGTGCCATTGGAAACAAGAACCGAGGAGGATCCATCTTCCACAAGAGGGATCATGCTTGGATATGCTAGCTCAAGCAAGATTAAAGCATTGATCTAAACAACACCCAGATTGGCAAGTTTTTTGAGAAAACTCACTAATCTTGAGTGGGCGAGTTTGAAGAGTTAGTTAGCCTTGATATTTGTGCATCAAACTTGGTAGTGGGCTGCAGGGGTACTGTTCACACCTGTGAGGCCGTACAGTACCAGTTTTGGAGCTATATTTTTCAGTTTGATGCTATATCTTACTCATACACCCAGACTACCCAGTTTTTGGAAACTAGCTAATCTTGAGGTAGCGAGTTTGAATAGATAGATAGAATCATTACATTTGTGCCAAATATTTTTGTGGGCTTCAGGTGTACTTCCCACACGTGTGAGGCCGTACATAACCTGTTCTGATCAATAAAAATCAGTTTTGGTGCATTTAATTCCCCATACACCCAAAACTAGTCAATCTAGTGCATTTTTCAAGCTTTCTAATGCATTGTTTCTATTCATTTGATTTGTTCTTGGTATAGATCAATCATATAGATGATTTGAATCTTTATTACAGTACATTAAAGCTGATTCTCAGATGCTTTGGGTGTGCATTAAAGTTGAGAGTGAAAGATTGCCAAAAACCATAGATTAAGGAGTGATTTGCAAGGGGAGAGATTGAAATCCATTGTATCTTCATTCTAGA
The DNA here is from genome assembly GCA_029204225.1 of Diphasiastrum complanatum. Classification (NCBI taxonomy): domain Eukaryota; kingdom Viridiplantae; phylum Streptophyta; class Lycopodiopsida; order Lycopodiales; family Lycopodiaceae; genus Diphasiastrum; species Diphasiastrum complanatum. The sequence continues at coordinate 35,297,874 of CM055094.1, forward strand.
TGTGTTCAAGAGTGAAAGGGTTGAGACTAGAAGCATCTAAGTGCTAGAATTCAGCCTTGGATAAGTCCTCCAAGTGAAATCTTAAGTGAATTTCTAGAGCACAAACACTCATAAAGGCAAAATCTACCAATACAAGTGATAAGCATTGTTGGAGAGTTCTAGAAGTGATTTTTTGAGATCTAAGTCACATTGTTCCACTCCTACTCAAAGAGTTTGAATGATGTGTTCATTCATAATGTTGAAAGTTGTAAATTTTCTATTTCAAAGGCAAGTTGTAAACTTCTTATGAGAATAAGTGAAGCATCCAAAGTGGACACTTATATCCATAAGCAAGTAGTTAGCCTTATTGAGATGGAAATACTTCTTGATTTCAATATTAGAAAAATCATGTCAAGTTGTGGTGATTTTTGGACTTATGGTTCTAGCATAAGTAATATTGTTGATCATAGAAAGTGCACAATGTATGGTCATGTTTATTGTGATCATTATGAGACATGGAGGTCTCGGATTTCCGTCAAGGAAGAGCACCAAGAAGTTGATCTTAAGGAGTCATATCAAGGTTCAAGTGTGCCAAGGATTGAGGAGGAGAGTCCTTCTCAAGTTATGATTCCAAGAAGAAAATCAAGAGACATGGTTGAGCTCATATGGCTCACATTTCAAGGGAAAGAGGAGCACATTTCAAGTGGTATACATCTTATGCTTTCTTTTCATATGTCATTGGTGAATCAATTTGCTTTGGCGAGACTTTTGCAACTCAAAGTTGGAGTAAAGCAATACTAGTTGAGTATGGTGTCTCTCTTGAGAACATAGTTGATGTTCTTAATGATTTCAAATTGATTTTAGATCAATTAGAAAGCAAATGGTTATTTCATCAAATGTATGCTCTTGAGTCTTGCAAGAGCAAGAGTGATTTGCTCACTCATAGTGTGAAAATTTGTCTTTTTCATGTATTGAGGCAAATTGTAAACTCTTTATGAGAGTAAGTGAATCATCCTCTAAGGACACTTATCTCCATAACGAAGTATTTAGCCTCATTAGATCTGAGATTAGAATGGAAATCAAGCATGAAGATATGATGCAAACTCTTGGTTATTATAGCATGCATAGTCTTGCCAATGTTGATGAGCCTAATTCTCGAGATCTTGGTAACATGATGTTGGATCTTTGTGATCCTTATGAGTCAAGAAGGACTCTTTATTTTCTCATGGAATTTCAGCTATTTTTAAGGAGGAGGAGCTTTTGGATCAACCATATGTTTCAAGGATGGAACAAATCAATGGAAAAAGTGATCAAATGGTGCAAAGCTCTCAAGTTCATCAAAGAAGTCAACATCAAGGAGTCACTATCATGGATATGGTGATCTCGGATCTTCATCAAACTCATTGGCTGATCTTCACGCCTATGAACCTGCAATGATCACCCTTAAGTGTTGTAAATAGATGTACCATAGATGTATCAAGTTAGTTTTGAGGAGGAGTGTTAAAATTGGCAAAAGCTAACTTGGTTAAATCTTGTAAATACCATAATGACTTGTACCTAACATCATTAGACATGTGTGGAGCCTGTTCCCACGTGTGAAATCTATGCCTAAGTCATTTAGATAGATCATAAAGGTTGTACATATCATTTAATTTGGAAACTAGTGGCTAAATTGGCCAAAAACTAGTTTAGTATTATTATGACACTTGGCACCATTCTAGTGGTAGAAAATGCTATATCACATGGGTAGGATTGGTCTCCCACGTGTGAAATATCATATAGAAAGTTCAGATCCATTGTATATAGTTTTCATACATGTCAAAAGTCAAATCTCCTAGATTGTAGGACCTATCTCCTAATTTGTAAGAATCTAGAAGGTCAACACTAGCCACCAATGATGATGTGGCAAATTAATGGAATCTTAGCCAAAGTGGATATGGATAAGCACTATGACCTGTCTCACACGTGTTGGAAGTGGCTTAGAGAGAGAGCATGATGATTTTTGTATTTAATCCATGATGGATCCACTTTGAGAAATCAATGAGGCAAGATCTTGGTTTTGGAGGCATATCTTGAGTATTCTCATATTTGTGTTGTGATTTTATGGTTCTATTGCTTTCTAACACTTGTGTACTTCACTCTCTATTGTAAGTCCCTACAGGTACTGTTCTTCACACGTGTGAAGGCAGTAGGTCTCAAGTTTAATCATTTGCTTGTTGTCCTTCCTAGATTTCTGATGGAAAATTGATCTAATTCTAGATCTAATCATTGGTCGATTAGTAGATCATGTAATCTAGCTTCCAACACCTCTTGAGGATTAGATCTAGATCCATTCTTGGTCTTTATTTCTCTGAAATTTCACAAATTTTGCCTCCTTTTGACCAAGATTTGACAGATTTGACCGATTTCTATTGTTTTTTCTGATTTCTCAGATTCAGATGGATCTTAAGAATGGTTATATGGATAGCTTCTCATGTTCAGTAATCAGATTAGATTTCAAACAAGCAAATCCACTCAAATCAGACAAAATCACTTCCAAACTAATCTTAAATGTAGTTTTAATACTATTCATGCCATGACAAGATGCCTAATGCAAGCTAACCATCCAACAAACATGCTGCAAACTAAAAAATTGGCATAGCTCTCCGGCAACGGCGCCAAAATTGTAGTGGGATTTTGTTCCCTTGTCTAATCCCAACCCAAGATCCAAGCAATCAAAGAGCAGAAGTTAGTTGTCATGCGTAGGTTCATTCCCATGAGAGCGATAGCATATCTCAGATTTCAGCATGAATGGAAGATCCACATCTAACTCTAACATCCATTAACCCTCAGCATTAACACTACTCCATTTCCATTAACACTACGTTCCACAATGAAGATAGCTTACTCTTTCTCCCCCTCCCTTCCTCTCTTACAAAAAGTCTAAGAAATAGCAATTTTGATAATAATCAGATCCAATAATTAGCAAATACAACAAAAGCATGAGAGATGAAGGAACAGTGATAGAGAACGATATGCCCAGATGGGATATCAAAAAACCCTTCATGGAAAGGATTTTGCAGCCAAACTTTGTCTTGAATACCCGAAGAGATTAGCTTTACCAGCCCCACCGACATAACTGGCTCCTCTTAGTGATTTGATGGCACCAGAATCTTATAGAGACAACGAGCAATGGAATTATAGTAATGAGAGCAAACCTTCATAATAGTATGTTATTTATGCTGCTGCACAATGACAAGCATCTAGAAATTGGACCAGAGCATCACTTGGATGCTTTGCATGTGGAGAAAATCACAGAGTTGCAGAATGTCCAAACAAAGGCAAATTTGTACCATTCTATCGTGACTGTGGTTATGGGCATTGTTACAAGGAGTGTCCAGCAAGATCAAAGCCGCCACCGGCCACAGCTCTCGTCAATTTGATAACAATCAAGCAAAGACTAGCAGTTCAACCTAACTAAGTTTACCCTTGATGGTGGTTACCAGAGCACAGAAGCAGAAAGAACTGGTAGTAGATCTAGTATTGCTGATTCTATATCATTAACTAATATACCAACAGCATCTGGAGTCTATCCAAATCTCCATGCCGAAAAGAGGAGATATCAGGATATGAGCCAATGCATTAAACAATTGCAAGAAGAAGAGAAGCTTGAAGCCGCTAAAACAGCACTCGAAGTCCATTCTTCATCTGTGCAGCCGCCAAATAATCCACGAACAGATATGAATACTCAGTTGCATCATCATGAAGAACCCTTCAAGACGACTGAACCGGAAGCACCGTAGACGGAACTCCTCATAAGTATTTTGTCTAGTAAGTTTGATATTACATTAGGAGAATTTTTGAAGTTGGTGCCAAATGCAAAAGAAGTATTAGTAGAAAAGTTAACTCAAACTGAACCAGAAGTCCATCAAGAACCACGTTTTTGTGCTGGATTTGAAGAATCTAATGAAGTACTCCATGTCGGAGCAGCCTGGGAAAGTGATCAAAAAAATATCACCTTGTCGATATAGAATAGGCAATTTTCTAAAGAAGCAGCCGTGATAGATGGAGGTTCGAGAGTTAACCTGAGTTCAACAAATCTATGTGCAAAATGAGGCCTTGCAAAGATAAAGCCTGCGGATTTTGCCATTAAGCTGGCTGATCAAACGACAGTTCATCCACGAAGAATGGTTGAAGACATATCTGTCAAGATTGCTGGAGTCTAATTTGTCATTACTTTTGTAGTAATGGACTTACCTGAACCACCAAATGTCTACCAAGTCTTATTGGGATGCCCATGGTTACAAGTTGCGCAAGTAATTCATAACTGGGGTACCGAAAAAATCACTTTGAAAATTGTGAACGTGTAGTCAAAGTTGATCCGATCACTTGGACTATCAAACCAGTGGCTCAAAAAGAGGATGATGATTCATCAACAACGGATCATACCTGTGACCAACCAGTCAGTACATTATGACTCTCAAACCGATTCTGTCAATTGGAATCAAGCTCTTGCAACCATTGATTGTACAGCAGACTATATGTGTCAACAAGATAGTCAATCCAACTTGAGCGAGATTTCATTATTGGATCGAACTTTGGATACACCGATCACTTGTCCATTGAATGTGCTGAATGTAGCTTGGATACCAATGAAACCCATACCAGATCCGATTGAAGCTGAACTTATTCATATGAGTCATGCCTTGACTTATGATGACAATGCAGAACTTACTGATGAGTAGGTTTTAAATCACGTGGACCCTACCAGATTTGGAATACGTGATATTCCCCATCAACCAACAATAAAACCACTGAAAGCAGTTATATTGAAGGAAGACAAGACTACAGGATCAACGACAAAGAAACAAGCTAAACAACATTATCTTCCCAAACTCAACCTACTTACTTTAACCACACTTTCCAAAAGTGGTAATTCAAATGAACTTAGACTAAAATAACTTCATAATGTTTATCTCTAAGACACCTAAATTGCCAAATGAACTAAACATGAGTAAACTAGTTGATATTTCTCACACTCCTTCTTCAACTAGTTTTAGCATAGTTTTGACCATAACATACTACTTTGATCCAACTTTATAATGATCTCCATCCTAAGTGTAGACCTCCTTTCTAAGGTTTTAAAGTAGCTTCCATAATTGATGTAGAGAATAGTGTCCAAATTGGATGCTTCACTATCTCTTTCATCAATTTTACAAATCAACATGTAACTAGAACATGAAGAACCAAATAGAATATAAATGAAATGATTCTTCCATGCTTCCAACTTTGAACTCTCTGGAAAATAACAGCAACCAAACAATAAATGTGAGTGATGACCACTTGCTTGCTTGTCTCCTCCATCTTTGTCCTTTCTTGATATGTCACTTAGAAGTCGCTTTGCACAGGAACACAGATCATGCTACACAGTAACACAAACAAAAAAGACTCTCCACAGCAAGCTCACATAGCAACTGTATTTCTCAAAATGAAATTACACTGTACATATAGTTGTTTACTCAAGCAATCCATACATGACCCAGGTTGTCGTTGGCGGGATGCGTGTCCCGTCGACTTGCCTCGTGGCGAGGCCAACTGATCCTTATCAACTGATAGGACCCACAATATAGTAACACAATGATTATACTTTGATTCTAACTCTCTCCCTTAAAGTAGAGTCTACTTTTTATAAGTCATATACATAGCTCAACAAACTTTAAGTACAGAAAGCTTTGATCTAAACTTATCAAACTTTTCTCCAACAAGTGGCTTAGTGAAAATATCAGCTAGTTGATTCTTCTGTGCTACAATGAACAACATGAATTTCACGACTCAGCAGCCTCTCAAGTATAAAGTGATACTGAATCTCAATGTGTTTAGTTCTCGCATGGAACACTGGATTCTTTGCTAGTTGAATGCCACTCTGACTGTTGCTATGTATTGTCGTGGGATTTTTCTGCTTCATGCCAACTTCTTCCAAGATTTGTCTCAACCATATAGCTTCTTGTGCTACACTACACATTGTCTTATACTCTGCTTCTGTGGTGAATAGAGCAATTGTGCTTTGCTTCTTACTAGACCAGGAAAAGCAACTACCACAAAACTGGAATACATACCATGTGGTGGATCTACGATCATCATAGTCACCTCCCCAATCCACATCCACATAACCACATAACTCAGGTAACCCATCATGCTTCCTGTAAATCAAGCCATAATCTAAAGTGCCTTTCACATAATCATCACTTTGGAAAACAAATGTACCATCTACAATTTTCACACCCTTTTGGGAATTTCCCAATCAAAGTACATTCACTACACAATTTTTGTAATGTCTAGCCTTCTTAGACTCTTCTCTATTTGCATATGGTTCAAATCCCAAAGCACACTCATCACACAATTTTTGTGATGTCTAGCCTTCTTAGGCTCTTTTTCGTTTGCATATTGTGTGTAATATATACATGTCAAACATGTGGCATTAACAAGTGCACTAGGATGACACATAGGCACATCTTTAGGTGCCTCATTTTACATGTGCAAAATTGATAAAGCATATAGGTGTCAACATAAGATTGCAATTTGGCATATATCACTAACACATCAATTGATCCCAAAGCAAGTCTAATTTAAAAATGTTTAACAATGTGGATGGAGGAGAAAAAATTGTGGCCACAAAGGGTACTACCTGTCAAAGTCAAACAATGAACTCCCAAAGCATGTCTAATTGAAAAATGTTTAAATATGTGAGTCAAGGTGATTTTGATGGATTGCCAATGAATGTTTCAATGGTCCATGTGCTACTAAATATTTTAGTGATTGTGTGTTGGCTTGATGAAAAGTCATCTAATAATTTGGAGGTAACCATGAAAAAAGTTGATATATTGATGGGTACAAGAAGTTATATTTTTTCTACAATCAAGTTATACTACTCTTCTATTAGTGCTTGTTGTGTGTGCAAGAGGGTGTGGGTGGGAAAGGAGTATGTAGTTGATGATAATTGGAAAAACAAGTACTATGAGCAAGCATGCAATATGATCTAATTCATCTTATACAACGATTTCAGGTGGCAATGCAAAATGGGGAGTTTAGCAAAATCAAATATTTTAGACACTAGGGGCATGTGTGCACAGAGAGGACACATTGACCATCCATGTAGAACAATCACCTACATGGTTTTAAATCAAACAATATACATTAGCTAGGGTGTTATATGATTTGAGTTATCTATGAATTGTCAAGACCCAAGTTCATGAACTATGTCATCTATTAGAACACCCGAGGCACAAATACTAGAATAATTCCTAGACCTAAATGTGCTAGTTCAAAATAAGTAGGGCCAAAGCCAATAGATTAAGGTGCTAATCCCATAATTGCCCATCCAACACTCGGCACTTGGGAGCAAGTGATCCCATAATCGCTATGGAAACTTTCGAGTCTTCAGAGGAGTATATAGAAGTACCTCTAATTACTAAATAAGAAGGATTCTCACAATTCATCGCACTCTATTGGAGTCCACGAGTTATAATGGCAATCCCCCTCCATGAGTGAGTTTTAACGTGAGAGTCTCTTAGCTGGGCCACATGACGGAGGCTGCCACCAGTGGTTGCCTCTGGTGGCAGCCTCTAGAAACATGGGAGCAAGCCACATGTCAGAGGTAGAGTGCTACCTCCGACCTATGTGTCATCATTTGATTGGGCATGTTTTTGCCAGCTGGCAAAGGCTGCCTCCAAAGGCTGGCCTGCCTTTGGAGGTTGACTTTTTTAACCTCCGAAGGTAGAAGGGCCTGCCTCCGGAGGTAGAAGAGAATACTCTCTCCTACCTCCTCCATGTGGCCCTGCCTTTTCTCTCTCTCTCTCTCTCTCTCTCTCTCTCTCTCTCTCTCTCTCTCTCTCTCTCTCTCTCTCTCTCACACACACACACACACACACAAACACACACATGAAAGATTTCTCTTGGAATCATAACTATCATCAGGTTTACTGATGTGAACTACCTTTTGATGTTCGAGTTTCCTGATATACTAGAAATTGTGGAAATCTTCAAGGTAGCAAAATTTGGCACGCCCTTGTAGGTTTTTGATTTAAAAACCAACACGAGGCAATAATGTTATGTTAATGCTAGTGAAGGCATGTTCTCATAATCGTAACACATGTAACAAGGAGTCAAAGCATAAAACTTTCTTTGACTGGTCTTAATAACTAGATATATATTCAAAAATCTCTACATCCATTGTCTAGTAACTATTTGCTATCAATTATAGAAAATAATGACCTTAAGAAGCTCTTTTTAACTTCCCTTGATCCATCTGTTGTTTGTAGAAATTTCCAACTGGCATTATGCAGGTATAACTAATAATCGAGATATTTTCAGCTGTTTTCCCCTGAAAGTTGAACCAACTTCTTTCAGTCCATGGATCTAAATCTTTTGCTCTTGTACAAATCATATGAAAATCTGTATTCCTAGATAGGAAGATTCAGTGAAAAGTTCAAAACACTTATGGTGTTTGGAAGCAAACAGAGACCTAACGGATTTCTTAAATTCTGAGATCAATTAGCATTTGATGCACAAGTAGCTCAAGAGCATCACTGCAATGTTCAAAAGCTAACAGAGGAAAAACGCAACAGAATCAAATGGAACGTTGAACAGTTCTAACAGCTGTCACATCAACCGATCCACATATTGAGCTCTGGGGAACTTATTTTTGAGTTTTGGCCATTGCACAAAGAATTGATCCATTAGGCAAAGCTTGTAGAGAAGGAGCCCTGTAAGAGAGAGCTTACGCACCCTTGCAATGCTCTCAATGTACACCATAACCACCCATTTGAATGACAAGATCTGCAAAGATAATAACCCCACAACAGTCAATCCAAATTAAAGGCATCCAAATAATCTTAACAAATAAACTTAGGTAATTGATCTATGAGCATTAATGTGATGTAGCTACAAGGAGTCATCGTATGAATCTCCTACAAAGTACTCGAGAACAATAGAATCAATAACCATCCAGGAAGAAGGATGTTGCAAAAAAAGATCCAACAAAAATGGACATACCATCCATAAATTCGAAGAATGTCAAATAAAGGCATTGATATGACGAAGAATGTCAAATAAAGGCATTGATATGAGCATCGTGGCAAAAACTATTGTAACCTAACCTCCGAGAACAGGTGGTGATGTTGTCAAATTTTATGTAGTGTCAATGAAGAAGCACACTAACCCTAGCCCTAGGTTTCAATGAATCACATATTTTTTGAGAGTAACATGACAGTTTTGAAAAGGTTCGGTCTGTTTCTAACTCCAAAGAAACTCCACTTTTTCAAAAGATCCCTTTTTTCTTCAAGAATAGATTATTGCCTATTTTTCCTTGTTGTGAAGGTTGTGAAGGCATCATGATAGGAGGAGAGAAAGTGAAAATTTCACTAATGATTACAATAGCAAACATTGCTGATTCCATTGGGACCTGTGCAGTAGAAGAGGAGAATCATGTGTAGGTTCAACTGCAGTGATTGAGGTCTGAGCAGCAGCCACATTGTTGTTGGATAGCATTGAGAGAGAGAGGACTGGAATTTAGATGTCTTTTATGACTTATTTATTTGACTCTTATGGATAATGGATTGGGGTTATAGATGAGTTCATAATCTTGTTCATAATGTTAAATGGACCATGCCACATGATTATATTTAAATTTGAAGCATGGTCAAACCAAAGTTCCAGGTGCCGTTGTATGGCACCTGGTACGGCACCTGTGCCGTGGGTGCCGTACAGGTGCCGTGGAACTTCATGGCACCCATTTTTTTTTTCTTTTAGATTTTTTTTTATCATCTTTTTAGTGAAAAACCAAAAAAAAAAAATTTAAAAAAAAAACAGGTGTTGTACCACAGCACGTGTGCCGTGGTACGGCACCTGCTACGGCACCCAGGCCCCACGGCACAGGTGCCGTGGGGAACTTTGGGTCAAACTCAATTTTGAATTCTGGTTATATTTGGGTTTGAATCCTGATAATTAGTCAAGTACTCTCTGCACCCATGAGTTGGCACTTGAGATTGGCCAATGAAAATACATGCACATGATCCTAATTTGAAATAGAACCACATATGATTACTCTGAACACATAGACATGACAACATGCTAATAGGTGACACCACAATCAATAAATCATACCGACCATGCATATGACCCTCATCTATAGGAAAATCCAGCCTTGTTGTTATAGTATGCATCTCATGATATACACACCTAGACCCTGTAGATGAATCTCATATGAAACAGTAGCAAGACTACATAATGTGGAAGGATATAGGAGTCCATCTAAACATACCTCAGCTAAAGTATGAAGGGTCCCCTTTGACTCAAGCTTCGACCACAATAGTTACATAAAGCCTCTAGTTCACCTAAAACATTCTCAAAATGTGACACAAGAGATGGAACTAGCAATTTGAAGCCCAAAAAACTCCATATCAATAGAATACGAAAGAAGCTCTCAAACAATGTCGAATCCTTCCAAGCTCACTGAATGATCACTTTAGCCCATTGTTGATGGCCGATCATACTTCCCATTCTGATAACACTGTAAAGACTCTTAAGAATGAACTAGATAATCAATAAATGATAGGAGCTAGGCATAGACAATCCAACTCAAGCAACTGCGATGTAGACCTGGTCCATACACTCACCCCCAAGTTGTAGGAATCACAATACCATTTATCAAGCTCTAGGTATGGCATCACGTACTAACATTACCACTAGTAAGTATAAGCCAATTAGAGGGACCAAGGACACTACCTAGCAACAAGTATCCACAATACAATAGCAATCAATGAATGAATGGAACAAAAAGGGTTTTGGACTTTATATAGGACAACGGTTCTATGCCACTCCACCATTGATATTGAAGGTGAATCCCACTTTCTATGCCTAAACATAGACTGCCACCTCCAAAAACCCTAATCCTAGCCTCTAGGCAAAGAATAATCATTAAGGCTTATATCATCAGCTATTAGCAGATTGAGAATGCTGATATATGGGGTACACCTGGTACCCATGGTCAAGGCTTGGCCAACTAGGCTAACCAAGGACATGATGGTAGGCTCATTATATGTTCTTAGCTAGTAGCTTGTAGGGTGACAAGTTTGCTTTGCTACTATTTTGTTTCTCATTTCAACTTTCAGCTTATTTGTGGACTGTGCCACATCAATATGTGATTGGTGATATTGCTCCCAGATTGCGGTGGCTTGCACTTCAAATCCTCTCATAAAATTGTTCAACAATTGAATGTATTTTTTCTCTCATTCATACCAAGAGGTGGAACAAATTCTCCACTAGCTATTGTGATTTTGGATAAATTGGAAAGCAAGGTGTGAGTCATCGAGTTGTACATTGTAATGGCCAAAGTTGTGACTCGTGAGCTATGTTCAGTAGCAACTCGTGACTTGTAAAGAATGAATTTTTGCAAGTAAATTTGGCCGAAAGTTGATGTGACCAACAAGGCACCAAGAGCACAGGAGGAGGATGTATATGCGTTCCTCCAACATCAAGCTTTATTGTTCTTCAAAGTTCCTACAATATTATATCTTGTATTGTTGACTTTCAATCTTAAAGTATCGAATTCTAAGTCTCAATTTTCAAAGTTCAATCATCACAAGAACCGTTACTGATCCTTGTGTGACTTACCGCACAAGTGTAGCACACAGAGGGTAGCAAAGAGAGGGTCAAAGCCCTTGCGGTCTCAAGATGAGGATCCCCATGACAAGGAAGGGAAAACTTTAAAGGACAAGGACTCTAGCACAAGAGCTCTCAAGGAGGTCCAAGAGGGCTTCTAGGGATCAAGATCATGGATGTGGTATGTAGACAATGGTATCATGATTAAACTAAATTCAACAATCCATCATCTATGTAACCCTTGTGTATTTGAGGTGCACGGTGTAGACAATAGTATCTATGAACTACAAATCCAAACGCCACTCTACTTACTACATTGGCATTATACAAAAAGCAATTTGATATACAGACATGACTAATTCAATTTAGGTTGGAATTTGAATCTCTTACTGAAATGTTGAATGCAGTTAGTAATTACTAAACAGTGAGTACTAAGCAGTTAGGACTTTATGATGATTGTTTAGTCACCAATAGGATTTAGGTTGCATTGAAGCACATTCTAGCCTCATGAGTCATGAATAACATATTCGGATTCAGGATTTAAAAAATCAAGATTTGCATAACACTAGTTGCATTATGATAATGTTGTATGCACCCTCAACACCAAACCAGCAAAAAAGCAAATTTTGATGTGAATGATATCCAAAATGTTTATTTTTTGAAAACCCTAAGTCTGATTCAGTGATGGATGTTTCTGAACCCCCATTTTTTGAATCGGTTTGAAGCTAAAGATAAAAGCTTGTGTGCCATGTAGCGAACATATGTAAGTCAGATCTGGGAGAGCAATTTCAACATATATCGTATTAATCTTTTTAGAAAATGTAGTTCATAGTACAAAATTGCTTTGAGAAGTGTCAATTTTACATTTCTTGAGTACATACTAATAAGGAAAGTCGTGATTCATTCTATAGATGTAGTTGATTTGCTCCTCTTATTGAAGCTAACCTTGGCCACCATGAGAAGCCAACTGCGAGGAGGAGAGGGTTCGGATCTAAATGATGGTTTACTTTTTTACACTCATGGAGTTCCATTTGGCCAACTACCCTTGACCCATGAGTTGTTGAACCATATTCCTTCAAATTTGAGAAAATGCTCTCACATGGATTATAGTAGGATGCCAATTGATAAGATGCAAGAATGCAACATGTATCAACTATACATTGATTCATGAAAACAGGATTAAATACAACCTTCAACATATTTGTGAATATAAAACTATGGATCCTACGGATCACTATGATTTCTGTAAACCATAGCTTCAAGAAAAGAAATAAAACCTGGAGCGATGACCTTGGATCTTTACCTTCAACAGAAAACCAGCTATACATATAGGCAAGCAAGTCCCTGGACCATTACAAAGAATCTGCACAAAACAAATACCTTATTCTCATTCAAATACACTGTAGAAGAAAATTGAGTCTGTGAATAGAATACTATGCAATAAAAAAGTCAAAAAAAAGCTCACATTAAATCAGCAACTAGAGAAGACAATCGGGGATACTCGTGGTCTCATCAGTACCCCGGCATAATTTGAAGCCTTTGTTAACTATCTCACATTAACTCCTATAACAATGCCTTGGAAAAGAAAGCCTTGTGACTGAAATTTTTTAAAACAATATGTTCGAGAAATGAAAATCTTCAAACAGCCTTTTGTTTTGAAATCTTTCTAAGGCCAAGTTGCACAGTAGAACGATTTATTTTGAAGAAGCTTAAAGCTGTGAGACAGTAATGCATCTGAATACTACATGTAACGCAATAGTAAAGTGCCATGTATCACGCAAGCACAGCAAAAAGAAAAAGGAGACCTATTACTGGCTTCTGAAAACGTTGGCGCGTGAAACTGTTGAGGGTGATTTGAGAAACTCACGATATCAGGTCTGATGCGAAAGACTATCCACAATCCATGAGCCATGCCTATTGTTGTGGTCACCATAGATGTAAGGTAAGACTGGCCAACTTCTCGGCTTCGGTAAATTTGAAGATAACGAGCCTGCAGGCTTCACTGTATTCCAGTCATCCCAAGCAGGAGACAAAAACTACATCCAGATCTCACCAAGAAGATGAATCATACTGCAAATGTAATTTCTGTCGCAGACAATATGAAAATAAAGCATATCAACACAGCCCATCAAGCATACTATTATATTCGATCGAGCCTTACGACCACTGAATCTGAGCAATAAATGAAGCTAGTTGCATGCTACTCATGGCCAAACAACTGAAGATGAAAATTTCTTGTTGGATCAACCACCTATAACTTGCTTGATAACAAGGTAACACTTGCAGCAAGTTACAAAAGAAAAAGCACCTGACAAGTTTAAAAAAAAGAAAAAGAGCAAAAAGCAGGCAGGTTAAGAAGGATGAAAAAAACGGAAGTATAAAGAGACAAAATTGGTTATAATGGACCATAAAATGAAAAACATCAATAAAGATGGACCTTACTTTATGGTTAGCAGCCGCTTGCGGTATAAAACTCTCCTCCAACCGTTGAGCTTTCGATAAACTCATGTTGTCAGTTAAAGCAGCAACATAGCATCTGGGAGAGTATCTCTCGTGATTCAGCATACTTACCAGGTCCAACATTTCTGCTGTGTGGCCCCCTGCATCACCAAGTCCAATTTACAACTGCAATAAGACTGCTAGACCCCAAACCCCACAGCAGCATGAACCAAGCATAGGATTTGCCATCAGGCCAATGTATTACCTGCCCCTGACATAATTTTCAAGCTGAGATAATATGTACAAGTAACTAACAATGAAATCACATAAATAACATCACAACAAAAAACACAGAACTTTCAAAGGAGCCTCTTCATTGGATTCCAATCCAAAAGTAATGCTTCACTTGCAAAGCTAAAAATGATTTGCTTGTAACTGGCAATCCGGCGTACAGACAAATATAAAGAAAACTGCAGCTCCTTCAAGAACAGCCTCTCTTGCAATCAAACACATAAGAACGTGAGGTCCTAACTGAATATATCTAAAGAATTGGTGTTACACTCTCATGGCAAGCTGCAAATAAACATTTGTCATGTAGACATCAAGTGTTGAATATCTGGATGAAAAGGAGGAATTTGATCACCGCGGAGCTGAACATACCAAGTTTTCAGTCTTAAATTGAAGAAGATGGCTAGCAAAGACATGAATAACTAGTCTTGTAAGTCTGGATGTCAAACTCACCTGATCCAAGCACAATAAGAGTGCAGAACGGACGCTTTGATAAGCAAGGAGCCAGGGCCCTTCCCGTGCTCCACAATGCAAAAGCAAATCTAAAAACCAATATCGAAAAAACTGTCCACAACAACCATTGCACTTCCATCTTCATGCTCAACAGAATCTAATCTAATCTTTGTTGTAGATCAGAAAAGCTGCGCCTGCAAAAACATGATTTCAAAAGAACCTTTTGCTCCAATATCAAAATTTCAAAAGAAATCCCTAATGATGCTAGAGTTTGGTCACAAAACTATTTTGCACTAAAGCAAGTTCCAATTCTAATGAACACAAGCCATGAACCATGAAAACCTTACTAGTTGTGTGTCCGGAATCCGCAGGTAGGTGGAAGTCGTGGGTAGAAATTCAGTAGATTGTTGGAATCCGCAGGTAGAAAATCTGCAGGTTACTGGAAGCCACATTCTGCTTTCCATTTATTCGTCGCTTTATGTCAGGTAATTGGGAAAATCTGCAAGAGGAGCATTTCCTTCGCTGTCATGCGCTTGCGCTCAGCGGAATTCTACTTCGGATGGAGTTTCTATACCCCATGTTCATCATCGGTTGCGTGCTTTGTGCAAGTGGGTGAGTACTCTCGTGCAACTCGTGCTCTAGCCCCCACAAGTCCACCAGCGACTCCTTCTGCTACCACCCTTCAGGCTTTGGAGCTTCTTCATCCACTTACAAATGATTGTCTTTCCTCTTTTGTTGAGGATTTTGAACCTAATTCCGATCTGCAGCTCTTAGAATCCCGCTTGGCGGTGGCGTGTGTCCGATTGTTGTTGGAGAGGTTTTATACAGGTTGGTTTCTCGGGCTCTTGGTTTTCAGCTTCGTGATAGTTTTCATGACCACCTATTTCTTCATCAGTTTGGTTGCGCTACTCCTGGCGGTTGCAAGACAGTTGTACATGCTTTGCGTGCTACCTTGGATCTTCATCCAGATTGGGTTGTCCTTCAAGTGGATGTTTCAAACGCTTTCAATTCTGTTTCCCGAGGGGCCATTTTTCAAGAACTTCGTGTGGCTCACGGTTCACTCACTCAGCTCATCTCGTTTGTTTGTTCTTTTTATTCCATGGATGCGCCTCTATATTTCAATCATGCTTCTCTCTCAGGTGATGTTTCAGTTATCCCTTCTGCTGATGGTATCAAGCAAGGTGATCTCTTGGGTGGTGCTCTTTTTGCTTTGGCACACTTTTGAGCATTACGAGCTTCTTCTGCTGCTTTTCCATCTTGTTTGTTTCCCTCTATTATCGATGTCATTCCAGCTTTCCTGCATTTCTCTCAACAACTCTCGGCTTTGGCCTCACTTGTTGGATTTCAATGCTTAGGTTCAAATCATTTGGTAATGAGCATCCAGAAAACCTGTATATACTTATTCTTGAAAAACCACAAAAAGAAGACTCAAAATTTTGAGCAGAAGATCGAAAAATTCAGGATCGCTTTTTTTTACCCAAGCTTTTTCCAGCTTGGCAAAGAAGGATTTTTCAACCCTGGGGGTCTAACTTTTCCGATCCAAGTCAACTCTAAATTTTTCGAGTCACTGTATATTTTTCGAGTCAGTGTATATTTTTGATACAGTGTTAATTTTCGATATTGTCAACTCAGAAATCCAACCCACGTTGCGACGCTGACAGTCTGCCTACTCTTGTACATACATTTATTGTTAAAAAGACGGCTACCTACTGTAGGACATTAAGTAGATTAACTTACGCTTTCAATGTACTGATCAACTGACATCCAATAGTCAGTGAAGATCTACAATGGAGTCAACGTCCTGGTCAAGTTATTATCCTGAAGGCATTATTAAAGTCATAATATTTGGTGGTAGCTCTATATTTGATAAATAAACAAGTGTATTGAGTATAGTAAAAGAGTACCCGGACCCAAATTTTATGGATTTTCCATTAGGTTCAGGCAACTTTAATGAAGTAATACTTAAGCTAGTGTAGTCAAAAGGGTAGCAAACTAGCATTTACTTGTGTCAAAGGAGTTTTTGGTGCCCTCGCTGATGAAATTTTTTGGATGATCGAAAAAACTAAGGGAGGAAGAAAATGAGACACTTGAGTAGGTAAATGTGCTAGTGTTGTGTAATTTGGATTGGTTGATAATCCCTGTATGGAAATTGCATAGCACCAATTTTTTTGAGTTCATTAAGTTGAATTTATTTTGAATATCTATAGGACCATGAGTTAACTCTGTTTGTTATGGAAAATTGTGACATGAAACGAGAATGACACTTGGTTCACATTTGTACTGTAAAGAGCCTTATTTCTAAGAGTTGGAACTCTCGGATGATAGGAATTTGGGAATGAATGTATCAACCGAATGAGTTGTTTATGTGACAAGAAAACTTGATAGATCTATTGGTTAACTTTAAAATGATTTGGATATGGATCTAGATGTGGTGTTATACTAGTATAATTGAATTCTTCACCTAGACATTTAAGATCTCTAAATCATGGGCAATTAACTTGAGTAGTTGAATTACTCATGTGGAAGTTAATTGTTAAAATAGACAGTGTGAAGGGAATTCATCGGAAACTATTTGTTTGGGTGTATTGCTCGTAAGACACATAATTCATGAGTCATTTGGATTCATCAATAAATTGTGTGCATAGGATATACAAAACTCTTGGATTAGTATTTTAGACTTGTTTCATTAGTGATAGTATCCTTGTGAGTTCCATTGAATACCGGATCCTAATGATTCCAAGAATGATACACTGACTTTTGTTGGAATTCAGCAGAACTTTGTAATCTATAGATGTTGTTCTAGGGGATTGTATAAAGTTTATGTTGTTAAAGACAAATGTTGTAATAGTCTTTAATTACTTGGTTGATTGTAGAATTTGGAACTCATAATCTGATTAAGAATCCGTTTGGAAGAATATTTTTGGAATCCAGTGATTTCTCTTGTGGAAAAGATTTCAAAATGATTCTTATATTTCCTGAGTTGTATGTCGGGAATCCCGGATATCTGGAACGTCAAATGCACTGATACCAGTGATGGGAAGATGAACTCTCGTTCGCATGAGATGAAGGTCGGATAGAGCCGACTTGGCAGTTGTAGCTACTCCTACTGATTGCGGTCTAATTTTCTTCCAAGCCCCAGATTGCTTCTGACGATCTATTGTAAAAATTAAACTTATAAACAACAGATAATGTTGAGTAAAACAACAGCGGAAAGATATCTACTGCTAGCATGCATTCCAATATTGCAGATCATACACATTAGAGAAGCACAGCATTGCGAAAATCGCTTCTATTATCAAAACTGGATTACAATATTTTTTTGAGCGTTGTAGGTTTCCCAGATCGGCGTGTTGGTGCAAGAGAGATATTCTCTCTCACAAGTAATATGACTAGCTACTGCTAATCTGTAAACTCACTCTGGAGCTATCTCAAATTTTTACAGTTCTATACATATGACACTATCAATCTATGTCTGTGATCTATATCTCCCCTTCTGATCTCTCATTGATCCTTGTATGTAATCAATCCAAGGAACTGATTCAGTTAAAAAACCTAATAAAAAGAAATGCATTAGGATTAATCAAAATTGATTCTAGTTTCCTATCACTGTCCTTCGTGCATCACCCGCTTTCTGCCCGTTACTTCATGATGCAGACCTTCACATTTTGCTAAAAGACACCTTCATAATTTTAAGGGCAGTGTCACATTTTCAAGGCTACCTTCGCATTTTCAAGGAAGGCATTTGGAGACAGTGTCGGTTTTTTTTTTTAAAGGTCAAAAAGTGCAAAAAACCCGATAGTGTTGCTTTTTTCCAAAGGACAAAAAAGTGCAACAAACCCGAAGGTAGGCCTGAAAAACATTTCTAAGACATTTGTCAGACATTGCTGTATTTTTTCGAAATGCGAAAAATGCGATAGTGTCGGGACAATTGACCAAAATTATTTTCTAAGTGTCTTTGACTTAGTGTTTGTTATGTCCATGACCAGTACATAGGATACAGTATACTCCTACTCTTGAATACATGGTACTCCAGTGAAACAAGCTGTTAGTTATGCCATGTCATACTGGACGTGACCCAAAAGTAACTAATATCCTTCGTGAGGCCCAGAACACACTAAGTGGAGTTTAGACAAGGTAATGAGATAGTGTATGCATGTGTAGAGTTATCAATAGCAATTCTATGAATAGTTGGTCCATGCATAGGACTCTATTCTAGGTGAATCTATGTATAGGGAACATAGGGCTATGCATGGCTATGTGCCCAGGATGCATTAGGCTCTATATAAGAGGACCAAACTCGCCCTACTCCTCATCATGGTTCTTGATTCATTGCCAGGCTCTCACTCTACATTCATGCTTCTTGTTCCTTGGCTTGGGAGTGAGGCTTCTAGAGATTGATTGGATGCTTCTACTTGGTTGGGTGGTTTCTCCACAGTGTGTTATCCTTTTGTGTCTAGGATTTGTAAGCAGGATCTAAGGAGCTTCCCTTATAGTGGTATCAGAACAAGGTTTACAAGCTTGGAGAGGTGGTGCTTTTCATTGGAGCTTGGTGGTATTCAACTAGTATTCTCATCCAAGGAGTGGATCAAGGTTGCAAGTTGTTGATCTTCCCAAATTCAATTTGCATGTTCCATATCTCTCTCAAATTTCATTGTGTTTATGGTGAATTGTGCTAGGAAATCAATTTTGGTGTCTTTTTTGGAGTTTTAGCATGTGTAGCTCAAAACTAGTGAATAATCTGAAATTTCCAGCAAGTTAATCTACTTTGAAATAGTTGAAATTCAGTTTGCATGTTGGATCTTCCCATGTATTTGGATTCTAGGCTCTTTTGTGGCCAAATTTGGCTTGTTTTCCATGTTTTTGGCACAAAATGGAGAGTAGAATTCAAAATCCAACAAGATCAGATCAATTGATTGGTTGCAACTCTGTATTTTGGATTGCATGTGGATTTGGAAAACGTTCTTGCCATTAATTTCCAATTGTGCATGGTGAAAAAACCTAGAAAGGGCTAAAATTCATGATTTTTGCTTGTTTTTTCATGAAATTGGATGGTAGGAGGTTGTTAAACATCAATTGAAATTGGGAAAAGATGAATCATAGTCTTTTGACGCTGTCCTAGAAGTTAGAGCCAAGAATTCTAGCAATTGAGTTTGTAGGAAGTCAAAAAAGTGTCAAAAATTGACCAATTTGCAAGCTATCAGACTTGTAAATTGATGGGTAGAGGCTTATGTTTCAATTCCATCAAGTTTGTAGCAATTTTGACTTCTGGAAACCAAGAAATCATGATTCTCAGCCCATACTACATCATAGGATCTGTATGAAGGCTTCATGGAACTCTGTTAGACCATTTAAGACTGTTTGGATCATCACTTTACAGTTTGGTTGAGTGTTTGCACATTTTTTGACAATATGGTCTAGAAAAAGTGCGCCCTCCTACAGCTTAATTGGTTGTTCTGAACTCGCACGTGTGAGTCCTAGGTGGTAGGCTGACATGGCAAGTGTCTTGTTCACTGGGTCTCCCTCTGTATAGAGCTTTACAACACCCAATTTGGTGTCATGTAGCCAAAGATATGAGCATCTGAAGTTTGCAGTTTTGTGAGCAAAATTGGCAAAATTTCCAATTGTTCTGATTGCATGCACGACAATTTCCTATTTTGAAGTACTGTGCTTGCATGGAATTCTGCATGTGGTTTCTCTGTAGTGATTCTGACATGCATGAGTGGGTTAGATCTGTTTTGAGTAGTCATACGCATGTACTCTGACAGGTAGATACAAAACTGGATTTTATAGCTGACAATTTCCGTAAAACTAAATTTTTACGTAAAATTTCGTAAAGTAAAAAATCAATTTAATGTCGCATGTCTTGCATGCCTGATGGGCATTAATGAAGTAAAATTAAGAATCGAACAGTGAATCAAATTTTCGATTTCGATTGCTTAATAACTGACTGTGATTTTTTATGAACTTTTAGAAAACGTAGAATTTTTAAAAAATATTAAACGTGCGAAAACTCGAAATTTTTATTTTTTTTCAGTTTCTTGTAATATCTATGAAATTGACGAAAAATAGTGATTTGACCATACTGGAGTCAATTTCAGTAAGTTTTTTAGTCAACAGTACCTCACTATGAGTTAATTAGATATTAACTAAATTTAGTAATTTCCAGGATAGATATATCGAGATGGCCGAAGAAACTTCAAATCAGGCTGCAAATTTAGGTGCACCATCTTATATGGTAATTTGTCAACAGTTGAGTACGACACTAAATGACATGAATAATCGTAATCAGATGAGAGATTAGCAAATGGAGGTTCTTTTGAATCAAGTCAAATTGATGTCTTCACCCAATCTCGATTTTCGATCGGAGATTTATTCGAGTGAGAAGAAGGAGAAGAAACCTGAGGCCATCGAGGATTGGCTGGCCAAGTGGAGTAGTTACTTCAATCTGCACGGTGTTCCTGATGAGAAGAAAATTGAAAGTGTCGTGTTGTTCTTGCGCGGCAAAGCATCATCGTGGTGGCGAGATTTACCGGTGAAGCCAATTACTTGGGATGCATTTGCGAAAGTTTTCAAGAAAGCTTTCGTAGTTGTTGATGACGTGGACTACTACCTAAAGTTTGTGAACTGCAAGATGGGTACAAAGAGTTTAGACTCTTATATCCAGGAATTCATGGACCTATGGAATAGGGTTTCATCATTCGATGTGAAGTTGGCATTATGGCAGTTTGTCCTAGGTTTGCCAGCCGACTATCAGAACGAATGCAGACAAAATGTGTTTCAAAACCTCGAGGATGCGTTTCGGATTGCGAAAGCATATGATTCCACAGTAGTGGCATCCAGGAAGCAATTTGCGCAAATTCCAACCACTTTGAAAACCAAGAAGGGTAAAAAGCGCGGTCCAGACCAAGCAAAATATTTTGACGAATTAGATCAAGCAACATCGGAACCCAAGAAGCCGAAGAGAAGAAGATTCATAAAATCTATGTCCCGGGAAAAGGCTAAAAGAGAGAACTTATGTTTTGTCTATAAGAAGCCTGGACATATGATAAAATTTTGTCTAGAAAGGAAGAAAGGGTCTGCTCACATGATAGAAATCCCAGGAGGCAATGGTAAGGCTTTGGAAATTAACCGGACTGATTGTGAGTGTGAATGTTCTTGTAGTACTACTTCTTTCTTATCTAATGAACTTTTCCGTTTAATTGGCACAGTTAAAGATCAAGAAGTGAGTATTTTATTGGACAATGGTTCAACTCATGATTTTATTAATTCTTGTCTTCTGCAGAAACTCAGCTTTGAAACTGAAGCCAGCAATCATAGATACAAAGTTTATCTAGCTTCAGGAGCAGAGTTGGAGACTTGGAACGTAGAAGTCCCGAAGCTCCCAGTTTTGGTGCAAGGACACACAAAATTAGTTAATTTTCATGTTTTAAACTTAGCTCGTACTAATTTAATTTTAGGTTATGAATGGTTATTCAATAAATTGCCTTCTCTGTTAATTGATTTTGAGAAGCATGTTCTCACTTTCAAGGAGGATGATAAGGTATTTACATTATTTGACAGTAATTTTGTACGTCCATTGGATCAGATTTCTATAGTTAATAAAATGTAAGCATTTGATTATTCTGAGTATGAAGTTTTTTCAATTTATGTTATTCCAGTTGTGGATGTTCCTGAAATGAATCTAAATGGTTGTGAATTCTCAGCAATTCTTAACCCAGTAAATTTAGATCATGAACAAGCAATGAAATAACAGATCATAAATAAATTTAGGGATGTTTTTCCATCTGAATTACCTCATGGTTTACCACCATCTAGATCAGCAGACCACATGATTGAGTTAATTCCAAGAAGTCAACCTGTCTCTAGACAACCATATAGGTTTTCTCAGAAAGAAGAGACGGAGATTTCAAATCAAATAGAAAACTATCTGAGGATGGGACATATACAACCAGGCTTCTAATTTAGCCCAGATCTTTGTTAAGAGATTATTTTGGTTGTATGGTCTGCCAAGTGACATTGTTAGTGATAGAGATCCTAAGTTCACAGGTCATATTCCATAAACTGAAAACTTCTTTGAGTTTGAGTTCTTCTGATCATCCTGAATCAGATGGCCAGACAGAAAGGACTAATCAAACTATGGAAGATATATTGAGGACGTATGTTTCTCACAAGCAATCTCATTGGGAAGATTAGCTCCCACTGGTTGAGTTTGCATAAAATAGTAGAAAACATTCTGCTACAGGTTACAGTCCTTTTATGCTTATGTACGGTTTTCAACCTAGATCTCCAGTAAATGTTGAGACGAAGTCTGTTAAGATCCAGAAGGTTGCTGATTTTTTGCATGATATGCAAGAAATGTTGCAAGTGGCTAAGGATAGTATCCGTAGTTCTCAGGATAGAGCTAAACACTATACCGATCTTAAGAGATCTCCAAGAGATTTTATAGTTGACGACTGGGTATATCTTAGGATTCCGAAAGATTCTAAGACGTTACGTACAGGGAAGCATTATAAGCTGTCTACTTGTTATTGTGGACCTTTCAAGATTGTACGTAGAATTGCTTCTTTGACGTATGAACTCGATCTTCAAAGAAAATCGACTGCACACCCAGTGTTTCATGTAAGTCGTTTGAAACTAAGTTTACATGATGGTGATACAGTTGGATCGGATGAGGATTTATCCCATTTGAAAGATTTGTCGCTTAATGTACCTTTGGAACTTGAGAAAGTGCTCAGAACCAGAGATAAACAATTGAGAAATCGTTCTATCTCTGAGTGCTTAATTAGATGGAAGGGTCGTAGTGAGGATGATGATTTGTGGGAGAGAGTTGATAGCATAAAGAAGAATTTCTCGAATTTTAGTTTCTAAGGATAGAAACAGTTTAAGGAGGGAAGAATGTTATGTCAGTACGTAGGATACAGTATACTCCTAGTCTTGGATACACGGTACTCCAGTGAAACAAGCTGTTAGTTATGCTACGTGTCATACTGGACGTGACCCAAAAGTAACTAATACCCTTGTGAGGCCCAGAACACACTAAGTGGAGTTTAGACAAGGTAATGAGACAGTGTATGCATGTGTAGAGTTATCAATAGCAATTCTATGAATAGTTGGTCCATGCATAGGACTCTATTCTAGGTGAATCTATGTATAGAGAACATAGGGCTATGCATGACTATGTGCCCAGGATGCATTAGGCTCTATATAAAAGGACCACACTCGCCCTACTCCTCAACATGGTTCTTGATTCATTGTCAGGCTCTCACTCTACATTCATGCTTCTTGTTCCTTGGCTTGGGGGTGAGGCTTCTAGAGATTGATTGGATGCTTCTACTTGGTTGGGTGGTTTCTCCACAGTGTGTTATACTTTTGTGTTTAGGATTTGTAAGCAAGATCTAAGGAGTTTCTCTTATAGTGTTGTATTTTTCTCACGACCAAAAATTGCGAACTGTGCGACGAAACAGTTCAAAAATGCAGACTGTGCGAAACATAGTTTAAAATGCAACAGTCAGAAAAAATATGGTCTGCTTCCTACTGATCCATATCACAACTGCACCGGTTGTTATTCCTGAGACGGTCTTGTTGTCATCTTTCAGGGATGCCCAGTTTGCATCATTGTAGGATTTGATCTGGAATCCTTCATGTTGAGAGAAACACAGCCCAAAATCCTTCGTCTGTCCAATATTGCAGATCATACACATTAGAGAAGCACAGCATTGCGAAAATCGCTTCTATTATCAGAACTAAATTTACAATATTTTCTTGAGTGTTGTCTATTTCCCAGATCAGCACGTTGGCGCAAGAGAGATGTTCTCTCTCACGAATAATATGGCTAGCTACTGCTAATCTGTAAACTCACTCTGAAGCTATCTCAAACTTTTACAGTTCTGTACGTATGACAATATCAGTCTGTATCTTTGATCTATATTTCCCCTCCTGATCTCTCATTGACCCGTTTATGTGAACAATCCATGGAACTGATTAAGTTAAAAGATCTAACAAAAAGAAATGCATTTGTCTTAATCAAAACTGATTCTAGCTTCGTGTCACTATCCTTCGTGCACCAGTCGCTTTCTGCCCGTTACTTCACGTTGCAGACCTTTGCATTTTGCCAAAAGGCACCTTCGCGATTTTAAGGGCAGTGTCGCATTTTCAAGGCCACCTTCGCATTTTCAAGGAAGGCATTTGGAGACAGTGTTGCATTTTTTTTTTAAAGGGCAAAAAGTGTGAAAAACTCGATAGTGTCACTTTTTTTCGAAGGGCAAAAAAAGTGCGACAAACCCAAAGGAAGGCCTGAAAAACATTTCTAAGACATTTGTAAGACAGTGTCGCATTTTTTCAAAATGCGAAAAATGCGACAGTGTTGGGACAGTTGGCCAGAATTGTTTTCTAAGCATTTTTGACTTAGTGCTGTATTTTTCTCATGACCAAAATTGCAAACTGTGTGACGAAACAGTTCAAAAATGCAAATTTTGTGAAACATATTTCAAAATGCAACGGTCAAGAAAAACAACAAGAAAAAATTAAGAAAATTGCTAAGGCTTTGAAATATAGAAACTCTTAGTTTCTGCAGCTCCCTATCAAAGCTGGTATTTTTCCAGATTCCTAGGCTTGCACGCTGCTTCTCAGAAATTGCCTTATCAAGAGGCTTTGTGGAAATATCAGCCATCATCTGCTTCTTTAGAACAAACTCGATCTTCAGCTTGTCTTTCTCAACCTGATCTCCTATCAGATGATATCTGATAGCAATGTGTTTTGTTCTAGAATGAAACATTGTGTTCTTCGTCAGATGAATGGCAGATGTGTTATCCATGAACAATAGCAGCGGCTCGTTGGAGTTCTCTCCCAGTCTGTCAAGGAACTGTTTGAGCCATGTAAGCTCGTTCGCCATCTTGGTTGCTACAACATACTCTGCTTCGCAAGATTATTGCGCAGTTATGGTCTGCTTTTTGCTTATCCATATCTCAGCTGCACCGACTGTTATTGTTGTTGGATTTATCTCCTCTACTCTCCTGAATCCTATTTTAATCTGCCTCCCTTAATGCTGCATTTTTACTCATGTTGTCACATAGTCTGTATATTTACATGTAAAATAAGATAGGAGGAAAACTTGACTGTCTGTATAAATACAAGTAAATTTCCACATGCAAAACAGACGAAAAACGTGACACTGTGTTTTTACACGTGATTTTTGATAGGCAAAAAAGACGACACTGCCTTACAAAATGCCGAAGGTGCCCTAGGAAAAGTGAAGGCACCCTGTAAATCAAATCCTAAGGCATTTTGTCAGAGTGTCGCATTTTTTACATGTTCACCAACGTTCATCTCAGCAAAGGCTGATGTCGTGGTCTTTTTATGCTTATCCCGTACAACTGTGCTAACAGATTTGACAACGACAGCAGCCACCCATGATCTCCTACAGACAGCACATCCACTTTGTACTTTCTTCATCTACACACTTGTAAAATTGTGTATATATTAAATACCATTTGTGTATTCAGAGTGTGTAAAAATAATAGCATCAGAAGCTTATCAGAGATAGACAAAGTAGATGCCTTGCATATTGATTCTTTTGTATTGTCAGTAATAGGTTCATTCCTTTTACAGATTGAATTAGCTTTGTAGAGCACGCGGTTTCTTTCGCTATTGTCTTGTGCTCCACTACATTATTGACATGTATATTTTGCTATACTTAATTTGATAACAACTCTGTCTCGTTCTGCGTTCAGATTTGTGTCAATATTGCTATGCTTTTCTACATTCTGTTTGACTCTCTTATTGCTCAATCTGATAATCTGTTCTTAGCAAATTATTATTAGTCTAGCTGTTGACGACTAATATTTAGTCTTGCCTTTCGCGACTAATTATCAGTTGAGCTCAGTCTAGCTCTTCGCGAATCATTCGCGACTAATAATTTGTCTTGATGTTCGTGACAAATTATCCTTCTGATGTCTTATTGCTTACTGTTTGGCTACGTAATCAGATCGACCGTGATTTCTATCACTAACGTCCTGTTTGTTTCTGATAGGCGTAGTCATGCTTAGGAAAAGAGTAATATAGCTCATTCCGTTGCACATGAACACTTTTCGTTCGAGTTCGTTTCTCGTTCGAGTTTCAAGTTCGCTTCTTTTCGTGTTCGTTTTCTTTTTGAGCTTTTTTTTTTTTTAAGTTTCTCACACTCACACACCCTCTTTCTTCAACACAGTATCAGAGCTATTTTTGTAGCCTGATAAGCTTCCACAGTACAAGACTCTACTAGCCGATAGAGTAATTGTCTCCTTGTTCTGTAATTCATTACCAGATTTTCATACTTAGGTCACTGATAGTTTTTCCTATCACTTAGACTAATCTCCCACATGGATTCCCAAGGGAAAGCCAGTCCTATCATGGACAAGCTTGATGGAGCCAATTACCATCTGTGGAAATTTAAGATGAAAACTATACTAATGGCTAAAGAATTGTATGACGCTACAGGTACAGAAGGGAAACCCGAAGCAGACAACGCAGCAATCGTCAAATGGAAGCTGGAGGATGGAAAGGTTTTCACGCTGATCATTCTCAACATTACGGATACCCAAATCGGCCATGTATCCGAGGCCCAGACATCCAAAGAAGTCTGAAACATCTTGAGCACACTATACAAAGTGCAAGATATAGCTTCCAAGCTACATCTCAGAAAGAAATTTTACTCCCACAAGATGGCGAATGGTGATTCCCTGCAGAATCATATCAACCAAAGCAAATGGCCGATGTCGGATCTGTCATAGATGATCAAGACGCAGTGATGAAACTGTTTACAAGCCTGCCAAGCTCAATTGGGTGATGATCATCACGACACATCTAAAACTGACTCTTTCGAGAGTCATTACCATGTTGTTGCAAGAAGACACGCGGAGGAACGAAGCCTCAAGTTCCTCAACTGATTCTCACGCCTTGTACACCAACAAGAGCACGACTAAGCTGAAGAAGAAAAAAGGCCGAAGCAATCAAAGCGAGACCAAAATAGTCGAATCCGCAGACGAAGAAGAAGTTGTTCTATAGATACTGCAAACGAAACGACACAAAACTCAAGACTACCGGATTCTGCAAGTAAAGAACAATAGCAAGGGGCAGTCGAAT
Source organism: Diphasiastrum complanatum (assembly GCA_029204225.1). NCBI lineage: Eukaryota > Viridiplantae > Streptophyta > Lycopodiopsida > Lycopodiales > Lycopodiaceae > Diphasiastrum > Diphasiastrum complanatum. The sequence goes on from CM055094.1 coordinate 35,325,789, forward strand.
CAAATGGCAAATGCAGTTACAGAAGCTTCACAGCCCATTCAAGAAGCGGATCATGATGCCTTCATGACCAGCCATCAAGGAACATTTGGCGACAGTTCTTGGTTCATGGATTCCGGAGCCACTCAGCACATGACCAGTCTCATTGGCTGTTTCGAGTCCTATATACCTTACAATACCAATAAATATATTTACCTTGGTGACAATACCACACAAGTATTAAAGGTGAAGGTACAATAAGATTAAGCTTTGCAAATGATCAGTCTAAGCTACTTTTTAAAGTCTTGTATATACCAAATTTATCTACAAATCTGCTCTCTGTAAGCAGAATCACAGATCTAGGACATAGAGTAGAATTCGAATGTGATCAGTGGAAAGTAGTTGATAGGACAGGCAAGATCCTAGCACTCGGAAAGAGGCATGGATACTTGTATAAATTAAGTCATTGTTTTTCTACCTCTAGTCAGGCGCTCAGTACTTCTATTCATGCAAATAAAAGTTTACCTTGGCATTATAAACTTGGTCACTTGAATCATGTTGTTGTACAACAAATGTTTAGACAATCTATTGTTCTTGATCTCGACTATCTTTGTGATAAATTCAAGTTACCTGTTTGTCAAGACTGTCTAGTTGGTAAACAAACTAGGAAACCATTTAAATCAAGCCATCAGCATATTGCTAAAGGATTGCTAGACATTGTACATTCAAACATTTGTGGCCCGATGCAAATCCTTTGCTGAAGGATGCAAAGTATTTTATGACTTTTACTGATGAATTCTCCAGAAGGACTATGGTGTACTTTATAAAGAAGAAATCAAGAGCCTTCAACTGCTTCAGAATCTTCAAGGAGCGTGCAGAAAAGGAGACTGGAAGGACGATCAAGGATCTAAGGTTAGACAATGGTGGAGACCATATGAAGTCTTGTTCAGCTGCACTAATTATGCTTATTTTGTTTCACATGAGGAGCCAAAGGATGTATATGATACACTCAACTCAAAGGAATGGCTTCTAGCCATGAAGGACAAATATGATGCATTGATTGCCAACAAGACATGGGAGCTTGTGGATCCCAACAAGCACACCATTGGTTGCAAATGGGTTTTTCGAGTCAAATATAATCAAGATGGCACAATCAACAAGTACAAGGCAAGACTTTGTGTAAAGGGTTTTGCTCAAGTTGATGGACTTGATTATGAAGAGACTTTTGCTGAAATGCATTTTTTAATGGATATCTAGAAAAAGAAATTTATATGGATCAATCTCTTGGGTTCATCCAAGACAAAACCAAAGTTTGCTTGCTCTTCAAAAGTCTCTATGGAATAAAGCAAGCTCCAAGATCATGGTATTCTCGACTTAACACTTTTCTTGATTCACTAGGATTCAATCTTACTATGATCCTTCCTTATATGTCAGGTTTTATGATAGATATATTATCATTCTTCTCATTTATGTTGATGATATCATCCTAACAGGAAGTTGTATCAAGCTAGTTGAAGAAACCAAAATTGCACTTGGAAAAGAATTCATGATGCAAGATCTTGAAAAAATTCATTACATATTAGGATTAGAGATTGACTTCTATAATGAGAAAGCTTTTTTTTGTCAATCTAACTATGCTCTTTCAATGTTATAAAAGTTCAATATGCTAGATTGTAAGAGTATTGATACTCCTATGGAGCAAATTGTAAAAGACCCTAACAAAGGTGATGAAAGATCCTTCATGGACATCACTCTTTTTAGGAGTCTTATAGGAGTGTTCATAAGTTGAGCCAAACTGTACAAAATCCTACTATTCATCATTGGAAAATGGCCAATAGGTACTTAGGTATATATCTTCAACATATGATTATGGTTTGTTATATGAAAGTGAAGATCTTTCTATAGTTGGCTATTCCGACCTTGATTTTGCAAGTGATAAAGTAGATCGGAAATCTACAAGTGCATATGTCATATATCTTGGAGGAAATTTGATATCTTGGCTTTCCAAAAAACAAGATACCATATCACTCTCATCTTGTGAAGCTGAATATAAGGCACTTACTACTACAACAAAAGAAGTGCTTTGGATCAAGAGGTTGCTAGTGGAGCTTAAAATAATCAAGGAAGATGATCTACCTTTGATCATGTGTGACAATATTTCAGCACAAGCCCTTGCCAACAATCCAATATTCCATGCAAGGAGCAAACACATCAAGGTTGCACATCACTTCGTGTGAGATAAGCTCATTGGAGAGAAAATCTACTTGGAGCACATCGACACATCATCTTATATTGCAGATTTGCTCACCAAACCTTTGAGCAAAAATTCCTTCATCAAGCATTGAGCCAATCTTGGAATAATACCAAGATTCATGTTCAGGTCAACATAGATTATTTTTAGGAGGAGTGCTAAAAATGAAAAATCATCTATCTTGACTTTTAGGCTTGTCATAAAGTTTTTTTTCTATAAGAGTTTGTTCTTTCATAATGTAAATGCCAAATTTGGCCTAGAAGATACTCGAGCTACATGGGTTCTTCAAATCTAGTTGGTAATATACAACTTGCATATAGAATGTAGACTTAGAAATGTCAATAATATGCTTGTAGAAACTCGTGGCATATCACATGCAATGGTTGTAAGTGATCCATAATGACATGCAAGGCATGCATAAAATGAATTGGACACATGCATGATGATTTGTACAATTCTAGTTAAAAATATGACACTTGGTAAAAGTAGGTAGAAATGCATGCATGAGAAGTGACAAATGTCACTAATACTCTAGTTTTCACTTATAGATGTGGATGGAAGTTGGATGGATGTGGTTCTACCTCGAGCTACTTCAAACTCCATAAATATGTGTAGACATTCTCATAATTTTTTTATGAAGAATCAAGCTTTGAAGCTATTCCATGCCATTTTGGATCTACACTATTATTTGCTTGAATATTGCTCTCTCTTTCTCTCTCTAACTCAAGTTGAGGCTTATGCTAATGTATTAAATTCTTGTACTTTTTCTCTCTTGTTTATCAAAGCTATCATTCTTTGATTCTTAGCATGCTAGATTGTGATTCAGCCATAAAATTGTGTACTAGATCTTGGCATTCAATCTAGAATTAGCTTATGTGCTAATCATAAAGGTTAATAAGATCATTCACACTTGAGGATCATTTCCCACACATTTGAACTTGCTAGAAAGTTTGTCAAGGCAACCCTAACCCTAATTAATAAGTGAGACGAATTTGGCACCCTACGTGTGTAAGTCCAACCCGATGATCATATAGTTATTTGATTAGTTGCAAGTCAATAAAAGGACTTTAGACCTTTTGGCGGGACTTTTAATGTCATAGGTCCTAAATGTCAAGTTAGTGAATAAAGTTGGATTTCCCTCCAATTTGGATGGTTCCCACTCTTTTTTAAATTTGAATAATTAGGGAGGCAGAAATGGACCAATAGGATTCAGAGGCCAGGGTCCTCCTCTCTACTATAAAAAGTGACCAACTCGAGTTTCCTACACATGTACATATCTTCATTTTAATAAAGCAGATTGGTTCTCTTGTGAAATGGATTTATGAATGTCCTTGCTCTCTATCACTTTTTCTCCATCTCTTATGCTTTTATTGCATTGTCAATTGTTGGATCTGATTGTTATTGGGATTGCATGGTTTTATATTTTTTATGAGAGAGAAAGGGGGGGAGAGAAAGAGTAAGCTACCTTCATTGTGGATCTAGTGTTAATGCTTAGGGTTAATGGATGGTAGAGTTAGATGTGAATCTTCCATTCATGCTGAAATTTGAACTATGCTATCGCTCTCATGGGAATGAATCTACGCGTGACAACTAACTTCATCTCCTTGATGCTAGATTGACTAGATCTTGGGTTGAGGATAGGCAAGGAAAAAAACCTACTACAATTTTGGCACCGTTGTCGGGGAGCTACGCCAATTTTTCAGTTTGCAGCATGTTTGTTGCATGGTTAGCTTGCATTAGGCATCTTCTCGTGGCATCAATAGTGTAAAATCTGCATTTAGGGTTAGTTTGGCAGTGATTTTGCCTAATTAGAGAGGATTTGCTTGTTTGAAATCTATTCTGATTGTGGAACAGGAAAAGCTATTTAGATCACCAATCTTAAGATCCATTTGGATCTGAGATATCAGAAAAAACAACAAAAATTGGTGAAATTTGTCAGATTTTCGTCAAAAGGAGACAAAAATCATCATCAGAGCCGATAACTTTTTGCCCTCTTTCAGGAAACATTCGCTGAGTTGCAAGCACCTTCAGTTTTGATCACAAAATCTTCAGTTTGAAGGGCGAACAATCCTTCCTAGCAGATTTCCAGAAACATCAGAAAAACCATCAAAAAACACCAAAAAATCACTAAAACCCTAAAAATACAGAAAAAGAACCTTCACCGGATTCACTGTGCATAGGCATAATTCGGGTCTATCTATTGCCAGGTCGACGAAGAATAATATCAGAAATAGAAGGTTTCTCAGAGGATCAGTTGTCATATTGTCATATTTTTGTCAAAAAAATCTCTTTTTTGCAAAAATACTAGTATTACTCTTGATTCTTTGCCAGAACCTTTGCTGAGTTTCCAGATCATTCTATTTATAATAAGTTATTATTTTTGAGTTCGACGAACATTCATCCTATCCAGATTATAGAAAATCTTTATTTTTATCCTCGCCAAACTACAAAAACTATGTTTTTGTGTGCTAGAAACGTTCGCTAGCACTACTGAATCTTTGCCTAGAGAACCTTTGTCAATCCTATTTTTAGATCTGATTTTCCAAATCAAGTCCTTGTCAAATTTTGGGTCAAATTTTATACCGTCTGATTTTGATTCTGAAAAATTTTTCATTTTTGAGAAGTATTGATTGGTTGAATTTCGAAATCTTTTTCACGATATAGGAATTTGATTCTTGTCAAGTGGAAGAGATTTAGCAAATCTGATCTGAGATAGTTTTGATTGAAAATCTAGATCCAATCTCATTGTCTGCTTGATTTAATCTGTAAAGATGGCTGTCCCTAAAAGTGCTCCTCAGGAAGTCAATCCAATCATTGTTAGGAGAGCACCCCGTTTGGATCTACCCAAATACAATGGATTAACAGATCCAGTTAGATTTCTTTAGATCTATTCTGAATCCTGTGATGTCTATGGCAAAAAAATTTCCCAGGATAAACTTAAAATTTTTTCTATGGCCTTAATAGACATAGCACAAGATTGGTACTATAATCAAGTTGAAACTGAACGTACAGATTGGGAGACTGTTAAACAAGCCCTTATCACACGGTTCAAACCTCAGAAGTTTATAGAAGACCTTTTAATACTTTTAAGTAAAATTAAAATGGGGATATGGTTCGAGATTACATTGAAGAACTAGCAGAAACAGATGGAAAAGTTGCAGTCGCAATTGATTGAAGATCAAAGCATTGGAAGATTTCCATGGACAAGCGAACAAGGAATCTAAGAAGTTTGCAAAGACTTTTTCTACTAGAAAAAATGTCTAGTGTTCTATTTGTATGGGAAATCACACAGTGAATGAGTGTCCTCAATTGAAAAAATGAATGGAAATCAATATATGTCATTTGTGTAATTCACCTGATCATGAGACTGCTTTTTGCAACTTCAATCCTTGGATAATTCAGCAACGGTATGCTCAGATAAGATATCAAAAACCACATTATGGAGGAAATCCAGCAGCTAGACCTCGTCAATCTACTCTTGGATATTCGAAACAATTAGCCTTACCTGCCCCACCAAAACACCCCGCTCCTCTTACCAATTTGATGAAACCAGAACTTTATAGAAGTGCCGAGCAATGGAGCTGTGGTAATGATCAAGAAGGTGGATCTTCAGACCAATATGCTATTTATGCTGCCGCACAACAACAAGCATCTAGAAACTGGACCAGAGCACCACTTGGATGCTTTGCATGTGGAGAAAATCACAGAGTTGCATAATGTCCAAATAAAAAAAAATTTGTACCATTCTGTCGTGACTGTGGTTATGGACATTGCTATAAGGAGTGTCCAGCAAAATCGAAGCCACCATCGGCTACAGCTCCTATAAATTTGATAACGATCAATTAAAAACCAGTAGCTTAGAATAAACCAAGTGTTACTTTGATGGTGGTCACCAGAGCACAGAAGTAGACAAAACCAGTAGCAAATCCAGTACCTGCTAATTCTATACCATTAACTGATATACCAACAACATCTGGAGTCTATCCAAATCAGCAATAGCTGAAGTTTATACTTCACCATTACAATCACTGAAAAATTCACATACAAATATGAATGCTCATCGTGAAGAACCCTTCGAGATGACTGAACCGGAAGCGCCACAAACAAAACTGCTCATGAATATTTTGTCTAGTACGATCAATATTTCGTTGGGAGAGTTCTTGAAATTGGTGCCAAAAGCAAAAAAAGTATTAGTGCAAAAGTTAACTCAAGCTGAACCAGAAGTCAATCAGGAGCCACTTTTTTATGCTGGATTTGAAGAATCTAATGAAGTACTCCATGTCGGAGCAGCTTGGGAAAGTGAACAAAAAAATATCACCCTGCCGATACAGCATAGACAATTTTCTAATGAAGCAACTGTGATAGATGGTGGTTCGGGAGTTAACCTGATTTCTACAAAGTTATGTGCAAAATGGGGCCTTACAAAGATAAAGCCTAGGACTTTTGCCATTAAGCTAGCTGATCAAACGATAGTTCGTCCGTGAGGAATGGTTGAAGATATACTTGTTAGAATTGTCGGAGTACAATTCGTCATTACTTTCATAATAATGGACCTACCAGAAGCACAAATGTCTACCGAGTCCTATTGGGATGCCCATGGTTACGAGTTGCGCAAGTAATTCATAACTGGGATAGCTAAAAAATCACTTTTGAAAATCATGAACGTGCAGTCAAGGTTGATTCTGCAACTTGGACTATCAAACCAGTGGTTCAAAAAGAGGATGATGATTCATCAACAACAGATCATACTTGTGACCGACCAAAAAATAAATTGGGAGTTCATTACGATTCTCAAACCAATAATGTCAACTGGAATAAAGCTCTTGCGATGATTGACTATAAAATAGGATATATGTGTCAACAAGATAATCAGTCAGATTTGAGTGAGATTTCATTATTGGATCGAACCTTGGATACACCAATAACTTTTTCATTGAATGTGCTAAATGTAGCTTGGATATCAACGGAACCTATACCAGATCCGATTGAAGATGAACTCATTTCTGTGAGTCATGTCTTGACTTATAAAGACAATGCAGAACTTACCGATGATCAGATTCTAAATCATATGGATCCAACCAGATTTGGAGTGCATAATATACTTGATGAACCAACAATAAAACCGTCAAAAATAGTTATATTGAAGGAAGACATGATCACATGGTCAATGACGAAGAAACAAGCCAAGCAACATTATAATACGGTCCTGAAATGGGAAAATCCTCAAAAGATTGATTAAAAAAATGTGCCACCCTTACTGGATAAAGGCAAAGGAAAAGTCAAGGATGATTCTGCAAGTCAAAGTTCTAGCAAGACATCACCATCTAGGAAGTCTTCACCTTTAAAGAAGAGTTTATCTTCTCAGAAGACATCACCTCCACGATTAATTTCTGCTAAGAAGGCTAAGCGAAGATCCAAGCCAAATCCTTTTGACAAAGAACACGCAAATGCAGTCTAGCATGATATGCCCGAACATTTTAAACATTATACACTGGATAATGTGGTTATCATGTTACCCAAAACACATCATGAACTTGAAGAATGAGTGCCAGAATCGAAAGACGTTTACGATGGCCCAACTAGGACACAAGCTACGAATCTTGCTGAACCAGGAGAACAAGAAAAGATTGTACAAGTTGGATCACAACTTAATCCTGAACAGTTTCAAGCACTCCGAACGTTACTTATTAAGTATCAAGATTGCTTTGCATGGACTTATAAAGATCTCAACGTCCTTCACATTCCTCAGTTATCAAAGAATCTGTTATCAGTCTCTAAAATAACTGATGAGGGCTACACTGTTACTTTCTCATCTAAGCAGTGTACAAGACTCGAGGAAGATACTACTCTGACTACATGCACTAGAGTCGAAAATCTTTACGTATTCTCTAATTCAGTTGCACTAGCTAGTATCTCTAATGAAAATGTAAACGACAATGTTGTTCTGTGGCATAGTCAATTTGGACATGTAAATACAAGATCACTTTTTTATATGCGTTGTAATAATTTAGTTGATGGCTTGTATTTCCCATCTTCATTAGATAGGAAATCTTTCTTTTGTGAATCATGCATCTATGGGAAGCACTCTAGAAGCAAGTTTCCAAAATCACATTCTATCAAAACAAAACATGTATCAGATCTTGTACATAGCGATCTCTGTGGTCCAATGCCAACTCTATCATTAGGAGATGCAATCTATTTTATCACTTTCATAGATGATTATTCTAGATGGTCTACATCCATGTTCATTAAGCACAAATCTGAAGCCTTTGAATGCTTCAAGAGATTCAAGGCCATGGCTATGACACAAACGTCTAGGAAAGTGAAGGCACTCTGAACTGATGGTGGCGGCAAATGCATCTCTAACGAGATGTCCGACCACATGGCTGAGCATGGTATTAGAAGACAGTTCACCACTTCCTATTCACCTCAACAAAATGGGATTGCAGAAAGGAAGAATCAAACTCTTCTCAACTAAGCTAGATCCATGCTACATCAAACACATCTACCTGCAAAGTTTTGGGCAAAAGCTATTGCCACAGCCTGTTACGTGCAGAACAGATCCAGCACCAAAGTTGTCAACAACAAGACTCCTCATGAAGTTTGGCATGGGCACAAGCCTAATGTCAACCATTTAAAAATCTTTGGTTGTATATGTTTTGTTCACGTTCCTAAACAACTTAGGAAGAAGCTGGACCATAGGACAAATAAATGTATTTTCATTGGCTATCCTGATGAACATAAAGCTTATAAAGTTTATGATCCATCCACCAATGTAGTATTTGTCTCTAGGGATGTAATATTACAAGAACATACATACTATGATTTCAAACAACCGTCGATAAAATATGCTATGTCATTTCATCCTATTTTACGTAGCATGGATTCTTCCAACATTGATGTTCCTTCTACAGAACCTGCAGCTACAGCTAAGAAGCTGCACGAGCAGCCAACAATACCTATCATCAGACCAGACCAAGCTAGCTCAAGCATATCTAAAGAAATTCAAGAAGAAGCATCATCACATCCTGGTCAACCCAACATTTGTAGATCCTCACGGACTCGGACAGTCCCTGAGAGGTATGCACCTCAAATATTCTGGACTTCATCAGAAGAACTAGAGAGCCTAGTCAAAGCAATTAACTCCAAGGATGTTGTGAAGTGGCAAGAAGATATGGAACCGAGTACAACTCACTTTTGACGAATCAGACCTGGACACTGGTCGACCTCCCCACTCACAAGAGAGTTATCGACAACAAGTGGATCTTCAAGAAGAAGATCAACTCTGATGGTTTCATTGCAAAATGGAAAGCACGGCTGGTGGCTAAAGGATTCACTCAAGTCCAAGGGGTGGATTATCAAAAAAATTTCAGTTCTGTCATCAAGATGAAGTCAATCGGGACTCTGATTGAGTTAGCAACCGCGGAAGACCTCGAAATGCACCAAATGGATGTCAAGACATCATTTCTCAATGACAATGTCGAAGAGGAGCTGTACACCTTCCAATTGGAAGGATTCGAAGTCAAAGGCCAAGAGCACAAATTGTGTAAGCTCCATAAAGCAATGTACGGTCTGAAATAGGCCGCAAGAGCATGGTTTGATATAATCAACTCTTATCTCATTCAATTAGAATCTGCAAACAATTCAGCTGACTGTAATGTTTATTCAAACTATATAGGCACCAATTCAGTTTACATAGCTCTTTACGTAGATGATGCATTTATTTTGTCTAATGACTCTTTTCTTCTGCACACTACTAAGAGTGATCTGTCAAAGGAATTTGACATGACTGATTTAGGAGCTGTTCATTCTTTGCTAGGAATTCACATTACTAGAGATAGACTTCAGAAAAAAATCTATCTTAGCCAGCAGACATATCTAAAAGGCATTTTAGAAAAGTTTCATATGTTTGATTGCAAACCGATTGATACTCCAATGGATCCAAGTATAGTATTGACTAAATCTTCTTATGTTGAGACTGATAGTAAAGTATTCAACTTAGCGAAGTACTCTTATCATTCACTGATCGGATATCTAATGTATGCAATGTTGTGTACTAGACCAGATTTAGCATACACTGTTAGCACATTAAGTCAATTCATGTCTAATCCTAGGATCTCTCATTGGAAAGCATTAAAGAGAGTGATGAGATATATTCAGGGAAGTTTAAACCACATTTTATGTTACGATGAAAATGCTATTGATCCACTTGCCCTGTGCGAGGCTACTCCGACTCAGATTGGGGAGGAACAGTCTCTACTAGAAAATCTACCTCCGGGTCCTGTTTCTATTTGGCAAGGGGACTGATTTTGTGGAACTCAAGGAAGCAGAAATCAGTTGCGCTTTGTTCGACAAAGGTAGAGTACATCGCAACATGCCAAGCTTCAAAAGAAGCTGTATGAATCAGATTATTACTTCACAACCTTTATCACACTCAATTCAATGCTACAACCATTATGTGTGAAAACTTGAGTTGTATTTCACTGTCACTAAATCCCAGATTTCATGGCAAATTCAAGCGCACAGAAATTCAGTATCATTTCATTCGGGAGAAAGTTTTCTCAGGGCAAGTGATCCTTCAATACTGCTCCACAACAGAAATGGTCGTAGACATCTTCACCAAAGCGCTTCCCAGGATCTAGCACCAGAAGTTCTTCAACATGCTGAACTTGACGAAGATACCAAGGCACCAGCCGTGACCTTAAGGGGGACAGTTGGAAATTAAGCCCACAGTTGCCTCCTTGGTGAATGACTAGTTTCTATTTAATGATTCTTCCTGCACGTTTATTGATCTTTGATCTAGGGTCAGTTGAAACCTATTTTGGGTTCAAAGTCTACTCATCTGATACCTATAGGAATCACAAACTTAGACAGCCAATTTATTTGAAGAACATCTACCTGTCTGATCTCCAGCAAAGGATAACCAATCCTGTCATAATTTCAAGTTCAGATGTTAAGTTCAATAATTTGATGTCATTGAAAACTTGGCCATCTTCAAGGACTTCCACGAAATTAACATTTAGAAGCAATATTCCTGCTCTCTCCTCCGTTCGCGTTCCTCTATCTCCCTTGCCCCATTAGCACTTATGTACACACACAAAAACATGATGAACTCACCCGCCCCCTCCACATCTACACACACACTCTCTCTTCCTCTCTCTCTCTCTCTCACACACACACACAATCTCTCCCTCTACCACATACGTTCTCTCTCAAATGTACTCTCTCTCTCTCCCTCCCCCCCCCCCCCTCTCTCTCTCTCTCTCTCTCTCTCTCTCTCTCTCTCTCTCTCTCTCTCTCTCTCTCTCTCTCTCTCTCTCTCTCTCTCTCTCTCTCTCTCTCTCTCTCTCTCTCTCTCTCTCTCTCTCTCTCTCTCTCAACAGGTAAATGCGCACACACACACCCTCTTACCTAAAAATCCTCAATGTCACATTTTTTTTTCACATGCACGCGCGCTCGCACACACACACACACACGCACACACACCAAAAACACCCTCCACCTCTAAAACATCCCCGCCCTCTAATAAACCCTAACCCCAACCCTAAACTTTGACTCCTAAGCCTAACCCCCAAATTGTAGATGTTATTTGTAAATTCCTAACTTACCATGAAACCCTACCTCAGACCATTTATGTTTAGGGTTGGAGGTTTACATATTATGTCAGATGAATTCCTAATCCTTATCCTTCTACCTTGGCAAATGCAAAACATTCTACTTCGATTGTACATATGTATTTGCCTATAGTGATATATTTGCAGCCATTATAACATATGTGAATTTGAAGGCTTTACTTTGATTTAATATCACGTGAGGCTTTCAGCTTTCTTTTGAACAAGCTCAACATCTCTCTCTCTCTCTCTCTCTCTCTCTCTCTCTCTCTCTCTCTCTCTCTCTCTCTCTCTCTCTCTCTCTCTCTCTCTCTCTCTCTCTCTCTCTCTCTCTCTCTCTCTCTCTCTCTCTCTCTCTCTCTCTCTCTCTCTCTCTCTCTCTCTCTCTCTCTCTCTCTCTCTCTCTCTCTTCCATAAATGTTGGTGCTGTAACAATTGCCGTTGTAGAAATAAAGTTAGACAATATGATTTTCTCATAGGTATTTAAATTATTAGCCGCAACCCAACCTTTGGCTTCCACTCAAATCATTAGGCACCATCCAACCATTGGACGCAACCTAACCATTGGCTACCAACCAGATTGATAGTCGTCCATATGAATTGACTGCCACAAAAAATATTGTCGCACTTTAATATTGGCCTGTCCAAATAGCCGCCCATATGAATTGACCACCAAGTATTGGCCACTACCCAATATTGGCTTGTCCAAATTGCCCGTCAACTTGTGTGTGTGTGTGTGTGTATATATATATATATATATACACACACACACACACACACACATGTATATACACACATATATACATGTATCTATTTATATATATAAAACTATTTGTGCGTATGTCGTGCGCATCTGTATTGGGGGGCCAGGCATCCTCCTCCCCTCACCCATGCATACACTTTTTTTGAACTAAAAAGTGAGGAGGAGGATGCATGCATGCATGGAAAAAGGCATGCATGGCCCTCCTCCCCATGCAACCCATGCAAGCATGCTTCTTAGCCGCCTTCCCATTAATGAGTGACGACCACCTTACCACTCTCTCTCTCTCTCTCTCTCTCTCTCTCTCTCTCTCTCTCTCTCTCTCTCTCTCTCTATATATATATATATATATATATATATATATATATATATATATATATATATATATATATATATATATCGAGTTCTCTCTCTGTGTCTCTCGATAGGGACTATTTGCAGGCCGCTCTCTTGCGGATTTGCAGACTGCTCTCTATGCATCCCATGTGGATAGCTACTGTTTGCAGAACCTGGCTGTGGATCTCGATTGGCTGGCATAGCGACTGTTTGCAAGTTGATGAATTGCTGAGACTCTAATTTTCTATGCAAATATACCACGGTTCAAGAGAGGAAGTTTGAATAGGGCTTTATAAGGCAGTGTTACAGAAAAAGATAAACTCACATTCCAACAAAGCTTCTTTCTAACACACAAGAAATGCACGACTGTATGTCTGAACTGCTCCAGTGGTGTAACATCTGATTCTAATCTAAGCAAGCAGAAGGACTCAACAAAGATCAGAATTCAACAGTCGTGGAGCGCGACTTGGGCAAACAGAACATGAGTACTTGTGGAGCGTGACTGGCTGACAAGCAAAACGTGAGTACCTCTCTCCCTCTGTGTATTCATTGCACTTTGCCCCCCCCCTCTCTCTCTCTCTAGCGCACTAGCCATGACAGTCTCTCTCTCTGGACACAGCAACATCAGTTCACAATACAAAATGAGTTGGTATATTATCTTTTGATCATGCTTGCTGCATTCAATGCGCTGATGCCTTTGATACCAGTCGTTCTGGGATCAGATGTAAACATCCATAGAGAGCATTCACTAGCTCTGTTTGAGTTAGATAGGCCTCTCTCTCTCTGGACACAGCAACATCAGTTCACAATACAAAACGAGTTGGTATATTATCTTTTGATCATGCTTGCTGCATTCAATGCGCTGATGCCTTTGATACCAGTCGTTCTGGGATCAGATTTAAACATCCATAGAGAGCATTCACTAGCTCTGTTTGAGTTAGATAGGCCTCTCTCTCTCTGGACACAGCAACATCAGTTCACAATACAAAACGAGTTGGTATATTATCTTTTGATCACGCTTGCTGCATTAAATGCGCCGATGCCTTTGATACTAGTTGTTATGGGATCAGATGTAAACATCCATAGAGAGCATTCACTGGCTCCGTTTGAGTTAGATAGGTTCATGACCTTCTGATGAAGAACTGATTTTAGCCATCAATGGTCCTCTATCTCGCTCCTTTGTCACTGCCACCTTCTTTTAATTACAAAAGCTCTCTCTCTCTCTCTCTCTCTCTCTCTCTCTCTCTCTCTCTCTCTCTCTCTCTCTCTCTCTCTCTCTCTCTCTCTCTCTCTCTCTCTCTCTCTCTCTCTCTCTCTCTCTCTCTCTCTCTCTCTCTCTCTCTCAATTTTTGTTTTTACTACTTAATTGTTACATTTTGTTTGGAAAAGACAGTAAAAAAAAAATGATGAGCAAAGACTGATGAGCAAAAGTCATTAGAGTGGAAAAAGAGGAAGGAAAGTATTTTCAAAAAGCTAATTTTTGATGGAAAATGACTTATAAAATCACTGTTTCGGTCATATGTTGCCTATACCATACGAGAAACCTTCACTGAACTTTCAGATTGTACATCCACTTCAGATATATCTACCTTGGGCGAAGGTTCTTTTTGAGAAAAAATACATGTTTTTGAGTTAGGCGAATGATCAGCAATATGCCATTTTGGGAACCTTCGTCGAGCACCTTACTCTCTTCAGAAACCTTAGCTGACATGCTAGATGGTCTTAAAATGTCAAAATTAGGTTGGCTATAGGTTCAGAGCCAAAAAGTTGCATTTATGACAGTACTTGGGCGAAGGACCCTCTTGGCGAAGGTTCATCCTTCGTCAGACTTGGAAAACGTTTGCCGGATGGCTTTAGAACTGAAAAAACTTTGGTCGAGATGTTTATAGCCTATTTTCATAGTACTGAACAAGCCTGCAAATTTTTGTTCAGAACTGATAAGCCAAACTAGTATTCTGTGTAATGGACCCTCCAAATTCACCTATAAGTTGGCTGAATTCGATTCATTCCTCACTTGTGCTAGCGAAGCTCTTGCCAATTTTTCCAGCAAGTAAAGCCTTTAAAACTTTCTGTATTGTTTTCTAGTATACACTCGCGCATATTACTTCTAGTTTCTGTTCTTTTCCATCATGTCTTCCATAGATATGTCTCAATTGCTGCGTTACACTATCCATCGTGATGTCCCATCATGATCCTTCCTAGCACAAGCATGGTCACTTAGTGGATGACCCTTGCGGAGCCTCTGCTTACTGCAATGGGTATTCATGAGAGAGCCATCTCAGAGAGAATCAACATGGATTTTATTACTCTTGCCTTCAATACTTGGAAGGAGGATTTTATTTTCAAAGTGGGAGGCTGCTAGGAGTGACAACATGGAGCCAGCAGCAAATTGTTACTCAGTAATGCTCTTGATGGCTCGTTTGAGCTCTCCAAAAATGGTCTTGAACCAGTTATATGGTTCTAGAGGAGCCTTGGCTATCTTGGCATGAGACTCAACTATCCTATGAAAAATCTAGGAAGTAATTCGATCTTTCTCGAGGTTGCCAACCATCAGAAAATTGTTAAGGAGATGAGTAGCGGCCTGAATGGTCGAATCAGTAATGGCATCTAGAAGGTAGCCGTCATTAGTCTAGTGCAAATCATTCGTAATGTCAATATAAGGCTTAATAGCTTGTTTAGCTTGCTTATGGTTTGGTGAGGCTTGGGTACCAGATGTTATCCCTATGGCAGCAAGGGCGACCTCAGTCACGTGCACCTTGTGTGTGGCTCCCTGGAAAGTAATGTAAACTAATTTCTATATGGATTATGTGCTTTCTATCTATGAAGAAGCACCGGCAGAGTCATCTCAACAAACATCTAGCTCACACAAGAACACATGTAGCAAATATCCACGCACAATACAAAGGAGGATGCGCGGGCAAAATTTTTTTTAGCGTGGATATAGCCGTGGATATATGCGTGGATAAAAACGCGTGGATGTTCCATGCAAGTGTCATTTTTGGCAGCAAATCGGCTGGATGTCGTGAAATTCAAACTACATGGATTATCCACGCCAACTCTGACAACCGGCAGCCAGGCAAACCTCTAACACCCGAAGTCGAAAATGAGAATTTTAATTTCGTGTGGATAATCCACACCATAGTAAGATTTAAAAAAAAAAGGCTTGGCTTTCGCATGGATAGCGCATGGATACTGCGTGGCAAATTATTCACGCGTGGATTATCCACGAGAAATTTTTTTATCCACGCAAAATCCAGAGAGCTGTGGTCGTGGATACCGCATGGATAGTTTATTTTTTTATATCCACGCAATCTCCATGCGATTAAGTCTCTGGATTTTGCGTGGATAATCTACGCAAAATTTTTTGACCAACAAAAAAAACATTTGGTGCAAACCAAAATGTGGTTTGCTCCTAAACTAGAGGTCGATTTCCTTTTTTTTGTTGTGTGAGAGAGAGAGAAAGAGAGTATAGATGGGAGTGAGGATGAGATGGGGATGAATGTGAGTGAGAAGATTGATAGTGTTTAGGGGTTTTAGTTCATTGATGGATGTTAATAGTATGTGTTTTGTGATCATAAGTTTTAAGATCTTTTTTGTTTATGATGTAGGCTTGGATATGAAAAATGAAAAAAGAGCTTTCATTGCAAAGGATTGAAAGATCAAGTGCGTGTAAAAGGAAAAATAAAGATTGCAAAACAATGGAGATACAATAGTAAAGGTAAATTCACATTTATTTTGATTCATTTGATATTTAGTTGATAACTTATTGTGTTATCTATTGATGCATTATATTGTGGTTTCCATTACTTTCTATTGTGCATTCTAGCATGCAAATCATGTGCTAAAATAGATACATTGCATTGAATTCATCAATAGATACATTTGCATTCCATAGATGTGCATTAAATAGACTATGCATTGCATTGAATACATCAATAGATACATTTGCATTCATGAATTAAAAATATATGCATTCAAAATTTTGCAGGAATGATGTGGTGCCAAAACATTATATTGATTGATTTAAAAAAAAGTACATTGATGAGAGAATAAATTCCCCCTTCCTACATTGCTTTCTACAAGGCCTTACATTTAATCTAAAAACTCTACTCATCATCACTTCCTCCCTCCTCGCCTCCTTTGTCTTGTAGGTGTACATCAGTGTCCACATCTTCAAACTCCCCTTCGCTCTCATTCATGTTCTCTTCCACATTTTGCTCCTCAAAATTTTTCACATTTTCTTCCACATCACGAACACTTGAAGTTGTAGAGCCTCTCTACAAAATAGAATCAAAGATTCAATTAAATTGAGATTAAACTTATTTGTAAACCACAAAGTAAACAATCACAAAACAATAAAGGTTAAGAGTTTATGATTGAAAACAATCCATGGGGTTCCATAAAAGCCTTAAGACCGACCTTGTTTCTAAGCCTTATGTGAAGAACCTAAGAGTGTTCGGATGCATTGCCTACGCGCATATCCCGAAAGACACGAGGAAGAAATTTGATTTCCAAGGTCTAAAGACCATCCTGATTGGATATACTTCATCTGATAATACATACAAGCTGTATGATCCAGATACCCAACAAATTTTGTACAGCCGGGATACAGTCTTTATCGAGTATTAGTTCGTCGACATCAAAGGCAAGGATATTGTTCCAAGAGAACCTTCAGCACCTGCCATTGACACGACACAGAGCTTTGGGCTTAGGCGTGTCCATTGTCAACCCACTATTTGACAGCAAATCAGATGAAGATGTTGCTGCTACCTAGCAACAAGTCCCAGGAGTGGTTCATCAGTCGATTCCTCCTAGAAGATCAAGTCGAGTGCGAACACAACCCACAAGGTACACTCTTGAGTTTGCATGTCTCTTGATACAGAAACCAACAACAGTCGAAGAGGAACTCAGCCAACCATACTCTGATCTCTGGAGAGAAACCATGGACAGAGAGTATTTCTCTTTGATCGAGAATCGGACATGGTCACTAGTCGAAGCTCCTATTGGCTGCAATATCATTGATTGCAAATGGATCTTCAAGATCAAGTACAATGCCAATGGAACAATTGATCGAAGGAAGGCAAGACTGGTAGCACGAGGATTCACTCAGATCCCCAACGTCGACTACAGTGAGACTTTAAGTCTAGTAGTCAAACATTTGTGGATCCGAGCCCTCCTATCATATGCTGCAGCTGCCAACCTCAAAGTGCATCAACTTAATGTGCAAACAACTTATCTGAATGGAGTTATATAAGAAGACATCTATATGATCTAGCCCAAAGGATA
The DNA here is from genome assembly GCA_029204225.1 of Diphasiastrum complanatum. Taxonomy (NCBI): domain Eukaryota; kingdom Viridiplantae; phylum Streptophyta; class Lycopodiopsida; order Lycopodiales; family Lycopodiaceae; genus Diphasiastrum; species Diphasiastrum complanatum. The sequence continues at coordinate 35,344,009 of CM055094.1, forward strand.
CGTTTTGGAAGGTATGAAGATAGTCCGCGGTGGTCATGTGTCTTCCAAAATCACTAAGCTACATTCAACAAAAAAACATAGTTTAGACATAGTTTAGGAGTAAAAAACATTAACAATCTCACTACAAACATAGAATCATAGTAAAAAATATTGCACTTACAAATTGGGCTTCTAGATTGTCATGTCGTGTCGCATATTCTTTTATTTGTTATTTGTACATTGGATTTTGTATGTCATCTATTACAGTTGGCCACCTGTGTGTTTGTGCAGATGGTGAACTTGATGGTGAATCATCGTCGATTTTCCGTGGAGTTTAGGGAGCTGCTTGGCGACGGAGATCATGTCTTTTGCAGCAGAGCCATTTGGTTGTTAGAGTTGTATATGAGTTATTTGATCAGTGAAGAGAGCATGATTGGCGTATATCCACAGAGTTTTAGTTTGCTTTTAAATGTAGATTTGCTACTTAGAAATTTAAGGTATGTTTATAGGAATGACAGCACGATTAGTGCGTCTGCCTTTGAGGCAATGTTAGATACCTTGGTGTGTAGCCAAGTAATGGTATTAAATTTAAGTGATGACATTTATACGATGTTTTGAAACTGGTTGAAAATTTATATTCGAACAATTTACAATGCCTCTTAATAAAAAATGTTTCTCTCTCTCTCTCTCTCTCTCTCTCTCTCTCATGATGTGATAGGAGTTTCGCTTGACAATGCCCTTTATTGGATATTGCTCACCATAACTTCTCAAATTGACCTTTAACACATGCAAAGTTCATTAAAAATATCATTTTCTCATACATTCATATCATAAGAACAAATCATTTTTCAGGCATTGATTAATTCACTTCACTGCTACAAAAAATGATGTTCATTGGCAAATAAGTCTCAACAGAGAACTTGAAACCTGATGCTGACTTAAAAAAACAATTTACTTTGAAAATGACTTTACTGAAACAATCTACCACACCATTTCACCGCTAAGGACCGCATTTCACCACAAAGTATCGCATTTCACTGCACATCTCTCTTTCTCTCTGCTTGCGGGTGTCTCTCTCTCTCTGTCTGCGGGTCTCTCTCTCTCTCTCTCTCTCTCTCTCTCTCTCTCTCTCTCTCTCTCTCTCTCTCTCTCTCTCTCTCTCTCTCTCTCTCTCTCACACACACACACACACACACACACACACACACACACACACACACACACACACACACACACACACACACACACACACACCGCTAAGGACCACATTTCACCGCACATCTCTCTCTCTCTGCCTGCGGGTGTGAAGGTGTCATAAAATGACAAGTTTTTAAAGATTTTATGACATAATATTATGTCAAATTGGTGATGTCATAAAACATTTCGTTTTTTAATAATCTAGGTGTCATAGATTTGATATAATTTGATGACATTATTATATGGCCAAATAGAAAAATTTTGCTTTTGTCATTTGGCCTCTTAAATGGTTGCATGGGATCATTTAGATTCATGATCAAAAGCATTTATGTTATATTGAGGACCTTAGTGATATGTGACCTATATGATATATCTTTTTAATTGTTGGTGTGTGACCTATATAACCTTATATGAAATCATAGTAATTAGTTGAAATATCATTTAGCATTGTAATAAAGATGTTGATCAATGGTGTGCTATCTAGTATATGATTGATTGACATTGTCCAATTGCTCATCTTTTCTTTTCAATTCGAGGAACATCATCTTGCATACAAAGCAACCATAGATAGAAAGGGCGAATGCATATTGCTCGTCGTGAGATACTATGGCACACTAGGCCAATCCAAAGAAATTTATCCCTAACTAACTCGATCCAAGTATTAAATGAGTGATTGAGTGGGCACTGAATCAATTGAGTATATGACTGATTGTTTGATTTTGAGCATTCCATCTTGAAAGAAAGATTGAGTGAGTGAGATCATTACTCATCTTGGACAAGAGTTCAAACTGAATGCTATGTGATCTTTAAATTAGTTGAGATAGGCCTGCGTGCACTATCTACTGTTGTTAGTATGAATCTCATTTTGATTGCTCGTCATGTGTTGCCCCACCCAAGCAATTTTCTTGATAACAATGTTACTAGAATATTAGATTTACATTAAGCATAACTAGAATATACATGGATTAGATGTTGGCATGTCTTTAACAAATTTTATTATATTTGTTCAGTACATACGGTCTCATAATGATTACTTATGATGTGGTATAGAGTAGCTAGCTACAGTGTGTATATGTCATCGACGATGTCATCATCATCAGATAGTGATTCATCTCATGATTGCAATAGCAAGTATATATTGTTATTGATATTGGCATCAATTGCCCAATAATGGCTGAAGTAAGAATTTAAAATTCTGTAAATATTTTCTTTGGTCGAATTTGGTTCTCATGGAAACACTTTCAATGTAATTATGAAAATTTTGCTACATAGTGTGTTTTGAATTCACCGACCGACTAGGGAAATCTCAGTCACGGGTCACAACAATGACAACAATATTAGTGTCGACCAATTCGAATGGTTCGATTTCAACAACAATGGAGATGAGATTCAGAAAATTGCACACAGATATTGTCAAAGTATTATAGACATGTCATTTTGTACCAAAATTGGTCCTTGATACTGTGCATACATGGCAAAAGTTGGACCATGACCGTCAAACATTTCCACATGATATCCTCTCAATGACATCAACTTTTGGAATGGAGGTTACAACTTTGCATAGAAATTAGAAGAATTCTAGTTTTCAAAGCTAATTGTGAAATGTTTCTACTGGATTAGATATATGACCGATAACTTTGACGAAAATGTCGCTTTTGAAGATGAATCGATTTATGTAAGAAATCAAGAGAACCTTGAGGAGTTACTAAGCGTATCAAAAGCACTGAAGAAGAAGAAAATATTCTAAAAACTTCATACAAGTCACAGTGATGTCATCAATATCCCGTCAACAAGATAATGACAAACCCACAAAGAAAAAACAAACAGGAAAGGCAAGATTCCTCAGTCAAAGACTCTTTCCCATTAACTTTCCACGTGTAAAGTAAAATATTTAAACAATAAAGTCCCTCAACAAACTTTGGATCTATATGCCGCAAAGCGGGAAGCACACTTTATTACCAAAATGAAGAGTGACTTTGGAGATGAAAATATCGAACACGTAACCAATGGGAAAAGTAACCATGTACAAACTTCAACAACTTCCATCGGGACCATGAGAAAATTTTAAAGTTGCTTGAGCAACTACTCAAGCTCAAAAAGTCCAATAATTTTCATCCAAGGGATTAGTGAACTCGGTAAAATCTCACGAGCACTAGAATAACTACAAAGTTAGGAATTGACCATCATCAATTACGAGAGGACTAGGGACGTTATCATCCTAGTGCTTTTCTAATTCACACTCTATTATCTTTGTCTAAAGGCTTAGATAGTCCTTGGCCTCTCAAAGACACTAAGCTAGGAATTGATCGTCATCAATTACGAGAGGACTAGGGTCTTGCATTAAGGATCCCAAGCTTGTGAAGTTTCCTTTCCACATTTGCTTATGGGACAAGACATCTCAAGTTTCAACATAGAATGCAAGTTCCCTTTTTGAAACTTGACTTTGGCTTTTACATACTTTTTTAAATCTGAGTTTAAACCTTGAGACTTGCCAAAATTGTTTCCTTGCCTCTAATAACTTATTGGCACCTCAAGTTGTACTTACATTCTGAGGATGCCAAATTGGGGCCTAACATAACTAACCACTGGCAGACTCTTCAAGATGGGCTTATATAGCCAAATTGCCATGCTTGGGCCATTAATTAAACAAAATTGATTACCAAAATAATTATGTACATAGGCTCCATCCTTGTAAGGTGCTCCTTTTCTAAACTCACATGGACTCCATTGAAATGCCCCTACATCTATGTATCTTACTTTGTATACACAATGCAGTTACTCTATTACACGTCAGCCTTTGGGTTGAATGTACAGTAAGTCATGTGTGAAGTTTTATTTGATAGTAGTAACGATAGTCCTTGAGACGAGTTGTAGTCTTTAGGTTCGAACATCTTTCAAAGAGTGTCGAGTCGGTGGTGTCAATAGTTCTCTATCAAAGGTAGTGTTGTTTATTGTCTTGAACTTGCATGTATTTCTGTAGGTATGTTCTGAAGTAAATAACCAAGTCTAGGACTCTATTGTGGATATCTTAAAGAAATAGCTGGTATTGTATATAGGGGCAACACTATCGAACGTGAGAGTTTGATAGTGTCTCTCGACACTTAGAGCTGTCACAAGCCTTTGAACCTCATTTTCCTAGCACTTTTTACCTTTGCTTCTTGTATTTTCAAATTTTCATATAGAATAGTTAAATTTCTATATGATGAGGTGAACATCACATGTTGCAACCACATGCACGTTGTAAGGCAATTCCCTAAATATTTAGTTTTATGATAGTCCAAACGAACATGTTCCATGTGCAATCACGACATTATCTAGATGTCATAGAATCATTGACCACTTTATAGCTATGTTTTGATATAATAGTTTTATGTTATGGTTTCATGCAACTTCAAGTTTAGCGCGACAACACAAACCAATTCTTGAAATTTTTTGGTTAATATCAAATTCTACCCAGCCCTCCAAAGGTCAAAAGTCCTAAAATTTCCCTAGGATCCCACATTCTAGTCCAAGTTGAATGATAGTGCTACTTTTGGCAATAAAGACATATGCATGGACATCTAGGAGCTCGGTGGTCCCCAAATGGGCTTGGCCTTTAAGTGTGGATGTACGATTTAAATATTGTACGTACATTTTTTTTTTTAAATGTTTGAATCTTGAGGGCACAATGTCCTGAAGTTGGCTCGAGTAGAAAGCATTATGTTTGCAATTGTTCTTATAAAACAAAAAAAGGGAAACAAACAAATTGTTGTTGTTTTATTATAGGTAAAACACCTAAGCCAAGGCACTCTAGGCCCTTGAGCTCCCACCCTTGGGCAGGGTGCCCTCACGCCTAGAATGCTTTGGCATAAGGCTCTACCCTTCATGTAGTAGCCAATCATAATTTATGACAGTGGGCCAACGTCATCTTGCATTTTGGTGTGTGGCATCCAGTGTGTCCCAATGAAAATTTGTTTTACTAGATCTTGGTGTGGGTTGAACACTATGTTAAGCACAACAAAGTGAGGCTTGCAAAATGTGCTTGACTATAGGCAAAGTTGAAAAGTCAAAAATGAAATTCTTGTTTTTCTATTAGAGCAAAGTTTACATATGCTTTGTATGAAAATCAACGGGTAACAAAAAGTAACCACTTTTCACTAAAGCAAAATAGCCACTACGAATTCATATGCATGGCTGCTCTGCAGCTCATTCACGAACCTCGATAATGCAAGTCAACTAGGCTCCTTAGAACAAAATATTCTAATCCTTAGTCGAGCATTTATGAAATTTCAAACCGTACAAGACGGGAAAATCTAACCGAAAATTGATGGTGTTTGAGAGAGTGCTCTTGCCCACTCTTTGGAAGTTTGCAATACATCATTTACCTGCCACCGCATTTGTCTCCAAGATTGCATCCAACCACTTGGATGACATTTTTACAATCAATAGTCAATGATGCTGGCCAACTACCGCGGTTGCCTCCCCAACAACCGGTTTCATGATTTGAGTGTGTTATCATTGTGTTGCCATGACCATAGTGTGACAAGAGACACCCTAAGAAAAACTCTTGGGTTCATGGTATTACTGCGGGTTCCAATAGATTTCTCTAAGGCACGTGGATGTGGGTCGTGGCATGTGCTCTAATGCTCCTATGGGCATGGAATAACATATACATTATTATAATGATTCTAGAGCTAATTAAAGAGTTAAAAAAAAAATAACAAGGTTCCCTTAGGATCTTAAGCTATGTTGGCCTCTACGTATATAAGGCAGCATAAACCGATACATGGAGGTTAAAATAATCTATCGTATTAATGGCATTTAAGAAGGAAGAGAAAGTTTGCCATTTGGGGCCCAACAACCCATATGCCTCTATTGGAAGCCTGTGTTTTGAAGGGCGGGTAGATGGTAAGACACTTTTTGTAGTGGAGGGTGCAATACAAAATTGCTTTTCATTACTAGTAATTTCACCAAGGGTGCTAGAAGGGGTTTTCATATCACCTGCCTTTTAAATGGAAAGATGAGGATGCATTTATGTGAAAACGATGGGCTCAAAAGGCTTTAAAATGCAGATGTCCTCTATTTTGGCCGTTGGACAAAAGAAAGGTCAAGAAACGTCACATTCCCCACTTTCTCATCCTGTTTGGTTGGTGGCCAGGCTAAGGCTAAGGGCATATGCTAGGGGCATATGCCAGCTACGACGACATGTGTTCGATGATCGACCTAAATTGGAATATTGGGGGGCAGTTGTCACACTATGGGCCGCGATTCCCAGATAGTAGCGAGTCGAGATTCGTGACCCTTGGGTGTTGGTGTCGTGTAGCTGTCATGATATGGGGCGACATTATTGGCGCGGAAGGGGAAGTAACGCTCGCTCCCGTGCCTCTGCAACACGTGGCATGTGTTGCCCGACATTTTTTTTGGGCCCCGGTCGCGCCTGGGGCTGACGTGTGCCCCCGCGCATGGTGCCCGTAAAAAATGAGAGCGCTCAAATTTTTCGCAAGCGGCAGCGTGCCAGGGTCTTGGGCACCTCGGCACCGGCAGGTGGCACCGGGCAGGTAGCGCCAGCAGTTACAGATGGCGCCGAGCAGGCACAGACGGCGTCGGGTAGCTACAGGCAGGGCGCTGGGCAGGTTGCGTCGGGCACCGACACGCCTAGGCACACACACATGTGAGGTATTAGGAGAGATTGGCTATATATTGACTCTGAGAAATCCCATAAGAACGCTTATGGGATAAATTTTGGTTGCTCGGACACGTGGCGCCCGGGCAACCAATATCAAAATAATCCCCTCCGTCCCAATAAGAGACGAGGGGCGCCAGCCTTGCTAGATAGTCGCGAGTCGAGATTGGTGACGGGTGGGGTTTAGGTGTCGTGTGGCCTTTTATGTAAGGAGTGTCCTTGGGATAAGGTACACGGGGGCTAGGGCAGTCTCAGGGCGGATTTGAACCGTGTATCCATTCTGGTTCATAGCGGACGCCAAAACTGAATAGATTTCAGTTGAGAGCAGCTCAATTTGATCGTAGATTAATATTTTCTGATTCTCCATCTTCTTCTTCTCCTTTGCTTCTTCTCTGCTGCTCCATCGCCATTGCCATCTATCTCGTGTTTTCAGACTGATCTTTCAAGTTTCTTTGTTTGTGCTGTTGCTTTCTGTCATATTATCTCTTGATGTCCTTCCTCTTCCTTTTTGCTTGTATATTTTTGGTATTGGTCACTTTTGGTGTGTTTAGTTTAGTTTAGTTGCTCTTTGTTTTGGTATTTGTCTCCTTTGGTGTGCTTTGTTGATTTGTGCTTTTATTTTGTATTTGTCACTTTTAGTGTGTTTGCTTTAGTTGTTCTGCTGCAGCCAGCTAGCTATATTCCTTCGGTGTACCTACTGCAGCTGGTAGAGGCAGCCTTTCAGTGATCTGGAAGCTGTGGAGCTGTTCCTTTCAAGCTCCACAATAAAATTGTGGATTAAAAAGTTTGATTATATTTAGTTATTTTTGATCCTTTGTACCAGTTCTCTGGTTTTAAGGCTGCCGAGTGGCAGTGGGTGAAGATGCCATTTCGGTGCGAAGTGCCTGCTTTTCGGTCTATCCAGTGAATCTGTAGTGACAAATGGTAAGGATTTAACATATTGATGGTAGTTTCGTGTGATGAAAGAAATATTGTAGATTAGCTCGAGCTTCTCTTGTGGTTGACTTCCATAAGAACAATACAAACTCACAGCAATTACACAGTAAATTGCCCCCATATCTACTTTGTTCTCACTCACTTGCTCTCGCATAAATTCTTCATTGCCCATCACTGTCTTTATGTTAACCGCGGTCCTAAATGAAGAACGTAATTTTTCTTCTCTTCTTACCCTGTACAGTTCCGATACGATGAAGCCATTCTTTCCGGCTCGGTTTCGTTTGATTCCGATCACTACTGCATGACCAGAGCACTATCTTCCCTATAATGTAATTGATCGGCATTTACTCCCCGAGAGGTGGCCTAGCGACAATGTGGTGGTCAGAAGATCATGCTCCTAAGTGCAAATTATAGAGAAGTAGTAGTATAAAGATATTCTCATGAGAGTCAAAATTCATTTGACATACTGCACATACTGAAGTTCGAAGCAAATGGCAGAGGGCGAGGAATGGAGTGATGATATCCCGACAGGACTGGAAAGCCTTAGTGTTTCTGACTGTGGAGAAACAAATTTGGAAGAAAACAAAGATTATGTACGTAATGATACAGGTTCTGAAATAGAGATAGGGGAAAAGTTTAGCGTTTCTAGCAAGACTGATACGGGGAAATACGAAGAAGAAGTGCCGGTATCATTTCCAGATGAGGTACTTGAGCATGTGCTGATATTTGTGACCGCTCCAAAGGACAGGAACTCCGTTTCACAGGTATGCAAGGCCTGGTGCAGAACAGAGCAATGGAGCAGACGCCATGTTTTTATTGGCAATTGCTATTCAGTAACTCCTGATTTTCTCCTTCGTCGGTTTCCAAGGGTCACGTCTCTCACTCTCAAGGGAAAGCCTCGTTTTGCAGACTTTGGCCTGGTTCCTCCTGACTGGGGAGCACATTTACTGCCATGGATATCCGGGATGGCGGAAGGCTATCCTGAGCTGCAAGAACTTTATCTTAAGCGAATGTCAGTTTCAGATGAAAGCTTGGCGTTGCTGGCATATTCATTTTCCGATTTTCAAGTTCTCTCTCTCACCAACTGTGAGGGATTTAGCACTGATGGCCTCGCTGTTATTGCTAGTCAGTGCAGGTAAGTAGTTACAAATTCAGTTGCATCATCCTTTGTTCTGCTTCTCGTTGGAATCTTGTTTGTATTTGTCAGTTCGTTGGATCAATCAATCATTGTAAGTGAAATCTTAAAGGGTCAAGCAATCGATTGTTTGAGACTTTGAGAGATTAAGTGCTGAGTGATACCAGGAAATTCCTACCTGCGTGCAAGTACTCCATGCGATAAAACTATTTATTAGCTAATCTGCTCTCTGACCTTTTCTATGTGCGAAAGGAGGAGGTTCGCTTACACCTTGGTACTGAAAATGCTACACAAGAAGAAAAGAATGCTACGGTATTTGGATCTTGATCTGGCTGCAGAGGACTCAGCAGATTATCGATAATAATAGTGAATTTTTAACTCATAGGGAGATGCAGCGTGCTTTAATGTGAGCGAATCGACATCAGGAACTCAATTAATCTAATCTGTATAATGAATGCTGGGGTCTGGAACTCTCAATATTCTGTCTTTGGCATCATTCACAGTAATTGTAGCAGCGAAGGGGTCAATTATGCTAGTACTCCAATCCTCTCCAGGCATGTATGTGGCACAGGATATTTTCCACTGAGAAGCATGCACCTGCCACCATTTCACCGTGCTGTTCTATTAACTAGTGTGGTCCCCTTCTAACCAGGTTTAAATAAAGCACAGTAAGATTTTACCAAATCATCTCTCTCTCTCTCTCTCTCTCTCAACACACACGCGTGCGCGCAGACACATGTGCACAAGCTGCTTTTTGCTGTAAAAATGGAAGGGCAATAACCCCCTTTGGCTGCAATCCTTGACCAGCGGCAGCAAACCTGCCAACAGGTACCCTCTAGCAGCACTTCCGTGGCCACTGCCCTGTATATGTAGGATCACCGATTACATATTTCAGCAACTATGCCTGGCATTGATTATTTCAGATGTTTTGCAACAGTATATATCAGAACATCAGAAATTGTCCATCTGGAGTTTGTAACCTGCATTCTATCTGCATCCAAATGTATCGAACTTCTCTCTAATCGTGTAGACCCAAGTCTTCCTTGAGGAGTCATCAATGAAAGTCAAAAAGTAAAAGACGTTACCGATTGACATTACCTTCATTGGTCCACATAGATCTGAATGCACTATCTCAAGCACCCGTTTTGCCCTTGTGCCCCTTCTTTATTGAACTTTTCCCTATGTGACTTGCCTAGTACACACCCTTTGCAAATGGACTAGTGGGGTGAGACCAATGATGCGTGGCTGCAATTGGCTTCCAAACAATCTTGGCCCCTGCCATCGAAGTGAGAATGAGATAGTTCATCATTTTTACCTTGTCCCAATTTTCTTGTCTGCTTTGAGTGACTCTTAGGCTTCCGTGACCAAGTATCAAGGTTGTCTTATTTAGTTGGGGAGATATGCCCCTGCGTTCTGCTCAAAGCTCCAGACAGTGGAATGTGATGTGGTCGTTTTTATTATTCCAGTCATGGAATGCCCAGAATTCAGTGGGTATTGAAGTTCAGTTGTCTGTTAGTTAGAACTTCGAAGTTCCACTTTTGGTTTTCTGACTCATTATTTTGTCACTTAATACCTGAGTCCTATATGGATATTCATCACGTTTTTGTCCCCTTTGTTCCTGATGCATTGTTTGTGATTGTATTACATAGGGTAATGCCAGCTGACATAACTGTGATTATGAACTTCCGAAGACCTTTGGAGCCATGAGTTTTGGCCCTTTTGATTTTTGACCTCCTTCACAGATGATTACTTTACATTTTGTGAATATGTGATTCTATGATTGCAACAAGAATCTCAAGTGAACTCAGCTCTCCCATCCTGACCACGTATGCTAGTAGTACAAGTCATGTGCAGCCACATGCCTCCTTGCATGCAGGTCAACGATATTATTCACTTATTGAAATAGCAATATGCCCTCCCTTTACCACCACTATAAATGTCGACAGCTTTGTGTAGATGTACCTCATGTTCGAGCACAACATCTGTCACAGCATGACACAGACAACAAACAATGTTGCAAATAGAATAATCAATCATAATGGTCTTGGTAAGGATCACGATAAGAGCTATAGGTCCCACTACAACAACTCAACATTCCACCACGTCTACTACTTTCACATTTATCAGCATTTCTCAAGCATTCATGCGATGTTTCCTAGAATCGTAGTCCGAACCAATAATGATTTGATACGGCCCCATTTAATCTTTACTGAATCAATGCGCAAACCTCTCCTACATCTAATCCAAGTTGATAATCAAATCTAATTATATTCAAATAGAACCTTAATAGAATTAATGTGCAGGCGGCAAAGCTCTCCTTGGCCCCTGTAAATTATTTAGTATCTAAGGACCTATATATAAATGTCTGATGGCCCATTTGTAGTGTGCCCAAATAAGGGCTAGGTGTATATGTGATTATTAATTTGTCTACCAACAACCATACTTCAAACCAATTTTGAAGAGCTCTTCAATCTTCGTAATTTCTGAACATTGGAGCCAATGAATCAATTCTTAGGTTCGATTACTAGTTGTCTTGCTATGATTGATCAAGTGACAGGTACCTACTATGCCATGTTTCAAAACAAGTTTAGAGAGTTCTTCAAATTTCACTTTTGAGTTGCAAGTTATAACTTGAGCATTGACGCCACTGAGCATTAATATATGTGATTAGGGAACCAATATTTATTTAGAAGATGTAACTCAATTGATTATAGTCCACATTGTACAGAGTTGTAATTGCACCCTAAACAATAAGCTAGCACATGTTTTTGTTCTCCCTGAATGCTAGAAATATAACCCAAGAAAAGACCTCGCAAAATGATTCAAAGGTTCAAACTTGGTCGGGCCAATTCTCTCCATTTAACTTTCTCGCATTCCTAATAAGTTGCACCTGATCTAATAAAGAGCAAAACTTGAAATCAAACTTCTATATTCCACATCACACACTTGTCCAGTCTATGTTCCAATTACCTTCTCGCTTGATATCACATGATGCCATTGAAATATCAAGGTATCCTCTTCAATCAGCCATGAATTGAGTCACAATGCCTAGTGTACAAGAGATATCTCATCTAGTGATATTAACATGAACGAGGTTGCCAACCAAACTCATTTATTTTCAACATTGAAAGGCTTCAATTTCTATTATGTTCCAACAAGAGTATTTGTTGTTTTAAGATTGAGCATAATGTAATTTTGAAGTAGTTGCTTTGTTGTTCCACTTGGCTTCTTCTCCTTTTGTGGCTCCCACAGTTCATAAGGCTATTCTTGGCTATGTAGTTGTACTTTTCTCCAATCATTGTTGAGAGGTTTTTTTTATTGTACATGGTTCGGATTACTGAAAACAATGCAAAATTCAGATTTCTTTGTGACTGTCCTTTCTCTTCTCTCTTAAATTGACTAGTTTTACCTTTCAATATTTTTCATTTTCTATTATTGTCTTCAAGTACCAATTCCTTTTGAGGCTTTGTTTCATCTTGAATTTGGATTGTAGTTACTTCATCATTTGGTTGCCTTTCTTCCATAGTATTCAAAAACATTTCCCCAGTTGAGAAACAAGGACCTCTCGGCAAACAGGAATTGATAATTGAGAAAAGGTATACAGAGAAATTCCACATTATTACTAAAGCGAACTAGTGCATTGTGCAAGTTTTTTTACCATAGTGCATGTGTAAAGGAGAGATATTGAGGGAAAAATTGCAAGGTAGAGAAATAATGTTGGACTGAAGTCAAGAAGGCTCTTAGAATTTGCTAAAAAGTTAAAATTTGGCTTTGAAATAAAATGACATGAGTTTTGTTATGAATGTGTTTCCTTAGAGCATATCCTCAAAGTGTTTTTTCATGGGGAAATGTAGTTCGACATGAAAAAAGTTGGGAAAATGCATTTCCTCATAACTATGCTTTCATCATCATCAAGTGGATCTTCATCACAATCTTTTGTGCTGTTTGTAGAAGAGGATCTCTCTTGTCACAAGCCAGTCTCTCCAAGCTCGTGAATCCTAGAAGCCGGTGTGTAGAATGAACCTCCCAACCATAGGCACTCCCTCCTTGAGTCCTTCTACCTGCTATTCCCGTCAACTGGCACATGGCATCCACCTGTGGGTGATCAGTCCACTTGGCATGCCTGGCCCCTGTGACCTGTGAATACTGAATGACTCATAGGGTACCACCCCCGTGCCCCGCCAAAGACCTGTGACCCTCTTGGTCACCCCGACTACTTGCCGGCTAGCATCTCGTCATTGACGGCTCGGGTCCCGACGATCAAGACACATTGCATCTCTGACAACAGGCGGCCAAACCGGGTCACTGTTCGTGACACACCGGTCCCAACTTGGGACAAATGTCCTCCTCGGTCACTGGCCCTTGCCAATACTTGGAATCAAGCCGCGTAGTAGAAAATGCTCAAAGGCTGCTAGAAGATCAGCAATCCACCATAGGGCTTCAATCTGCTATCTTATGGGCTCCAAACCTACCAACAGATCACCTACAGTAGGGCGCTGGCTCTCCAAGAATGCTCCAAACCCTAACTGAAGATGCCAAGTCCCACACAAGTCTTGAAAGTAACTGTTTTGATACCAAATGTTGCACACAAGCTCACAAACCCTAAGTAAATACACAGAATTACCCAGCAAATCCGTCACTTTATTAATCTCAAGCAAATGTACATAGATCAACAAGCAAACATGAGAGCTCTACTGCAAGTCTCCTCCCAACCATAGTTGCATAGGAATACCATAATCATAATCATAATGAGGAATGCCTGACAAGGCTCACCCTGTATCCCCTCAAGCACCCCTTAACCCTGACACATCCTAACGTCGACACATGGCAAACTCCATGCACAGCCGACACTTGCCACTTGGCAGTACCCTGACACATAGGCAAGTAGGTGGATAGTTTGACACGTGTCACTCATGCATTGGACCAAGTGTCCCAATGAGCATATGACACATGTCTTGTTGACCCGTCCATTGACTGTCTGACAAGTGTCACTCATGCACTGGACCAAGTGTCCCAGTGAGCATGTGACACATGTCACGTTGACCAGTCAACCCTTCCTACTTTTTAGGAGGTCAGTCCAACAGACTCTCATGAGACCCAGTACCCCCTTGGCCATCTCGTATTTAGTCACTATAGAAAATATTCACATTGCAATTTACAATTGTCTCCACAGGCCAGTGACTTAGCCATTTACAATTTAATAATTACAATTTACCATACATTGGGCAAAGGGATTCAAAGTACATGTGACAACTCCCTTGTTGGCATCGATTCGCAGGACGATTATCAGCTGATCAGTGGGAAACAGTTTATGCATAGCCTACCTAAGGCTCATTGTGCGGCTCTCTTATGTGTACAGCATGCTATAGCAGCTCCTTCAGTCGCCATTTCACCACCACCAGCTATTCCTCAGGTGATATCTGACCTCTTACATCGGTATGCTTACGTCTTTTTAGAACCTACGATGCTACCACCATTGTGTGATGTTAACCACCACATTGATTTACGCCCTGGGTCTGCTCCTCCCTCCCGTCCTCCCTACCGCATGTCTAAGTCTGAGCGTGATGAGGTTGAGCTTCAGATCTCTACTTTATTAGACCAGGGTCTTATTGTTCCCAGCCATAGCCCTTTTGGTGCCCCTATTCTCCTTGTTAGTAAGAAAGATGGCACCAAACGTTTATGCGTAGACTATCGTGCCCTCAATAAGTTAACTATCCGTAACCAGTACCCTATCCCTCACATGGATGACCTATTTGATCAGCTTGGCACTTCCCAGATTTTTTCCAAGATAGACCTTCGTTCTGGATATCACCGGATTAGGATGCACCCCTCTGATGAACATAAGACTGCTTTCCGTACCCATCTTGGCTTATATGAATTTCGTGTACTTCCTTTTGGTGTTACTAACGGTCCTCCTACGTTTCAGAATGTTATGAATAATATTATGCGTCCACTTCTTGGTCATTGTGTTTTAGTTTATTTCGACGACATTCTCATTTTTAGTACATCCCTTGACGAGCATGTGTCCCATCTCACGTCTGTATTTTAGTTGCTCATTCACCATCATTTGTTTGCCAAACTGTCTAAATGTTCTTTCGCCGTTGCTGAGATTGAATTTCTTGGGTTTCTTATTTGTGATGGGCGTATTCAGCTTGATCCTCAAGGTTCAGGCTATCCAGGACTAGCCTACACCACATGATGTTCACCATGTTCGTATGTTCCTCGGTTTAGCCACTCACCTTCGTCGCCCTGTTCCACACGTTGCCACTGTGGCTGCTCCTCTTCATGCTCTTCTAAAGAAATCTCGTACATTTTTGTGGACCCCTGACTGTCAGACAACTTTTGATACCCTTCGCCGCGCTATTGTTGATGCCACTGTTATGTGCTTACCTCGATTTGACCAGAAATTTATTGTTGAGACTGATGCTAGTTCCATTGGTTTGGGTGCCTTACTTCGCCAGTCCCAGTGCATCATTGCTTATGAGTCACGACGGCTTCGCTCTTATGAGCAACGGTATTCTGTCCACGACAAAGAGCTTCTCGCCATTATCTATGCTTTTAAGAAGTGGCGTCATTACCTGTATCGTATACCATTTGACATTGTTATTGACCACCAGTCTCTCCGTTATCTGTTATCCCAGCGGGACCTTAGCGATCGTCAGTTTCGTTGGTTGCAATTTTTACAATCCTTTGATTTTTCTATCTTATATCGTCCTGGCCGTTCAAACGCCGCTGCTGATGCTTTATCCCGTCTGCCCGCTTTGTTACACACACTTGTTGCCACCATTCCTACCTGGTTTGATGATCTCCCCTTTGCTTATCTCACTTGTCCTGACTTTTGTGATGTTTATAGTTCTGCACCTCCTGTTTCTTCTCGTCCACACCAGGTCTATTCCATCCTTGATCACCGTCTTTATCATTTTGGGTCTCTCTGTATACCTAGCTCCTTTCCTCTTCGCCCCCAGTTATTGTCTGATGCTCATTCCTCCCCTGTTGGTGGCCATTTTGGATTTCAAAAGTCTTATGCTCGTCTTAAGGACACTTTTACTGGCCATCCATGAAATTTGAGCTAGCCCTTCTTATTCGTAACTGCACTTTTTGTGCCCGCAATAAATACTCTCGTGCTAAGTCTGCTGGTTTGCTTTAGAGTTGGCCTATCCCTCATTGCCAGTGGACCGATGTTTCTATGGACTTTATCCTAGGCCTCCCCCACACCCGGCATGGTCATGATTCATGTATGGTGGTGGTTGATAGGTTCTCGAAGCAGGCACATTTTATTCCGGTTCGCAGTACTATCACAGCTGAGCAGTGTGCACGTTTATTCTTGTCAAAGATTTTCCGCCTCCATGGATTTCCTCGTACTATCCTTTCTGATCGGGATAGTAAGTTTACCTCTACATTTTGGACAGATCTTATGCGCATATTGGATGTTCAGCTTTTTATGGGTTCAGCTTATCATTCTACTGCCGATGGACAGTCCGAGGTCCTTAATCGGATCCTTGAGGATTACCTCCGCCATTTTGTTACTCCTTCTGGGAAGGACTGGGATCAGCATCTATGTTTAGCTGAATATGGCTATAATAGCTCAGTTAGTACCAGCACTAGTGTCTCTCCCTTCTTATTATCTCATGGTTATGAACCACTGTTACCTAGGATACCTCTTCCTCCCGAGGATACACCTGTTACACTTGCCTCTTTTCTATCAAGTGTTCGCGAGCTTATTTCTCGGGCCAGCACACATCTACAGCATGTCCAGCAGCGGTACCAGACTTCTGTTGATCGTCATCGACGGCATGTTCAGTTTCAGACTGGGGATATGGTTTATCTACACCTTCGTTTTGCTCGACACCACTTTATTCAGGGCCATGCTTCTACTGAGAAGCTTGCACCACGTTATTATGGACCTTATCCCATATTGGAGGTCCTTAGTCCTGTGACATATCGGTTGCAGCTTCCTTCTTCGACACGGGCCTATGATATATTCCATGTCAGTTTATTACGTGCTGCTATCGAGGATGACGCTCGTCGTGATGCTGAGTTTCCTACTGATCCAAAGTTATTTCCCTTCCTACCTGCTGCTATTCTACAGGTTCATAGTCGGCGCCGGCGGCAGATTCAGTTTTTGGTACAGTGGGATGGTCGTCCTGTTGAGGAGGCCGCATGGGAACCTATGGATGTATTCTATCATACACCTTTGCTTGCGGACCAGGCTCGTGCTCTTGCTGCACTTATTGATTCCTCTGTTATAGTTGCTAATATACCAGGACTTGCTGCTTGATCCTATGCTGCCTCTTCATTTCACGGCGGGGCTTTCTTTTGTGTCGGGGAGAGTTATGGACTTGGCTATTTACATTCGCCACGTCCATTCGCATCTACTTTACCGTTACCTTTTATGCATAAGCAGGCCCTGGGCCCTCTATTTTATTGTTTACTGACATTTAGACTGTATGGTTGGCCTTGGGCCCTATTATTCATTTATTGAGATATTACCTTGGAGGGGGGCCCTCTTGGAGGGCACACTATTTTCCCTCCCAGTTGACTCTTATCCTCTGGACCCCTTTATAGGGCTTCCTGTTGGGTATAAGTAGGGCTCCAATGTCACTTTCATTTTCAGCTTATGATATGGATCTCTCTCCTTTAGCCTCCGTAGTCTCTCCTTTTCTTGCTTTCTAGGATTAAGTCTCGCTTTTATGCTACTTTCTAGATTACTTGTGGATCCGTTCATAACTCACACTAAGTCAATTTGTGGCATTGTCAACTACCACTTGCACTACCCCAACATCCTCGATTTGTCATCTACAAATGATGATAGATGTACTCACCCGTTTTAATCAAACCAATAGCATCAACAGTTTGCAAAAGTACAACACCATAGATGCTAATTAATTGATAAGAGGCCTCCTATGAGTGTTTGATCAACCGGCACACACTATAGTGCACCCATACTTCACCCACTTGTCTATTACTACTTTCAACTCGTTCCCAATTGCTCTTGCCTCATCTTTCAAATTATTCATTGCCAAGGTCTTGTAAGATATGGGCTCACAAGTAGGCCCAACCTCTCCTGGAACAACAAGCATCTCAAAAAATGATCTACTCTTAATCACATTGAATAGAATAGCTTCAACAAAGAAAGACCTCGTACATGCTCCTCTAAACTTGGCTCTCCTTTTTATCTCCAACTTTCTTGCAAGTCTTTGGTTGAGAGTCTCCAACTTCCACTCAAACCCTCTTGCTTGAACCTCCACTCTCAAGGGGTGCCTAAGCCTCTAACAATTGTTCCTTCCCTTCTATAAGATCCATCACTCGACTCAAGCTGCAAAGATTGCTTGACATTCAATGGTTCCTTTGTGCATCCTTTCACTCCCTTCCCACTGCTACAAAGAAAGTGAGAATTCTTAACACCTCCTTGAAACACACGTCACAATATTTTGATTGATTCCTCTTCATCACCGATCCTCCCAAAGATTATCCAGCCTCTCCTAAGACTTTGACATGCCCCCACGCCTCAGACCTTGCTTTAGGTATAATGCATTCAATAGATAATTTCACTTAAAATCCAAAAATTGTTCTAAACTAGTTAGTTCTCTGCTGCCCCTAACGTAGTTGAAAGCAAAAATGCAGTCCACATTCCGGGATTTCCCATTAGGGTTTCCCGGAACGCAATTTTTTTTTTTTGGTAGTTGCCAATATGGGTATCATGTGAAAGGATATCAAAAGAGCAATTGTTATGCAGATTTGTTGCTTGGTTTCAGATGGCTGCAAGCTACATTCATCAGAAATCTGGACATCAGTAGATTTTCTCAAACAAACTGGCTGCATTTTCATATGGTTTCAGAAATTTGGACATCAGTAGATGGTTTCAGCTATTCCACAAGAAGTATACAATTTCCGCAAGTCTAAGGAAGGCTCCTTCTAACTCTTTCTATCGTTTCCTAACAGAAAAGGGAATCAGTAGATCTGAAAACCATTGGCATCAGAACACCATTTCAAAACTGATATCTATTGGAAAAGCATGTCCACCATTCAACTACGGTTTAGTTAGTATTAAACTCAAAAAAAACAAAAAAAATTTGGCCATTACTCCTTTTTCCCCCCAAAAAAAAAAAAGGCGATCCGGGTCGCGGATCGCTGACGTTCCGGATCGTGCGATCCGGAACGTTTTTGCAGTGGATCGTGATCCGCTGCAACGCAGGTTGAAAGGAACAATGATTAGGGTTGCAACCTATCACAAACTAGGCGCCCAAACCTTTTTAGCTATCCTACAAAGTGTCAATAACAATTGATCATGGACAAGGTAGTGCCAATCAACCATAGTAAAGTCACATAAACAAGGGCAGCTCTGACAAAATGCACATATCTTGCAAGTGGAAGAGTTTTAGATCATTCTGATGCTCCTATCTTCTTCAAAGCAATATAAAACCCTTGATTGCACATTTTTTAGCATTTGATACACATTCAAGGAAGATTGAAGTTTCTTGCTTCTTAGAGTGGGGGTGGACAACTTCAATGGAGGTATGAGAGAGAGAGAGAGAGAGAGAGAGAGAGAGAGAGAGAGAGAAAGAAAGAAAGAAAGCTTTATTAATGTCTTTTCCATGCCAAAAGTCATATAAGACTAGTAAATGTACATGTCAAGTATGTAATATGAATAGTTTGTAGAGAGGGCAGATGACGTGCTAATTAGAGAGAGAACATAGATATTGCTTCTTGTAAATATTAATCATAGATATGGTGTCTAAAAGCACTCTAGTTGCAATGTGACCCCAAAGAACAAAGCAGAAATGGATATGTTAATTATTACACATTATGGAAAATGTAGATGCCAAGGCCCAGTGTATAAGACAAGACCATGTCAAAAGAACAACATATCTTTTGAGAAATAAAATACACCAAAATATAGTTGGACGATTAGATGTGGTGAACAATATAAATGGCCTCGAACAAGTATGGTTGTAGTGTTTAAGCATATGTGAATAATATTCACTCACTAAAGTATGGTAACTTGGTTCAAAACTATCACAGAAATACCTTTCTAACGTGACTTAGGACTAAGTACATAAAGTGTCATGTCTACTAGTCTTTGAGAGCTATAATAAGCGGCAACTTTACCAAATGTATCACAAATAAAATAGGATGAAGTGGATTCCAGTATTGGATTTAGCTATACTAGTACCAATGCTTGTAGATCGTTGGTATAGGATGCTACAATAGTGTGCGATAGGTGATGAACAATGAAAAGGGAGCATGCCACTAGGGTCTTGTTGCGAAATAACATTCTCAAGAGTTTGTTGAGATACGCTTAATAATGTTGGTGCCACATACCAACGGCACAATCATGGCTCTACTATAGTGCAAAATAAGAATATTGTTGTTCCATCCGAGGAATTGTTTGCTATAATGTATCATCACTCCGTGAGAAAGAATGTGTAATGTCCAAGAAATGAAGGCATTGAAATAAACTACAAATGTACAGAATGCCATAAGAGATTGTCCACATACAAATTGCGATGGACAGCAAATTGTGTGAAGTAGTACTAGAGTGGGGCTACAACTCCGTCTTAAGTTTGGAATTCAAGCAATCTTTGGGAAAAGTCTCCCAGCAACCCACTATCATCTTTGGAATGGATGTATCATGTGGCTCCCCAGGATCCGATTCATCTTCTATTGCAGTTGTAAGTGCCTTGATGCCTTTTCAGCTTGTTTCCTCATCAACTTTGCCTCTTTTAGGGTTTAAGGTTTCCTAGTACAAAGTTGCTTAAGCGATTTATTTGGTTGTTATTTTATCTGTAGCATGTATGCCACCAATGTGTAAATTCAACTTCCGGTGGAAGTTCAACCACAACTAAATATCTAAAAATAATGATTGAGACTCAACATACTCTAGGGTAGGATTTGGCTCCATGAAAGATGTTTTATGTAACGAGGTTGTAGATAAAATAGTAAGTGTCTTTATATAACGTACATTTAAACTGCAAATGATCTTGAGGCTGTGGAGATGCTTGCAGTAGAGGTTTCCCAACTCGTGAAGTCAGAAAAACAATGCATCCGCCTTCCTGTAGAGATGCCTGTTTGGACATATAATATAAGTAATAGAATTTTGCACACACATGTGCTTGATTATGCACATGCACTGAAGTTGCTTGGTATATGACAGGGACGGTGTAAGTGAAAGTCAGTTTGAGCATGTTTTGCAAATAGAACACTGTTTGAAAGGCAGTTTTATGGGCTTCATACTGGTTTAGGGTTTGGGGTTTGGCTTCACTGCCCATCTGAACTCAGACACCCAAGGAAGCAACATTCCTTTTGGGGCAATGATCAATACCCTTTCATTTGGGTACTTGGCCAGGAAGCTTTGCAAGAAAGCAATGGTCAAAAAGGTCATTTCAGTGCATGGAGATGATAGGAGTGGTTGTGTCGCCTTTATGTACTCAAGGACTTTAACACGTCATTTATTGCTCCTTCTTCAAATCCACGTCAAACGTTTTTGGTGAGCTTTCAGAGACAGCACCCACTGGTTTCCAATCAGTGGATTTTTCTGCCGAGGAAGAGAAGGTCTTGGAGTACCAGATTTCACATGCCCATGCCCACCATAATTGAGATAAAAATAACATTTCATAAACACATACATTACATTGCATTTAAAGAATACATAGCTTGTGTTTCACAAAACCAGGCGCGTGTTGCACAAATAAACACACTATATTAATTCAAGAGATGTATCAAAATAACATTGCATATCCTGCCACAGACGGTTGGGTCTGTTTTTTATGCTACTGTCTAACTATATGCCGCCTCATCTACTTTTGAAAATTACATAGAAACAGTCCGCCACATACGGCTGGACCTTATCTAGTCTTAGTATTCCTACGAATCCTCCACTGACTCCTCGCCTTGGTCAAGTGCATTGTTATCCCGCTCTTGCTGGGCCTCCTAGTTAGCCCGACAGATTCGCACCCTTTCCTTGACCATTGCCAGCTGTCGTGCAGTGAAGTTAACTCCAATCTGCGCATCCAAATCCACCTCGACAGCGGGGGCGGGGGGCTCCGGCACCGGGTGTCTCTGTCGAGCCTGCCACTGCCTCTCTACGAAGTCCACCTCGTTCGTTGTGCATGTGGACATCTTCCAAGAGCTTCTCCCTCTGCACACAAAGAAGCCTGTCAAGCAATATACCACGATTAAAATAAACTATGAAAAACACGGAACAAGCCTAAATTGCGTGCAAACAGATACAGAGCAAATGCTCACGTCAATTGGTATGCGCTCTGCCATCTCGACCGAAAAGGCCTCACAGCACACTGGCGTCCGGGTACCGTCACCACCGCAGGGTTATGTGACTCTCTCTCTCTCTCTCACACATACACACACAACTTTCCACAAAGGCACACAAATCTATTCTCTCTCTCTCTCTCTCTCTCTCTCTCTCTCTCTCTCTCTCTCTCTCTCTCCTCCTTTACCCTAAACCCAAGCACACACCCTAATCTATTCCCCACACATGCACCAAATCAGAACACACGCACACACCCACCTGTACACCTCTCTCTCTCTCTCTCTCAATCTCTCACCATCTCTCTCTCTCTCTCTCTCTCTCAAACTCTCAAACTCTCTCTCTCTCTCTCTCTCTCTCTCTCTCTCTCTCTCTCTCTCTCTCTCTCTCTCTCTCTCTCTCTCTCTCTCTCGGGCGTGGGTCTGGTAGCGCCGGTTCTGGGTTCGTGCCTGTTTTTTGTTTTTTAAAAGAAAAATTTAAATTTTTAAAAAATGTGTACAGGTCCCGGACGCACACCCTAGTCCTGGACGTGCGCCCTGGATGCTGGACGCGTCTGCGCCCGGATGCTGGATGGTCCAGCGTCCAAAAAAAAAATAAAAAAAAAAATGGGCGCCCCCGACGCCGCACCCGGGCGCTGGCGCGGGCGCGAAATGGCTGCGCCCGGCCCAGACCCTCATGTCTAATTATATATATAATATATATATATATATAATAATAATAATAAGCCATGAGGGTCCGGGCCGTTTTGCCCGCGTCCGTGTCCGCGTCCGGACCCGGACGCGGGGTCGGACGCGTCTATATTTTTTTGAAAAAAAAAAAAAACAGATGCGTCCGGGGGTCGGGACGCGCCGCACTCGTCCGGGGTACGGACTCACGTGTCCGGGGTACGGACGCAAATTTTTTTTTTAATTTTTTAAAAAAAAATTAAAAAAAATAATCGGATGCGTCCAAAAAATTAAAAAAAATAATCGGATGCGTCCGGACGCGCGTCCGCGTCCGCCATCCACTTCCTTAGATATATATATATATATATATATATATATATATATATATATATATATATCATAGGTCCCGCGGTACTGGGTACCGCGGATCCCGGTACCGCGGGACCATACTGGTACCGCGGTACCATGATGGTACCGCGGTACCATGATGGTACCGCGGTACCACAATATAATAATATATTGTACCTAAACCTACCCGCCCCCCTCGCATTTCCTCTGAAATTTTTTTGCGCCCTCTCCGCCCTGCCATCGCTGCTGGTTTTTCTTGCCTGCCTTTGATTCCTTGCGTCGCCCATCGCCCACGCAACGCCCTGCCTTGCATCTGATTTCCTTTGCCCTGCATTCGCCCATTTTCAGCGTCTCTCCAACAATGAACCCTGCTGTTTTTTTTCCAGCAATCCATCCCTCATTTCATCTGCAATGGTGCAATCCGACCTTTCCGGTCTGTGGGACGAGGTAGACATTGTCAGGCGGGTTGCCGACAAGGCCAACAAGACCGGTCAGAAGATCGTGCGCTGCCGATACTGTCTCGTCGAGTTTGCTGCATCCCTCACTCGTCTTAAAGGCCGTCTGCTCGGTGCACGCGCCAAAAATGGTGCCACCTAGAATGCTGCCCCTTGTGGCAGCATGACCGTCCCCGACAGGCAGCGACTACTGGACACCTACGGGCCGCGGCTCGTGGCAGGGGAGAACACCATTCATTTCGGAGGGCGTTCTCCGATTTTGCACCGCTCCTTATGTGACTAACCCAGAGTTGCTGCCTGCTTGGCTGGCACGCACGAGGAGAGGGAGTGCATCCTCCTCCGGTCCCTTTGCCCCTCAGACAGTTCTGCCTCACGCACCCCCATCTGCTCAGATTCCGGTGGATCCCGTCCCATCGCGTCCGACAGTTGCCACTGCGGTTCCACCACCACCCACTGTTGCTCGCACTCCACCAGTCTACGACTTTCTCATGGACTCTCCGCCATCCGAGCAGGCCCAGGATGGTACTGGGTGGGCCTTCGAGGATGTGGAAGAGATCCCTTCTTCCTTCCCTTCCCATCCGGATGACCTCCTCAACCAGCAGTTTTCGTACCCCATGCCAGATGTTGCCCCTCCACCAGTGCACCCCACCTATGCTGCTGCACCCATCCCTGCCAGTGCATCCCACTCTCCCCATTCCACGTCTACAGCCGATGCATCCACCAGCGCCCAGCCTGTCGCGTCATCGTCCATTCCCGTCACGGTTGGTGCACCGTGCTGGAGGTCCACCACCCGTCGCCCACCAGGGAGAGCCCTCGTGCAACAGACCATTCGCGGCGCGCATCAGCCGCACATGGACAGAGAGGCCACACAGGTCGTGGCCAGTCTGGTTTACGAGCTGAACCTGCCCTTTGCCATCACCGACTCTGAGCCCTTCAGAAGGGCCTTCCGCCTTGCACAGTCTGTCAGCCCTAGCTAGAGAGTCCCTAGTTCAGAGGTTGTCCGCACACACATGTTGAGGGATAGGGTCGAGTCCTTGTCTAGAGAGATGGAGCCTCTGCGTCGGCACTGGGCCACTTACGGTTGCAGCATCATGTCCGATGGCTGGACTGATGTCAGGAGGAGGCCGATCCTCAACATACTGGTCTCCAGCTGCATGGGCACACAGTTTTTGAGGGCAGTGGATTGCAGCAGGGGGGGGAGAGTCATATCTGCAGAGTTCATGTTTGATGTCATCAGGTCTTCCATCCTAGCCATAGGCCCACAGCATGTCGTCACGGTGGTGACGGACAATGCCACGAACTGCATTCAGATGGGTGTATTGCTAGAGGCCGAGTTCCCTCATATTGTTCATACCCCCTGTGCAGCCCACGGCATAGACCTTTTGATGGGGGACATTGGAGCACTTCCCTGGGTTAGAGCCATCGTCCGGGAGGCCCTCTTCCTGGTGACTTTTGTCACCAGAAAGAGGCGTGTTCTTGCCATGTTTCGGGTGTTTAGCCATCTGGACCTCCGTAAGCCAGCCCCCACGCGCTTTGCATTCGACTTGGTGGTCATCGACCGTTTGATCAGGTGCAGGGCCCAGCTTCTACAGATGGTTGCCAGTGATCTTTGGGGTGCCAGTACATTTCCGCACACTGAGGATGGGGAGCACTTTTCTTCCACGGTGAGGGGAGACCAGTTCTGGAGGGATGCACAGACATTGTCAGGACTGCTTCGACCACTCTACATTGTGCTCCGCATGGCTGACAGCGAGGGGTCGACACTTGGACTGGTGTATGAGCTCATGGACCGGATTGGACAGTTCCTGCAGCTGCCCATCTTGCAGCCAGAGAGGTAAGCGGTACAGTGTTGCAATTGACCTTTATCTTTTCAGTACTTGCTAGTTTGTTTTTCTGTCAATGTTAAGCTTTTTCGTAATGCCCTAAACCACATGCCCCTCACCTGCAGGATGACAGAGCTGAAGTTCATATGGGAGACGCGATGGAACTACTTCCACAGGAGTATCCACAGCGTTGCACACATGCTGCATCCCCTCTTCCTCTCTCCGACACAGATCGCAGACAGGGAGCTCGAGGCCGATTGGCTTCAGTACATTCACAGGGTGGGTCCACACATAGGTTTGGATCCTATCAGGCTCATGGAGGAGCTCGCTGCATTTCGTTTCGGCATGGGCACATTCGGCCACCCGGCTGCCCAGGATCCAGAGAGGAGGCAGCTACCCATTACCTGGTGGACCATGTTCGGTAGCACATACCCATCTATACAGCGTCTTGCACTGCGTGTCCTTTCTCAGGTATGCATCTCATTTTATCCTCCATTTTTTGTGTTTCATTGAAGTTTCACCTTTGCCACAATGTGCTGAAGTATTTCAATGCACGCACCACAGGACTGTGCTGCCTCTGTGTGTGAGCGTAATTGGAGCACATGGGCACTGATTCACACGAGGAGAAGAAACCGGTTGTCAGTGAGTCAGTTGGAGCGGTTGGTGTTCTGTAGCACCAACGCACGTCTCGCCAGGAGGCTTCCGACCATTACGAGCGCATTGCAGGTGATAAGCTAATCTTTCATAGCATGTTGGTTGACTCCTGGTATGTTGATTTCATTTCTTGAAAAAGTTGTCTCTCTGACATGCAAATTTTAAACCTTGCAGACGAAGATATCTGATTTGGAGCGCCAGGTTGACTTGCCTACGGACAGCACCCATCCCATGCCTGCAGATGACCTGGGCACACAGTTGATGGCAGAGAGAGAGAGGGAGCTTGTAGAGATGAGAGAGAGAGAGCTTGGGCTTGAGCACAAAGAGCCCCCATTGTATGAGGCAGATGAGCCAGTGTCAGAGGATGAGCATGATGAGGATGAGCCCATTCGGGTTGTGTTTGCCAGACCAGAGAGGGATGAGGCAGATTATACAGGTGCAGGGCACACGCCACGGGCAGGGGTCACAGGTGCATCACGTGGCAGAGGTGGGACACATGGCACAGGTTATACCGGCAGACAGGCAGGGCACACAGGGGGGGGCAGTGGCATACCTACCTATGTCGACATGATGGAGGAGGCTCTTGATAGAGGGCAGAGTGGTTTAGATGCCGGTCCCGCAGATGTTTGGATGCGTGCAGCACAAAGTCATGGCCGTTACTACGACAGCACACCGGAGGAGGCACCTGATGACTTTCATTGCACAGATTGGGAGGCCATGCAGGGTCTACAGGGTGCACATGACGAGGCACGGGATGAGGCTTGGGTTGATTCAGGGGTTGGTGCACAGGATGAGTCCCAGAGCCCAGAGCATTTGTATTCGGATGCCCAGCTGGCCGACTTGGTTGCCACATTGGATTCAGAGGCCCAGCAGATGCCGCCCCCCATCATCTCTTGCCAGCATGCCACACACAGAGTCGCAGCCAGAGCAGCCGCATGAGGTGCCTACAGTTCCTCCAGCTCCTCAGAGGGTGTATGTGCGTCGCACAGCTCCTCCAGTGCCACCGATGCCATTTAGGCCAGCAGCCCCTCCATCGCCGTCCACTTCTGCAGCACCAGGTCTCCATGGCAGGCCACCATCTGTGCCCAGGTTTTCTCTTGCAGCGCCCACATCCACAGTGGCTCCTCCAGTGGCAGCACCCACGTCACATCCTCCTCCTTTGGCAGCACCCAGGATGTACTAGTACCGGCCACCACAGTGCCCGTTTCAGTACATATCGCCACTGTACTCGCCTCCTGCACAACCAGTTCCTCCACCTGCAGCAGCCCCACGGGCACACACTCCACGAGCTCATCCTCCTCGCTCAGTTGCACAGGGAGTTCCCACTTTTGCTTCCCTATCCCAGCCGGCCTCAGCTTGGGCCCAGCCTAGCCAGCCAGGTGATTTGCATGGGGGTGACGAGGCATTGACAGCTCCTCTTGTCTGCAAGAGACCAGGCAGGCCCAAGGGTGCACCGAACAAGAAAGGCAAGGCACAGAAACTGCCAGGGAGGAGAGGACGACCACGCAGGGCTCCAGGTACAGGTAGAGGTGCAATATCACAGCCAGTTGGAGCAGGTGTTGTTGGTTTGGCCTGCTTGGGGGCATGCGGAGGTTGATTGGGAGGATGAGGATGACGAGTCTTCCCCCTCGGATACACAGCCCATGCCAGTTCCAGACAGGCAGAGATATCGGCTGCGAGAGTTAGCTCGGGGCCCTGAGTTGTCTCCAGAGCATTCGTCTGAGTCAGAGCCAGAGCATTGATTGTGGCTCTGTTGTTTTATTTTCAGTAGTTTGTCTCTAGCAGACGGTCTACCATTGTACTCAGATGATAGTTATTTGCTGCACCATAAACTGCCGAAAACTACATAGCAACAGTCCGCCACATACGGGTGGACCTCATCTATTCTAAACATCCCTCACTGATCCTCCACCGACTCCTCGCCCTCGTCTGGTGCATTGTTTTGTCGCTCTTGCTCTGCCTCCCGGTTAGCCCGAGCTGCCTCCTAGTTAGCCCGACGTCTGGCCGCCCTTTCCCTGACCATGATGAGCTGCCGTCGTGTGAAATTCATTCCGATCTGCTCATCCAGATCCAGCTCGACAGCGGGGACAGGATCCACAGCGGGGGCGGGTGGCTCCGGTTCCGGATTTCTCTGTCGAGTCTGTCGCAGCATCTCTCGGATATCTGCCTCTTACTTCCGATGCCTCTCGTTGTGCCTTCGGATATCTTCCTCAAGCTTTCTCCTGGCTTCGCCCTCGGGCTTCGGTGGTATGCGCTCAGCCATCTCGATCGACCTTCTCCTCACAGCACCCTGATCCTTGAACACCCTCTCATAGCACCCTGGCTCTCACAGCAGCCTGTCACCGGCTCTCGCTTGCTCTCTCACTGTCTATCACTAGCCCTCTCACAGCCTCTAGAAATGCCGACCACAATGGCATTGTGAGTGCCTATTTATCCCCACAGCCTGATCGGCCATGTGGATCCCCATCATCCCTCCATGTGCCTCTGTACCTGCCCCCATTTGATGCTCCCCCCTGTGTTGGTCTCCCATTGGGCCCATGGTCTGCTCATCCACAATGCCCATGTGCCTCTGTACTTGCCCCCATGTGATGCTACCCCCCTGTGTTGGTCTCCCATTGGCCCCTCGGTCTGCTCACTCGCAGTGCCCATGTGCCACTGCAACAGTCCCCTGCATCATGTACTGTACCCTCTTTTTTTACACCCAGAACCCCCTTTTTTTTACTTTTTTTTGTCCTTTTTTGGTAGATATGCAAAAAAAATTTACTAAAAATATATTAAAAAATAAAAAAAAATATTAAAAATGGTACCGCCCTGGTACCGCGGATCCCAGGGCGGTACCGTACCGGCGGTACCACTGATATGGTACCGGCGGTACCATACGAGCGGTACCAGAGGGTACTATGATATATATATATATATATCATAGATCCAGCGGTACCAGGATCTGCGGATCTCGGTACCGCGGATCCATACTGATCCGCGGTACTACAATATATATTATTTTTTAATATTTAATATACTAATATTTTCTTTTTTAACCTAACCCCCCCCCTCGCTTCATCTCTCTCCCTGCCCGTCGCCCTACTGTCCTCGCCCTCCCTGCTGTCCGCGCCCTCTCTGTTGTATGCCCATCGCCCTACTGTTCGCGCCCTCCCGACTGTCTTCGCAATCGCACTGATCGCGTCCTCCCCTGCTATTGCTATTTCGGCCTTTATTGTGGTTTTTTCAAGCCTTCCGACTCCTATCGCACCCACAGAGATCTCTGCCTTCTTTCCGCAGTCCTTTCTACAGAGATGGTGCATTCCAACCTTGCCAATCTATGGAACGAGGTGGACATTGTCAGGCGGGTTCCCGACAAGTCTAACAAGTCCGGTGCAAGGATAGTGCGCTGTCGATATTGCCTGACCGAGTTCGTTGCCACCCTCACTCGCCTTAAAGGTCACCTACTCGGCGCACGCACGAGAGATGGTGGCACACTGAATGCTGCCCCCTGTGCCAGCATGTCCGTTTCCGTCAGGCAGCGACTTTTGGATACCTACGGGCCACGTCTTGTGGCGGGGGAGAACACCATTTCGGAGGGTGTTCTTCGGTTTTGCACCGCTCCTTACGTGGTTGACCCCGAGTTGCTGCCTGCTTGGCTGGCACGCACGAGGAGAGGGAGTGCATCCTCGTCCAGTCCCTTTGCCCCTCGTCCCTCTCAGACAGTTCCGCCTCACGCACCCCCATCTGCACCCATTCCGGTGGATCCTGTCCCACCGCGTCCGCCAGTTGCCACTGTGGTTCCACCACCACCTACTATTGCTCGCACTCCCCCAGTTTACGACTTTCTCATGGACTCTCCGCCTCCCGAGCAGGAGCAGGCCCCGGATTGCAGTGACGAGGCCTTCCAGGATGTTGAGGAGATCCCTTCCTCCCTCCCTTCACATCCGGATGACCTCCCTACCCAGCAGTTTTCGTATCCCATGCCAGATGTCCACCCTCCACCAGTGTACCCCACTTACGCTGCTGCACCCATCCCGGCCACTGCATCCCACTCTCCCCATTCCACGTCTACAGCTGATGCATCCACTAGTGTCCAGCCTGTCGCGTCATCATCCATTCCCGTCACGTTTGGTGCACCGTGCTGGAGGTCCGCTACCCGTCGCCCAGCTGGGAGAGTTCTTAGGCAGCAGAGCATTCGCGGCGCACATGGATAGAGAGGCCACACAGGCCGTGGCCAGCCTGATTTATGAGCTGAACCTTCCATTTGCCATCATCGACTCCGAGCCCTTCAGAAGGGCCTTCCGCCTTGCACAGTCTGTCAGCCCTAGCTGGAGAGTCCCTAGTTCAGAGGTTGTCAGCACACACATGCTGAGGGATAGGGTCGAGTCACTGTCTAGAGAGATGGAGCCTCTACGTCGCCACTGGGCCACTTACGGTTGCAGCATCATGTCTGATGGCTGGACTGACGTCAGGAGGAGGCTGATCCTCAACATACTGGTCTCCAGCTGCATGGGCACACAGTTTTTGAGGGCAGTGGATTGCAGCAGGGGGGGGGAGAGTCATATCTGCAGAGTTCATGTTTGATGTCATCAGGTCTTCCATCCTGTCCATAGGCCCACAGCATGTCGTCACAGTGGTGATGGACAATGCCACGAACTGCATTCAGATGGGTGTACTGCTAGAGGCCGAGTTCTCTCACATTGTCCATACCCCCTGTGCCGCGCACGACATAGACCTTCTGATGGGGGACATAGGTGCACTTCCCTGGGTTAGAGCCATCGTCTGTGAGGCCCTCTTCTTGGTGACTTTTGTCACCAGGAAGAGGCGTGTTCTTGCCATGTTCCGGGTCTTCAGCCATCTAGACCTCCGTAAGCCAGCCCCCACACGCTTTGCATTCGACTTGGTGGTCATCGACCAGGATGGGGAGCACTTTTCTTCCACGGTGAGGGGAGACCAGTTCTGGAGGGATGCACAGACATTGTCAGGACTTCTTCGACCACTTTACATTGTGCTCCACATGGCTGACAGCGAGGGGTCGACACTTGGACTGGTATATGAGCTCATGGACCGGATTGGACAGTTCCTGCAGCTGCCCATCTTGCAGCCAGAGAGATAAGCGGTATAGTAATGTAATTGGCCTTTATCTTTTTAGTAATTGCTAGTTTGTTTCTGTTACGAGCTCGTAACCAGTGCCGAACCCTATAGAACACAGATAGGTCAGATACCACAGTCAGGGTCGTGTCCAGCGTACATGACCAACAGGGCAAGACAGTGTGAGTAGTGTGCCCCAGCACGGTCCATAGCCATGGCGGGCCTAACACAGCCTAGGGACCCTGTCAGCAGGATAGGGCCCCCAGTTGGGTCCCGACGTGCAGTCGGCCACGTCAGTGCCACGTGGCCGACACTTGGCAGTAGCATGCTACCAGTCCTCACACTGGGCTAGGAGGGGCTTACTCTATATCAGGGAGTAGGCAAGGTTGGGTGGATCAGTTAGTGTTTGCCCTACTGTGGTGTTAGGATCTATTACACTAAGAATACTATTGCCACTCATTCAATCTGGTCATTTCATAGTGTTTGACGATTTTAATCATGTTTCAAGTTCGTCGAAGCCTCTCTCCGGGGGTTGATCAGGTCCCTGAGGAGTGGTCATCTTCGGAACTGAAAGAGAGCTACCTTAACTTCTGAAGGAAAAAAAGTCTAAAAGACTAATTTACAACTGTACAAGGAGGGAAAGAAAACTTAGCTCTTTCTGAGAACTGTACTTCCACAGAGAGAATCAAGAAAAGCCCTTTCAGCTCTTCCTCCACTGCTTTCAGATCTGCTGTCCGAAAAAATCAGAGATCAAGGTACCAAGAAAAAGAAACAAACTTCTGATCGTCTTGGCCCCTTCCCTCGCTGTCTGAGGTGTATACTTTTTGCTCCAAAATTCCCGTTTTAGGACCCAAAAACAGTTGCAAACTTGTGGTTTCTGCCAAAGACCTTCCTCGCTGCCTGACCAGGAGTGTTGCTACTTGGTTTTGCTTACTTTGAGACAGAAGCCTTGGCTTACAGAAAAGGGAAGGAACCCATGGAAGTAGAAGAACAGGAACAGTTCGCCGAAGAACTCGACGAACTGGTTACCAAGGAGCAGTTCCTCCAATTGGTAACAGAAGTGGATGAACTGAAGTTGGCATTAGCCAATTTCAAGTCCAGTGTGGACGACTCGTTCGCTGAACTCAAAAACTTGATTTTGAGTTCCGCGAAAGGAAGCCTTCCCTCCACTTCTCAGTTATCCCCTTCTCCACTTCCATCAGTTTCGGGTGAGACTTTACGGTCTCACCCCAGTGTTTTTAAAGATTTAAAGCCTCCTACTTTTAATGGGGAAGAGAAGGATAGAAATGCAGATATTCTACAAACCTTCCTCAGCAAATGGAAGAACATTCATGCTCTTAAACAGACCCCTGACCATTTGCAAGCAATTGAGGCCAGTCTTTCTTTAGGGCCTATGGCCTATAAGTGGTGGTTAAATCTCCAGGAGACTGGGCAGACTCCCCGGTCATGGAAAGCTTTTGAAGAAGCTTTCCTAAGAGAATTTCTACCAGAAAATGAACTGGATAGAGCCTGGGAAGCCTGGGAAAGAACAGTAATGGATAAATCCCTCATCCAATATATCTCGCAGTATCGAGAAGCAATTTTAAAGATTAAAAATATGGATGACTATCAGAAAATCAGGGGATTTGTCCGTGGCCTCAAAGATGAATATAAAGTAGAGGTCCAGAGAAACTCGCCTACTACCCTTGAGCAAGCTCTCAGATATGCTCAAATCTATGATGATTCAGTGGGTAGGAAGAGAGCGAGACAGCAACCACTTTCTGAGCAGCTTCCTTAGAAAGACTTTCAATTTAAAAAGAAATTTTTAAAAAGAAAGAAAGAAGATAAATTTAAAGGTGAAGCTCCTCAGAAACGCCCTTCACTCATACAGCCCTTAAAACCAGATGATTTTGAGAAAGCCAAACAAGAACGTTTGTGCTTTGTGTGTATGGGCAAGGGACACACAGTCAGACAGTGTCCCAAGGGGCCTTTCACTAAAAAAGATAAAAAACAAGTTCATCTTGTTCAGATTGTATGTTTCCCCAGTAACTCGGCAGCTTCCGAGATTAAAGTGTATCATGAAGATCATGAATACTGTTGCCAGCTGACCTCTGCAATGCTAGCGAGACCCTTCAGCTTTGGGCCGCATGACCTAGTACGTATGCATGGGAAAGTTGGTAACCAGTCAGTAAGAGTCATGGTTGATGATGGGGCAACCCATAATTTCATCAACCACACCCTGGTTAAAAACCTTAAACTACCAGAAGTACCTAGTCAGCATAGGTACATAGTTTCATTAGCTAAGGGTGAAGATAAAAAAATATGGGAAACTATGGTAAGTAAGTTAAATCTTGGTATTCAGGGGTACCAAGATGAAATAAACTTTCAGATAATGCACCTGGATCGAACAGACATTGTTCTCGGGAGAGATTGGCTCTACAGTTTAGGACCTTCCCTCCACAGAAACTATCAGGAGAACACCCTCAGCTTTCAGTATAAAGGCCGAGAGATCCAGTTGCATGGGGAGCATGATGTTCCCAACAGCCCTATGGTCTGCAGTTCAGAGCTCTGTCAGCTAATCGGAGACGAAGACCATCAGGTATTCTTATGTGACTTTCAGTTTATTCCTGAAGTTTCTATTTCCAGTTCTATTCAGCAGAAAATCAGTAAATTAGAAACTTTATTGTCTAAATTTAAAGATGTTTTTCCTGAAGATTTGCCACATGGTTTACCACCTAGCAGAGAGGTAGATCATGTAATAAACCTAGTACCAGGTACAGCACCTGTTTCTAAACCTCCGTATCGGGTCAGCCGAACAGAGGATGAAGAAATAACTAGGCAGTTAACAGACTATCTTGGGAAAGGCCAAATTCAGACCAGTAGTTCACCATGGGCCTCACCAGTCCTATTGGTGAAAAAGAAAGAGGGGTCTATGCGTCTTTGCGTAGATTACAGAGCCCTCAATAAAGTCACAATTAAGAATAAATACCCTATGCCTCGAGCAGACGAGTTGTTTGATCAACTCGACGGGGCTAAGTTTTTCAGCAAAATAGACCTCAGATCGGGATATCATCAAGTCCGTATAAAATCGGAAGATGTCTCGAAAACAGCTTTTAGGACTCGTCACGGTCATTATGAGTTTAAGGTGATGCCATTTGGGCTCACAAATGCTCCAGCTACCTTTATGACCTTGATGAACAGTGTCCTCAGACCATACTTGGGTAAATTTGTAGTCGTATTTTTAGATGACATCCTCGTTTACAGCAAAACCAGGAAGGAGCATCTAAAACACCTCAGAAAGGTGTTTCGACTGCTCAGAAAGCATAAGCTTTATGCTAAACAATCCAAGTGTGAATTCTTCGTTGAAGAAGTAGCATATTTGGGTCACATTATCTCTTCAGATGGGATTAAGATGGACCCAAATAAGGTTAAAGCCATACTCAGTTGGCTGAGACCTCAGAATATTTTGGAACTTCAAATCTTTCTTGGTCTGGCGGGATATTACAGACGATTTGTCAAGGAATATGCTCAGATAGTAGTCCCTATGACAAATCTTCTTAAGGGGAAGGGAAAGGAGTTCATTTGGGAGTCTGCACAACAGGAGAGCTTTGATGCTCTCAAAACAGCCTTAGCTACAGCACCAGTCTTAAAAGTCGTCGACCTCAATCAGCCATTTGTGGTCGAAACAGATGCTAGCGACTTTGCAGTAGGCGTTGTGCTAACTCAGGGTGGACGACTAGTTGCGTTCGAGAGTAAAAAACTCGAGCCAGCTCAGACTAGGTACAGTGCCTATGAAAAGGAACTCTTTTCTATAGTCCATGCCCTTAAGACCTGGAGGCATTATTTGTATGGTGCCAACTTTGAGGTCCTGACAGACCATGAGAGTCTCAGATACCTTTGCAATCAACCTGAGCTTAGAGGTCGGAAAGCTCGTTGGGCAGAGTTGATGCAAGAGTTTGACATGTCTATCAGATATAGGCGTGGAAAATTCAATACAGTAGCAGATGCCCTTAGCAGAATGCCTATGATAAACGAGCTGAGTTTTACTCAGATTCGTAATGAGTTACTCGAGTCCTTGAGAGGGAAATGCCAGCATGATGCATTCTTCTCTATTATCTGGAACGCGGTCCAGAACAGACAGTTACAGACTCCAGAACCAGTTCCCGGGGCTGGTGCCAGTTCATCCAAGAATACGCCAGCTTCCGTTGAGGATGATGATGAGTCCGAGTATACGTCGTCAGATGACGTTGAGGATTTTGAGCCTGTATTACCCAAGCAAACCCTAGGGGTTGAGGGTCAGTTGACTCAAGGATTCAAATGGAAACAGTATTCCATTTAGGATGAGTACTTGCTCTATAGAGATAGAGTATGTGTCCCCAATTCAGAGGATTATAGGCAGCAGGTCCTATATGAATGTCATGACAATCCTAGCGCGGGACACCCAGGCATACAGAAGACCTATGAGCTTCTTCGTAGGCAATTTTTCTGGCCCAGTATGAAAAAGGACGTCCACCAGTATGTAACCAGTTGCCAGAAATGTCAAGTAAATAAAGCAGAGCGTTTAAAGGCAGGAGGGTTGTTGCATCCCTTAGAAATACCAGCTGGTAAATGGGAGAGTATCTCCATGGATTTTATAGTAGGCCTGCCTAAAACCCAAAAGGGTAATGACGCTATATGGGTCACAGTTGACCGTCTGACCAAAATGGCTCATTTTATTCCGACCAAAACAACCGTTAGAGCTCCAGAGTTAGCGAGGTTGTTTGTAGACGGGCTATTTAAATTGTACGGTCTACCTTCCGGCATAGTCAGCGACCGGGACAGTAAGTTTACTGGAAATTTTTGGAGGGCAGTATTCCATCATCTCCATACTAAACTTAATATGAGTACCACCGACCATCCACAGACGGACGTTCAAACAGAAAGGGTAAATCAAGTGCTGGAGGATATGCTTCGTGCATACGTCAGCAAGAGGCAGACTAATTGGGAGGAGTATCTCTCGATATTAGAGTTTGCTTACAACAGTACCAAACATTCAGCTACGGGATACAGCCCATTTATGCTGATGTACGGTTTTCAGCCACGCTCACCCACAGCTGTAGGGTTTAAACAAGAAAAAGTTGAAGCAGCCAGAAACTTTTTAGAAGACCTAAACCAGATGATAGAACATGCTAAGCGTAGCATTAGACAATCCCAGGATCGAGCCAGGCATTATGCAGATCCACACAGACGGGATGTGCAGTTCTCCACTGGTGAGAAAGTCTACTTGAGAGTCGCAGTTGACTCTAAAACCCTCAAATCAGGAGTGTGTGCTAAGTTGTCTCCAAGGTATTGTGGTCCCTTTACCATCAGTAGGAGACTAGGCGAGGTCACCTATGAACTAGAACTCCCACACAGCAGTAAGGTTTTTCCAGTCTTTCATGTAAGTCAGTTACGAAAAGCCTTAACCAGATCAGATAATCTGGTAGGGGACAGTGTTCTAGTTCTCCCATTGGATCCTCAACAACCTCCACATGAACCAGAGGAGATTCTTGATAGTAGAGAGACGCAGACTCGTCATACTCTATACCGAGAATATTTGGTTAAGTGGAATGATCAGCCTGTTGAGAATGCCACTTGGGAAAGAGGCAGCGTCCTTCGCAAGATTTTTCCAGACTTTGTCTTAGAGGACCAAGACGGTTCTTAAGGGGGAGGGAGTGTTACGAGCTCGTAACCAGTGCCGAACCCTATAGAACACAGATAGGTCAGATACCATAGTCAGGGTCGTGTCCAGCGTACATGACCAACAGGGCAAGACAGTGTGAGTAGTGTGCCCCAGCACGGTCCATAGCCATGGCGGGCCTAACACAGCCTAGGGACCCTGTCAGCAGGATAGGGCCCCCAGTTGGGTCCCGACGTGCAGTCGGCCACGTCAGTGCCACGTGGCCGACACTTGGCAGTAGCATGCTACCAGTCCTCACACTGGGCTAGGAGGGGCTTACTCTATATCAGGGAGTAGGCAAGGTTGGGTGGATCAGTTAGTGTTTGCCCTACTGTGGTGTTAGGATCTATTACAGTTTCTCTGTCAATGTTAAGTTTTTTCGTAATGCCCTACACCACATGCCTCTCACCTGCAGGATGACAGAGCTGAAGTTCATCTGGGAGACGCGGTGGAACTACTTCCACAGGAGTATCCATAGCGTTGCACACATACTGCATCCTCTCTTCCTCTCTCCGACACAGATTGCAGACAGGGAGCTCGAGGCCGATTGGCTTCAGTACATTCACAGAGTGGGTCCACACATTGGTTTGGATCCTATCAGGCTCATGGAGGAGCTCGCTGCATTTCGTTTTGGCATGGGCACATTTGGCCACCCGGCTGCTCAGGATCCAGAGAGGAGGCAGCTACCCATTACCTGGTGGACCATGTTCGGTAGCACATACCCATCTATACAGCGTCTTGCACTGCGTGTCCTTTCTCAGGTATGCATCTCATTTTATCCTCCATTGTTGTGTTTCGTTGAAGACAATGTGCTGAAGTATTTCAATGCACGTACCACAGGACTGTGCTGCCTCCGTGTGTGAGCGTAATTGGAGCACATGGGCACTCATTCACACGAGGAGAAGAAACCGGTTGTCAGTGAGTCAGTTGGAGCGGTTGGTGTTCTGTAGCACCAACGCACGTCTCGCCAGGAGACTTCCGACCATTACGAGCGCATTGTAGGTGATAAGCTAACCTTTCATAGCATGTTGGTTGACTCTTGGTATGTTGGTTTCATTTCTTGATAGAGTTGTTTCCCTGACATGCCAATTTTAAACCTTGCAGACGAAGATATCTGATTTGGAGCGCCAGGTTGACTTGCCTACGGACAGCACCCATCCCATGCCTGCAGATGACCTGGGCACACAGTTGATGGCAGAGAGAGAGAGAGAGGGAGCTTGCCGAGATGAGAGAGAGAGAGAGCTTGGGCTTGAGCACAGAGAGCCTCCATTGTACGAGGCAGATGATCCAGTGTTAGAGGATGATCAGGATGAGGATGAGCCCATTCGGGTTGTGTTCGCCAGATCAGAGCGGGATGAGGCATATGATACAGGTGTTGGGCACACGCCTAGAGCAGGGGTCACAAGTGCATCACGTGGTAGAGGTGGGACACATGCCATAGATTATACCGGGAGACGGGCAGGGCACACAGGGGGGGGGCAGTGACATACCTTCTTATGTTGATATGATGGAGGAGGCTCTTGATAGGGGGCAGAGTGATTTGGGTTTACCTTCCGCAGCTGCTTGGATGCGTGCATCACAGAGCCATAGGCATTTCTATGACAGCACACCAGAGGAGTCACCAGATGACTTTGATTGTACTGATTGGGAGGCCATGCAGGGTCCGCATGGTGCACAGGATGAGGCACGGGATGATCCAGATGATGGTGCTCATGATGAGTCCCAGAGCCCAGAGCATTTGTATTCGGATGCCCAGCTGGACGACTTGATTGCAGACTTGGATTCAGAGGCCCAGCAGATGCCGAGCGTCAGGGCACCCCCATCCTCTCTAGCCAGCATGCCCTACACAGAGTCTCAGCCAGAGCAGCTACACGAGAGGACATACAATGTGAGAAAAATTGTTGTTGGCATCCTAAAATGTGGGGAAAATTGAGCATGTTGTTTTTGGTATGAATATATTCTACTTGTATGACCATGCATATTATTGTAAGAAAGGCATGGTGACTTGGCAATGGGAATGAGTTTCTAATGGGCATTGTAGCATTGAAACTCATTTGAATGTTTTTTCAAGTTTGACACCACAACGTTTGAAATGTGTTTGACACTTCACAATTTTGAACTTGTTTTTTTTGAATTTTTGGCCTATATTATCCAAAAAAAGACGTCAAAGGGTCCACATATGAATTTTAGGGCCCTATTGGGCCCTAACTGGGGGAAAAATAAAACAACTGTTGCTTGAGCACCTTTCACTTCTCAAGTACTTTTCATCCTGAATAGAATATGACCTTTGTTAATCACAGATTCAATTCTTTTGTTCGACTTACATGCTCGTTCAACCACTGTAATGATTTTTACCTCCCAACCCTTGAATTAGCACTTGAATTGGTCAAAACCCTAAAACACTTGACAATGCTTAACAATGTTACAAACGATTGCAAGTTTCATGTTATTCAAACATTTGAAACTTACAATGTATACCGGAACAGATACATCGTTCAGGAAATGGCGATGGGAACATCGAGTGAGCATGATAACTAACGATAAAAAGGTATACATACACATTAGAATCTAAAATCTACAGAAATTTATGTCTTCAAATTGCACATTACATAACATTTCAGATAAAGAAAACTCTATGCTCGCTCAATAATATTCAAGTATGCTTTGCAAATAAGGATCTCATCAAGTTTTTCAATCTTTTATCTGCAGGAACTTGCGGAAGTTGCACCTGCAGGACAGTGATGTCGAAGATCGAGGTGGGCACTGGCTAAGTTTTTTCCCAGATAGCTGCACTACTCTGGAGGCCCTCAATTTCTCTTGTCTGGATTGTGATATTGACTTCGAGGTTCTTGAGAGGCTAGTAGCAAGATGCCCTTCATTATATAATCTGGGATTGAGCAAAAATATTTCACTAACACAACTACAGCGCCTGCTGGTTAGAGCTCCTCAACTCACAGATCTTGGTACAGGCTCATTCGACGAAGACTTACAAGTGGATGAATTAGATTATCTCAAGAAAGCTCTTGCTGGTTGCAAGGGCCTTCAAAAATTGTCAGGTCTCTGGGGAATGGAACCTGAGTACACTAATATGCTCTGCCCAATTTGCAAAACTCTGACGTACCTGAACCTCAGCTATGCACCAATTCCAAGTGAGGAATGTGTTGAACTCATGGCAAATTGCCAAAATCTGCAACGCCTACTGGTGATCATTGTCTCCGTTTTTCTCCACCACCAGCAGATTTTCTACTTTGTTTATGCTGAACATTTGATATACATTCGAAAGAGTGGTTAAGTTGCATTTGCAAATTCTCAGTAGAAAAAATGTTATAGTTGGCTGGCTTCTCCATTCTTGCAAGTTGACTCTCATCTATATCAGGAAAGTTTGGTAGTCGAATGATTAGTTTTTTCTTTTTGAGCTGTTGCTTGGATCTTGAAATATGGCTTATATCCAGATCTCAGTTGCTTGTTCCATAACGGAATGCGTTCCATTCCGAAATGAGCAAAAAAAATTACCTTTTCACTACGTACTGAAAAAGTATGTAAGTTTTTTCTTATTCTGACTCGCTTGTCGTCATGGGAACTACTGAAACATTGATCCATGCCGCCAGAATTGCATTTATATGCTGCCAGAACAGCCTTGCTGCCTCTTATCTACACTATCAGAGGTTACAACTGCAGAAATGCTAGAACTCAGAAACATGAACTGCCTTGATCCATGAACTGCCAGAACTACAGGATTTGCAGAAATATTTGAAACACACAGACATGTCTGACAGCTGAGCTGACGGTTTAGGGTGTGCTGCCAGAACAGCATCCATGCATGCTGCCAGAACTGCCTCACTGTCTCTATCTGTGCTACCACAAGTTACAGCTGCAGAAACGTTAGAACTTAGAAACATCAACTGCCTCCATCTACTAACTTCCAGAACTACAGGATTTGCAGAAATGTTTGAAACACATAGACATGTCTGACAGCTGAGCTGTCGGTTTAGGGTTTTCTGCCAGCACTGCCTTGCTGCCTCCATCTACGCTACCACAAATGTAGAAATGCTAGAAAAATGAACTACCTTGATCTACGAACTGCCAAAACTATGGGAGTTGCAGAACTGTTTGACACAGATATGTCTGACAGCTGAGCTAATGGTTTAGGGTTTAAATTTCTGGCAATTTCTGTTTTCTTTTTGGTATTTCACACGTATTGCACCAGTACGTTCCATCTCAAAACCTTGGAATGGGTTTCTATGATCCTGATTAACAAGGCATTTTGTTGCAGCTGCAAGACTTTGTGGAAGATCGAGGTCTGCAAGCTGTAGGAGCTTGGTGCAGGGATTTGGAAGAGCTTCATGTCTTTCCAGTTGACCCACAAGGACGTGGGCATGTTACTGAGATAGGGCTACTTTCTATAGCCGAGGGCTGTCCAAAGCTCACAAATATTCTTTATTTCTGCCGGCAGATGACGAACCATGCTATTATCACAATGTCCAAAGCTTGTCCACAGTTGACCCGATTTCGCCTTTGCATTATTACTCCCCATTTACCAGACCCTGTGACCGGTCAGCCATTGGATGAGGGTTTTGGAGCTATTGCAAAGAACTGCAAAAGATTAAGACGATTGGCAGTATCTGGCAAACTTACAGATAAAGCATTTCAGTACATTGGGCAGTATGGGAAGAAAGTGGAGACCCTATCTGTAGCATTTGCTGGAGACAGCGATCTAGGAATGGACTATGTGCTTAATGGGTGCAAAAAACTTCGCAAACTTGAGATCAGAGATTGTCCTTTTGGAGATGCCGCTTTACTGGCTGGACTTCATCAATATGAATCGATGCGCT
The DNA here is from genome assembly GCA_029204225.1 of Diphasiastrum complanatum. Lineage (NCBI taxonomy): Eukaryota > Viridiplantae > Streptophyta > Lycopodiopsida > Lycopodiales > Lycopodiaceae > Diphasiastrum > Diphasiastrum complanatum. The sequence goes on from CM055094.1 coordinate 35,385,709, forward strand.
TTTTGTGGATGTCAGCCTGCAACATCACATTAGATGGCTGCAGCTGGGTTGCTCAGCAAAGACCTAGGCTAAACGTTGAAATCATCCAAGAGGGTGAAAGTGGTAGTGATGTCAAGGTGGAGAAGCTTTATGTGTATCGATCTTTAGTGGGTCCAAGATGTGACATGCCACATTTTGTACATACTGTAGCCGAGTTCCTATTATAAGAATATTTATCACTACTTTTCCATTTTAGTTGGTACTTGACTACCTTCTACCTTCGACAGCTGTGCGATGCGTCCATCAAACTTCAATTTTTGTGTATATATAAAAGCTTGGCTTTGAAAGGGATGCCTTGCTCCAGAATCTAGCCGTACAATACTTTCATCAATACTGGGGTAAATCACATGGTAGTTTATTCTTTGTTAGAATATAGAACAGGGAAAAGAAAGAACTGCAACTTAGTTTAGCATCTTGGAGTCGATATGTCTTTTATATTAGCGAATGACTGAGTGATTTCCTTGGACGGGTTCAATATTAATTATTGGAGGTTGCTCTATCAGTCCGTGTCTGGAATTAGAAAAATGCCATTGATTTGGAGGCTTGTTGATATCAGCATGGTTTTACATTCCATTCGTCTGGAATTAGAAAAATTCCATTGATTTGGTGGCTTGTTGACATCAGCACGGTTCTACCAGTCATGTGTCTGGAATTAGAAAAATGCCATTGGTTTAGAGGTGCGTTGACATCAGCATGTTTCAGCTTATGTTGTGGTTGAAGTTCTGGACATTGTTTTGAAGTGGAAATCTTTGTACTTAATTGTGGAAGTAGTAAATAACCAGCGGACTAGTGGTTGCATAAAAAATAACATAGACACTTGCTTTTCAAATTTCTTTTGCAAACGTTGTCAAAAACTAAAATGCCTGAACAAATTTGTGCTAGCTTAATGTTTTGGACTCAAAATTCCTCTGATTTAATGAAAATTTTTGTGTGATCATGTCCCAAATCGAGCCATCTTGAGTGATATACATTGAATTCTGCTATCTCATGCGATAGGGGTCAAATTCATCAATAAGGGATTAAATTCAAGGAAACTTAAGCATATTGGACTTGAAAATGATTGAAATTGATCACTCAACGAGTCATGTAAACTAGTAAAAGTCAAAATTACATGCTATGCTTTAGATTTGAGCTATCTTGAGCCATCTTGAGTGATTATTGCCTAAATTTTAGTATAGGCATTGAATTGAAGTTATTGCGACATGTAGACGTTAAATGTGTGCTAGTTTAATGTCTTGGACACCAGATTCCTCTAATTTAATCACTTAGTGGACATCTTTTGAGTGATAATGTCGTAAATCAAGTCGTCTTGAGTGATACACATTGAATTTCAGTGCTCTCATGTGATAGGGGTAAACTTCATTAATAAGGGATCAAATTCAAGCAATCTAAATGTGCTAGACTTAAAAATGATTGAATTTGATCATTCAATGAGCTATGTCAACGAATAAAGTTCAAAATTACATGTTATGCATTAAATTTGAGTTATCTTGAGTCATATGCAAGAAATTTGAGCTATGTAATTGTCCTAAGCTCAAGATTCATTTGATTTAATCACTCAAAAAGGGCCAAAGTTAAGTCATCTCAAGTGACATAAACTTTGGGATATCTTGTATCATAGGGATCAATTCTATTAACAAGGAACCAACATGAGCAATTTAAATGTACTAAAGTCGATATTAGTCAAATTTGATCACTCGATGAGCCATGTCCATAGACGAGGACCAAAATTGAGCTTTCTTATGTGTAGGCATTAGATTCAAGCTATCTTGAGAGATAGATATCAAATTTGAGCTATCTCAAGTGATAGGAACCACTTCCATTGATAAGGGATTGAACTCGAACGATTTGAAGCTCTTAAAATTGAGATTGGTCAATTTTGATCATTTCATGAATTGTGCTTAATTATAAGCACCAAATCGCTTGCTGGCCATTATATCCGAGCTATTTTGGGTGACATGCATGAACTTTGAATGATCTGAAGCTGGAAAGCAGCTCGACATTCCTTGAATTCGATCAACCTTGTGTAATACACGCAAAAGTTTATCTCGATTGATAGACTGCATCGATTTCGAGCTCTATCAAGTGACAAAGGCACGGCTTTATAATACATAAAAATCTTTTATAATTCATAATTCAAAAAGTATCTACAAAATTAAATTTTTCCTAGATTAAGTTGAGACACATAACATTTTTCTATTTAGGAAAACGTTTTCCTGGTTAGAAATCTATTAAAAAATCAGGGTTTTTCTAGATGAAATCTATTCGAGATTCATTTTATACCTAGGATATCTTTTTACTAGTTAGAGATGGTGCAAATGTATCTAGGAATTTCAATGTTTTCCTAATAGAATTTGTGCACATACATTTCTTAACTAGGAAACCAGCAAATGCTAGGAGAATCATGCCAATGGATGCTGACTCAATTAATCCACAAGTCATTTCATTGTTTCATAAGAACTGCATTCTGTTCTTGGTTCTGAATTCGTTTCCCAAAATTTACTTTGAATCTTTTTGTTTTGCATGTGGTCAAGCTGCGTCTAAATCTGCACACTTGTTTGCTCAAATATGGCCTATTTTGCACAGTCTAACGATTATGGCCTTCGCTATGTATCTAGCTACCGATCCCTTTGACAAAACAAATGACACGATTCATCATTTGATGCATCTAGTTACGTAAGCTATACAATTAAATGAGCAAAAAGCGCCTATGAAATTCAAACTTATTACAACAAACGCATCTGCAGAATAGCAAGGGATGCTTTTCAATCAACAGAATTACATTTCCTTGATATACATACAAAAACAATATGAACTCCACACTGCACGCAACTTGCCTAAGGATGCTATATATATGCCTTATGCGTATTTGTTTGTCTGCATCGTCTATATACCGTCTATACAACATAGCGAGAAGGAAGTGCTGAGTCCTTGATCGAAACAATTTACTCTTGAAGAGACCAAAGGACAGACATAACATGCCACAAGTTGATGGGCCAAACTTCATATTGGCAAGACTTTTGCTAACTGGAATCATCTCCATTTCACGGGCAGTAGGAGTAATAGGCGCAAACTACAAATGGACCAATCGCACGACAACAATAGGCAGATAATTTACGACAGTTGTTGCCTGAGCCTGCATATTGGACAAAGTGTTACATAATAAGCTACAAACAAACCAATCTGCAACTTATCAACAAATTCAAATGCAATTAGCTAAACAATTTGCACAAACGCTTTAGCATTCACAAAAGATACTTCAAAACAAATTACTATACATGCCCGGGGAGAGAGGTTGAGAGAAAGAGAGAGAGAGAGAGAGAGAGAGAGAGAGAGAGAGAGAGAGAGAGAGAGAGAGAGAGATTACATTGCTCAATGAGCTTGCGTGAAAATTTTGGGTTGGTGATAGCATCTCTATTTATGTTTGTTGGAGTAGTACTCATGTGGAGGGTGGTGGATGGCAGTATGGTGTGAAGCAGCTCATTGGATGCACCATCAACACTTATTAGCAATGGTGATACCATCAAAAGAGAAATAAGAAGAAGAATAGGCATCATCTTATTCATATTGATGGGCATGGGTAACAAGGATGATCGCTGGGTCTCAACTTTTTGAGTTGAAGAGTGGATTGCCATCTTCGCTCCTCCTCAACTTGGCTCCACTTTCACCATCAACTATGGAATACTTACAGCTGAACTGATTAATACACATCTATATGTATGTATGTGTGTGGGTGTGGGTGCATGTGTGGGTGCATGTGTGTGTGTATGTGTGTGTGTGTGTGTGTGAGAGAGAGAGAGAGAGAGAGAGAGAGAGAGAGAGAGAGAGAGAGGACAATAGATCGAATCATATAAGATTGTGCTAACATTGGGCGGATGTCACTATTTTTAATGTTCCAAAAGTGAACCATTGAGAACCAATAATTTAAAATAGGGATGAGCTTCTTTTTCAAAGATGATTGTAGGCCCCATGCTCATCCAGCCTTGTAGGACGGTCATAAAGTGGCAAAAATATATTGTCTTTGATGGGGAATACACGAGACTATAAAATTTTGCAAGCATTGACCGATCATTGTTTTTGTCAAATCACCCAAGTCCCTATATTACAAGATTTTCTATTTTAGAGAACCTCTTGGTTTCAAAGTGTCGTATTCTCTTGTAGTAACGGGCATATTATTGTGCATTAGTTATTAGTTATTCTACGACAGTTGGGTCAACAAATGAACTTATGACAATTGGGCATTTTGATTCTAGAACCAATATTGTACATACTTGACATATTATTGTGTGTTAATTATTTATTAATCTATGAAGTTTGGGCAACAACAAATGAACTTATTAATATTGGACATTTTGAATCTAGAATAATAAAATTAGAGATACTCTAGCTCAAACGTTTATTTGTCGGACAAAGTAAAATACAAGGTGTAATGTGAACTTTAGGCCCCTTGACCCCTGTTACAACATTGATATTCATCATTCATAATGAGATTACCATCAATAATTGAACTAGAACCATCATTCACATCAAAAGAATCAAAAACAATTTTGATATGTCAATTTTTTTTTGTCATGTATTGCATGTACAATAATACAAAAAAGTGGAGGCTTTCCAATACTAATTGGAGCGTTTTCAACAAAGATAGCCAAAAAAAGTGGGCTCGAGGCTTTTGGGCATTGATTGAGGACGAAATATACCTGAAAATTTTTTCTTGATATAATCCTTGAATATTTCGAGGTATATACATCATTGTTAAAAAAAATTGCAGCCCTCAGTATAATCTTTGGTACACTACAAAATTGATTATAAATAGATTTTCATGAATATATGCTCAACAACACATGAAATTTGATTATATATCAACAATAGAGGCCATTTATACAAGTGAGAATCAAAATGTGATAATATACTACATAACAATATCATGATCAAATGTGTACTCATCCTTTTGCCTTGGCCAGCTCAGTCGATGCCGTACGTTTTGGTTTATGAAATTTTTCTTGAAACCCTACCAATGAAATTCGGTAGGTTTCAACCTTCCTGAAGAGATATTGGATCTCGTCTGGTGAGACTGGACGATTAGGTATTTGGCATCTGGAAGTAAGAATCACGTTCAAGGGTGGTCACATCCAATTCACCTTGAAGGCGCTCTCGTTCAAGTGTAGCCATATCCAGTTGCCCTTGAAGCATCAACACCTGTTGTTTGGCATCTTGGACGACTTTGTCCACCTGATCTTGCGCTGTCGTCAATGCATTTTGGAGAATTGCCACATAGCCTTCAAGAGATTCGGCTGATTGTTCGGCTTTCTTCCTTTCAGCCTTGGACTTTGCCTTGTGCTGTTTGGCAATTTTAAGTTCACCATCCAACTGAATTACTTTCTGGCTGATCAAGGTATTCTCCGAGCCCAATTCTGCTATGTGCTGGTCCATTTCTTTTTCCTTATCCAACATAGACTGGATCACACGCGCAAGGTTAGAAACTAGACCAAGTGCATCACCAGAATCCACCGGTGTTGAAGTTGTGGCAACAGCAACAGGAACAGGAACGACAGATGCAGTGCATGTTTGGCGTTGAGGTTGTGCCAGTGGCTCTTATTTAAATCCCTTGAAAATGTTTTCTTTTTCGTAGCCTTCAGTATCGTGGCATCGAACTGCTTCGGTGATTTGACTGCATCGACGACCTTGAAGGCATCTGGTGTCTGCTTGATCTTGTTGATTGGCTCTTAGGCATCTGAAAAATTTCATCTGCCCCTAAGGGATTGGAATCATCGAACATATCCATAAATGCTTGCGTGTTTGGTGAAATTGCTCACGTTTGTGGAGGGAGGCGACTTGGGCAGCTGTGATTGGAATGGTATCTCCAATGGTCACAGACTGACTCTGTGAGAAAGCTGAGGCGGGGGAAGCACCAGTGGATTGGGGGATAGGCAATTCAGTGTGAATTGCAGCAGGGGGTGGAAGCGCAGTTGAAGATGTTTGCCTAGTACGACGACATGACACTGGAGGCGAGTCAAGAACGACGACTTCGCTACGTACACGATGGTGACTATGAGAACTGGAAGTTTGCTGGGAAGATTTAGCTAGTGTGTCTTCATAGATAGACAACACAGTGTTAGCACAAAATCCATGGATTTTGTTGTCTAAGTACGAAACATCAAGGGAGGAGAGAAGAGGCCCAGCAGCAAACTATTGTTTGGAATTTTCCTTGATAGCTCTCTTCAATTCTTCGAATACCGTTTTGAACCAGTTATAAGGCTCTAATGGTCCGGATCCTATCTTGTAGTTGGATTCTACAATGCGGTGTAGGATCTGGGATGAAATACGCTCCTCCTGAGGTTACCAACCATCAGGAAATAATTCAGAAGTTGGGCGGCTGGATGGTAGGCATCTATTTTCAAGGATGAGGAGCTTTGGGATTACAATTAACATGTGGCAGTATCGAATGTATAGTGTAATGTGGGCATATGGTTGTCATCATATATATATATTCAAAACAAGATATATATGATATGTGTTGTAGTGAAATTGGTAAATAGTTTTTGTTGGATATGAAATGATTCAAAATCATCTATCAAGGGTAAATTTAATAAAAAGAGATCATAATGGATTTTTTATTATCCATTCAACCAAGATATTAAGCATGGATTTTTCGGACACATTGGTGTCCCACCATTATGAACATGTGTGCATGAGGCTTTCATTCAATTTTTCTCAATCATAACCAATATATTAGCTATTTACACTCTTTCATTACTCTATTAATTGTGGACTATATTTCTATACTTAACATTTTAAATGTGTAGATATTTTGACAACCACATCGACTAAACAAGAAGTGGTGGTATGTTGTTCAAAGTTAAGACCTGTATTAAAAAGTACATATGTTGAGAATGAAATGGAGGATTAGAATATTGACAACACAAATATATTTGATAAGGACATAGAAATATCTCCAACTTTTTTAAATGTTAAAAACACTAGAAATGAATCGGATGATTCTGACACAAATGACAATGTTGTGAGAGGGTCCAATTACTAACCATTTTACATGATTGCATAAATATTGTTTTTTAAATCCTTACATTTCTATACGTTGTTGCATTTCCTAAGTTGATCCTGAGTTATATCTCAGAATCACTTAACAATCAGATTCAATATAACTTCAATCTAGTCTAAAACCTACGTAGCATTGGAAAAGATAACCAAAGACTTATCAAAAGTCAATTGACCAAAGGAGAACAATTAGAGAGTGTACGTGACAAAAACATTTTCCTTGTGGCATTATCCTCATTACTAACAATCTATGAAGGTCATATTGTACCATGTGTTTGTGAGCATTTCAAACAATCATTCAATTACTCGTTCACCTTTGTAAATACATAAACATATACACCATTGTGATATGTTCATCAACATATTAATTGTTGTGGTTGTAAGAGATTTGTACTCAGCTTCACAGGATGATAAGGATATAGCTGCTTGCTTCTTTGACAGCCAAGAAACTAGTTTCCTCCAAGAAAAATCGTGTAAGCACTTGTGGATTTTCTATCCAACCAGTCCCCTACAAAGTTTGAATCTGAAAAAGCAATCAAAGTTAGATCTTCTCCTTTGTAGAATAATCCATAATCTAATGTAGAAGATATTTACCTCAAGATTCTTTTAGCCAACTTCCAGTGATATAACTTTGGATCCTGCATGTGTTGACTTAGCTTATGAACACTAAAGCTTAGATCAGGCCTAGTCACTGTTAACCATAAAAGTGAGCCAATAAGACTCCTATAAAGAGTGATGTCCACAAAGGATTTTTCATCATCTTTCATAGGAACTTTTACAATGTGCTCCATAGGTGTATCTATGCCTTTACAGTTTTCCATTTGGAATTTCTTGAGCATGGAAAGTGCATATCTACTTTGACTTATAAAGGCTTGACCTTTCCAAAAATCTATTTCAAGGCCTAGAATATAGTGAAGAACTCCTAAGTCTTGCATCTTAAACTCACTACCAAGTGCATGCTTAGGTTCTTGAACTAGCTTCTCATTATTTCCACAAAGAATGATATCATCAACATAGATGAGAAGAATAATTATAAAATTATGTACAAACTTATAATACATAGAAGGGTCATATTCACTTAGACAAAATCCGAGTGATATGAGATAGGAGTTGAGCCTTGCATACCAAGACCTTGGTGCTTGTTTCAGTCCATAGAGACTTTTGAACAAAAGACAAACTTTTGATTCTTCACCTTCTTTCAAAAACCAGGAGGTTGCTCCATGTAAATCTCCTCCTCAAGGTAACCATTGAGAAATGCATTGGAAACATCAAGCTGGAACATATTCCAATTGTGAAAACATGCAACAGATATGAGTATTCTGATTGTTACCATTTTTGCAACTGGTGCAAAGGTGCCTTCATAGTCAAGACCTTTGATTTGTGAGTAGCCTTTGGCACAAAGTCTTGCTTTATACTTATTGATAGATCCATCATGATTATACTTGATTCTGAAAATCCACTTACATCCAATCATATGCATGTTGTTTGGTGGCTCCACAAGCTCCCATGTGTTGTTTGACAGCAAGGCTTCAAACTCTTGGGTCATTGCTTCAACCCATATCTTGGATTGAAGTGCTTCTTGGACATTTTTAGGCTCTTCATCTGATATGAAGAGAGCATGATAGGAAGTTTTACCTTCCACTTGCCTTCCTTCCTCATCATATGTGAGCCTCCTTGGCTTAGATCTTTCTCTTGTAGATCTTCTTGGTGTGGTTGCTTGAAGTTGCTCCTCCTCAAGCCTCGGCCTCACCACTTCTTGAGCAACATCAAGATTGATAATTGTAGATCTTGCATGAGACTCCTTGATCTGTGCATCATCCAAGTTAAACTTTTGATCTTCATGGAAGATCACATCTCTATTAACAACCTTCTTGTCAGTAGAGAGAAGATATACTTTGTATGTTTTTTTAGTAGATGCATATCCTACAAAAATTCCTTTCACAGCACTAGGATCTTCCTTCTTCCTAGTCTCTAGAGGTACATGCACAAAGCATACACAGCCAAAAATCCTAAGATGATCTACCTTAGGCTTTTTCTTATACAACATCTCAAATGGTGTTTTTCCTACTATTACAAGATTAGGAAGCCTATTACAAAGATAGTTTGCACATGCAACTGCTTCTCCCCAAAACTCTTTAGGCAGAGAAGCTTCTAGCCTAATGGCTTTTGCACATTCACATAAAGTTCTATTTTTTCTATCAGCAACTCCATTTTGCTGAGGAGTATATGAACAAGAAAACTCTCTTTGGATTCCCTCTCTCTCACAAAAGTCTTTAAACTTATTGGAGGTGTATTCTCCTCCACTATCACTTCTCAAAGCTTTCAACTTGAAAGAAACTGCTTTTCTACATAAGCTTTGAAAGTAAGGAAAACATCATATACCATGGCTTTAGAAGACAACACATAGATCCAAGAATATCTTGTATAATCATCTACAAAGGAAACAAAGCAATTAGCTCCTCCTTTGCTCTTAGTTGATGAGAAATGAACATCAACTAAGAGCAAAGGAAAAGGCTTTCTGTGTGATTTTGCCAAAACACAAGCTTCACAAGGTAGAAGCTCCTTTGACAGTGTCTTTAATAGTCCAACAACTTTTCCTTCCTTGACCATAGATTGCATGGCTTTGAAATTGGGATGACCCAATCTCTTATGCCACAGATCCGCCTGAAGGCCCTTGGTCTCATAAGCAATATATGAAATGTTAGCACTCTCCCTAGAATCTAGTTTGTACAATTTACCAATTCTAGATCCTCTAGCAATGCTTCATTTTCTCTTGAGATTATACACTTACCAACTTGAAACTTGACATCCAATCCACTATCAAACAACTTTCCTACACTAATGAGATTCTTGGTTAGTCTAGGTACATAAAGTGCATCATGCAAGCAAAAAAATTTGATGATGATGCATGCAGTGGAATACTACCTATTCCTTCAATTCTACACTCTACGTCAATAGTAGTATAGATTGATCTTTTTTCACCTAGATATGGCATGAGACTAGTGAAAGAGTTTCTAGAACTAGACATATGGGAACTAGCCCCACTATCTATCCACTAGACTTCTTCATTCTTGAAAGGAAAAGATGAAAAAGTTTTCACTCTCAACACCCTCACACTCATCCTCATTAGTAAGGTTAGCATGCTTGGATTGGTCCTTCTTCTTGAGAAAGTTTGATGCATAGTGTCCTTTCTTGCCAGAGAAAAAACACTTGGTCTTTGACAACTTCTTCTTGCCACTAGATGTTGCAACTTGTGAGGATTGATCCTCACCACCTTCCTTGGCTTTGTCCTTCTAGAAGTGTTGTTGTCCTTTTCCCTTGCCTCTTGGCTTGTCTTTGATGAAGAGTGCTTTGTCATCTCCACCATCTTTCAATGAAAGTCTGTTGATCCTCAGCATCTTGTTCTCTTGCCTGCTTTCTTCAGCAATGAGAACACCTTGCAGTGTCTCCAAGAATGGAAAATATTCTCCGATAGCATAAGTCTGCACAATATTGTCATACTCATCTCTAAGTCCATTAAGGACTACTTCAACAAGTTCAGTGTTCTTAAGATCCCCTCCAATACTAGCTAACTCTTGATGAAGATCCTTTACTCTGATTACATATGATGAAGCACTCTCATCTACTCTCTGATAACTTAGAAAGATTTGGTTTCTAAGTGTAAGCAATCTAGAAGTATTTTTGATTTCATAGATTGTTTTTAGAGTATCCCAAGCTTCCTTCGCAGTGGTGCATGTACTGATCTCTCTTAACAGTTCATTTGTTATATTCATTTTTATGAAATGAAGGGCAATTCTGGTTCTTTTGTGAAATGCTGCAACTTCATTAGGTGCTACAGGTTCTTCTTCAACTCCACTCACAATGTCCATTACTCGAAATCCTTGCTAAAGATGACTGATCCTTCAATAACCTGCAACAATAGCTCTGATACCATGTGAAGAATTATCAGATCACTAAGATCCAATATGTCCCTTTGATCTTTGGTTATGAATAGCAACACATCTAGCACCTTTGACATAGAGGATGCAAACTCAATAAGATCTTGATCAAACATCAAGTGTATGATAAAATGAATTTGTTGTCCGTACAATAACAACAAAGTACTTTATTTCACACGTGTGGATCCAATACACAACATACAATTGCATTCTACACACAAGATTGCAAGACATCAACACTATAGTGCAAAAATGGATATATGAACCTAAAGAGAACTCATGTATAAGCATGAATGTGAGAGAGAGAGAGAGAGAGAGAGAGAGAGAGAGAGAGAGAGAGAGAGAGAGAGAGAGAGAGAGAGAGAGAGAGAGAGAGAGAGAGAGAGAGAGAGAGAGAGAGAGAGAGAGAGAGAGAGAGAGAGAGAGAGAGAGAGAGAGAATGTATCTATTCTCATGCTTGTACACTATTTATAACAGGTTCATGCCCTATTTGGATGTCCTTCTCCAAGCTTATCAACAATAGGAAACTTCTAGATCTATTCCAAACCCTACTCAAATATAGACTAGATTCAATGTACCAAACATTCAAATTTGAATCTTCCCAAACTCGACCTGCTTACTTTTCTCACACTTTCCAAAAGTGATAATTCACATGAACTTAGACTAAAATAACTTCATAATATTTATCTAAGTCTAAGATGCATATTGGCCTAAATTACCAAATCAACTAAACATGACTAAACTAGTTGATAATTCTCACACATTGCTCTTGTAGCAAGCAAGAAGGAATGTGAGTTTGGAGGATGTAATTTAAGCACAAATGGAAACACAAGTAAGGTAAACGCTCTCTATGTGTCAAGAAACAATAGGTATGGATGATCAAGGAGATGAATTCTTAAACTCTTGGCTTGATCTTGTTTTAGCTCAAAATGTCAAGCAAGGTATGCTTTATGATGTTTTGTCTTATATTCCAATTTTGCCATATTTGGAAAGTCTCATATGGGAATAAGTGTGTTTCTCCAAAAAAGAAGAGTGTATTGCTTATATAGATTTCATCCTTGGGGAGGGATTCATGAGAGCGAGAAAATGAGAGGAGTGAAAAGATGCAAGATTTTGTTTTTGTCGAATCAAGTTCTAAGGTTGTTGGTCTTGTACATGTTAATGAGGTTGATTCACTAAAATATCCAGCACGTAATGTAAAGAGTGCACTTAGGGGGAGAAAAAAAAAAGTTATTTTCTGATCTTGATGTAGTGGCTTCTTATTTTGGGTGTTTTACTCACTATACATGTTTGGTGGATTTTGATGTGGAACAAAAAGAGGAATATTTTGGTGGTGACCAAGAATGGAAGGATATGATCTACAAAGGTATGGATGGATTCAAGCTACCAATCAAGAGATGGTATGCAAGGCCCTCTTGGTGATCTATCTACTCTTGAGATCTCATCTACTCTCAAGTTTATTTGGAAATAATAGTCTCCATTTTTTCATGGTGATGATTATGTCATCTCTTCATTCATTACTACACACTTTGGCACTTTGCCACATGATGTTACCATGCGAGCCACAATTTCAACATTTTCTTTTCGCGTGGTTGTACGTGTGGCACATCCATGCCAATGTTTTCGGCAACTCCACTGGTCAAAAGAAATCTCAATTTCTTTTTTTTGTGTGGCAATGCCACACAATCCAATTTTTAAGATAGAAATAAAAAAAAGGAGCAATAAATTGTTGTCGTGGCTCTACCACACGTAGAATTGTCACGAAAAGTTGTTAATAACTGTCATTCCTTTGATAATTTTGGCCACTCATGGCAATATTACAAAATCCTTTTTGGAGATTTGCCACGCAAGGCAAATAAATCTCTTAACATTAAATCTAGAGTGATAAATAGATTGATGAATAGAACTATATTGTCGATTAATAAATAATTGATAAATTTAAGATTTTTAAAACTTGTTGAAATGCTGTCAATAAACAAAATGATGTATTTGTGAAGGTTAGTAAAATATTATCTTCCTATCTCGAGTTTGGGGCCATGTCCATGATTATTTTCATTGTAATCTATGTTGTACATAAAGGTATGTGAATTGAGCACATAACCTTCTAGAATAGGTCGAGTTTGAGTTAGGTAGATTCAAATTTGATGTCATGCAAAAGTTTAGATAGCATGCATTGTCATTCTATATGCATGCAAGCCACATGCAGTCAGTGCATGCAACATGCAAAGTGGTTTATGTGTTCTACACATGTCTAGGCAGTTTTATGAGCTAACATGCAGTACATGCAAGATCCATGCATGCAGTTACACATGTGGATCCTTGGTAGTTGAGTTAACTGAGATAAGTGGACTTTCCATGCAACTCCCTTGTAGGAATTTGAGTCTCTTTGATGTAGGAAAATCTTGGCATGTTTTGCCATATTGTGAATAATGAGATTTTGGTGTTTTGGACTCATTCTCTCTCTACCAGAGTGTTCTAGCATTGATTTTCTCTCTCTACCAGAGAGCAGCCTGTTTTTCCCATACTGAGCACTTAGAATTATTTCTGACATTCATTCCTCATAGTAAGAAGTTAGATTTTTCAATCAGATGTATGCCATTGTGCTCTTGCCATAGATTTTTCAAGTATTCTGTTCTCTGATCAATCTTGTGAAATCACAACACCTCAGTAAGATCCTGTAAGGTGTGTGGTGAAGTTCACACGTGCTAAAAACTTCACATTATTTAAAACTTCATGCTTTGAAGAGGTGAGGGTGTATACAGCAGAACAACAGTGCTTTTGCTTGCAGGAAATCGGATTTAGGAGAGGAATCAAAACTCGCTGAGAAACAAGATATCTATAGATCATACGTGGATCAAAACGAGTGTGATCTGCTTCAGCTGAGCCCTGTACGGACAGAGAGCTCACACGTGTGAAATCTGCCCTCTTTATTTGAGTGCTACTTCTCAATAAATGATCCAAATTTAATGTCTATAGCTTGTTGGATAGGTATTGAAGAGTAGAATGTGTTGCTCAAGTTTCTAAATCAATCTGATGTTTTAGAGGAGTTTTAGACAGTCAGAGAGTTTGAGAGAGTACTCATCTCATGGGATATGCCAAAGTGACCACACATAAGTTCTTTTCACCAATTTCATCAATTTTCACTGTCAATCAAGTAGAATTGGATAGAAGTGAGTATTCTGAGGTTTTAGACTTTTCATTTCACACAAATTATTGTGTTTGAGTTGAAAGCAAGTTCCTAGAGAGTTTTTTAGCTCTTTGAAACTTGTGGGAGAGATAGACTTCTTACTTGCATGTGCTTCATTTCTGTGATTGAAGCAAGATCCAAATTCAAGATAGATTGATTTTCTGTGTTGAGAGTTTGATCTCAAATTCTGTTGCTAGATTTCATAGGTTGGATCAACATCATCTATGTTAGATCCTAGGTTGAGATAGCAAACAACATCTTTCAACTCCATCCTGTATGTGCCGACACTGTAGAAAGATCTACTATTAGTTGCTAGAATAACAGATGTAGGCATGCGTGTGACATTCACAGACCAGACATGCAATGTGATTGATGCCAGCTCTAGTACGCTCATCACACAAGGCAGACGAAGAGGAAACCTGTATCATTCGAAGGTACGCCTACCGACAAAGCAGACTCACCAAGTCCGTGAGTCTACAAACGTTCTTTGGCACAGGAGACTATGCCACATGAACCCACTGACATTGTACAGGGCAAGCCAGTATAATGCATTCATAGGAGTGAACATCAAGAATGCAAACTTGACACCCTGTGATGCATGCAACAAAGGGAAGATGTCACGTACTCCTTTCACAAAGGATTCTTTCAGAGTGACAGAACTCCTAGAGCTGATACACTCAAACATCTGTGGACCCTTTGATGTACTATCTGTCGGAGGATCAAGATACTACATCACCTTTATCAGTGATTACAGTAAGTTTGTCATTGTCTATTTCATCCACAACAAATCTGAAGCTCTTGATAAGTTTATAGAATATGTGAACTGGGCTAGGAAGTGGACCGAAAAGAAAGTCAAGCAGATCAAGACTAACAGAGGAGGAGAATATATCTCCAACCGTTTTATCGACTTTTGTAAAAGTTGTGGTATTCTTCACATGAAGACATCAGCCTATACACCACAACATAACGGTGTAGCAGAGAGGAAGAACATGACTCTCATGGAAGCTGCAAGATCAATGATGGCCTACTCCAAGCAAGATATATCGTCGTTGCAACTAATTATATGACCAAGTGGGTTGAAGCAAACGTAGTTCGACTTGCAGATGCAAAATCCATGGCTAAGTTCCTTTACGAGCATATTATTATTAGGTTTGGATGTCCTATCGAGATTGTAAGTGATCGTGGAACACATTTTGTGAATGAAACAATAAAGTGTCTGTTGGAAGACTTTTTCATTATTCATCGGTTTAGTACTCCATTATATCCAAGGGATAATGGCCAAGCTGAATCCTCCAACAAGATTCTCTGCAACATTATTACATAAAAGGTTGAAGCAAGTCATTCTGATTGGGAACATAAATTGCATGCAGCATTATGGGCATTCAGAACAGCTTATAAAGATAGTACGAATCAAACACCATTCCAGCTTGTCTATGGTCACGATGCAGTTATGCTGATTGAATCCTGATACCATCTTTACGCATAGCAGCAACGAAATGGTTGGATGAAGTGAAATCCTTATAGATGTGTCATGAGACTATACAGAAACTTTGTGAAACCAGATTGATGGCAGTTCATGCATTAGCAATAGAGAAAGCCCATCACAAGGCATGGCACGATCACCGATTACACAAAAAAGATCTGAAGGAAGGAGATCTAGCACTAATGTATAAAATGAAACTGCTCAAAGGAAAATTGAAGTTTAGGGGTGAAGGACCGTATAAGGTAAAAGAAATATTGAACTATGGAACGGTTATTTTAGAACACTTGGATGGAAAAAAGATTCGACACTCCGGTGAATGGCAGACGACTACAGAAATTTTGGCAACCCATTCAGCCAGTTCAACCAGATTGATCCAACACCTTATCAGTCCTACTTTAGTTGTTTCACAATTTTTTTTGGTTTCACTACTTGAGTGATTTTTCTTTTGGAAAAAGACAGTTAAAAAAAGAAAAAAGGGAAAAAGAATGACGAGCAAAAGTCAAAAAAGTCATTAGAGTGGAAAAAGTTGAAGGAAAGCATTTTCAGAAGATAATTTTTGATGAAAAATGACTTAGAAAATCACTTTTTGGGTCATATTTTGTACATACAGCTGAGAAACATAGAAAATTCTTTCTTGAGCGTTATCTGTTTCCTAGATCAGCGCATCGGTGTGAGAGAGGTGTTCTCTTCTCAAGCATAGAACTAGCTACTGCTAGAACTATCCTTTTTTCTTGATACGCACCTCATTGAGTGCTGCGTTCAGGACTTTTCTCTATCAATGTACATATATTACTATATGTCTCTGATCCAAGACATATATCATGCTACATTAGATTACAAGATTTATTAGCTAAGTTTAAGTTAAGCATCTATTTAAGTACGTTTGTGTGAACGTTACATGGCGGCGGGGAAACATGGTGGTTTGAAAAACTTTACGCCTGAGTAGTTGAGGTCCGATAGTTCGTCCATGCCCGATAGTTCATCCTCACCATGGCTTGCACACTGATGCTTGGAAGTGTCGGCCTAACCCGAAGTTTTGGCCAACTGAGTATGTGGCGGAAAAATACTAAGGCTTTAAAGTAGAAACACAATGTTTCTTCAGGTGAACCACCCACTGTGGGTCAATCATAGCCATACGAAAATCATGACAAGAAGTAGGCCATATATTTAGTAATGCCCAATAGAACAAACTAGTAGTGTGGACAAAATTGTACTCTTGATTGATTGGAAAAATTGAGTACAATAGCTTGAAGTAATAACTTCAGCTTGTTCGTTGTTGTTGTTGTTAAATCTTCTATCTAGATTAATCAACTACATATGCTAGCTGCTAATAGGTGCAGCCCTTATTCAAAAGATATTTTTGGTATTTTGAACTACTTAGTTAATTAACACCAACTTATAGTAGGTAACCACCATTGGAGATATTTAATTACATATGTGGTGGACTGTGAACTTGAGGTGAAGGTTTCCTAAATTCTAAAGTCCTAACTTAAACATTGTGTCTTAAAAGAAGCAAATCAAAACATTGATGAACAAATCCGAAAAGAACTCAAAAACTTAACAAAGTAATTACATCATTCAATCACCAAAAAACATTCATTCATGAGACTTGCTGAGGGGTCAAGATGGGGATGACCCCCCCCCGAAGGATTTTTCTTTTAAATTATGCAAGATCAAGTGGCCCAAGGCCAAATACATATACAGTGGTTTGGGAAGATGGATTCTTGAATCTTTACATCATCATATGTTAACAAATTTTGGATCTTAAAGAATCTCATACAAAGAAAAGTGGTTTCTTATGACATGAAAAAATTTAATGATCAAGAATGGAGCACGCATAGGCATTCGACATTAGATGGCATGACATGCGTGAATCAAATCTGACATGCTTTGACATGCAAGCTTCAAATCCACCATGCAAAGTCATTAGGATAGGGACGGTATGACATGCAAGGTCCAATTCTGACATGCAAGCTTCAAATCAGACATGCAAGTTTCCAGATCAAACATGCAAGTTCCCAAATCAGACATGCAAATTCCAAATCAAACATGCATGGCCATTAAGCTATGGCTGGGGTGACATGCAAGGCCATCAAGTTATGGATGGTGTGACATGCATGGCCTTCAGGCTATGGATGGTGTGTAAGTTTGAGAGAGAGAGAGAGAGGTAAGAGAAAGTGTGTGTGTGTGGTTCCAAAATTGTTCCAATCCAAGCTTGAAAGATCCTCCTTATGCCATAGCTCCAAACTTCCTTCCAAGCACCTACACACATAGAAGTAAGAACAAGAGGCAAACCAAAAATGAAAAAGGAGATGAATAATGAGGGAGAGGGGCGAGTTACTCCTTTTATAGGGAATGTGTAGCCTTGAGGGAGTGGCTGAGGTGTCCAAAATAAGTGTGAGAGGTGTAAGGGAGACTCTAGGAGAAGTAAAAGTGAGAGGGTGAGGTGTATAGGTGTGAGAGGGTGTTTATCAACTAGTTAAAGCAAAAGGGGAGGAGTAGGAGGGCGCATTTTCCTAGGTGTCTTATGGCTTACAAGCCATGTGGCAAAGAAGGTAAGTTGCATATTGATAAGAATGGAAGGTAGGTAGCTTAACATTTAATGTTAGCCACTTTCCAGTTGTATTTTTCTTGGTTTACAACATTGGGATTCATCCCAAGTGTTTTTCATGACATGGGAAAGGCTTTGTATATGTCCATCTTATCTTGCATAATTTTCATCAATTCCTAGGCCCTTTTTTCTAGGGGTGCTTCCACATCTATCAGTTGTGTATCCCAGTTTATGACAATGATCACAAGTAGAAGTGTCCTTGTTGTTGTTGTTGCCTCTTGTCGATGGCTTTGATTGAGCCTTGTCGAATACGGGCTTGTTTTTGTATTTTTTTTTCTTTCCCTTTGTGAAAAGGGACTTCTCTTAGTCATTGCTTGTCTCTCCTTGATCTCTCATCGGTCTTTCATCTACGACAAGACTGACTGCTCATTCGAATGTCATCTCAGGCAAGTCAGGATGAGCATTTTCAGAGGCTGGTAGGAAGAAGGTAGAGATTTCATGAAGTACATCAGTTGCTGAGGTGTTGGGATCTAGTGCTCATGTCCAGATGCAGAAAATTGAGCGAAGATCGTTTTGATCTTCTCAACATGTTGATCCAGCTCGTCGTCGTCCCATCGTAGGCCCTATATTTGATTGTGAAGATGCATCACCAAAGCGGCTGTCCTCACTTCGTACTTCTGTTGTAGCTTTTTCCACTCTTCATGGATGCTTTTACAGTCTTCAATCTGCATGAGAATTTCCTCATTTATGGATGAGACGATGATCACCATTGTGCATTCATCCTTTCTAATCCATGTAACTTTCCTCAGGTCTCCCTCTGGACGTTTTTCTTCTATGAGATCGGTCACTGACCATATCCCTTCACCATTTAAGAGTGTTTTGATCTTGAACTTCCAAACTCGATAGTTTGCACCATCAAGATTGATTGCAATCCTAGTTTGAATTGTTGTAGCCATATTGTGTTATCTATAGAATCTGCTTTGATACCATGTTCAGGAATGGCCCCTAGTTGGCTTCTGTGTGTGTGTGTGTGTGTGTGTGTGTGTGTGTGTGTGTGTGTGTGTGTGTGTGTGTGTGTGTGTGATTCTTAGGTGATGCGTTTGGTGCTCAACTGTGTGTGCCTATTCTTGGCGGAAGCATGCTACACTATGCATTCAATTTGCAAGACCTAGATATGCAGCTATCGATCATAGACATTACAGCAATCAATCTCAATAAAATGTAACGCAATAATCAGAGATGAACAGGATGTATTTTTGTATTTGTGTTTTGATTTCAGAGTGAGTCTGTAGTGTCTCGCTCATTGGCGGCCTAATGCTCCTCTTATAATGTTGTATCTGCTTCTCTGCAGATCTCTATGCTATTGCACACATTTCATGCATTCTATACTGCATACTCTATTTTGAATTCTAACCTATTCTTATGCCTCACCAAGTGAGATTACAAAATACTTTAACTAATCATTACAAGAGCTTAGGCTAAAACATTGGTTAACTAATTCTCAGCAATGTTAGTTTTTGAGTTGAGCATGACAGTTTGATGTTTGATAAGGCCGATCTATGTGTTGGAGATGTTAAGGGTAATCAAGGCTAACGCCTTGCCATCCCTGAGCTTCCATTTGGAAATGGCCTGCTCATCAACACTGGGAATCAGTTCGATTCTGACAACTATTTCCCAAAGTTCCTTGGCCATCAGTGTTACCCTCATTTTGAATTTCCATAAATGGTAGTTCAAACCATCAACTTTATCCACCATTAGAACAGACTATGGTTGCAAATCCATTTGGAAGTTCAAGATAAGCGTATGCAGATGTAGATTATATGACTGGAAACAATTATAATGAGTGTCTACTTTGTATCAAAACAGTCATTTTGATAGTATAAGCTCTACAACAGGCTCTAATATCATGTTGAAGAATGAAATGGTGGTACAGAATGAGCCAAGATGGAATGACTCAACCGATTTCTTGATGTGTGCACTACGTCTACCAGGATAGGTTCTGTAGGCAAACACAAAGATCTGGATGCACTTTGCAGAAGCGTAATCAGTTCAGAACTAGAGCTTATGATCAACACAAATTATCAGTCATAGAAACATTTTAATCTACAAATAACTTTATATGTATAGCATCAATCGATCAGAACAGAATGAAAATGCATTCGACATAATACAATACAATTCAGATTACTGGAACTGAAATTATATAATCACAGAGAGTACAAATCTGAATGCACACAAAGTCGTGTTCAACCTAAAACAATACTCTATGATAACAGAGAGAAAGAACAACTTATTGCACTCTGATGTTCAATTGATCAAATTGTATGATTCCTGTATTTATATCTTTGATCTGATGTCTATATGCAATTTTACATTGGCAGATGCAAGTACAAAAATCGGCATTTGACGTTGATCATGGCATGAGCATCGTGAAGTAGTGGAGCATGAAGTCTGGCACCACTTTTCCTCACAAAGTCCGCTAGTGATAGCAAGTGATGCTCTTGCGGTCATTCTTTTTCGGGGCCTTGGAACTGCTACCACTAGAGACCGCAAGTAGTGCTTTTGCGGGACCTTTGTGGTCTGTTACTTGTGGGACTTTGGAACTCGTTGCCGCCACTGACCTCAAGTGACCTTCTTGCGGGGCCTTGCAATACATAATGGGCACTATTATGAAGTCTGCTACAGACCGCAAGAAGGATCCTTGTGGGACCTTGCGATCCTTGCGGTTGCGGTTCTTTGCAGTTTGCTGGACTCTACAGACTGTGTGTCTGTACAAGTAAACTACATACAAAATGAAGAAACAAAACATTTCTAATTACAAAGCCTTGCTAGCTTTCAGCCCTCAGCCCGACGAAGACATTCGCAAACTCAAAGATCTAGAGACACGAAGCATGAAAAGTTTTGCGAACACGAAAGTCAAAGAAAACGAAGACAAACGGTTCGCGAACAAAAAAGTCAAAGCAGACGAAGACCAACGGTTCGCGAACACAAAGGATTCACGAACGAGAATCTTTTGCGGTCCAGTACGAGAGAAGGCAAACGACCAAAACGAAACCAACGATGAAAATGAAACCTTCTTCTGCCCTCCACGCTCCAAAGAGTACCAGCAAGATCATACAAGTACCCAAAAGTACAGATATATGATCTGATAATATGACGTCAGCAGATACATTTTAGGTCGTGGCTAATCTGCCACTCTTGTAATTCACTGATTAGTTGTAGATGCTTAATCACTCTAATCTCATATTTACATAGGGCGACCATACTTACCGGATGATACTTGACATATAGATCAACGGAATACACATATAGTGTAAGGTAGTAGTCTAATGCTAGTAAGCAATTAAGACGAAATATAGACAACAAGTCCGCCTGCGTGCGAGACGAGCTTTGTGATCAGGATCCATAGAGATCCAACTCTCCGCTAGTAAAGCGAGACAATTACTCGTGAGAGAACCGTTCGCCACTTAGATAGTAGATTTGGACAACAATTTTAAGTTTGTATCCAGGTCGGCAAAGGTTAGTTGATGAAGAATATAAAGTTATTTAGTTTGTTATGTTTTTTAGCCTTAAGTTCTCTTTTTTGAAGATTTTGGTTGATTTCAGCCATTAATTCAACTTGTAGATCATGTAATGCTCTTTAAGGATGTTGTCATGCTTCTGATCCCATCCACAAAAGTCAATCAGAACAAGCAAAAATCAGTCAATATCAAGCCTAGTAGCTCCCAACACCAAAAACAAAGAGAATGCAAGCACAAGAAGAATGATAAGGAAACTACCGACAACGGTGCCACGGTTGGGGGGTTTGAGAGAATTCATGACCTATCACGACTTTTCACAAATAATTTAGTTTCCATGAGATAGTTCTAGCATTCTTTAAAGCATGCATTCATGTATAAGAGCAAAAACACAACACATATGATTCCAACTGAGTTATCACTATCTTCATCATTCTAATGCTAGATTTAATCACTGCCACCACATTAACACTACTTGCAAAAATCTTTTAACACTACACAAGCATCGAATCCATGTTAACACTACTAATAATCACAAAGAAGCAAGGGAGGCGGCACATCTACATTATGCTCTCAAATCATGGACTAACACTACTAGAAAACCACAAAACAAAGCATGAAAATCCAACGAAACCAAAAGCATGAGAGAGAGCTAGTTAGAAGCATGGATGTTCACAATGAGATTTCGACATGATCTTGTCATCTTGATTGAACATGAAAAACGAGTATAAGAGGTGCCTTTTTATGGTTGAGGTAGGCCCTCACCTCTAATCCTATTGCTTTGCCTATGTGGCACACCTTCTACTTCTATTAGCTAGCCTAGGTGGTGCAGATGTGAACTTCATGTGATACCCATGTGACACTGCCACCTAAGCATGTGCCTTATTAACTTGAGTTTGGCCTCTTCTTTTCTATTTTCATTTTAATGTGATGGGGCAAGGGAGATAGAAGAACACGAATGGAAAAGAGAGCAGGAATATTGCTAAACAGCTCTCCCATTCTAATCAGCTACTAAATGCAAAAGTAGTCTAATATACGGCTTATGCTAAATGTAATCACAGCTTTAAGTGTTCTAATTGCCCAACATGATCTTAAAAATAATTCGTACTCGAAAATAAGAGTATAGTCCACAGAAGAGATTAGAGATGGTTTGTGTGTGGTGCTACTAAAATCAGATTCAATGTGAAGTATTATTCTGAAATAAATGGAAGGGCAATATGATATCGCGAGTTCCTCATGCGTCAAAGACAGCCATCGTCTGATCAGAAACTGAGGAGTCGTAGACGTCCGTGTTCTGATCAGAGTGAGTAAACAAGCACGATCAAACAGCAATGAAAGTGCATTCAATCACAACAAGCATTTATCTACGTTGTACAATGATAAAAGCAAATTGCTGTTATATTACACTGAAGCACAATACAAAATAGCAATTACAACCAAAAATGACGGCGTAATTGGGATGCTCAAACAATGTGTCTCATAGACGGGGCAACTACTAATATGTGCTCGGACGATCTATTTATAGATTTCATCCGTGTATTAATTACATTGAATGCTTGTCACCTAATTAGAAAAGCTGTTGTACTTGGAAGTATATGGCTTTTGTGACAACTATACACAGTATACATACGGTCAACAAATCAAGAACGTTGACGCGGATGAAGAAATCGCAAATTCTCTCACTTCGCATTTTACGTGAAGTGGTTTTCTCTCACTTCGCAAATTTTGGAAAGTGACTAGGAACGTTCCTCGTTCAAAATAGATGACCTTCGGCATTTTCATTCTCTTTGGGATTTTGCAAAAAAGCTGAAGGTGTCCTTAAAAAGGCAGAGGTGCCCTTGAAAAGGCGAAGGTGCCCTTGAAACAATTTAACTTATGAAATGTTGGGGGTATTCCCGACGAATTGTAAATAAATAAAATCGACCAATAAAATGTGTTGCGAGGGCATGGCATCTTGCGCGTATAAGCCCATGAGCCAATGAGCACGCAAGTTGAGTTGTAAATAAAATAATAGACTTGGGCCCTTTGTAATTAAAATAAAACTTGAGGCCCAAAGTAAATTTTAAACTTAGAGTTTACTTCTTTAGAGTTGGGTCCAATTTTGGACTCACAAGATTCTTGTGATTTCCAATGTACTTTTTGTGGACCCTTGGATTAAGTTGGGTCCAAGATGAATGGATAGGATCAATATAAATATTAGCCAATAGGATTTTGGGGCAAGGGCCTTCCCCATTTATAAAAGGGCACCACTTGTACTCTATTTTCATGCTTAATGAGAAGGAGTAAACTCTACCACTTTTTGGAGAGAAGCATTCTTATTTGCTGTTCACTACTTGCTAATGCTTTTGATTGGGTTTCCATTGCTTTCTATTTTTATGTTGATTGGTTGTCTTAATTAATGTTTCTCCATTAGCAAGCATAAGGAGCATTTGAGCTAACCTCCACTCTCACCCTCTATCTCTCTCTTTCTCTCTTCTCTTCTCTCAATCTCTTCTGATCTTCCCTTTCCTTTCACCTACAATCATGATGAAGGTAGTTTAAGGGAGTAGAGTTAGTGGTGGTAGAGATAGAGGAAAAGTAGGAAACTAACTAAAAGTAGCATCTATGCATAGTTAGGTGCCTATCCAGTTAACTAACTCTTGTTGACAGGCGGGAGGGCTACAACAACAGCAGATCAAAGGCCCTACATGAAAATAGATGACCTTCGAAAATTTTCTCTCTCTTCGCATTTTTCAGAAAAATGCGAAAAAGTCGAAGGTGTTAAAAACAGTTAAACTTTTGAACTTTACAATTTAAACTTTTGAACTATGCAAGTGTCACATTTTGAGAAAATGCGACAAAGCCTGCATAGAAGCCTGCGAGAGTTAGTTTCAAGCAGATTGCAAAAATCAGAGAAAAATCATAAAAAATTCAAAAAACCCTTAAAAAAATCCAAAAAAATGCAAATCTTCACCAGAACTCTCGTAGAGCCCTTTGATGTTTCATCTCAGTGAGACCAGGACACAGAGAATCCTGTGAGAGTTAGTTTGATGTCTAGGTGCCTGTGCGAGAGTTCCCAGTGAAAAAAAGACGGAAAAGTACTAGAGAACCCTCGCAGACACCAAAATTTTCAGTTCCAGTGGGCAAGAACTCCAGAGGATTCTGAAGTTCCATCTCAGTGAGACAAGGACACAGAAGAGCCTGTGAGAGTTAGTTTGATTCTATTGAGCAGAAAATTGGGTTTAAGTGCTAAAAAATCACTAAAAAGTGAGGATCCAGCAAATCCTTCCAGTAAGAACTCTCGCAGACCATCTCAATCAATTCAGAATGTTAATTTCCATCAGTGAAGAAGCCTGCAAGAGTTAGTATAGAGATTTGGTGAAGATCAAGCCAAAATAGTGGTTTTGAACCCTCGCGTACAGTGAAATTTTCACTTAGTGCGAGAGTTAACTCTCGCAGAGAATTTCATAGTGAGATCTGACTCAAATTCAGCTACTGTGACCCTTGCGAGAGTTACTCCCCAAAGATCTAAGAGATATAAAAATTTTTATCTGCAAAAACAACTAAAGAACCCTCGCACAAGAGAACCCTCATAGACTAGATCAGTGGAAAGATCTGCACCAGATCCAGCTACTGTCACAATCCCAGGTCAATCAGTGCAAGGGGTAAAAAGTTATCAACCGTACAAGGCCTAAATTTCACTTCCGGCTGATCAGATTGATCAGATCCTTAAGATCCAAACTGCATCCCACTGTACAAGCAAGATCGAACTACTTTGGAACCCACCATCGGATGAATCTGAGATCTGGACGATCAATAGCAAGAAGGATAGCAAATCAAGCACCACACCTTCCCAGATTAGTAGTTGCGCAACAAGAGGTAGAACCGGAACCAACGCCAATGGAACCAATGGGCCAACCGGTACCTGTCGCTCCCTTGCAAGCAGTCCGGAGAGCACCACGGATGGAAATACCAAAATACGACGGATCATCAGATCCCATCCGCTTCCTCCAGATCTACGAGCAAGCTTGTGAAATCTAATACGAACGGACACCTGCAGAAAAGTTGATGTTGTTCCCTATGTCCTTATTAGCAGTGGCTCAGGATTGGTTTTTCAACTTGTCAGAGGAAGAAAAATCTACCTGGGAAGTGATTAAAGCGGCTCTCATCATGCGCTTTAAACCAAAGAAATTCCTAGAAGACCCGTTTCTCCTGCTGAGCAAAGTCAAGATGGTGAAATGAGAAAGGGTCAGGGACTATATTGAACGGGTCAAACATCTACGATCCGAGTGCAGTGCAGCCCTAACTCCCGATCATGCGGTGATCATGTGGCTCCTAGCCGGACTACCATGAAGCATCAGAAGAGAACTGAAACGACGAGAGCAATACGCTACTCTGCAAGAAGCTATGGAAGATGCCATCACGGGAAGAGGATGAGGGATCTGACGACGAATATCCATCCACCCATAGTCCTACTCCTTCGATAACATCATCGTCATCAAGTGCATCCGCTCTATCCACAGAACTGTTGTTGGATCAAATGACAAAATTACACAAACAGCAGATGGAGCAACTTACGGCACAATTTGATCAGTGACTGGGAACGTTCCTCATTCAAAATAGACGACCTTCAGCATATTTTCTCTCTTCGAGATTTTGCGAAAAAGCCGAAGGTGCCCTTGAAACAGTTTAACTTATGAAAATAGATGATCTTCGAAAATTTTCTCTGTCTTTGCATTTTTCGAGAAAATGCAAAAAAGCCGAAGGTGTTAAAAACAGTTTAAACTTTTGAACTATGCAAGCGTCACATTTTGGGAAAATGCAAAAAAGTCGAAGTTGTTGAAAACATAGTTCATTTCTGCAGACCGTCGTGACACTTGGAGTATTTTTGCAGACTGTCGTGAAAGTAATGTATTTCTGCAGACTTGTTGTAAATGCTAATTTCGTGGAAGTTCTTGAAGATGGCCAAGTCTTCAATGACTTCAAATTATTGAACTTAACATCTGAACTTTGAAATTATGACAAGATTGGTTACCCTTTGCTGGAGATCAGTCGAAAGCCCGTTGTAGACGTTCTTCAAATAAATTGGTTGTCTAAGTTTGAGATTCCTGCAGGTATCAGATGAGCAAACGTAGAACCAAAGTTGGTTTCACCTGACCCTAGATCAATGATCCATAAACATGCAGGAAGAATCATGAAATAGGAATTAGTCATTCACCAAGGAGGCAACCGTGGCCTTAACCTCCAACATAATGAGCCAAGTATTTAATTATAACTTTATTCAACCTTACTATTCACAACCATGTGCTCATTTGGGTGGGCACTCACAGGAGGCCATCTACCCTCGCACTTATTCATAATTTATTATACCTTTTGACACGTGGACTCCGCAAACTAAATAAAGAATTGTTGCCGCAGGCTTCCACCACTAATGCCCAACATTTTGTAATAACATAGAAGATATTCTTGATAGAGTTAGACCTTGTTGGGTAGAATTGACCCTTAACCAATTTTTTTAATCTTTAAGAAGGCTTGATAGAAGAATCAATAATGCATCAAAATTATCTACTATTGTGCCTAATACTGACAATGATTTGAGAGATAATCTTCATCAGTCCTTTTGAATGAGAAGATTTTCTTTCTTAAAAAAAGCAAAATCACATCTCTATTGTCATAACGTGTGCTTAAACTATCTCATGCTTTCTTGGAGGTTGTAGCTGACTTGATATGACTTATTTGAGAATATTTGATATTAAGAGTTATGAGTGCAAAAGCCTTTCCATCCTTTTGTCTCCATCTTGTAATTGCAACTTTCTACATCAAACAACATTGAGAACAAAAAGGGCCTTCTAAAAAGATTTTTTTTTTTTCTCAAAATTTTCTTAAACATGGCCCAATCAAACTACTCAAATTTGAAATTTACATAACATAGCTCCTTCAAATTGATTTTCTTTTCTTTTGAAGAAATTTGTGATTTTGCTTCTTGGACAACCCGCAAATAAGCTATTTTTTTAGTTAAAATAGTGTACTTTTTTAACCATAGCTCCGATTGAGACAATTATAGTGCCATTAAAAAGCACTCGATGATAGCTTTCCAATGACACACTAGATGACCTAGTTCTGAGCTATGGTCAAACTAGTCAATCACACCTAAAAGCCATATCAAAGTCAACAAAATTTTGACTGCCTATAATTTTTTAGCTATAACTCAAAACTAGTCATGTAGGTTGTCCTTGGAAAGCTCTTGTAGAGAACTTTCTAACGGCACCATAATTGTTTGAATCTTTGACTATGCCCAAAGCGATATCAGAGCCAACAAAAAAATGGATTGCCCATAGCTTTTTGACCATTAGTGTGATGTTATCATAATCGATGGCCGCTTCTTTCAAGGCCTTTGAAAATATGTCCTAGATTGGTCATTGCAATGGTCACGTACACGTCTGTGTTGGCATACTTGTAGAGTGCTCATAGTGACTTATCCACTATATAGGACACCTTGTATCATCTAGTTTAAATCTAAAAATGTCCTATAAAAAGTGAGAACTCGAGTATGTCATCTTTTTTGTAATAGGTACAGAGCCTTCATTACGCAACCTTCACAAAAGTAGCTTCGATAATGGCCAAATTCTAATCTCTCATCATAGGGGTAAAGCTCAAATCATCCTCTGCTAATTTGTTAGTAACAAATTCATCACAGACCTCCTCAATAACAACCAAGGAATCAAATTTCAATAATTTTACAAGTTTCCATTATTTTGTCATCTATTGAAAACTTCTTGATCAATGACTTCAAACTATTGGAAGCTTTTAAAACCATTTTACATGAAAATATACTCTCAATGAAACTTGGAACTCAAAGGACATGACTCAAATCTCAACATCATGTATTGATTATGTGTACTTTTGAAATTCATGTGCCATATTCCATGCATTCCCCACTCTCTTATGGAGGCCACTAGGTGTACTATCCGATGGGGTGGGGACAAATGGTAAAGAGGGCTTGAAGGGCATGAAGAATGGCAAGAGCTATACCAAATCCATGCTTGTTTTTTTTAACAACCCAAAAAGGATTCGCAATTTCTTTTCATCTTCATCTTTCTTATTTGTGATAGCTGTAGACTCAATCAGAGATATATAATTTATCTAAATCCTCTTGTAAGAAAATTCTTTGAAATAATCATATCTAAATTTAGTTCTTATCGTGACAGCCATATTTGATGGAGTCAAGTTGGGTGGATAAAAACTAAGAAAATTAGGTGATTTGTTGTTAGAAGACTCGAGTGTAGAAGACGATGGATTTCAACCTCTATGACTAGTCAACTTCATAACATAATTTGACTTCCTAAGAAAATATTCCAGTGCTTCATTGAATTGTCGTCTCCTCATTTGTGTTGTCCCAAATGTTGATTCATATCTTTATTGGAACATACCATAGTTGCCCAAAAACCCGTTTCTAGGCAAAAACGTTTCTAGAAACGCGTTTCCGAGCCAAAAACGTGCCCAAAAAAAACATAATATTTATATCTTTTGCCCAAAATTGCACTTAAACCATGTCGTAACCAACCCAACTGTGACCAAAACACTTGGCAACCTATACAGATGCAGTGCCCTCGATTAGAGCTTTAATCTGATACCCATATTGCCCACACACAAAAATTAAAAACAAAACAAAACAAAGAAGAAAAAAACGTATCTCAGAAACGCTCCCCCAAACCATAAATGTGGTTCAGAAACACGTTTCTGACCGTGTTTCTGGATGGGGGGTGCAACTATGGAACATATATTATCATAATGATAAATGAAGATAAATCTTCTAGACATGAATCCAAGAGAAGGCCAAAAAAACAAGCATGTGCTGTATTTAGAAATGTACATTTGCAAAATAAAATTTTGTCACCCTACCAAAAGCACGTGATAAATCCGCAATAGCATTTCAACTTTATGCAAGAGGGAAAGTGGCCACATCCTTCCCAAAATTTGAGCTTTGAGGGAAAGAGCTTACACCAAAAGCATAAACGTGATTTGAGAGAGAGAGAGAGAGAGAGAGAGAGAGATATGGCTTTATAGTGAAGGATCTAACATAGTCTCCTATTTGGGGCCCTAGAAATTTGCTGTTTTTTCATAAAAAGCAATTTCATAAGAAATATTACCTGTATACATGCTGATTCTGAGACATGTTCAAATGAGCCTTTTTATTTCAAGACAAGAAAACACAACCTTTATTGGCACACGATATCATGGCAATATTGTCATGTATAACAAAACAAAGCTGCACCTTGTACAACCAGTTTCCAGAAGCAAACCCTAGCATCATGTACACAGTTCAAACAGTAACTAGAAAATTCATTACAACATGTCAATCGTCCCTCATGCTAGTCAAGCTTATAATAAGCAGTGAAAGAAGAGTCTGTAGCACACAGACGTTGAGGAATCTGCTCTACCTTCATTTGCTTTGCTCCCCATACTTCAAGCCTTCTTGATTTAGCTGTACCCTCTATTCTATGCTGAAAACGGAGTTAAGTCAAGTCCATGTTTCAAGTACCACAATTACTCGTTGTGAAGAACAAGTTTCTTTCATGATTCATACAATGTGAGAAAGATATTTCGAACTTCAGTGAATCATGAATCTGTTGACTTCAGCTCAAGATCTTGCCACTTGCTCAATCATCACAAGCTGCTGGGAGCTTGACTGAATTAGCCTGAAACTTAATATGATTATCGTAGATTACTGGAACTACTAGCAAAGGCGTATACTTGGGAATAGAAATATAGCGAGGTAAGGAGTGTTAGTCTACAGTGTTTGAAGCCTTCTCAGGCATTTCCCCCTTGGCCAGCAGCGCTGACTCAGTGGTATTGCCAATAGAGTGAGTTTTGTCAGCCAGAGGTACTTCTTTTGATGAAAAGTTTTCAGTCTCGCCTTGGTTAGAATTGTGCTTTTTTTCCACACACGATCTCTTCCAAAAATCCAAAGAGCTTCTCTTGTCTTGACATTTCTGAGCTTTCTGGGTGCACTTGCCTGCCCTTTTAAAAGCCATGGATTCAGCTTTAAAGGGAGACACATAGTTTCGTGCATAGAGAGGTTTGCTAGGAGAAATTGTTAGGGCAGGGTATTTCTCTGAGCCTTTTATCAGGCTTAATCTTTTATCAGAACAGGATCGTTTCATGTCTGACGTAAGGGGATTTTTCTCAGCTTGATCAGAGGGTTTACTTCGAATGGGCGGTGTAGATTGTTTGGGAGACTCGCCATACCTACTGGGAACAGTCTTAACTTTTCCTGTGACTGGAGACTTGCGAAAAGCTCTATTTTCTCTCAAAGCTGCAAGGAGCTGAGCCTCAGGAAATTCAGTAGCTGCCTTTTCCATTCCTTTCACATCGTCAGTGTCCAGCTGCCTCTTTGTAACTGGAGACTTTCGAAAAGCTCTGCTTTCTCTTAAAGTTGCAAGGAGCTGAGAATCACCATATTCAATGGCTACTTTGTCCGTTCCTTTGACATCTTCAGTTTCAAACTGTGTTTTTGCCATGCTTTTTGGGAAAATTCTAGAGCGTCTAACCTCTGGAGTGCCTTTTTTTGAAAAAAGATTGTTTTCAGCCACTTGCTCTTTTGTGATAGGAGTCAATAGTTTCCCATGACCAGATCGGAGACTATTTGTAGTGCAAAGCTTCCCTGTTGTCAGTCCAGTCTCATGCTTCAAACTAGCATCTGCGGCTCTTTTCCTCGACATTCCTCCATGATCCTTCTCTTTGTCTAAGGTTTTTGCTTGACATTTTATTTCAGCTGCTAATCCTTCCACTGCATTCTTTGCGGGAGTTATAAAATCCTGTTGGAGCTCTTTCTTGTCTGAAGCATAGGAAAAGTGCATGGTATTGTTGTCCGATAACCTCACATAGCTGTCAGCATACTCTTTTTTGGCAACAACACCAAACCCTCCCAAACTTACACCTCGTCTTTGGGGTTTGGTTCTAGAGCTTCCTGGAATCAAACTGACATGAGAATGAACATTCAACTTGTGATCTACAGAAGTTGGTGTTTTGCCTACTTGCTGTTTAGAATGGCATTCTAGGAACTTAGCAGACACAACTCTACCTTTGCAATTTCTGCTTTTGTCTACCGCATTCGTGCTTTGCTCAACCATATGTGGGGTATCTTGTTGAGGAAGCAATTTCGCAGCCAAAACAGGAGTTCCAGGACAACTCATTGCATCCTTACCATGCCCTTGATTTAACTTTCTAGCTTCCCGGCGAGCATGTATATCTGCCAATCTATTAGTCAGAACCGCAATCTCCTTCTTGATTTCTTCCTCTAGTCCTCGCTCAAATTCATCTTCCTGGCCAGCTTTCATCTTGGTTGGTGATGATTGATTTTGTACGCGATGCTCAACGGAGACTTCTGGCAGACGGTCACAGAGATGGACTGTTTTCATTGACATTTCCTGCTTCCGATTCTCTGTTTGACTCTTTATTTCTAAACACTTCGAACTCTCTATTTCTGAACACTTCGAATGTCCCATTGGAGATCTTACTTCAACACTTTTAGGATTTTTTCTTATCTCGCTGACATGGTTTGTCAACGGAGATCTGAATTGCACCTTTCCATTTTTAACATTGGATTTGGACGGAGAAGACACAGATAGATGAAGCTGTCCGGCGGTTGGCTTCGTAGAGACTTCGAATTCACGGGCATCTAAAAGGGATTTTTGAAGACCAGGAAACTGAAATGCGTTGTGATCGTTGCAACTGTTCCCAACACTTTCCCCTTCCTGACCGTCTCCGCCTTTCCGCGTCGATTTCTCGATCTCATATTGTGCATGCCTACCACCAGACTCTACTGTTGTGACATTGCTGCTCAAAGAAGGGCTATGCTTACTGCAGTTTGGACTGACCTTACAGCTTTTCACCTGAGAATCAGCCGTGCAGATTCCAAGTTTCCTCTTTTGCTCGATTGAGTTCTCAAGTAAGGGTTCTTCTATCCTGGCTTCGAAATCGCTATCAAATATACTCGCCAAACTCATGTTAAGAGAATCGAGCTTTGAGCAGTAACCGACTGAAGATAGCCTACCTGGAGAGCATGTAGACCCCGTATTACAGCTTTTCTGCTCCGACAAAGTCTCCGAACAGAATGCGGGATTGCTCCAGACAACTGGATGTAACGTTGATTCCATTGTCTCCTTAGCATTCGACAATTCCGGACTTTCAATACTTGAACCATCTGCAGGAAGCGGGATTCAAGACATAAGTTACAATGCTGCACAGACGTTAACCCTTAAATTGCATCTAGATTGTAATGGCAGCTTGCAGCCCACCTTGACGAATGGTGGTCTAACTAGAGGCTAAAAGCACAGAACATGTGCAATTATCAAAACTTCGGACAACGGACAGCAGTTAGGCAGTCGGCTAACGTACCAATAAAATTCAGTGTTCGGCTCATTCGGAGCCGTTAGTTGTGGCCTAATGAGGCGATTTCAAGTTTTCTTGATCTTACACACACTTCAGCAAGATACACAAAGAACCTTGATGTGGCTGTGAATCTTTATATAAGAGTACATGATAAATGATTAACCAACCAATTTTTGGTTACTAAAATTTTTTTCTTACATGTGCATCTTGCTCCCTGCTGATGTGTGTCATTCTACTTTACCAGTTCTAACAAAATCAAACTGCGATCTTGATTTGAATCTGCACAGCCCGATACAAACATCCAAGAATCCGACCCGGGCAGATTTTATTGAGGCGAGTCAGCGTGCTACAAGGGAGGATTCAGGTGTGAAAAGAGTGTGAAGAGGAGGAAGAGACAGGAAACGGATGAATAAGCAGCGAAAGGGAGGAGAAGAGAAAGGAAGAGGGAGGAGGGACAAGGAAGAAATGGGGCTTGGAGGAGGAGCTAGGAGGTCTTGAATCTCCATATATTTAAACTCGAGTCTTGCCTACATTGAGTTGTAGCATGTAAGTTTGCAGTCAGGCGTTTGGAGTCTGGACTTGTAATCAGTTATTGTGTGCACTCACTGCTCAGGAGTCAGTACATACCACTATAATGACTAGTTCGTATTATTAAGCAGCACTATGAAGTAACTTGTGTGAAATTCAAAAACATTTACTATTTTCTAGTTTTCTAACATTACAAAATATAATTAGCATTTTCTATTCTTTGCAACAGGAATCTTGAAACACTTGGATGGCTAATTCATCCAGTTTAAAGTTGGCATGAAAGCTTACTATGGTATGGACCCATATGGGGTATCAACAGCCAGCTATAATTAAACAATCCTTTTGCCAAACTGTCATGACAATATACACGTTTACTTTTACTTTCTTTCATGAAGAATCTGGAAGGATAGGATTAAACCCCCTGAACACGACAGGTTCAAGGACGATAGAACCGTGTAAAGGAGAAAATTATACTATCTGGAGGAGGATGTGGATAATTTGCAGGAAAATTTACTTTGGAGTTTGATCAATGGGAGCATGTGCCTGTTGGGAGAGACTTCTGCAATGCATTTTCAGTCAGCAAGAAAGGCAAGAGAGGTTTGAGAGACCTTGCAATCAGTCTATGAGACAAAAAGTGTCTCAAACATCTTGCTTTTATGCAGAAATTTGCTACTATAAGAATGTCAGAAGGAGATCAAATGTTGGGCACCTTGAGAAGATGAAAGGTATATTAAGACAGTAGCTGGAGTAGGAGACAAACAGACTCGTCTAGTGTATACCATTCTGGAAACTTACCAACCTTCTATGACCCTCATTAGACTCTAGAAAGTTGACATCAGCCTTGGAGTTGGATTACATTGTATAGCGCTTGTTACAAGAGGAAAGAAAGAAATTTAGCCCGACACAGGATGCTTTATGGCAGTGGCGGTTTGGATATCCAAGCAAGGAAGCTACGAACATGTTGCAGAAGAATGAGCTTGTGAAGGGAATGGATGATGAGGTTACATATGTAAGGTATGTGTAAGGAAAGCAGCACTGGGAGTCTTCTGGAAGAAAGATAGGCATACAAATAGGATCAATTTTGAATTGGTCCAAAATCACATAAAAGCCTTTGGGTGTGTTAACTATGCCCACGTTCACAAGAAAATGAGACAAAACCTTGATCCAAAAGGGAGAAGATAAATGTTTGAGGGCTATCAAACAAATGCACATGGGTACAAATTACATGACCAATAAACATGAAAAGAGTCTTGTTGCCGGATGTGATCCTCGACGAAGTAGAGAAGATGCAGAAAAGAATGACAAATAGGTGTGAGCATACACCTGCAATATATTGATCAAGACAAAGGAACAAGATTCACCTATGAATGACAGGAGGCCAGAAAGAGGGACCCAAAAGATACATTGAAATGACGTTCAATAGTAATGCAAGGAGAAAGGAATGAAAACGCAAGAGCTTTATGGAGGCTCAACAAAGTCCGCAATGGAAGGCATGGCACCATGCCATCCCAGAGGAAATGGAATTAGTACCTGGGAATTCAGTGAAGCTCCCCACCATAAGAAACGCTGCCATAAGCAGATGGGTTTACAAAATCAAGTCCAAGCCTAAGCGGGAGGACCATGTAGATACATTCACTCCAGTCATAATAATGGGGACAATCAATTTTTTGCCTGCTTGGGCTTTTATGCATCATGTGGAAGTCGACCAAGTGCATTAAAGCTTTTCTACGTGGTGAATCACATGAAGAGGTATAAATGAACCAATCAATAGGGTTCTGGGAGAAAACAAAGCTTGTGTGCATATTGCACAAGGCATTTTATGGACTTAAACAACCTTGGCATACATGTTATCTACAAATAAACACATTCTTTTTTGGATGATGGTGGATTTAGATGATACTACTTGAGTGAGTTTGTATGTACATACTACATAACGAGGTAGAATTGTTCATCGCAATAGCGACATCGAGAGCATTCACAAAGGGGCAAAGAAAATTGCAAGTATTTAAGATGGAAAAGTTAGGGCCACTTCAATATTGTCTTGGAATTCAAGTGATTCAAGATCATAAGGAGAGGGTTGATTGGCTTGTAAAAGATCGTGGTTCTGGATTGTTTAAAAAAACTTGATTGACAGAACTCTCACCTGTCGGCACTCCGCTGGGTGCCACAATACGTGTCCATCATCAGAGGATGAGCAGCATAAATTGGTGCATATGCTTGATAGGATCATTAAGGAATGTTGTGTTAGCATGTGTGACCAAAACACAGCAAACACAATGTGTGTTAGTCCAGCGTGGCAATCCATGCAATCATTTTCTTGGCATGTACGCTCCATTTCTATGTTATATAAGCACTCTACGTTGGCTGTCAATGTAGCAACATTTGACGACATCTCTCTCTCTCTCTCTCTCTCTCTCTCTCTCTCTCTCTCTCTCTCTCTCTCTCTCTCTCTCTCTCTCTCTGCCTGCCTGCCTGCTCTCTCTTGGTTTTCCAGCAGGTGCTGTGAGATAACCCAACAAAGGTTATGGGCCCACACACGTTCATCTTCTTGTGATTTCGGGTTTCTCTCTTCTGCTGTCCAGCGATGACACGACCAACAGAGATATGGGCTACAGCATGCTTGCAATACTCCTCGTCTTCCTCTCATCTACTAACGTTCTCTCATCCCTTTGACAAACATCTCTGAGGCACTATTTTGAAGATGGCATCAGTTGCTCAATGCCAAGCCATAGAGAAGTTCAATGGAGAGAACTTCCATCTATGGAAGCTGAAGATGGAGATGGTGCTGCATGATCGCGATCTGTGGGAGATTGTTTCAGGAGAGGAACAAAAGCCAGAAGATCCTCAAGGAAGAGCAGCATGGGAAAAGGAAGACAACAAAGCCAAGGCCATCCTCCTCCTAAGCATTAATGACACTGATGCATGTCTATTCTGCAGAGACAGCAAAGCAAATCTGGGATTTGCTGAAGGGGATGTACCAATCATCTTCCATAAGCAACAAGTTGCATCTGACAAGGAGTCTCACAATGCTGAAGATGTCAGAAAATGACTCTATGAGTGATCATTTCCAGAATCCTATGCATCCCTGGCCTCTGTTCTTGCATGCACACCAGGAATGACAAGCATTCAAGCTGTCAAATCACTCCTCTTGCAAGAAGAACTGCGCAAGAAAGATGCAAACATGGGAACCAGTGGGAGTAGTGAACTTGCTCTCTTCTCAAAGGCAAGCAGAAGCATGGCAGATAAGGAGAAATGCACACATTGTGGCAAACTTGGCCACAATCCAAAGAAATGCTGGAAAAAGGCCTATGATGATGCCCAGTCATATGAAGCTCATTTGGTTCAAGAAGAAGAAGAAACAATAGCATTATGATCTAGATTATCAATGTAGAACAAAGGCATGTGAATGTATAAGGAGTGCAAGAGAGGAAGTTTGAACATCTTGTAGCATATACGTTGAATGTAGCAGGATAAGGAATGTTTGGCATCATCAATGAACACTTTTGTGACAGTTCCGTTTTGAGCAAGTAGGGTTAGGATTTTCTACATATACAGCATCATGAGGTTGAAGCTATCAGGATCAGGATTGCTGGAACTATGCCATCATAAGGTGTAACTCTTGACAGAGTGTGATCGAGGATAAGCAAGAGAAATGCTCATTTAGAAGCTCTAATCGTTCTAGAACACACGAGTACAACCCCAAAATTTGACTCGAAACTGTCATCCAGCTATCAGAACAAAATGAGGTTATATTTTTGGAGCGGTCTTGATGATACACTATAAACTAAGATTTAGTGCTGTGCCGAAGGAAAAATGAACGTGCAGATTTTGCTGCCAATAGATAATAAGGGAAGTATCTACCTGGTCCTGGAGTCTTTTCAGGGTCCAGAATTTCTCCATTGGGAACACTTGTTTTGTTTTGTTGCTTGCAGATGGAAGACTGCTCATCGTCGCTGTGAATGGCATTTGCATTCATCTTTAACTTCTCTGGAGTTTTCTTCGAGACTTTTGATTCCTGTAGATCTATCACCTGGTTGAGACTGATTGGTGACAAAGGTGCATGACTTGCTTTGAAAGATTCTTCCATATGCATGTTAACAGCAGAAGGCAGATTTAACGTTTCAAGGTCACCATCTACACCCTTGACACATTTCTTCATATTATTAGCCTGTTTCTTTTTTTTCCGATTCCTGCGCTTCTGGCTCGCACTTCTCGGCTCAACTGTGCCTCCGATCTGTTCCTCAGATTCCACAACAAATTGTACGGGCTGTGCATTTTCTCTGCTTTCAGTGGAACTTGCTTCTGTCACATTAAATGCAGTAACCGTTAACGCACCAGGCGGTTTTCGGGATCTAAGTTGCCGCATCTTTTGTGTCTCTTTAGAATGCCAAAGGAAAGCTCCTCCGCTTCGAATAGCGATCCTTGATCGGTTTCTTGGGTTCGTAATGGATACAAAAAAGTAATTCAGTTATCCGATTCTTCAAGGAGTTGTGTGCGTTTCATTCAGAAAGTATTTCAGATATTCGGTTCTTCAAAAAATTGTACGCATTTCATTCAGAATTTTTTTGAATAATTTCGCAAAACAGACCTCTCCTGGTGCCTTCGCTTGCTCCAACCTCTGCAACAACTCAGAGAGTGCTGCCTGTTTTCTGCAACTCTTTCTTCTCACAAAAACCTTACAACTTCGCCGTTCTGGAAAGAGATCCAGTAAATCCACGGAACTGAATCAACCTGCTTCACACGACAATCACACCGACATATCCCTTTTACAGAAACGCGCATTTGCCTACGGATTTATGCAGATAAAACGCAACTGCTTCAAGGCACAGCGGTGTCTTCAACCTCAAAAGAAGCGTAAATCTGCTCAAAATCGCTTCACAAAAACCTGTGTAAACATCAAATTCTCAAGTTCATCTAACTCCTCAGTGAAGCAATCTCAAATTCCTACATACTTAAGTCTGAAAACCCGATTTCCACCCGCCAGCTTCCTCTCAAAACCTCTGAAAATTTTCCAAAATCCAAACAGCATTTGCGATCCTCATCCTTTCTCTTCTTCACGCTCCACGATCAAGACGAAGAAGAAGATCAGAAAATACGAAGCCAAAGCTGGTGCTTACTCGCACAATATATTTTACCCCTCAGATCACTGGATGCGAGCCACGTGTCTATTTCTACCACGTGGCACTATCTGGACTCTGCCTAGTACATCCAACGGTGTAGGGGCTGAAAGCGTTCGTGCTCCGAGGATCGGGGATGGCGGGCTTTGTTTTTCAAAATGATGGGTACTGGAATACACGACTAGTTTTTGAGCGCAGAATCGTTTTTCCTCTGACGGGCAGTGAAACGTAGCCCTTCTGTCTTGCACTTCAATAAGGAAGGGCTATTTTTCTTCCTCCTTGTGTGAGCAGAGTTTGAAAATTCCTCGGGTGACCGTTGGAAGCATCCGCCGAATAACGGATCAATAAAAAGCCCTTTTGGGTTTTTTAGGCCCACGCTTTCAAATTTTGATGCAATCATCAGCCCCACCATCCACCATTCAAGTTATTAATAATTCCTCTCGGATGAACTTTATTCCTCTCCAATGTCCATCCTCGTGTTGAGGGTGCAGGCAAGGGCCCACACGCATCAAAAGGTGTGGCGACCAATGTTGGGTGGGTATTGATATACTCAATACCGTCTGGGTTTTGGTATTATACTTTTTAAAATATTTTGATACCAATTGGGTATGAGTATCATCATGTTTGTAAATTGGTGGCTGGTATCAACTGGCTTGGGTATTGCAGGGGTGATACCAGCCGAGAATAAACCCGGGTATTTTTTTTCTAAAATTAGCCATTTTATAAAGGGTAGTATGCATTTAATGGCCTTTCTTAATAGAATATGCATATGATTTCAAAGGCCAATACTTTGTTGGTGCCCACCAATGTCTTTGGGACACCATGAATAATATTTATCACATATGTAAATTTTGAAAACCAACTAAAAATGGATACTATATTGATACCATGTTAAATTTGTGATTATTTTTTCCTAATCCGAGTATCAATATGTGCATTGATGGGCTAAAACCAGTTCGAGTCGGGTATCCAGGTCGGGTATCGACCGTAGTATCACAAAATCATATACCGGTATGTTCTACAATGATACCACTCGGCCACCTATATACCCGCCCATCACTGGTAGCAACATCCAAAAGTGACATGATTATCTCCCCCTTTTGAAAGTGACCTCTACATTGCCGGACGAGAACATGATTTTGAAGGTGTCTCCTACATCGTTGGATGAGAATAGGATCTTGAAGGTGTCTTCTACGGTGTTGGATGAGAATTACCTGCACCCTCGACCATCATGTGTAATACACCATATCTTACGATGGGAATGGAATTGGATATAGGTAAGGCTGACATCACACTAAATCCTTCTGATGGGGAAAGGATCGAAGACGTGTAGGGTTGGCATGAGGATTTCAAACTTGCCACCAAGAGGTGACGTGGTTATAAGGGTGGTTGCAGACCACACTGCCTAGCAAGTCCCTGATTCAAAATGGAGTTCACCCATTGGTCCATGGAAAAAATGGGTACGCTCCTCTTTCAAACTTACGTTGAGTTGCTAGCATGTGGCAGATGAGGTGGCATTGCCACCTAGAAGCGAGTCAAGCCCATTTTGGATCAATTGATCCATTGTACTTCAAGGCATGGCAAATGGCATATCAATGGCACTGGTACTAGCATCGCAAAGAATGGATGAGGTTTAGGACCCTATTGGTTTTCGTTAAGCTTTGCCATTTTTTAATTGCTAGATGAAGTGTGGGGTGTATCAAGTTCTTCTTCATCTACTAGCATTTTGTTGATTCTTCATCCTGATCGTACTTTGCCCTGGTCGTAATAACATTTTATGTCAAGCTTAGGGGATTGGTCTTATTAGTTTTGTAGCAATATATACACTTGTAATTATATGTAAGATCTAAACAAGTATTGGTCCTATTGTGAAAAAAGTACAAAAAAGGACCAAGAGTGGATCCTAATCTGATCCTCAAGAGGGATTGGTTGTCAGATTACTTGATCTATCAATCTACTTCAGATTAAGATCAATCTAGATCAATTCTAGACACAAAATCCTAACAAGAATAATCATTAATTGAAGGTAAGTGTACTTTATGGTTTCACACGTGTGAAACATTGTCTGAGTACGGACTCCAACCTGAAAATCAAGTACACATTGATAGAACCTCAAAACAATCAAAACAAATGTAGACAAATGGAGAGAATCACTCAAAATTGCTTCCAAAACCAAGATTGGTGTCTCACACTGATTATGGCCAAATGTGGCTCTATATATACAATAAGTGGGAGCTCGTGGTACTGATCATCCCTTTGATCCCACATGTGTGAAGATGCTTTGTCATATGATGATTCATCATCCAAAACTGACACGTGGACAAAACCTTCTATTTTGAACACTTTTGGTCCATTTTCCTTCTATATGGAGATCTACTTGAAAATCTTCTAGAAGTCAAAATTCGTCTACTTCAGCTTATTCCACACATGTGAGCTGTCCTCTACACATGGGATGTGACACCTAACCAAAGGATGTGGCTCATGCAAGCAATAGATTGATGCCATGTGTCATATGTCTAGAAAACTAGTTTTTGGCCTTTTTAGCCACTAGAACTTGAATTAAATCATATGTACAACCTATATGATTATGGTACATGACCAGTACACTATTTTCACAAGTGGGAACAGGCTCCACACATGTGTGTTTATCTATATACAATATTTTTGGCCTCTACCAAGCTTATTTTTGCATTTTTCACACCTATGTCCTTGATAAGTACACTCATCATCATCTTCAAAGTGTTTTGATGCTAAGTCATCTTGAATATCAAAATGGCAAGGAAGTATTAACTAGGTGGAACTTTGGATTGGGAGATGGATGGATGATTGGATTTCATATAGGTATCTTTTTTCCAATCTAATTTGATCTATTACAATGTTGCCAATGCAATTGATCGGCAAGTACATGCAACTAGACGTCCTAGTTGTTAAGTGTGATCTGCAAATAGACATGTATTAATCACATATCATGATCAACTCATAAACAATCTCAATGATTAGTTGATCACGCGAGTCAGTTGCCTTTTTAGATGGATCAATTATGCCTAGGCTCCATTCAAAAATGGATGGTACTATAGGATTGATTGATGGATTTGGTGGATGAATAAATCTCTATCCAATAGTAGGAAATGATTGTTCTATGGTTTGCTTGGGTAAGCTAAGGTTTTAAATTGGGCTACAAGTGAAAGGGCTAGGCAAAGGGACTCATCGCTAGTCTGAAATGGCCCTAAGATTCACATTGAAAGTTGTTGCATTTCATATCCCAAAGGATTTTGATTTAACATACATTATGACTAAGATTGAAGGCCTTGTGAATTTATTTAGGTGAATGATAAAATTAGGTAACACCAGACATGTTGACTCTTGGTTATCTCAGTCATTATAAAAGTACACTCTATAATGCCACAATTAGAATCCAAATTACTAGATTCCTGGATGGAACTCCTTAAATCTACTTTCATTTAAGATCCAAATCTAATTGCAAACCAAAAACGATTCCATAAAGGGACTATCTGACTTGCCACTCACTTTTTCCTTAGAGTCATTGATGTCTCAAATTCGAATTATCACTGGGAAAAAAGAATCCAAATTCCCAAAGGCAGTCTTCTTTGTGAAAAATTGCCTACATTGGCAAATCTAGCCATTTAGAATATTGTACATATTGTCATTATTTTTTGTTAGTCACTTGTATGGCCAAAGTGCCACATGGCAATCTACACCTAATGTAGGTTACCATGAGTCAAGAGGAGTGGTTGTGTCCATTTGGTAGTGATTCCTACTTTGTAGGATCTAGACCTTGATTTATGATGAGATTTGTACCTACCATGCACCTACCAAGCATGACTCTTGGATCTAGGCTAGGGTTTTCACTTTAGGGCAAGAAAGTTGAGTCTACTTCCTTATTACATGCTGGATTTTCACCTAACTTTGCAAAGGAAGTGTCATTTACTATGTATTTCCATTCTCCATAGTGAGGAGATAGAAACTTTTTGGAGCCTCAACAAGGAGAAACTTGGATTTTCTCTCTTTGTACGATGATAGTGATTGATTCCAATGAAACCTAGCTTTGGCACACTTCAAACTCTATCTATAGGCCGTACATCATCTTGCTTTTCACACGTGTAAACTAAGGATTAAATTTGTTATCAATGCGTTGATTGTCTCTACTTGTTTTCTATGAAGCTGCTAAACTAGATCTTGATTTGTTGACTAGTATCTGATAGATTGTTAATCAAGCACGCAATCAACCCTGTGTATCATTCAAAGATCCATTTATGGTCCTTAGTACTGTACTTTCAACATGGTATCAGAGCCAAGTACAAGGCTATTGATCAGTGTTTAAGACTACTTTAGCAGGTTTTTGGTGCAAAAATGCTTCTCCCCAAAAATCTTTAGAAAGAGAGGCTCCTAGTCTAAGTGCCTTTGCACATTCACATAGAGTTCTATTTTTTCTCTCGGCCACTCCATTAGATTGAGGAGAGTAAGAACAAGTGAAATCTCTTCTAATGCCAAAATCATTACAAAAGTTTATGAACTTTGTGGAGATGTATTCACCTCCATTATCACTTCTCAAAGCTTTAATTTTACAAGATAGTTGATTCTCAACAAAAGCTTTGAACTTCACAAAAGTTTCATATGCAAGTGCTTTAGAAGATAAGAGGTAAACCCAACAAAAATGTGAGTAATCATCAATAAATGTTATAAAACATGTAGCTCCACCCTTGCTCTTGGTGGATGAGAAATGGATGTCACTATGGATGAGTTCCAAAGGAGCTTTGGACTTGATGGTTGATCTTTGATGTGGCCTTGCATGTGATTTGGCCAATGCACATGCATCACAAAGACTTGGTTCCTTGATCATCATACGTGAATCTTCTTTGTCACAAGGAGATTCATGTTCACAAGTGATGTTGGCTTTCTTTTTTCTTTTGTAGCATTGGGAGGCAAAATGCCCCTTTTTGTCACATGAGAAACAAGTAACCTTGTACTTGTTCTTCTTCACATTGGATGAGTTTGGTTCCTCTTCGAATGTCTTCTCCATTGCTTTTGTGTTGTCCTTGGAGCTCTTGCCATTCTTCTTGTCTTTTCTTTTCTCCTTGATTTTGGTGAAGAGTGCTTGATCACTTCCTCCATCCTTGAGAGACAATCTCTCAAATCTTGCCACTCGAGTTTGATGCCTATGCTCCTCGGCTATCAAGACTCCTTGTAAGGCTTCTAAAGAGGGTAAGTCCTCTTTAATTGCATAAGATTGAACAATGGTATCAAAATCCTCACTTAATCCATTCAAAATAACTTGAACAATTTCTTTGGATTTAATAGAATCATCTATGCAACAAAGATCTTTATGGAGATCCTTGACTCTAGAAACATAGGTTGAAGCACTTTCATCCTTTCTTTGAAAACTTTGAAAAATCATATTTCTTAGAGTAAGGACCCTTGAAGTGTTTTTAGACTCATAAATGGATTGAAGAGTACTTCATGCTTCTTGAGCATTGACACAAGAACTAATCTCTCTTATAACTTCATTAGAGACATTTAGCTTCAAAACATGAAGAGCAACACGTGCTCTTTTCTTGAATTTGGGAATTTCTTGAGGATTAGTAGGCTCCTCATATCTATTAGATCTTGAAGTACAAGAATGGATTCTATCCTCACTTTCCATGTACCATAATTTGTAGAAGTGAGTCTCTCACTTTGTTCTAATAGATAAGATCTCATTGAAGTCATGCCTAGAGAATTGATTTTGGCTTACTAAATGAATGTTTTCAGAGGTTCAAAACTAATCAAATGTAAACTATTGATCACTTGGAATCAAGTAATGATTGAGAACTCAATGAAGGCCAAAAATGACAATTTCTAGGTGCTAGTCAAAATTTGTAGTTTATTTTTCAAAGCAAAAGTGGATGAAGTAAATCTGAGTTCACACGTGTGAAATA
Organism: Diphasiastrum complanatum; assembly: GCA_029204225.1. Lineage (NCBI taxonomy): Eukaryota > Viridiplantae > Streptophyta > Lycopodiopsida > Lycopodiales > Lycopodiaceae > Diphasiastrum > Diphasiastrum complanatum. The sequence goes on from CM055094.1 coordinate 35,430,432, forward strand.
GCTTAAAAAAGTCAGATTTATCATTTAGAAAGTTTCATCCATTCATAGGATCATAGATCCAAACAATGCTTCTTAGATTGAAGAAAATTGAAAAATAGTCAAAATTTGCTATTTTGACTCCTACAATAAAGGATCTTTGATAGTACAGGCTTCAAGCATGTAAAACTCTGCTTTTCTTCTTCAATATGCCTCACTTTGAATGCAAAGAACTCTCCATGGGGTCCACCAATCCTCTTGAGGTCACTTGCATCACAATCTACACTTGATTAGCTTTCCGTTCATATGCAACATGGATGGAAAAGATGAGAAGTAACATAGCCCCCACTTGATCTTGATTAGAGGCCTCACACGTGCTGCTACAGTAGGATGTACAGCTTTGAAATCAGAGAAAAAGATACATTAATAAGTGATGATGAGAGTGGATCTAGTTAGCTCAAAATTGAGTGCTAGTAAGAGGCAAAATTTCACCAACAATGATGAGAAGTCATTCCATTTGACAAAGCAATGATTAGATGTGTATTCTCCTATCAAGCTCTAATACCATGAGAACTTTTCACACGTGTGAACCAGCTGCAAGTACAAAGGATCAAGAGAAGGAATGATTGCACACTAAACTAGCTTCTATTCCAAAAACAATGAGATGGAAAAAATTGGCAAGCTAGTTAGCATGAAGGCAAGAGCATTCATCACAATCTAATTATCATTACACCTCAAATGGATCAAATGGAAGCTTTACTTGAATAAGTGTCTCTTGAGGTACAAAGCCACCCTATTTATAATACAAGAGGCCTTCTAGAACTCGTGGAGAGAGAGAGAGAACAACCTAGATGCCACATTGCCTCTACCTCTCTACTAGATGACAAAAAGAGAAATGGATAAGGCTTGAGAATCTCTCTTTTTGAGAATCCTTTGACCTACAAGAGTAGCCTCAAATGCTTCTTGATAGGTTCTAGACCTACACATCACTATGAAAACTAAAATATAACTTGATTCTAATTGGAAAGTTACTAGACTAGTCTACCTCAAGTTTGGACAAACCCCAAAACTTGAATCTCTAAGTTTAATATTATTTTAATTTTACAATATTTTCACACGATCTACTACTTGAAGAAGAAATCTAAAGTGTTTGATTCCTTCAAGAAGTTTGTGGCATTTGCAGAGCGACACACCTCAAAAAAGATACAGATCCTTAGATCTGACAACGGAGGTGAATACAAAAGCACAGACTTCTCAAGATTCTGCGAAGAACAGGGGATAAAACACCAGTTCACTCCTGCATACACACCAGAATACAAATGGTGTGGCAGAAAGAAGAAATAGAATGCTAGTCGAAGGAGCCAGATGCATGATGGCACAGGCTCAATTGCCAGGTCAATTATGGGCTGAGGCAATAGCTACAGCTGTACACCTGCAGAACAGATCTACAACGACAGCACTGAAAAACAAAACACCATACGAAATGTGGACAAACAGAAAGCCTGATCTGTCATACGTACGTGTGTTTGGATGTGCAACATACAAGCACATTCCCAAAGAAAAAAAAAGCAAGCTCGATGACAAAACTGAACAAACAATCATGGTTGGCTACTCGAATGGAACACATGTGTGGACAGCTCTACAACCCAACCACGAAGAAGGTTGTTTCGAGCAGAGATGTGAAGTTCGATGAGTCCACATTCCCTGGATTGAAAGACGAAAGAGGCCATGAGATCTTCACACTACTGCCTATTCAAGAGGGAGATCGAGGACAAACATCAAATCAAAATGCAGAGCCGCAGACTCCAGAGCAGCAGGAAGCAGAGGATCAATTCCACGAACAACAAATGTTTGAGCAGTAACAAAACAAACCTCGGAGGTCAACAAGACAAAGAAGATCTCCAGATCGCTAATTTGACAATCTTCAATGGAGTGAAGACGTGCAATTTGAATATTGCAGCTTCACAGAAGAGCCAACAACATATCAAGAAGCTATTCAGAGTCCAGAGGGAGAATTCTAGAAGCAGGCAATGTCAGAGGAGATTGAGTCGATGAGGCAAAACGAGGCATGGACATTAGAGCCATTGCTAGAAAACAGAAAGATAGTCGACTGCAAGTGGGTGTAGAAGAAAAAGATGAAATCAGATGGCACCATTGGCCGCTACAAAGCCTGGCTTGTCGCGAAGGGCTATACGCAGAGATATGGTGTCGATTATTTCAACACATATTTGCCCATGGTCAAGATGACAAGCATAAGGCTACTTCTTGCATATGCCACACACAGTACAATATGGAAATTCACCAGATTGATGTGAAAACAGCCTTTCTCCATGGAGATCTAGAGGAGGAAATCTTTATAAAGCAACCTGAAGGCTATGAAGACCGCGACAACAAACAATATACATTAAAAGAGCAGAAAAGGATTTTGTGAGACTAACCATTTTCGTGGATGATTCGTTGATGATAGGAAATTCTTGAAGACACGAAAAGTCAGATTTTTGAAAGCTACGAAATCACAGATCTCGAATAAGCAACAAAATGCCTAGGGTTGGAGATCAGAAGAGAAACAAAGGGCGAAATGCACTTGAGTCAATCAAAATATGCCAGAAAGGTGCTAGAGCAGTACCACATGATGGACTGCAAAGAAAAGGCCACACCAAATGATAGCTGGAGCCAAACTCACGAAGCAGGATTGCCCAAAAATGGAAAAAGAAGAATAGAGGATGGCAGGTATACCCTAAATAACTTAATCGATAGTCTGATGTACTTGACAATTTATACTAGACCCGATCTGGCTTTCTCTATTTACGCCTTGAGCCAATTCTCTTCCAATCCTCGCATGGCACATTGGCAAATGGCAAAACGAATCCTATAGTATCTAAAAGGTACCCAGAATGTGGGATTAACCTATAGAGCTGAAAATGAAGAAAAAGGATTCGAGCTGCACCATTACAGTGACGCAAGCTGGACGAGCTGCAAAGATGACAACAAGTCCAATACTGGAGGTGTACAATAGCATGCGGAGCTGCAATCAGCTGGATATGCAAAAAGCAAACCTTGGTGGCTCAATCCTCTTGCGAAGCCGAATATGTCGCAACTTCAAAGGTCGCGAATGAGGTAGTGTGGCTACAGATGATGTTGGAGGCAATTGGGATACCACGAGAGGGGCCAAGCACGATGATGATGGACTCTCAAAGTGCCATCTATCTGTCCCAAGATCATGTCTTCCATTCAAAGACAAAGCACATACCTTTGAAGTACCATCGCATTCGAGATTTGATCTCGAAAGGATAGCTCCAAGTCCAGTATATAAAATCAAAAAATATGATTGCAGAACTGCTCACGAAACTGCTCGACAAGCTACTCTTTGCCAAGCAAAGAAAGGCAATTGGATTAAACGTACAAAGCTGCAAGGTTCAAGAGAGAGTGTCAGAAATGGTGAACTCCTGCAACTTTGTCGCAACACGAACAAGAAACGAAGGTCGAACGAGAACAATTCGGACAATCAATGTTTCTTTGACTCGAAGCATGAACGATTTGTGAATCATTCGTGAATCGTAAACACACCTCCAGGACTGCAAACCGCAAAGGGGCACAAAACGAAAAACTATGAAAGAGACAAAAAGAACAAAAGAAAATGGGAGATTACGAAACAAATGAAGAGGAATCTTTTGCCCTGCCAGCTAGCAGCTCAATGGGCTTGGAGTCATAGACTTCACACCCAGCTGAAACAAATGGCAACGACGGAGACTAACTAACTATTTGATTGGCGTTAACTAGTCTTGTGATTCTATGTTTAGCCATCTTGTAAACTCCACACTGTGGAGGTATAAAACGATCCTCTCTGGATCACAAAAAATAATGAAAAAAGATAATCTGAATAGAGAGATCCGTAAGAGACAGAGAGAGAGAGGTAGCGAGTAGAGTAGAAAGAAAAATACTAGAAACTATAGCTGTGCATGAAAGTCTGCCAACGAGCAAAACACAACGAAAGAGTAGAATGTCATTTTGCCAACGAGCAAGACACTGATGATCTCGCTCTAAAAACTAAACTGATAATACAGTCGTTCTATTTTTGTGCATCTCCCTATCTTGTGTTGTCATTTGTCTTGATTGCTAGAATAGAATGTGTTCTGTGATGTGTAGTCGCGTGTCTAGGATCCTGTAAACAACTCCCTCGCAAAAAGAAAATTCAAAGACACAAAATCGTTCGCGAATAAGAAGATGAAGACGAAAAAGAAACAGTCTTGCTTCCGCAACAAAACACAAGTGGACCACATGAGCAATATGTCTCAAACTAAGGAATTTCCACTGCCACCATGAGACTTACATCCTCCATCTAGCTAGGTTGACTAGACAGCTAGTAGACATAATGATAAGTCAAAGAGATCATCAAATCAAATGATTACTTTGCTTCTGACATAGCAATGTAAAAGAATTCAGACCAATGATGATCCAAATCCATAAACTGATCTTGGGTTTAGAAAGAGAACAAATCAACAATCTTGCCAATGTAGAAAAATCAGCATCTACTCTATGAATGAGATGCAAACTCTAATAGAACTTGATCAAACAAGAACCAAATCATAAAGTACTATTGTTGTCCATACAAAACCAGCAAGCTACTGTATTTCACAATGTGGATCCAAAAATAGCAAATATAGATCATTCTACACATAGAATTGCAAACAATCACAAGTATAGTGCACCAATGGATAGTAGAACCCAAGAGAACCATGTATAAGCATGAAATGATATAGAGGAGAGAGAAGATATGTCTCCACAATTACATCCTTTTGTAGCTGGTCCAAACCCTATTTGGCCACTTGGCTTTCCCTCCAAAATGTAAACCCTACTATTTTTTGGTCTAGATTCAATGTACCCAGCATTTAAATTTGAATCTACTCAAACTCGACTTCTAACTTTCCCACACTTTAAAAAAGTGTTATTCAAATAAAATTTAGACTAATGAACTTTGAAAAGTCAAACTCTAAGTCTATTATAAACTTGGAACTATGACTAAACTAGTTGAATCTTTCACACTCCCTCTTTAACTAGATTTAGCATGGACTTTGATAACACTCCAAGTGATGTCCTATGCTTCATGAACAAGCCTTTTCCCAATGCTTTGGTGAAGATATCAGCTACACATTCCCTTGAGGACACATGTTGAAGATCCACCTCCTTTGCAATGACTTGCTCCCTCATAAAGTGATATTGCACCTCAATATGCCATGAAGAATCGCATAGAATGTAAATGAGATGATTCCTCCATGCTAGCAACTTTGAACTCTTTGGAAAAATACAACAAACAAACAATAAATGTGAGTGATCAACATTTGCTTGCTTATTTCCTCCCTCTTTGTCCTTTGTTGCCATGTTTCCACCATGAAACTCCATGAATGAGCCTCCATCTCCATCTTGCCACAAGAAACCATCAAGCCTTGGAAATCCATGAGTAAGTGAGTACATCCATGATAGTAAAGTAGCACCACGTCTCCATAAACCAAGCAAGTTTTAATAGTCCATCTTCAATATCTACTTGACACAAAAAAATGACCATCAATCTCCAATCATTGGCACTAAGTAGCTCACCACTTGAGAACTGAGCCATGGATGAGTGATATAATGAGCCTCCAATAGGTTCAATTCCATCAATAAAACCAGCCAAGAATGCTAGTACAACTCCAACATCAAAATGATGCTCACCAATGTAGCTAGTTTTACCATATCTTGACAATTTCCACACATCCACATGAAATTGCTGAAACATGAGGTAGAACAAGTAAAGTAAACTTGAACAAAAGTTTCTTGCTGCTCCTTTGACCTTACTTGAGTCTTCAATAACCTGCAGAAATAGATCCACAACATCTTTGCCAATTACCTCTCCTTTGATGCTCTTGACTAGCTCCAAATTGCCAACTTCCCTTTTGCCTTGTTGAAGCCCTTGAAATCAATCTATTGATCATCAACTTGACCATCAAAGTCATTGAAGAAACTTTGTTTTCTAGATCCATTACTTGCTTTTACAGCATGATAACATCCATCCACTTGCATAGCTTCATCTACACAAGAAGATTCACTAAAACATGTGAGAAAAGCAAAATGAGTCACTTCCACTTGCTTACCTTTCTCATCATATGTGAGCCTTGAAGGTACTTGTCTTTCCCTTGATGTTCTCCTTGGCTTTTGACTTGATGAAGGTCCATCATCAGCACAATCTAAAGTAGGATCCTTAACTCAACATCAGGAATGGTAGATCCATCCACATCACCATCAATAATGTTTGAAGACACTTTTGGAATGTTCCCCTCATCAAAAATGACATCTCTACCAACAATCTCTTTGTTAGTAGAAGGAATGTAAACCTTGTAGGCTTTACTCACCTCACTATATCCAACAAAAATACCTTTCTTTGAAGATGGATTCTCCTTGGTCCTATCATCAAGAGTAATGTTGACATAGCATGTGCTTCCAAAAGTTCTTAGAAAGTTGACACTCGGCCTCCTCTTGAATAGCATCTCAAAAGGTGTCCTCCATCCAAAATAGCACTCAACCACCTATATTGCACAAGAAATTGGCACACAACAAAGCTTGATCCCAAAATGGTTTATCAAGATTAGCATTTAACCTCATGGCTTTAGCACTTTCACATAAAGTCCTATTCTTCCTTTCAGCCACTCCATTTTGTTGTGGGGTTCTTAATGTTGACCCAAAAATCGGCCAAATCTAGTATGTGAATTCAAAATCAGAATTGATCAAGTTTATAAACCTATATAGGGTTTTGATCTACAAAAGATCCAATCTACAAATGCAAGAAACTCGATTTTGTAGAATCCTCTCTAGCATGCTCTAGCCTTGATATCTTCACCGAATCATTGATGGATACGATTTCCTCCTTCATAACCTAGAACACAAGCTCTAATACCATGTGAAAAAATTCAGATCAGTGACGATCCAAATCCATAAACTGATCTTGGGTTTAGAAAGAGAACAAATCAACAATCTTGCCAATGTAAAAAAATCAACATCTACTCTATGAATGAAATGCAAACTGTAATAGAACTTGATAAAAATGAACCAAATCATATGGTGATGAAAATCCCCTAAAATGCATTTCTTCCTACTTAGTGATGTCACTCTATCAACTAGCTCTGAGCAACCAGTTTCAAAGGTCAATTTGGCCCAAGGATGACCAAATTAAGTGCCCTCTAGCCAAATATAGGTCCACTTAAAAAATAGCTTGCAAAAATGAACTGCAACTTCAAAATGAAGTTCCTTAATGAGAAAATGTCCAATTTGAATTTTAGGGTAAAGATATTTAATAAAGTTTCTTCTTAAACTCCCTTCACTGCCCTGCGGGGCCCTTTCAAAACAAATCCAACGGTTTGCTTCAATCTAGTGGTCGTTGCTTTTCCCCGAGTTTCTCATCTTGACCATTGATCGTAATGGGCCCCGATCCAACCATCTAGATCTCCTTCATGCATCGATGGGCCTCCCTATAGCCGTTGGACATTGACACTTGGGTATGCTACGAGCCAATCCAACTGGGCATGCGCGACCCTCCTCGGCCGTCCTTCACACATCCATCTCTCCTCTTCTCTTGCTCAAGCTCCAAGCTATGGTCGTTGCTACTTGAAAATCCGATCCGCCATGGCACGACCTGCCATGGCCCTCTGGCTACTGCTTCAGACTGCTATAGCGCCCATGATCTTGCATTTACAGATCACAAAATGACTCTACATGAGAAAAGATCCACCACTTTTTGCTTTCAAATCCTAGCTGCATTTTTCCATCACAACTTCATAGTAGACTGCTCCTTCTATAGCCCACGGCCTCTTGGCTACTAGGTTTTCCTACAAAAATGCCCTACTGTAATGCTCTACGGTAATGCTTTACAACATCAAAAGCTTTTTAATATTGAGCAAGATCCACAATTTTCTATATGAAAATCCTAGTATCCGTTATCTTCCATAGCTGAAAGAAGAACAATTGCTCCTTCTGTGTTTTCTCAAAAAACTAAGCCACCATGGCTAGTTCCCCGAACTGCTGCTTTCTCCTTCCACTATAAATGGATTTCAAAATTCTCTCAGTCCAGAGTTTTCACTACTCTACTCCACCTTTTGATCTGTTTCACTCAATAATTGACGGATTATCAAAGAATTTTTGGCCAATTTTCAGTCTCAGCCATTTTTGAGCAATTTCGTAGAATTCTTCCAAGAATTCTCTTATGATGATTGTTCTAATCTTCCCCGGAGCTCTGATCGAAGGAAACTAGCTGTCTCTTGCCATCCAGACTGCCAATAACCCCCGTATGGAGTCCTCTCTCCTGAGACACTCTCAATGTCATTTTTGTTGATGAAAGATGCCGACGATGGCTACACCAGATCGTGCATACCTGCAACACCCTATTGCTCTGATACCAGGTTAAAATTCCATTAGGATCTCAATATAGCAAGAGTTATTGTATACTTAAACGCAAACAAGGTCTAGAAAGCACATCCTCCAAGTGTTTTTCATTCAAATTGATACCACACGTTACTAATGCCCTCACGTAATTAACAAAAAACATTGGTGTGGAAGCCATTGATCCCAAAAGTCCATAACATAAACTACAAGACTGCAATCCCAAAACTCGAAATCAAAAACTTAGACAACCATGTTTTTCAATCTGTGGCCTCGTCGTCTATATATCTGCATTTTTTCCTTGCCTTTCCATCCTCAGAGCATTGTGAGTCCTTGTCCTCCAAAATGGACGTTGCCCTGGCCATTGATTGAGCGTAACATGGTAGCACACTTTATTAAATGCATCATAAATAAAAAACAATGCATTTAGTGTACAAAAAACAACTACTTACTATTCTTCTGGAGAGGGCATCTAAAAAATCTTCGAGCTAATCTCTTCCATTTTTGAAACATTCTCCACTTTTTCTTCTTGTGCGGGTGTCTTCGTTTCAATTCCTTTGATCACATCCTTATTAGCATTATGTGTACATGACAATTCAGTAGAACCATTACACTAATAAAAAAAATAGCAAAGCAATTGATTCAAACCTCTGTTCTCTTTCAACCATTCCACACACTCCGCATCATTGTCAATTGCAAGCAAGTGGACACCAATCTTTCTAGCGGTAGAAATAGATGTATCCACACCAACTAGAAAATCTGATGCAACTTCCCCCTCTGGGCAAAATGCTGACAAAAGAAAATACATAAAATACTCACTTTTTTTGACACTTTCCCTAACTGCTTTGCCTCTGTCTTCTTGTCCATTGACCACTCCGAGTGGGGCAAATAGTGAGTCCACAAGTCACTATTCAAACTAAACACACCCAAATTAAATCGTTGTGCTCGGTCAACCTGTGTGACAGGCGTGTAACCCTTTCTGGATAGAAGACGCGTCTCAATAACATGCATCCGAAACAAAAAAAAACATTTTACACACATTTAAATACACTGCTTGTCGTACAAATACAAATAAGAAAGTAGCAGTTCCAAAACAGTTGAACTAAATTGAATAATGGATTTGCAAAAGGTGTAAATAGTTTTTAGGCAAACTCAAATTCAAATCTCTAGGTCCTTGTCCAAACTTCTCAATTCCTCTCAATGTTTGATGTCTATGGACAAGGAAGTTGCGCCTATCGATGTAGACATCAACTTAGAAATTGTGACTTGGAGGGCTGAACAAGATCACCCAACCACTATCATCAAAAACTATCCAAGCTTCCTCCCAATAGCTAATCTGACCATGTATTTCATGTTGACCTCATAACAACGCCCTCCGCAATGTAATTTGTCGGAAGGCTAATTAGTATCAGGTTGGATAGCCCAGCATACATGGTGGTCAACTCAGCAAGAAATACTTCAAATATTGGACTTGACTTTAGCTTGTACATCAATTGTGTCAACTTTCACAAAATCGAAATCCTCTCGTCTTCTTTTTAACGTAGTGAAAGAAACCCCCACCTAAAAATCAAGACAAAAAACAACGGAAGTGCCCTAGGTGCATTAGATCATGCAACATCACTAAGCACAATAAGAAATGAAGATTGAGTTTCTACCTCTTCTTCGCAAGGCACCGCATCCATTTTTTTCTTGCCTTTCTTACTTATGACATTTGGTGGCTTGCTAGTGGCATCATCTTCCAAATCTTTCACTTGGCTTTCTTCAAGGAGATCTTCACGCAAATGCTGGAAGGTTCCTCTTGCTTCCTCTTCCATGATTGGATCCTGACTATGAATCACTTCCTCAACTTGTGTGGACATTACCACCTCAGACTCTACAAAAGAATCCGTGCCAACAATGTTTTCTTGCTCAATCTAGAATCTTTTGGCCATGGACTTGGTAACAACCATTCTAAAATATGTATGTGTTAGTCCACAACATAGAATAGCAAGTATTATTTCATAATGACATCATTCTGTTTTAAGTGATTGTATTGTGATTGCAAGCCTTTGGTCATGAATGCTCATGGACAGAACAATAACATCACATCAAGACAAAGTAACATACCGATATCTAAGAAAGCCTCTCGCAAAGAGCACTCCCCTTGATTTGGCAAATAAAAGTGTGCTAGAGTGTGTGTCTCCTAAAAGTATGTGCCTGACTTGGAAAAAAATAATATCGACATAGTTGATACCAACATCTTACATGAAAGGAACATTAAAAAATTGGTAGCCCTCAATTCACTTTACAATCAAACAAAGAGGCTACAAAAGTAGCTCCATATAGTCTTTCAAAATAAAATATTCCTTTTTACTTATCTAAAAAGTGATAAGTTTGGAATATAATTTTCTAGGAGATCGAACAGATTAGTATGCAATTGATGCCCATAAAATATTAACAACCTTGTAGGTATGAGAACATTTAATTTGTACACTGTTCATGTTTGAGTTTGGATTTTTTTCAATATCATTTAAGTCGGAATACTTTGAATTAAATCATGTTGATCTTATTAACCAAAGTGTGTTTTAGTTTAGCTACTAATTGTTGTGGATTCATTTTGATGGTTTTGTTCTAGTCAATAAGACAAAATTTCAACTACTATCTAAAAAATAATACTATTCCATGTTGAATCAAGTATTATAACTATTTTGCAAACATAGATCCAAGCAAAATTTTGTGGAGGTAAGACTACATGGGCGAAAACAACGGGTCTATATATGGATTAGTACTAGAAGTAGAAATTCTTTTTTAATACAAATGGAATCTATCTTCTTATGCAAATTCAAACAAAGAAAGAACAAGGTAACTAAATGCACAACGAACTTTTGTAGCTATTATGTGTCATATTTGGATGTCGAGAATAATATCTAGAAGATATATAAAGGCTAAATGATGGAAATAGTATCTTGATAAACAAATTTCATTACATCAAATATATTCATTGGCATTTGACAACCATTCTAAGTTTAGTAGTATGCTTAACTTAATACATCGATTTTTGGGAGTTCACATTAAGGGGGAGTATTAAATTTCATTGTTGAAATCATTTATAATGTGGAATTTTTTTGTAGTTTGTAGTTTTACTCGCATTAACGAGACACCGTCAAAGGTATCAAGACTGTCTACAAAAATTCACTCATTGTCGAAACAATTTAAAATTCAAGGGATTATCAAACAAAATTTGAATCGAACTAAAGTCGATGGATTTTCAAGATTTCTAAACTTGACTAAAACAAGATTGAATAGTGGAGCCTTATCCGCTACATTTAGGATCCAATCTCGTAGCCCCCATGACACTTGCTATGTGGCTAACGACGCATTCCGTTAGGGATGTGCCATCAAAAACTATAAATAGATCAACAGATCCGTTTAGTTTGAAGTTGAATCAAGGAAGTTCATCATTCTTCTTTTTCTCCTCTCTGTTCCGCCTAAGCGTAGACTAATTAGTAACAAGTTATTGCGCTTACAATATGTGTAAGAGCATAGCAGAATAAGATGTGCTATTATCATAGTGCAATCAGAGTAGACAATGGAAGCATTTAGCTATTGTAATTCAACATTCTTTAATATAGACCACTTTTGCACAACTTATTTTCCAACATTCGGTAAGCCGAGTTTCTTGCACATCATCTCCATAGATTTGAAGTTAGGATGGCCTCTTGTGCCAAAGCTCCACTTGTGAAATTGCCTCCTTTGCCATCATCACACTCACATTAAAAACATTTGCATCAAGCCTAGACAATCTTGCCTCACTATAGGCTAGAAATGTAATTAATAACCTTGTGAGGATTCTTTTTGACCATGTTATCTTTTAAAACTAATGTAATTGTTACATTTAGGGCCTTGTCCATGAAGATCAATCATTAAATTATCTTCGCTCATGAATTTGAATAGCTAACACAAATCAAAGTGTCTTTAAATACATATACTTTGAAACAAATAAATGTCAAAAAGTAGAGATTGTCAAAGGAGACACAAATTTGCAACATGTGTATCATGTTAAATAACATATTATGAGGAGGAACTTTTCTTTGATAGCTTTGAAATACAGAGTTAATATATATATCACATGAGCTATGTATCCATCTTTTATAATATATAAGTCACCAACTTAAAAACTATAGATTTGATGTGAAATATCTATGTTGATTCATGTGAAGTTATAGTTCTAGCAAACTTAATCTTTTACATCATTTGATGTCTCAGCATTGTAGCCAATATGATGGCTAGAAATGACAATACATTGAAAACCACTTCATATATGCTTAAAAATTGAGATTTTTGAAAAGGATTCTATAAAGAACTTAATGGCTTGTGCTAAAAAATTCAAAGATGTGATATTTATATGATAATAAGTACTTTAAAATGATCAACCAGAGAGTTATGGTTAGACATAATGCTAGGACATTGACTTGCGTGCAATTGGAATTTTATTTTTGTGTTTGGCTTCATAAGTAGACAAGAGAATACAAGAAACTATAAGCATATTTGGAAGAGAAAAATTGAACTCATTTTCAAAAGGAATATTAAATGGAGTGACCATTTTGACATAAGTGATTTCTATAAGACCATTTTCAAAAATATTTTATGCTCGAAATACTTTTCATGAATATGGTAGGTAGAATGATGGATATAAAGCAGTGTACAAGGAAGTGACTTTAGCAAATGTACATGATGTTCCATAGAGGAAGCAATGGTTGCAAAAGTATATTATTTTGGTGCTAAAAAATATACATTTATTGTAGTGGTAGTTTAATTAATTTATATAAAGCACTTGTACAAGAAAATAATTTTAGAATAGGTCTGTTATGTCATATCGATAAAACAATGGTTGAAAAGATGTATTTTTAATGCCCAATTATGAAACTATTGAAATGGTAGGTAAAATAATCAATAGAGAACACATGGAAATAACTATAGAAAATATCCATGTCACATTGATAAAACATTAGTTGTAGAACCGTTCGTTTTCATGTCCAAAAAAAATTCTAGAAAGAAATGCAAGTGATGTCAAAATAGTTTTAGTATTTCAAACTTTCAATGTATTGAGTTATTTTTTTTTTATATTTACTAATTTAAATAAATGATTCTTTTTTACAATCCATTATAATCATTGGATTTGGCCTTTAGATATGTCAATTTTTTTATGCTAATATATGTGCCGATTATGGATATCAACCAAATTCCTAATACTCAATGGTTTTTTATGGTTATCTACCAGGTATATACGTTGGGCATGGATATCAATACCTATATTGATACTTGTCAGTCACAACAACTTATGTTATAGTTGCATGACACATGAATATTTGTTCGTCATCCTCATATTTAGGGAGGATAGTTCTGTTAGAGTAGTTTATTATTATTCTACAAAGTCTTCAATTATACTAAACAAAACTCATAATATGCTAAACACAACAGTGTTAGGAAAATAGAGTATACTACATGATTTATCGTTCCAACAAAGAACACAAGATGAAAATTTTGTCATTATTAGTGAAAATATAAATATATCAAAGTAGACAAGTCATATCTTGATGTTAATAATAAGAAAGAGCTTGATTATTAAAAAAACAATTTTTTTACAACCAATCTCGTCAATGTGTATGTTGTTTACATATCGTTATTTGATATATAGTATTGTCAACATCTCTTGGTTTTGTTCATGTCATTGAAACATAAATAGTTTCTTACAATAATTTGGTCAACTACCATGAACTTATTTATCTCAGACTGATATTAATTGAATAAATATAGAATATTAGATTAAATATTCTCTAGAGTTCGGTAATTGATGCATTAATTAATCTAGCTGATTTTATTTTCATAAGAAATAAATATGAGTTTATTTGGTCCTCAACAATTAAAAAAACTCTCTTATCCATCAAATAAGAAATTAGTTTTTGAAAAAATGACAAACAGGAGATCATCCATTAAGTCAATTTCAACTCCAATTTAGATTCACAACTAATGCCAATGAATCTTAGAAATTTAATGCAAACAGATTATGATCAACATGTTTGGTATAGAGTCGTTAATAGAATTCTACTTCACTAATGATCAATAAAGTTATATCACTTCAAGATGGATCAATAGGAAGTTCAAATCTTTAGCAACTTATTCAATTAACATTCTATTATTGAAGAAGCTATGATAAAACAAAATAAAGCATTGATCACTTGCACAAGTAGCATTGTCTTCTACTATGCAAGACAAATACCTTTGAACATGTATGCTAGCAAGATCAACAATAGAGAAATTAAAGCAAGAATGAAATTCAATAATCTACTCATCAAGTATATATAGTATTTTGTGAAAGTACTGTACTTTAGGACCATAAATGGATCTACAAAAGATCCACAAGAGTGATTGGATGCTTGCTTAACAATCTATCAAAAAACTAGACACAAAAAAGTTGATCTAGATTGGCAATTTAACAAACAACAAGCATTAAAAATCAAAAGCATTGATAAACATTGAAATCCGAGCCCACACGTGTGTACTACAGGCTGTAGTACGGCCTTCAACCTGAGAAACAAGTAGAAATTGATTTGGTTTCATTTGGATCATAAAAACTCAATGTACATAGTGAACTAGCTTGAGATTGCCAATGAGCTCCAAAAATTTTCTATCTTCTCACTATGGAGAGAGGGAATACATAGCAAATTCGACTTCCTTCTTGAAGTTAGGTGGATTTCCAGCATGTAATAAGGAAGTTAACTCACTCTCCTTGACCTAAAATGAAACCCTAGTCTATTTCCTAGAGTTATGCTTGGTAGGTAGCTAGTTGGTCAAATTTTCACCTTAAACTTAGGTGTAGGTCCTATAAAGTAGGGATGACCACCAAATAGACATGACCAACTCTCTTGACTTGACCTAACTTACATTAGGATGGGTTTCCATGTGGCATCATGGCCTCACATGTGTAAGACCCACTTGTGTACACAATTTACACTATTCTACATGGATTTTGATCAAGCTAGATTTGCCAATTTTTGGCAATTCTTCACATATTTCTCTTGCAAATGGTAGTGCATCATTGAAAAAGCTCTATGTCTACCTATAATGATGTGCTTGTTGAAATAACAAATGAGAAATTGACACATGTAGAGTTGCTGATATGAAACACTACAACTAAAAAATAGTAATTCAATACAAAGGTGCTACATAATTCTACGCTTAGTGATGTAAACCAATGAACCACTACCACATGAGCATACATGGGTAGATAGTGTTCAATTAGACTATCTGGATCCCAAAGCTAGGATTGATCTAAGTTAGGTCGATTAGATCTAGGTAATTAGTCAGGTAGATCTTAGACTAGCTAGTCTGTTTAGATCAGTTAGGATAGACTTAGTGTTAATTTAATCTTAGCGTAACCGACCATTATCCATAGAGTAGCGTAACTGATCGTGATCCATAGAATAGTGTAATTAGGATTAGATTACCTCCTTAATTAGATAGTTAGAAAAATTAGAAAATTATAATGTAGGTTAAACTAGATAAGTCTAAATTAGGCATGTAGCTTAAGTTAGCAGTCTTAGATAAATTAGGCTTAGCATCCGATTAGATCAATGCTTTTGTGATGTCTTCATGTATGCTTGCTAATGTCTTCGCTTGTTGACTATAACTGCCATTGCATTATGTAGGAATAGATAGAGACCATTGATGATCATCATATCATCTTACAATCTATTCCATTTAAAATATCCCAGTGCCAACATCGATCTCAAAGATTTGAGCAACTAATCCAATAGTTGCGCTTTCTATGTTTTCCTAGCTAGCATCAAAGCTGCCTCCATGAACAATATCAAGATCATCCTTTGAGAATACACCTAAAATGCAAACTCCAAAGTCACCATCAAGTCCCTTCACATTGAGTGACATGCCAATATCCCCTCTAGTAACCCGTAAGATCTTCCATGGATCCATCCATATAATCCATACTAGAATCTACAATCATGATGTAATACTGATGTGGAAAATTAACTTGAATTACCCAAAATACATAGATAAAGTGTATCTCCATTATGACAAACTTGATACCCAGCTCCACAACTATAATGACTTAAGTTGAATCGACTTATTAAATGTAAGACCCGCAATCTTCATAGTTACCACTCTCCAAGAGTCTTCAAAGTGTGAGTACTAATTCATTCTTCATCTCCCGTGTGTCCCACACATCATCCAATGCAAGTTCGCTATTTAGCTCAGTGTCAACATAGAAAAAGCCATAAAAAAACTACTATACAGGCTAATTTTCCTATGTGTGGAGTAAACTAGATAAACTATAAATCCAAGTTAATTGTACAATTAAAAACAATATTGCATTTGAAGTGTATATTGAATCAATTTCTAACAATCTCAACTCAACATAGCCTAAAATGTTTAGATGAAGCCAAGTAGCTCTTTATGAAATACAAAAATATATTTGCTTGGAACTAAGGTGAGTTACAAAAGATCCAAAAGGACCAAAAGGATGTAGAAAGAGTTCATGGAGAATCAAAAGCTAGTGAAATTGGTCTTTGTTTATGCAGTTGATTAGAACCTCCAGTTGAGTCCAATTGTCATTATTCCAAGGAAGAATGATAATATATAACTAGCCATGATGTAAACTCATTCACTATCAATGATCATGTTCTTTTGTTACTTATCGAACATATATTAGATGATGTCGCTAGCCATGAATTATACAGATTTTTTGAGACTTCAATGGTTACAATTAGATCCAAATCTTAGCAAAGGATTAGGAGAAAACAACATTCATAACTGAATGGGCCCCCTACACTTATAAAGTGACGTCTTTCAAGTCAACCAATGCATTGATAGCTTTCTAGAAGGTCATGAACAAAGCCTTTAATGATTAGCTAGATAAGTTTATGATAGCTATATTTACAAAGCTGAGAACCATCACTTAAATGATCTTGAAAAATGTTTCCAAAGACATTATGAATATGAAATGAATTTGAATCCTAAAAGCTGCACGTTTGGCTTAAAAAAAGAGCATTGCATTGGTGGGACAATAATATTTTATGAGGGATTAGCTATTGATTCTGTAGGGTGTCGAGTGTAGTATGAGTCCAATCGCTGGGAGCGCAACCTCGCCTTCACCTGCATAGCATGAAGAGAGAGAGAAGAGAAGAATGGAGAGAATGCCTAGGTTGAGAGAGGCTTTGGAGGCCCGAGCACCTTCCCAAAGCTATCCACACCCAGAGAGAGAGAGAGAGAGAGAGAGAGAGAGAGAGAGAGAGAGAGAGAGAGAGAGAGAGAGAGAGAGAGAGAGAGAGAGAGAGAGAGAGAGAGAGAGAGAGAGAGAGAGAGAGAGAGAGAGAGAGAGAGAGAGAGAGAGAGAGAGAGAGAGAGAGAGAGAGAGAGAGAGAGAGAGAGAGCACCAGAGTTTCCTCCTAAAATTGAGAATGTCAAATGAGTACAAATGCCAATTGACTTGGAGAGCGTGAAGCTATCAATTGTTAGATGGCACATTCTACAAAAAGGAGACATGATGATATACTACAGTGATGTTTAAACTCTACCGAGTTATCTATCAATAAAATCCGCACATGCTAGATTGGATGGGGGCCATTTTGCCATAGATATAACCATTAGGAAGGTTTTACAATCTTGATTTAGGTGACCAACAATATGGAAGGATATCATAGATTATTGTGAAACGTATGACAATTGTCAATGATAAGGATGACTTGCTTCTTCCATGGATTTTCCATTAATGCACTTGCAACCAGTTGAACCATTTCAACATTGGGGATTATTCATTGGTAAAATATCTCTAACTTCCTTGTAAGACCACAACTATATCCTGGTGGCCATGGATTATGCAACTATAAGGGTAAATGCTAAAGCACTAAAAGATAAATACATTACACAAAATGGTTGAGTTTATCTTTGAAAACATTATCACAAGACTTGAATTCCTGTATGAATTGTATTTTAATGACCCCATTTTGTAAATAATACCATTAAGAAGCTAATGTATGTACTCAGATTGATACACTAAACATCTACATCCTATAATCCTAGAGCCAATGGCCAAGCTAAAGCTATGAAATGGTTGCTTAGAAAACATAATCACAAAGAAGTGCTGCAAAAAGGAGGGACTCGGAAACAATACCTTCCACCAACTTCGTGGGCATATTTAACAAGTTAAAATTGTCAGATCTCATTACAACCAACATAGCTTGAATATTGAATTTAAACCAATGTGAAACATTACTAGTTGGTAGTTGTAGGGCATACATCACTTGAGAACCTACAATGATTTACTGTGTATGGAGTGCTTTAGAAAACCAAAAGATAGCACATGCCAGTTATCACGCAAAGGACACATACTATAGTTAACTATAACTAAATTTGCCTTTAAAAAGGAATGCGGATATTCGTTTCCTTGTGAGAAGGTGATAAATTTCTTGTTAGAGAATGGGCGAGACATATGCATTTTGGTGGGATTTTAAAGAAAAAAAAACTTGTGACAATCACCATAAATTATGATGCAAAATGAGACCTATGTGAAGTGAAGACCCACGATACTCCATACCAAGAACATCACAATCAACATATTTTACCTTTATGCATGACACAATTAAGATAACAATGACAGACTTAAATTTGAAGACACATCAGCCTAGTGTGACCAATTCCACGACCATGGTCACATCACAGTGGTTGAAGAACCAAAAAACTACACATGCCAAAATGAGATTGTTCTGCTTTCACTCCATTTGGTACCAATGTGCAATGTGCAAATGCATATAGCATAAGAGGAATTTTCTTGTATTGGTTGCTCACTTTATTTCCACATAACAAGTTACTTCCTATAGTCTTCATGATTTAGTTTTTATATCTAGCTTATACGTTTAGTGCATCACCTGAGACCGTGAGATTTTAACTCTAAAATATGACCAATGTGAAAAGTGAGAAAAGAATGTTTGCAAGAATTTTATTATCAGTAATCACAAGATGACATCAAGAGAGAACAGTTTTCCAAAGAATCTATTTCCTATAATTTTCAAACTCAATTTTAACTTCATCGTTAAATCTCTTGAGCCCAATTAGGACATTCCCAAATGATCCACCCTTGTGGACCATAAAGGTCCATTACCTGAGAACATGATATTTGGCTCATTGACCCAGAAGAGTGTAACACACACACACTCTCTCTCTCTCTCTCTCTCTCTCTCAATAGAATCAAAACTTTTGCTACAAATTACTTGAATGGTCGACACAATACAAAGTAGTTATTTATTATATGCATGCAACAAAAATGTTGAAGGTTGTATTCTCTTATTGGCTCAATCCTTTGTTGAAGGTCACTTCAATTTCACTTTCTATAAGTTGGTTGAATTTACAAAAGTGGTTGCATCTTGTTCATAACTATTATGAGCTACAATCTAGCTAGAATATATTCCATGTCCCTTTTATTTTGCTTTCAATAATTTAATTGAATTCACAAAAGTGGTTGCATCTTGGTCACATATTTTCGAGCTACAATTTAGCTAGATGGTATTCCCATGTCCAATCTTACTATATTTTTCAGAATGAACTTCCTACTTAGTGATTGAATTGTTTTTAGCAAAATTAGTGAAGGTTTTACTTAGGCATGTGGATGAAGCTTTACTAGGATAAAGTGTAATCCTTTTGACAAAAAATTATTCAACATAGATTTACGCAGGTGATAATAGGCTAACATACTCATTCTATTGTATAGGTACACAAACCTAGGGCCTATGATAATAGCTCATCTTATGATGCTTTGATTGAGTCTAGTCAATTATCACATCATGTACAACATAAGACAAAAATAGAACATAAGTTGATATTATAGAAATTGTATCATGAATATATCCATGGACTATAAAATAACATAGTCAATGTACGTTAATATGCTCATTCCTCATTCTAGCATCATAAAACTTGAAAATCATGTACATGATTAAACAAGTCTAATCAAAAGTCGAAGATCTATGAATATGAAAAACATTTGATACAATATAAAGCATGTTGATGAGGTAACAGAATTGTTTGACATAAAGTCCCATATGGTCATAGTCTCTTAACATACCCATACTATTGTATAATTCTATAGACTTAAAGCCTAGATTATTGGCTCTTATTATGCTTTGATCGAGTCTAGACAATTATGTATCACATCACGTACAAGATAAGACAAAAGCTGATGGCATACTAATCACATCATGAAAATATCTATGCATTATGAAGTAAGGGAGTCCATGTATATCAATAAGCTCGTTCCTCATTCTAATGTCATAAAATTTGCTAACCATGTACATGATCAAACAAGTCCAATCAAAGTCGAAGGTATATAAATTCCAATATGAAAACATTAATACAACATATAGCAAGGGGGTGTACATCAATAACATCATTCAGCATTCTAAAATCATAAAATTTGCAGCCATAATATGTCTAGTGACATACGTAATTTACATGAGCTCATATGCCATTACCTATGATAAGATACAACTTACACATCAATCTTTATGACTTCATACACCTTTTCTATAGCTGCCAACCAAAGTGGAAGAAAGACAACTGGGCTGAAAACATTGTGCGCGAAATAAATATGACTTGATTGTATATTAGAAGCTAAAAGAATAGAACTACTTAGAGACGAATAATCCTAGTAAATCATAATTTTTTTTATCACATGCAAAGTAGGCACACACATGTGAGCACATGGTTGCACATTACTTGCTTATAATTGAATTAGAGCTACAATTGCTAATTCACCATCTACATTGTGCAAATTTCTTAGCTACTTATATTTTTTCTTTCAAAAAAAGGAACCCAAAAAAAATTCACTAGGTGGAAGAACGTATGTGTTTTATAATATGAAAAGAAGATGATTTTTTTGGTTTATTTTGGGAGAATCAACCATTACAACAAAATTGCTACATAGTCAACTTTTTAACAAATGATAAACTAAGAGAAAATCCTTGCCTATAGGCATTACTTTTTTGAATTTACATATAAGTCATTGTTATAATTTTTTTTTTTAAATCAATCCAAATGTTTTCACACTTAACCAACCAAATTGTAGATCTATTTAGTGGTAGTGACACTACCATCATCTGGATTGACTAGAAGACTAGGCATTTGCATGACATTAAAATTAAATTTAAATTCAATTGAATGCATAGGGATGCGGTTAATTTGTTATGTCTAAATTAGTGAGGAAGAAGTTAGTATTATAACATTATGTAGATAACCTGAACCTTCAATAGAAGATGTCAAAATATCATATAAAATAGTAACAATAGAGATAGAAAAAAAATAAAGATTAAAATTGGACACATAGTGAGCCAACAAAAACTTCCACTAAAAAAAAAATGGACTTTTTGTAACAATGTATCATGCATAACTTAGGACTACGTTGCATGGACATAGAGTGACAAGTTTGAGATCATCTTCTATGGTCGGTTTGGTTACCTACATATGGTGTCATTGTTGGAAATTAGTCCAGAAAAATGCAACAAACTATGAAGTTCAAGTTGTCTTCGATATCTTTTAACTCAGTATATAGTACAAATTAATAGGCGCCTATGACAATCATGCTTACAATTCATCTCAGGTGTTTTCTGAAAACCATGGAATTGTAATGATATGTAGTTAAAAAAAAATAGCAAAAGCAAAACTAAGGTTCATGCATTTAAAAAATATATATAACTCATCGTACTTCATCAACTATATCATTCATATGTGTAAGGGTCACTTTGACAGATGTGGATTAGAACTAGTTGCTTTATTTATAGAAGAAGATTACAAGATGACAATGCATCAGAATTATATATAAAAGTGTGCTCAAGAGGGCATCACTCTTCTGTTCTTGATATTGACCATCTCTCACTATCGCTCTATTGTGAAGTACTCTTTTAAGAGTTTTAAAAATGTTTATGTATATATATGTCACCATAACCACAATATGAAGCTATTGAAGCACGATCATGAAGCTCGAATAGTAGACTAAAGTTTTGGTTGCTAGTTTGGAGTCTTGTGCTCCTTTTTGTGTGACCTACTTTGAATGTATAGTATACATATTGTACATAAGGATGCTAGTACAAAGTGACTACTGTCAGAAAACTAAGAACATTTTGAACTAGTATATCCTAAAATGACCACTAATATCATAATCATGAATTTGATAGGACACAATTTCATCGGTTTACAATCAAAATCATGGAATGATGTATAGACAATCTACTAAAACATCCAACTCTTATCATCAACAACATATTTAGATACATCTTCAGTCATATCTTACAAAATGACTAATTACATCCCCCTTTAGTTTTAGATAATGCAACCTTGTACTTTTAAGCACGTTTTGAAGTACTTAAAAAGGCCACTCCATATTGTAGGGTGTCATGCAAATATATAACATATTGTCCCCAAAATATGGCTTGGTTGGTAGACTCTCTATTTATGTTTGGAGTTGGATGCCTATTAGGTTCCCGTGGACCTCTTGGTTTACACCAGAACTAATGGGATTTGTACTCGATTGTCAAAGGGCCTCAAGTTTGAAATGCCATTAATGGCAATTATTGTACTATAATGTGCATATAAGTAAACATTCTTCGTCGTCACCCAATTGCTTAGTCACATTAGAACTTTCTTTTGGCAGGATCTTTGTGTGCATCCACTGATTATAAAATTAGTTGTTTTTCTTAAGAGATATGAGAAGCAAAAGGACATGTGTTCCTTTGACAAGTGATACCTATCACCTTATATGAGCTTAGAGACACACAATCTCACCTCCAGGAGGTTTGTGCCTGGTCCAAGCATACTCGTCACGAGTCAAAATTGGCCAAAGTTAGTGGTTGTGAGTGATTCTCTACGTAGTTTCTTTCCTACATAAGCACATGAGAAATGCTTTGGTTCTCCTATTATATGTTCATTGGTGGAAAAAAAGTATGCATGCTTATTTGATTGGATAGAAAATTCTTGCCACATGTCAGTTGGTGAAGCTTTCAAATTGTCATGAAGTGGTGATTGCTATAGGATGAGAACCGTGTATGTGCAGTTGGGATGAAAAGCCCGTTATTGCTTGATGTGCTTATGACAAAAGATGCACCCACGTAGCGTTTGAGAAACCTCCCTCAAATTTCCTTGCAATAATATCCTACATAAGGATGTCAAATTTTTTAAAATTGTTGAATTCTAGAGCCTCAACTAGAAAATGTTCCTTAAAATTACCGCAACTATTATAAAGGTCGTCGTTAATTATAGTAGCTAGTCTGTTAAAAATAAGCAACTCATCAGTGAAACTATCTCCTTGGGCCTGAGCTTGCCTAAACCCATCAAATTCCATGGTGAAGTGTGCTACAAATTTATGAATTAGCCATGTATTATTGGCATACACGTAACTTTTATCAAGAGTGCGGCGTAACTTTTATCAAGAGTGCGGCAAAAAGTTGGGCATCTACAAGATAGAAGATCGTAATTCCAAAGAAACATTTGTGGTCCATCGTAGCACAATAGAGTTGTTGACTGCAACCGGCAAGGTGCAGGCTCGACTCCCAACTGCTGCGTAGTGACATCTTAGGAGCTTGCTCCTCTTGGCGCTGCAAGGTCGTATATGTATAACCACCACGAGTTGTGAAACTATGTATACAAAAAAAAAAAAACATTTGTGGGTTCTTAATTTATTATAATGAGCTACATGTGAAGGCCATGTATTGTACAACCTAAGGTCAAGAATAATACAAATATTACACTCGCTTAGTAAGTTTCCCTTACAAAAAAATGAAATAAAAAGGTATCGATTTTTAGGAAGTCAACGTCCTTCAAAAGATGTACAGAATCGAGAGAAAAGTTGTCGATGTGATTTTGGGACTATGCCAACTTTACGAGCACTTCACCAAACTTGTTGGTGAGCACCCAAAAATATTGGTGGAACTAAGACCCCTAAGGGGCTTAGGTCCTCTAGGCCCTACTCTTTAATTGTCCAGGGCCCCCCAAAACCGCCCTCCCCCCCAAGGGACCACCCCCTTGGGCGGAGGTGAATGAGGACGTCGAGTTGCGCGTCCTTTGATAGCGGCTGCGCATCCATTGGTAGTGACAGCGGTGGCGGTGGCGGTGGCGGTGGCGCAGCCGTTGATTCCGCCACATGCAGTTTCGTCGCATCCGCTTCCCCTGAGTGAGAGAGAGAGAGAGAGAGAGAGAGGTGTGTTCAGGAATATGTCTTTTTGGCGTCTAACGCTTCGGTCAAGGCGTCAGATAGCGTGGTAGCAGCCATAGCTAGGCTCTAAGATGGAGCTCAGCAAGCAATCAATGGCGGAATGAATTGATTCGATCCATAATATTACGAAGAGCGGACAAATTTCTTGAATTTTGCAAGAATTTTCTGTCGGATGCTGAGGGAGGGCTTGATTCTTTTGTGCAAGTGTTCCTGAAACAAGAAGGTCTGAGAGCATCAATTTCGGGCTCACAAGTGTGATGGCATCTGTACTTTTCCTTGGTTTATGAAACCGGCAGCATCTGAGTTTTTGTGAAGAAGCATTCGTTGGAAGCAGTGGATGGGATCGGAACATCTGCGCCAAGATATGATCCTTTTTCTGCTCTGTGCTTGACATAAGTAGGTACGGGAAAAATCAGCTAGAGCGTAGAGTTGGTTGCTTTTTGTTTGTCTGATGGAGCGTATTATGAAGGGGAACTATGTTTGGCTTGGATCTTAAATTTCCAAGAAAGGGCGGAAAAGTGCTCAAGAGAATTGAACTAGCGAAAATGGAACTAATCATCTGATTCTCTGCGGAACTGATTGTTACAGGCATACAGCGCTTCCTCGCCTGCACAGGTCTACAGTGGGTAAACTTTTCAGTGGTGTGCCATTGGAGTCTGCATCAGAAATCTACGTGGCCGTTTTCACTCTTTTGGAATCTATGAGACATTATGCAGAGTCTAGACTCTATCAAAAAATAAGAAAAGTGTGCAGAGTCTATAATAGAAGAGGAAAAGACTGACAAGATACGCGAATTCTCGCTATTTGAGCAACAGCCATTCGGAACATCACCTTTTTGCCTGCAATAAAGGACCTAGGTAGAAAGGCGGGACTATCTCGGTTTTGGCTTATGCAAATTATATTCAGACTCTATTTTTAGTCTGTGAATGAACTAGAGCAAGAACGATACAATTACAATAAAGTAAAACGGCATACTTTTCTCGATTTTTCTGCTTTTCTCCCTTTCCATTTGGTTCTAGCTCCATCGTTAACTTTGCAAACTCGTAGCAGATACTTTCACATTTCTCTGCTATTTCACAGCTTAATTGGTGCTTAAGAGTTGCATTTCTGTATTTTTGTATACTGTGTTTTAGTCAATGTCTGAACAGAAAACCGTAGATGTATGTCTCAGAAGCTACATTGAAGAAGCAGAAATTAACTAGGCAGCCTATGCTGACATCTAGACCTTTTCATGCAGCATAAACCATAACATCATTTGAAGCTAAAATCTGACAGAGCCATGGTAACCGTTCAAGTATCTAAGACGAACGACCCGAATGAAGTATGGCTACAAAAAGTGCAGCAGCTGGCTTCAGCTACAAAGTCAGAAGCTTATGGGGTCAAGTGCTTTCAAGGTAGGTGGAAGATGATCAGCAACAGACTAGACAAATTACCTGCTCATTTTACACAGCTGAAGGATTCTCCTGACTTCTCCAAAAATGTTCTATGTGCTGAGCTTTTAGAGTCTATTGTAGCCAGCTTGGAAGAAACCCGAGAACTGGCCAAAGAATGCACTGAATTAACTTACAGGGGTAAGCTGCAGACTCAAAGTAAACTTGATGCTTTAGTAACAAGATTTGACCTTCATCTCCGTGACTGCCAGCTTGTGATCAAGAGCGGCGTCCTTCAAGACAGTACTCCTTCAGGCGTATCCTCAGGATCTACTAAAGAAGCAGTGAAATGGACTGTGAAGGACTTACTTGCTCGGCTGCAGATCGGAAGCACGAATTCAAAGCTAAAGGCTCTAATAGCCTTGGTTAATCTGATGCAAGAGGATGACAAGAAGGCCTTGGTAGTCGCCGGCCAAGGTGGTATTTCAGTCTTAGTTCAGCTGTTGAATAAGAGTGCGGTGGCTCTGAGAGAGAAGGCAGCGGCAGCAATTTGCAAATTGGCTGCAATTGATAGCCTTGAGTACAGGGCCGTGATGGAAGGCGCTCTTCCTTCACTTGTCAGGATTCTTGAGACTGGAAGCTCTGATGCGAGTGAAAATGCCGTTCTAGCTTTGCAGTGCATGACTCGTTCCTCAGAAAACGCTTGCTCTGTGGCATCACATGGTGGAGTACATGCGTTGTTGGAAACTTGTAGGAGTGGCACCCCCGGCGCCCAGGCAGCTGCGGCAGGTGCTCTGTGGAACCTTTCCAATTTTGCTGAGCTCAGACATGGCATGGTTGAAGAAGGTTCAATTCCCATTCTCTTGCACCTGGTATGCTCTGGCACTGTTTCTGCCCAGGAGAATGCTGTTGGAACCCTGCAAAATCTCTCTCAGAATGATGAAAGAGCAAGGCAGCTAATTGTGAGAGAGGATGGTGCACAACCTCTGCTCAGATTCTTGGATATAGCGCCATCTCAAGCAGCTAAAGAGCTTGGTATAGGAATTCTAAGAAATCTTTCTATTTCAGAAGCAAATGTGCCAGCCCTGATTCTCGCGGGAATTTTACCACGTTTGGCTTT
Source organism: Diphasiastrum complanatum (assembly GCA_029204225.1). Lineage (NCBI taxonomy): Eukaryota > Viridiplantae > Streptophyta > Lycopodiopsida > Lycopodiales > Lycopodiaceae > Diphasiastrum > Diphasiastrum complanatum. Next base: position 35,457,556 of record CM055094.1, read on the forward strand.
TTTATTGGCAAGTGAACCGTCTAAGGTCCAGCAAACAGCTGCAGCTGCATTGTGTCATCTTTCTACTTCAACAGAAGCTAAAAAAGCCATTGGAGAGGCCGGTTGCATTTCACCCCTTGTGACAATGTTGGATGGAAAGACGAGCATAGTACAGGAATATGCAGCACAAGCTTTGTCGAGCCTGCTTGTTGTAGAGAGTAATCGCAGACTGTTTCTTGTTGAAGAGAATGCCATTTCTGGACTAGTTCGATTGCTGGAATCCACGGATCAGATTGTCACAAGGCAGTTTGTAATGTCTGCACTTTTTGCTCTGGCAGAAAGTGGGAGGTGCAGAAAGCAGATGATTTCTGCTGGAGCATGCTATCTTTTAGGTAGACTTGCTGATGCTGAGGTTCCTGGTGCCAAGAAACTCCTCAACCGTTTGGAAAGTGGAAAGCTTCGCAACATGTTGAAAAAGCTAGACCTCTGAATCATGCAGCCTTTAATTACCACTTGAAGTGAAAAGAAAATCAACTTGTATCATTTATCTAATCGCTTGACATCACCGAATTTGAACATGGTGTTGCAACAGGCGTATTGCCAGAGGTAACATATTGAAAAACCCACTGCGATACATATAGTTTGCTCTTGGGAAATTTTGTAACCTAAATCCAGAAAGGGCTTTAGTTTGATGCTTACCTGCTTTAGATATACGAGCCCTTGTAAAACAAAGCAACTGATAGATGATGTACAGAGTCCCACTTATATAGAGGATGTGGCCCTCAATACAATCTAAACTGAGGTACTTGTTGCATTTGTAGATTCTATAGTCATGTATGAAAATATGTCCCTTTGTCAGAAACGAACGATCAAATAATAACTTGTTCCCTTCTTCGACATTTCTGCAATTGACTAACCTTTATTGTCCTTTTGCTGTGTTGGATATATCTGGATATATGGAAAGCTCTCTCTCTCTCTCTCTCTCTCTCTCTATATATATATATATATATATATGGCTGTTCCACTCTCTTCAGCAATCTGAGAGAGCAATTCCATTTTGGAATAATATGTTCTAAGATATAATAGAGCAGTGTATTGTTTGAAGGTAATACTCATGAAACTTTACGATTCTTTCCAGCTCTTTCTGGATGTCACTTTATTCTCTGGATCTCCCATGCGTTTGCAATTGTCACTTTTGAGACTAATGCTTAGAATGGATTATCTGCTTTCCTTTGCGATGTCTCCGGTCTGACCAACTAGTCAAGTTGGTTCATATCTTAGCTGTGAATTGTTAAGTTTGGGGTTGCCAGGAAATTTATGTTTTTTTGGTTATGTTCTTGAAAGCAATGAGGTAAATCGCTGGCACCGAGCTTGCAAGTTTAATTCTCCAACCCGGTTTTAGAGAAAGGTTTATGGAACCGTTCCCATTCATCCAATGCTGCAACAGTCTGCCAACTTTCTGCAAAGTTGGCAAGATAGTGAAAATGTACAGCAATAGAGCTTTAAGTTTATTGATATTGAAACTTGAAGTCCTTGAAGGACGATCACTTCCCCTTGCTTCTGCAGGCATGGATGGTGCCGTGCAACAATCAGGCGCATCATTAAGTAGTGATTTTTTCTGTGCAAAAGAGGCAAATATTTTCTAACTCTAATTCGTAATGGCATGAACTGAAACCATATTATAACTCTGTGTGCCACAATCACGCACATCATGAAATAGTGATTATTTCTGTATTTAAGGGGCAAATCTTCTCTAACTGTAATTCCTGATGGCATAATCAACTGAAACCATATCTCATCTCAAGTTCTAGAAATTCTTCAACAGTGACATTCAGCATGCACATATCACGGTAACACTTTTGAAAACTCGCAATCACTTGCTGTTTTATGAATGATCGTAAATCGTGTATACAAGTTAACATGTACACGTTATTTATTCCTGTCAGACGAAGAAGTTTTAACTTGTTTTATTGGATCCCTAGTAAATCATCTGAGAAGAACATGTTGCTTTAAACTGAAGATGATTAGTCCATGAATTACATGAGGTTCAAGAATTGCTTTTGTAAATGAAACTAATCTACCGATCTTTAAGTTTTGAGGAGACAAGGAAATTTTCCTCGAGAGAGTGAGTGTATGCATCATTCGTCTCCTCAACACAGAAAGGGCTACAAAGACATACATGCATTACTATAGGCAAAAGTAAGAGTTGATGCATCTTCTTAAGACATGGAAAATATTTGCAACAGAATTATCTGGTAACTCTATTCCTGCAGAATTTTGGTACAAAAGGTAGACATGGCATTTTCTCTCTGGCCTTTTTTGTATATTTATAGTAGTCTCCTGCGCCAGTCAGGTATGCTGTTTCAGTCAACTCGTTATCGTCTTTGGTTCTTACCTCTCGGAATTAGCTTAGATGAAATTTGTGTGCTAGTTTGATAAGTCTTGGTTGGCTTTTGCAGATCTTGTCACAGCTTCTGTTGTTATTGATTAAACAATGATAGAAATATCCAACACCTGTGTTTCCATTTAGCAGCCAGCATGATATCCTAATGTTCACCTTCAGATTCTGTTAATTAGTTTGTCTTCACTTTAGGTTGAATTTTAATGGCTGTGAAGTTTAAGAGGTTGCATCGTGTGAGGGTGAGCATCTTATCTGAAAAAGAGGATGCAACATCTTATTCTGTATCTGCATTATCTGTTGGAAAATTGATCAATTAATTTTGATTCTCAAGTTGCACACACTGTCAAATGTGGCCCTTGATGACATGCTTCAGGCATGCTATGAATCTGCAAAGTTTGGTGTCCCGTAATCCTGAGCATGATCAACAATTGTTCTGGAAGATGAGAGGTCTTTTACACATTTGGAGAAACTTCGGATGCTCTATCAATCATTCAACGCTACAAAATTGAAATCATTTCAATCCAGCATTACACTTTTTGGACGATACATGCCATTCTGTACACCTTGCCTTGAAACATTTTTGCAGATTGTTGACATTGCAAGGGAGACTGGGGCCCATTACGTGTAGGACATTCAACTGAATGTATTGCATCTTTGCTGAAATAGTAATCTGGCAAAACAATTTCTGAATAGTGGGCATATGACGAGTTCTATGCTTAATGACTCGGAGCCTGGCCAAAAAACCATTTGTGAGTGAGTTAACTGATGGACTCCAGTTCATTGATTATCTTAATAATCAAAATCATGTGATCAAATTCGTGTTTTCCCTGAAAAGTTGTCATTATAAAAGCAACCAAAGTTCCTGTGTAGATACACATTTTTTTGTTGAAACATTCAGCACCATTAGAAAAACCTTAGTCATTATCTTATTATGACAGTCTATGAATTCATGCTTGTTGCAAGGGATTCTTATGTCTCATCCTGGATCACCCAAATCTATTCAAAACTGCCTACCTCAAACTTGAGAAAGGAAACATGAGATTGTACTGTGATCTCTTTAGGTTCAATAATCTAGTCATAGAATAAAATTTTCCATGTAGATCGATGCCCAGCCATGAAATAAATTGCTTCTTGCTCAAGTGATCCATAAGTATCCTAACATCCAAGATACGCATACCCTCTGTCCAAAAACCTGATGTAAACTTGGTATCCCGATCAGTAAGTTCTCTCTCTAAATTCTTCCTCTAAAATTGGTGAATCAAAGGCCTATCTCTAGAAGGTGAATGAGTGTTGAATATTATACGGACACAAGAAATTTTGAATATGGATGGGAGTTTTCAAGCTAGGATTCACACAACCATGTAGATTATTTGAAACTAAATTCTTTGATCCGAGCCAAAATATCAAACCCTAGTTTGTGTCTACTCAAATCTTACATATATCAACGATCAAGATTGAGTTTGGGGACCACCATTACCCAGGGCGTAGTAATGGGATGTCATTTTTTTTCCACAAATATGATTAGCTGTGATTTTCAGCCCTCAAAATAGAAAGACCTCATAGATGGAATCTTGAAAATACATAAGCTTCACAGATGGAATCTTGAAAATATGTAGCCCTTGAATCATTAACGGAATGTTGAAATTATGTCCATAATTTATTTGTCTTTTTAAAATTTCCATGACACATGATTTATGATAATGGTTGTTCTGGGGCCCATTTCAAGGATATAATGGCAAGGCTTCTTGTCAAAGTCATGGTGCTGTAAAGCTATCTTCATAAGCTTTACTTCCGGCGCCACTGGCGCCAGCATTGTCCCCGGCGCCGGCGCCGCTCCCGGCGCCACTGTGACCAGAATCCAGCCGACGCCAAGTTCCTATGGCTGAAAATCTTTGATCGGTTCTAGCGTAGTCCAGAGAGCTCAGATCGATGTGCAATCACCTCACACGATCTAGGCATGATTAAAGGAAGCTTGGGGATCAATAAAATCTAGAGAGAGAAAATGACTTTCTAGAAAGAGAAAATCCTAGAGAGAGAAAAACGTGCTTTACCAGGGGGGTGCCGAATCACACCAATACTATAGGGGAGTGCGGGTTGCGACTCAGGGCGAGCTCCAACCAAGTCTCAGCCTCCCTTGCTGGAATGTTGTCATGGCTCTCGCCTTGGCATGCTAGCGCCCCGGAGACTAGGGTCGGTCACACACTTGAAATGTAACCTTCTCAGATTTATCAATAAAGTGGGATTTTCCTCAAACTGACTCTGATTACCTTCTGGGTTTCAGTGTTCGGTAAAAGCGCCAGTTGTAAGGCTGCTTTCAAAATTTTTAAGTTGGCACATAGCTGAGGGTCGTATCGCGGGACGCCAGCGGTATGCCGTCGGGACCATTCGGTCCGCGGCGCCAGCGGTATGCTGTCGGGACCATTTGGTCCAGGAACTGGTTGTCTCCATATATGTCGCGACTTGTGGTTCTGAGTGTTCCTTGCATGAACGTGAATGGGTTAAGCTCTTGGGGAACGGGCTCTAACCTGTCGGCTAAGTTGGATGGCTTGCTTGTGTGGAAGTTACCTGTTTATGGCTGTCCGGTCTAGCGTGGCACCAGGTTGGCCTCCAGCGCTCGTGACGAAGCTTTCAGTTGGTTAAGTCTGAGTTGGTTGGCTTGCTTGGAATGGATGTTACTCGTTTGTAACGAAGCTTCGAGTTGGTCAAGTTTGATGTATGTCGGGTGGCTTGCTTGGAGGGAAGTCACCCACATCGGGACCCTCAATCTGGCATGGCGCCAGGTTGGATCTCAGTGTTGGTTTTCGGAACTTCAAGTTGGTTAAGTCTGATCGTTGTTGGCGAGTTGGCTGCTTGTAAGAGTTGAAGGCTGGGAAGCTAAGTCGTGGTTCCCAGCTCCCTTTGGGATGCCTGCGCTACACATGGTAAGGTAGAACTAGATTCCATTGAAAAAAATTGTCGTGAATTTACGACCTATTTGTATGTTGTGAGATAGTTTGTTTGAGCAAATTCAAAATAAATGATTCTTTCCTACCTAAAACAAAAATGGATCATTCTCTTTGAAAACAATTCAAAATTATTATCAAAGTCGTTTCTTAGGCAAATGTATTTGTTGCAAAATAGTGTCTAAAAAAGTTCGAAGAATAGAGCTAATCTCCTTAATTGCCAAAAACAAAAATAGATAATTTCCATTTGAAATGGATTCTAAATTTTGAGATCAAAGTCACTGCACAAACAAATGCATCTACTACAAAATGGTTTGTTTAAGAAATTTTACGAAAGAAAAGAAATTTTCTTATTTGCCAACAATGAAAATGGACCATTCTTGGTTGAAGTAGATTCCAACAGTGAAATTGAAGTTGCTACTCAAACAAGTGTCAATATGTCTAAGAAAATGTGAAAAAGAAAAAGATTTTTTTTTTTTCAAAACAAAGAAGGACCATTCCAACTTCCAAGTGGAAAGGGAATGTAAATCCAAGATTGAAGTTACTCTTCAAGACATTAATATAATACTTTTCTTCATCAAAGAATATGAATATGGTGTGTTTGCTACAATATAGTTAAAAAAGACAAAGATGTACCAATCCAAGTTGAATTGCATTCTATTTTGAGAACAAAGATGTTGTTCAAACAAAAATATAGCACTTCGTTCAAGAAAAAGAATTTGGATTTAATGCACGTGGTGCAAAAAGTCTATCTAGCTAATGTCATTTATTGGCACAGAGACACTGTCGACCCCATGCCACTGAAAAGTTGACAAGTGGCTATTGTAAAGTTTAGGCAGGGGTATTGTTGATATGATGCCCAACACAAATTTTAGACTTTGGCAATTTTTTTTTTCGAACGATCATTTTGAGAGAGAGAGAGAGAGAGAGAGAGAGAGAGAGAGAGAGAGAGAGAGAGAGAGAGAGAGAGAGAGAGAGAGAGAGAGAGAGAGAGAGAGAGAGAGAGAGAGAGAGAGAGAGATTTGATGTCCACCATGCACTTTAGAAAAGCTGTGCTACTTGCTACACAAATTTGTTCCAAAAAGATGCGCTTCCTTTACTTGATGCACAAATTTGTTTAATCCTCATTTCATTTCATTTCATAACAAATAGGATTTGTATATCCTCTTTCCATTTATTTTTTCTTTTCAATGGATTGAAAGATAGGTATAGATGTTTGGGGCTTAGAGGAACAATTTGTTAGATGGTTTTTGTCATATATAAGAAACATGGTGACTATAAGTCTTGCTACTCTACTTATGCTCAATTGATATCCTTATTGTCATCATCTTAGCAACTGGAAAAATTCTTTAGTATTGCGCATAACTTTGTTTATTTGCATCCTATATATCTCTTCCCTTGAGAAAGATCTTCTAACTCCCAAGTTTCAACATCCATACCATTTGGCTGAGTTATATGAAATAATGCTCTATCATAGCACTTTTACTACTCTGCTAAAAAAACTTATCTGTAATGTTATGCATTATTTGCAATTATGAACAAATGTTTAAACCTGATGGCATTTTTAGTTTAAACTTGATGGCATTTTTCTTTGTATTCACAATGAATGATAAGGCTGACGTAAATGTGGTGTTGTATTGTCCAAATAAGTAAACTACTTGGGAGATATTTCTTACAAATTTTGAACATAGATTGTGTGATGAAAACAAGGTAGCCATTAAGACATGGTATCCTTACAATGGGGTATCCATATGATAAGTCTATTATAGCCATTTGATGGTTACGAAATGCTTGTTACCAATTTTTTTTATGACCTTGATGCAGATTTAAGAAATAATCCGAGCAAGTAGTATCACATGATTAGGCACCGGACAAAATATAACATGTTCAAGAGTGTGTAATTTTTAAGATTTTATAAGCTTGTTTTCTTAGGATAGTACTATTGTTGTCAAAAATTGTAAAAGTTGTGAAAATAGAGGAAAATCACACCACAGTTAGCAGCAAAACATTCAAAATGAAGCACAAATGAATGACATAGTAGTGAGACTGAAATTGCACTTTGATTAATCAACAATGAGTACAATTGCTTGAAGTAATAACTTCAGCTTACAGTCGTTGAGCGTGATAATGCTGGGTATAGAAAAAACTCGAATAATCAAAATGAATTTTCTGATGAAGATTCTAGGATTGATATCCTACAAAATATCTACAACAACTTTTTGTTGCAGTTATTACAATTGCCTCATTACAGTTAATGAATTTACAAAGTGGGCGGACTGTCAACGCAAAGTCGTTGGGTCAGATTTTAGGCCGACAATATCGCAATTTACAAGTATTAAAAAATTATACAATGACTCGAAAATATACACTGACTTGAAAAATATAGAATTTTTTGAGTCGATATAGTATCGAAGAATTCTAGAAAGTTCGATCCTGAATTTTTTGATCTTCTGCTAAAAAATTAGAGCCTTCTTTTTCTAGGTTTTGTACAGCTTTCAAGATGCTCATTACTGAATGGATTTGAGACTGAGCATCAAATTCCAACACTTTAAGGCCGCCTTTATGCCAATCCTCAATGATTTTGAATATTATCGTCAATTTGGTACATTGCAAATGAGGACGAAACCTTTGGACATCTATTTGCAAGACTTCCAAGAAGCTGCTTCGCGATTTGTTAACTGCTTTGACGGAGTTCTCCTTGAGCTGCATTTTATTTTGGGCTTGCCCAAAGATTATCAATTGGAGGTCCGCTGCAATAAGCCATAATCCCTTGAGGATGATGTGCGTTTCACTCAAATTTTTGACGGTACGCACATAATAACCCGCAAAGAGCAACGGAAGCTTGAATCCAAGGACAAACCCTCTTTGGGCCCTTCCTTTAAAAAGGGCAAAGAGAGAGTTATTGATGAAGCTTCCCCTTCGGGAAAGAAAAAGAAGCGCCCTCAGTTGGAGAGAGCTGAGTTTGACAAGGCCAAAAGCGACGGGTTGTGTTTCTCCTGCATGGAGAAGGGGCACCTTTCCAAGGACTGTTCGAACGTATGGTCTTAGATATTCTAAGGCAGGCAAAGCTTTATGCTAAGGAGTCTAAGTGTGAGTTCTTTCAGACAAGGCTCAAGTATGTGGGTCATATCATTTCCGATCGAGGTCTTGAGATCAATTACGATAAAGTCCAAAAAGTTCGTGATTGACCTATTCTAAAAACCATTAGGGAAGTTAAATTATTTTTGGGCTTAACAGGGTTTTTTTTTTTACCAAAAATTCATTAAAGACTATGCCTTAATTGCATTGTCAAATCTTCTTAAGGGAGTGAAGACAGCCAAAAGAAAAACTAAAAAGGGTAATAAGAAGAAAGCAGGAAGGCATTCAAAAATCAATCCACTTGTTACTTGGACATCTCTACTCGTGAATGCTTTCTAAGTGTCTAGGTTGTAGAGCTTGTATGCCTTGTGATCTGGAGAGAAGCCGATAAAAATTGACCTGCTGCTAATCGATCATTGGATCAGATTTTTTTGTAAATCAGCATAGATCTGATTGAAAGCTTTGCATCCAAACACTCTAATAGATTTGAGTGATGGTTTCAATCATGTCCACACATGATAAGGTGTCTTTCCATTTAGGGCCGTTGTAATAAATCAATTTTATAGATAGGCTGCTATAGTAACAGCTTCTATCCAGAATTTCTTTGGAAGAGAGGCATGGGCCAGCATGCTCTTTGCACTTGCAATAAGTGTCTGATTCTTCCTTTGAGCTACACCATTGGACTGAGGCGAGTAGCTGGCTGTGGATTGTTGTAGGTGTATTCCATTGGCTTTGTAAAAAGCTTTGAACTCAGTGGAGATAAATACTCCCCCTTCATCAGAACATAGAGCTTTGATTCTTCTCTGGGTCAAATTTTCTACTGATGTTTTGAACTGCTTGAAGAACTGGAAGGTATTAAATATTTTCTTCAAAAAATAAGTCGTAGTCCTCCGAGAGAAGTCATCAATAAAAGTCAAAAAATAGACAGCTCTCTCCTGTGGAGATGGTCTACATAGGGCCACAAATGTCCATGTGTACAAGATCTAGCAAATTTCTAGAAGTATGGACGGAATCGGAAATGGAAGGACTTCTAGCATGCATGTTGATTATACAACTTTTACATGGAGTATCGAATTTGCTAATTGTGGGCAGATCTTGTACTTAATCTCGTTTTGACATTTGTTGAATACAATTGGAATTGAGGTGGCCCAATCTAAAATGCTAAAGCCTATCAGCTAATTCAGAAGTGGATGTATAAAGAGCTTGACAAATAGAAAAGTTGTAGTGGCTGATTTTATAAAGATTGCCACTCTTTTTTTTGAAAGCTAGAGCTTTCTGAGATTTGTCAAAAATAGTGCAGCCGTTTGTGTGAAATTCTACCATCCGACCCAAATTTGTGATTCTGCTAACTGAGAGCAAAGTTTTGGTCAGATTTGGAACATGGAGATGGTCAGCAACTTGACTTCACCTCTCTGAAATTCAATCCTGACTGTTCTTTCACCCTCAATAGAATGAGTTGAGTTATCTCCAAGCTGCACAATTTGAGAGTTGGTGTACGATTTGTAATCTTTGAGCCAATCCTTGTGGTGAGTCATATGCTGAGTTGCTCCCAAGTCTAGGTACCAAGAATCGATATCCTGATGTTCTCTGACATTGGTCAAGAAGGTCGCTTCATCTTCATCTTATTGCTGGATTGAAAAACCGGCTGAATCAGAATTTGCTTATTGTTGGAACTGTAATTTCTTCTCATTGTTGAATTTTAAAGTTCTGCAGTCCCTGATAAGATGGCCAGTTCTCTTATAATATTTGCAGAATAGGTTCTACTTTGATTGGAATGATGAAAAATCCAAATTCGACACTGGACCAAAATTCGATCCTAAGCCAAAATTCGATCTAGAGTGAAAATCCAATCTAGATTGCATGTTGCTCATTTTGTCAGGATATTCTGACTGTGTAGATCTATTTGATCTAAACTTCTGATTTCTTTTCGAATATAGAGCTTGAGTATCCGACCTTGAGCCTGAGGAGGTTGCAGATCTTTTGACTTCGTCTTGTAGGAGCATTGAAATTACTTTTTAAAGAGTGAGGTGCTCTTGGGTCGAAATTGCTAAGACCCAATTTTCATAGGCTCGATAATAGAGTAGACTCGATAATAGAGTCATAACAACATCGGTATCTGCCAGTTGCAGACTCGATAATAGAGTCATAACAACATTGGTATCTGCCAGTTGTAGTCATCTGCTCCATAAGAGTTTTGAAAGTATTGAGATGACTCGAAACACTTTCTGCTTTAGACATTCTCAGGGAAAAGAATTTCTTCCTCAAATGTAATTTTGATGTGGTATCTCTGATATCGTAGAGAGTTGCTAGGATGTCCCATGCATCCTTAACAGTCTGAACAACACGTATGTGGCTGATTTGTGTGTCCCTGATATTGAGAGTGATTGTGGCAAAAGCCTTGCCATCTCTCAGTCTCCATTTGGTGATGATGGGTGCATCACCTTCAGGTTTGAGTTCTGTGCCATCAACGATGTCCCACAATTCTTTGGCTAGTGGTATGACCTTCATTTTGAACTTCTAGAGATGGTAGTTACTCCCATCGAGTTTGTTGATAAGAGAAGAACTAGAAGACGAATTCATTCTGTTTGAGTGAGATCGTTGGTAGAAACAACGATTTCAGAATACTGTTGGCTGCGTGCTTGCTAGAACATTGTCTTGGTAGAAACGAGATTAATAATAATCCACAGTAGAAATGCAAATGATTGAACTGTCTGCTCTGATACCATGTTGAAAATTAGTGGGAATGATTAGAAGCTGATGAGCGAGCTTGGTGTGGGATTGGAAGCGCCACAGTTAGCAACAAAACGTTCAAAATGAATGATTCACAGATGCACAATGAAACAATACAGTAGTAGTACTGAAATTGCACTCTGATTAATATCAACAAATGAGTACAATTGCTTGAAGTAATAACTTTAGCTGGTTGAGCATGATAATGTTGGCTACAGAAATTCAAAAATTAGAAGAAGTTTTCTGATGAAGATTAAGTCTTTGATATACTACAAATATCTACAAAAACCTTTTCTATAGTTATTACAACTGCCTTATTATAGTTAATGCATGGACAAAGTGGGCGGACTGTCAACGCGAAGTCGTTGGGTCAGATTTTAGACCGACAGTATCGAAATTTACAAGTATCAAAAAAATATACAAAGGACTCAAAAAATATACAATGACTCAAAAATTATAATGATTCGGAAAATTACAAATTTTCCGAGTCGATCTCGTATTGAGAAATTCTGATTTTGGGTATTGAAAAATATAGGATTTTTCGAGTTGATACGGTTTCGACAAATTCTAGAAAGTTCAATTCTGAATTTTTTGATCTTCTGCTCAAAAATTCGAGCCTTCTGTTTCTGGTTTTTTATGATGCTTATTAATGAATGGACTTGAGGCTAAACATAGAATTCCAACAATATTATGCTAGATCACATGCACACAAGAATGTTAATTGCTCTGATGTGAATATTAAAAATGATCGTTGTGTGAGAGGAGTGAGTTATCATTCAACAAGAATGCTAAGGTGTAGAACAATAGCGAATCTGTATATTGAAGTTCTAAATACAACGACCAGACCACAATACAATTGCGCTGATAAGCGCATGATCCTACTAACAGATTCAAGACAATTGCTAAGGTTCTAAAATAGTTCTCTCTCTCTCTCTCTCTCTCTATGATCACTAACTCTGAGGAGTCAGCTATTGATAAAAGGCATTCTCCGCTATTTGACCTTACGTATCATAATCCTCTCATCTACATACAATCGCTCAATTACATGTACACATACATATACATATACATATATGTATATAAATATACATATATATGTATATGTACATATCTCAATTATATGTACATATACATATCAGCTGAAGAATCTTGTACTAGTTTAACTTTACAATTACAAGATTAATAACAGCTGTTAAACTGATCAGTGGATCAGTTCGTTGATGGAGCGTGAAGGCTTTCTTTTCTGATAGCGAAAATCTGTGTATTTTTGGCAGACTGGAAATGCGACACTCCTTGGCCTTTTGGCCGTTGCCTTTACCTGAGGGCAGCCTTCAGGTTTGGAAGACACCTTCGGCATTTGAGAAGACACCTTCGGCGTTTGTAGGACAGTTTCGGCCCATTGTAGGGCAAGTGTCGCCTGTCAGAATACCTAGTGTAAAAACACAGTGTCGGGTTTTTCGCATTTTTGGGTTGTGCAAAAAATGCGAGTAAAAACCAGATTTAGCGACAATTCAATTTTCTGCAAGTTACATTTGAGAGAGTAAAATTTAGAGAAGGAAGGAGGGCTGTTGGGATGAGTAGGAGTTAGATTAAACTCCAACACCCTAAACCTTCATCCATGGGCACTTGACGAGTAGTTGACGTGCAACTTCAAGAACAGAGAATGTTCTAGAAATAGAGTGCAAGAGAGAGAGAGAGAGAGAGAGAGAGAGAGAGAGAGAGAGAGAGAGAGAGAGAGAGAGAGAGAGAGAGAGAGAGAGAGAGAGAGAGAGAGAGATTGGTTTTGGGCTTGAAATTCTGCCATCATCAGTTGGTGTTTCTGAGCAATGGTTCTTTGCAGCAGATTCCTTTGAATTCGTTTTGGATTAATAAGGAGTAGATCATTTCTTGAATATGTTTTGAATCATGTCATTTTGATTGAAAGACTATATATACCATGAGTGTTCTAGAATTCTACAAAGTATGACCTTCAAGATTAAAAGCGTGACAAGTTAGGGTTTCTCTAAAGTTAGGATTTGAGGAGGAGAAATAGTGAGAATGTTTGTTGTATTAAAAAAACACGTTTCAGAGCTTCTGATTGGTCCATGTCTGCCCTAAAATGTATTTGAAGGCTAGTTGAAAAGTGTTGAAAGGCATTCGAAGTGAGAAAACATGTAGAACATGTGCTTGTAGAAGAGAAACTTCTAGAAAGAGAAGTTTTTAGAGAGAGACCACGTATAAAATTGTAAAGAGACCACATATAAAATCGTGACGGCAAGAGAGAGAAAGAGAAGAGTGAGAGAGAGAGAGACAGAGAAAAAGTTTTTCAAAATTTTGGGTTTTTTTTAGTTAGAATGAGAAATAGTGATAATGTGTGTGTGTGTGTGTGTGTGAGAGAGAGAGAGAGAGAGAGAGAGAGAGAGAGAGAGAGAGAGAGAGAGAGAGAGAGAGAGAGAGAGATCTTTATGGGAGATATTCTCACAAGAATGATTTTGAATTTGTTGAATCCATGTTTTAATTTGTTTAATGAGTCTTTGGAAGGAGGCGAAGTTGAGATCCTTTTGAAAGGACCACAACTCACTAAGTTAGATCAATGCCAACCATACGCCTACAAACTGAACATGTATGGTAGATCCGCAGAAACACATGAGTAGAGATAAAGATTAACAAAACATAGGCAACTTTGGATACACACAATCACTAGAAATAGCAATTGTATGTATTCATAGGTAATTGTGCTATGCATAATTACTAAAAATAGCAATCACAATATCTATAAGTGCTTTGGGTACTTTGGATACAGTCATTGTGGGATATAGATAGTTACTAGAAATAGCAAATCATAAGTATTTATAGGCAGCTTTGGATACACATAAGTAGTAGAAATAGCCTTTGGATTTGGTGTGTAGTGATGGGTGACAGCCTGACAGGCATGGCTATCAAAAATTGCAAGACAAAAAAAGAGTTTTATTCTTGTGGCTCACACAGCTCCACGTAAGAGCCCTCCAGCACAACCTAATCCAACCAAAAATGTGAAAAAAGAAACCAAAATCAGAGGAGAAATCAAAGGGAAGATAAAAGAGATAACGGAAACACAAAGCAAAAGGAAGAGAGATAGATGGATAGACAATTGTAGATGATAGATTGCAGCAGGAGCATCAACCCACCTTTTGTCCTCATCATCTGGAGGAGATGCAGCAAACTGAGGCTTGTGAGCTTGTGGGGCCTTGAGAAGGCTTCTCTTCCGCTGTTGAAAGATCCAACTCCGGCCATGTGTATGTGGGTATGCAAGGGATTGAGCTGTGAAGCAGTGATTGAAAGGAGAATCCTTGTTGCCATATGAACAGCAGCAAAATTGGACATGTTCAATTTTTTTTGCGTATTCTGTACTGAGATCTTAGAAACTCCTCCCATTTAGATATAGCATGCTGATGAACGGATATTCAAAGCATGTAGGAGAATTTTTATGAAGCTGGGTTTCCGAGAAGGCATTTGTGGTTTTTAAGGTGACCAAGATAACGCGGGGAGGCTTGAATGGTGGGCATGGCTTCACGAAACCACTTAACTATACGATTCATCTATCTGCAGCGTTCCTTATATGCTCTGAAATTCTCTGGGAAGGAGCAATTGGAAGGAGGGAGCTGGTATAGCGGATTGCACTCATGTTGAAACAGAGTGATAACATTCTACATCGATTGTTTTCTCGTCAAACTTGCCGGGCTGCACCTAACACGCATGTATAATCCCCTCCTCTGATCAAGCCTGAGAGCTTTGTTTGTATTTGCTGTATTGATAGCTGTTACCTAAAAAGCTTAAAGTCATGTTTTAAGTGAGATTTTAATTCACAAATTAGAAGTAGAAGGTATTGAAATACTGAACGAACTAGGGTTGTTGGATTAGCCTTCTGCAATCGTTTAAATAAATCATGCTCGAGTTTTGGTACAGTGCAATTTTTTCACCTATTGCGGCTTTACAAGTTACTTTGTAAAGATGCTTCTTGTTGGCTTGTCACAATGCTGATCTTTGTTGTTTAGTAAAATTTGATTGATTCACAACCTGGGCTCTCGCCTATGAGCATCCTTAATATTAGAATCATGATTTTTACTAGAGTGATGTGCTTTGAAGCTGTCTATTCTCTTGAGTCTGTGCTCAAGGACCTCACAAGGATGGTCCCATAAACCTTAACCTAGAACATGAGTTGATTTGATTTTACAATAGTTGGAATGTCTCATGACATCACATTGGGTGGATGATGTTAGTTTGCCAGGAGGACGACACCTCCAACTATTGCAGTGATAAAAAGGCAAATTGGCAAGGGGGACTATGATGTCCATGCTTTGTGGTACAATGAGATGAACAACATTATATGGTGAATGCCTCTCTCGGATTAAATCTAAGAAAAAAAGACTTGGAATGTGAGCAAATATTGTGAAGTACCTTGCACAATGTAGACCTGATCCACGTCTCATCAATGCAAAACATTGAAGATTGATCTTCAATGGGGCACATCAGCGGACCTAAACAATAGGATTGATAATATATTGCAAAGATATGTGATACCACATGAGACTAGATTGGTCACTATGATCCACCGTCCACGAAGGGGTCACTTTGCCATTGGTGTGACCATTTGCAAGATTTCACTACTAGTTTTTGTCACCATTTTCATTGTTTCGAGGAACTTTTTCTAAGTCGACATTATTAGTTGATTGTTGGACCTAAAAGAGGGCGCACTATAATTGGAGGGAACATTTGAGTCTCCCACCTCCCTACTTTTTGTCCTTTGGACCCTTCTGGAAGTTTATATATTGGTATATATATAGTAGCTAACGACTCTCGTTAGTTAAATTATTGATTTTGGTGCCTTGAGCTCTTATTGGGTTTCCTACATACTTAATAGAATGTCTTAGTTATTTGCTAAGTTAAAGAGCCTTAGAAAAACAGCCTACAAAAAATGGCTTGGCCTTCAATGTGAATGTAAAGTGTACATATTGTACATAATGATGCTAACGCAAAGAAATACCATAGAGGCAAAAAGAGTAATGAACCTTAAATGGAGGGATTCCAGCTCAGGATGGTGACAATGATATCAGAGCTATGGTTCATGACAATTGTGTTAAAAAGGATATTTTCTTGATATGATTTTGATGTACATGTTTTAGTGCATGTTACCACATGAACGATGACGTGATGTTAATTCATGCATGGCCGACCCTATGTCAATTCTCTTGCCATCTCCAATTTCTATAAAATCTTCAACCACAATAGTGGCATTGCAGGTTGAGCGATGGCAACTCACCTAGTGCAGGATCTTGAGCATGGCACCACTATTGGGCTACAAAAGGACAAGGACAACTGAAGAGCATAGAGTCACTTCCTTTGCGAACCTAACTTTCATTTTGAAAAGTGAAGGACCCTTAAGCTTAGTCCATGGACCTGCTACTCCAAGGGCAATAATAACACCTAGGGTGCCGTGGGATTGACTCATATTAGCAGCGAGAAAATGTTGAACAATTCGACATAAATCTAAATACATGCCTTTGTATTCAGTTGATGTGTTGAATTTAGATAGCTTGGGATCGAGACTAACATTCTATTGTGGTTAACATCCATCATATTATTATTGTGTTGTGTACATTGTCGTGGGTGTGACCAATATCTCAAAGAGGTGATGCTTGGATTGCGTATCTTGGATTTGCTATGAAAGCAAAATAGTTCCACACCAACTAGGAAATCTGTCAATTTCCTAGCTAACCCATTGTTGATTTCCTCACATTGAAGAATGACCACACAAAACGTCCACCTGGATTTGTTACAATACTGATTCCAATAGCGGTCATGTAATGTGAAAAGCTACGTATGCAAGAAAAATGGGATATGCTAAAAAATATGTTTTGATCTTCTTCAGATTCACCTGTTCTGAATCCTCTCCCTAAAGCATTCAAGTTTTTCGTCCTGCACAAACATTTCATTCTCCGCAGTGATCTCAAGAATTTTTACCAGCTTCCTCCAGAGTAAAAATATCAAAGCTATTGGCAACTCTCGCCTCATCAGATGGTCCCTTTGGTTTGATCTCTTTGACTATGTACTAAGATGCTCCACTCACCCACATGGGCTACCACTCAGATGTACTAAGATGCTCCACCCACCCACATGGGCTAAGATGCTCTCCAGTCAGATGATGTACCAAGATGCTGATGAATTAAGCTCAACATTTTTGTATATAAGAGCCTCCTTGGTTCCTTATTTCCGTGGAAGCTAGCACCATTCTCCTAAGTGTTCCGCTATTTGCTAGTGTTCTCTATATTCTCTCATATATTCAGTTTTGTATCGTGTATCCTCTCCGACTTTTACAATACATTCAGTGACTGTGCGTCTATTTGTCTGAAATCTTGTGTCTGCTCCTATTTTCAAGCTTTCTTATTTAAGTGTCTGCTCTTATGTTCCCCTATTTGCTAATCTGCAAATTGCGGAACATAAGAGCAGATTATAATGATGATGTGCATATCGTAGTAGATGATAACGTAAGCATCATAGTGGATGATGACGTGAGCCTTCAATGTGGATCATTTGGAGATGGATTTGTGGGTCCTGGAGGAGGATAGAGGCGACTCAAGAAATCAGCAATATTGTTCTTTAATCCAGGAACATCTTGGTACGTGTAATCAAAATGGTCAAACCAAAGTGACCACCGGCTTAACTGGAGTTGCCAATGGCTTCAATATTTTTTCTGTGTAGAAAACTGGTAAAATTCTTCAAATCGCTCCGGAGAATGAAAATGTTGATGTAGCACAAAATATTTATATGCTGTAACAGAATTCTTTGCTGCCAGAAGTTCTCGATGTGCTGAAGAATATCGCATTTGGGTTGGCTTAAATGCACCAGAGGCAAATCCGCAAACTGGAAGATTGTTATCGGGCTGTTCTTCACACAAAATACCACTCCATGCATGGAGACTTGCATTAGAATAAACAATGAGCTGACCATTAGTAGGTAACTGAAGTGGTGGTAATGAAGAACAAGAGTGTTGGATTAATTTGACACATTGCTGATGAGCAGCAGTCCATTGGTGAGGTTGTGATTGCTTGGTAAGTAACTGTCGAAGGGGCTGTGTCAGCATCGCAGCATTGGGAAGACTCCAATGAATCCAATTAAGGCAAACAAAAAACTTTTGTAGATCAGTTTTAGATTTAAATTCTGTCAACTGAAGGATTTTTAGAAGAACATGAGGTTGGCTTGATCTTGCTATTACAGATAGTGACACCAAGAAAATCAATCTGAGCCTTTAAAAAATTCTGCTTTGCCTGGAGCATGGGAAAGAACCAAACCATGTTGATCGAGAGAGTCATAAAACTGATTTAAATGAGAAAAGTGCTGATCAAATGATTTGCTGAATAGTAGAATATCATCAATATAGGCTATCAAAAAAGCAACAAGTGGTTTGAAGATTGTCAATGCGGTGTTGAAAATCGGATGGTGCAATCGTAAGACCAAATGGCATAACAATCCATCGGTAAAGACCTTGTGGTACGGAAAATGCAGTCTTATAGCGATCATCTGCATGTATCTTAAATTGCCAAAAGCCAGATTGTAAATCAAATTTAGAGAATAAGCAAACTCCTTGTATTCTGTGGATTAGATCATCTTTAAGAGGCAAAGGATATTTTAAATCTTGAGATAGCGATTCAATGGCTTGTAGTTAATCACCAAACCTTTTTTCCACGCTTCTGTTCTGAATGTTTGTTGACATAAAAGGCTTGGCAAGCCCAATTGCTTGTACTTGGTTCAATGATACCCTGTGCGAGCAGCTGTTTGATCTCTTGCTTGCATAACTCTCGGTCAGACGGAGACATGTAAGAGTATGTGGCTTTGGTAGGGTTTGTGTGAGGCACTTCATGCAACCTGATAAAGTATTGTTCTTTATCCCAGAAGGCTAAGGGATTATTATTGGCAAATGTAAGAATCTTCTGGGAAATAGCAGTAATCTGGGACTGCAGGAATCAGCATAGATCATAGGAGCTTTACCTTTGCGGTGTGAGACCATATTTAAGGAACAACAAGAATCAGGAGCAAGGGCATTAAATGGGTATAATTCAGTAGAGGAATTAGAACTAGAATCATCCGGAGTTAAAAGGGACAGATAAAGCATCAGGAGTGGAAGAATTATGAATTTCATAATCAAAGAATTCTTCTAACTGTATATCATTAAGATGCTTTTTGTTACCTTTGTCAGGACAATTCTCTGCCCAATGGCCAGTCTTACCACAGATGAAACAAGCATGAGGATTGGTAGCAGGACGTTTCTTAAGGTAGATTTTGCCCAATAGAGGGGAACGTCGAAGGATAGGAGGGCGAACAAGAAATCTGGAAGACTTTTTGGAACAGGAGCATGTTTTTGAGGTATCTGAGCAGCCAAAATCTTTAGTAGGAAAATTAGATTTACAAAAAGATGCAGATGGCTTGCCTTTGGTAATAGTCTTAGAAGCAGAATTGAGAATACATAAATCAGTTTTACATTGGGATATTGTCTGTTGGATAAGACCAAGAGAAACTATATCAATGTCAAGATTTCTATCAGATAGCTTTTGTAAGACAATGGTAGAGAGAGATTTGGGCAATTCATGGATAAAGGCTAGCTTGATGGAGCTATCATGATGACCCTGAAATTTGTAGATAAGTTGTTACAATACAGAACAAATTCAGCGATACGGTTGATGTCACACAGCTATGGTTAAAGGATTCTTTTGCTTCAGTAGCTTCATTGGTTTTGTTGCCTGTGAATTCTGCATAAAGAGTTTCAATGAATCTATTAGTGGTATTAGTTGCTTGAAAGATACGAGTAGGTTTGAGAGAAACACCGAGATGTTCCCACCTGTATTTTAGATTACCAGTGAAAGGATCAGGTTTCATGCATTTGCCTTGATGGGAGGATTCGGAAGGAGGTGTGGAAACCATATTGAGAGGATAATATGCACTAGGGAGAGGATGATATGGGGTAGAGAATGTATAGATGGGATCTGAAGGATCAGGAGACATATTTATAGGATTAGTCTTAATATGTAGAGAGGTAAGTAGATGTGTCACAGTAGCTAATTGTTCGGCAATATCATACAAGGTACAGGCAGTACTCATTCTTTTATCAGTAGTTATGTCACCAGTCGGATCCGTGCTTCACCTGTTCCTGCTCCGCAGCCTCTCACAGTTGAGGTTGCCAGTTCACACTCTTTTCCTAGTTCTCAGATGTTTTAGGGTTTACCATAGCGCATTGGAGATTTTTCTGGACAGGCAGATCTTTATATTATTCCTATGGAGCGCTATTATCTTATCCTTGGTGCTGATTGGTTTGCATCTCTTGGGGCCGTTACACTAGACTTGACACAACATACATCGACATTTGTACATGATGGTGTAGTTACACACTCACTTGTTGGCATTGATTCTCACGAAGACTTCCAGTTGATCACTGGGAAGCAGTTTATTCGCAGCCTGCCGAAGGCTCATTGTGCAGCCTTATTATGTGTTCAGCGAGCAGTACGAGTTCCTCCAGTTTCTACTCCAACAGTTGTTCCTCAGGTGATCTTTGACTTATTACATCAGTATGCTTTTGTCTTTTCAGAATTTACGACCATTACGTGACGTGAACCACCATATTGACTTGCGTCCTGGTTCTGCCCCTCCTTGTCCCCCTTATCGTATGTCTCGATCTGAGCGTGATGAGCTTGAGCTCCACATTACTGTCTTGTTAGATCAGGGTCTCATATTCCTAGTCACAGCCCTTTTGGTGCCTTTGTTCTCCTTGTTAGTAAGAAAGATGGTACCAAACGTCTTTGTATTGATTACCGTGCTTTAAATAAGTTGACTATCCCAAATCAGTACCATGGATGACCTCTTTGACCAGCTCGGTACCTCTAAGATCCTTTCTAAGATAGATCTTCGTTTTGGATATTACCAAATTAGGATGCACCCTTCTGATGAACATCGCTTTTTGTACTCATTTTGTTTTTTTGAATTTCGTGTGCTTCCTTTTGGTGTTACTAATGGCCCTCCTACGTTCCAGAATGTGATGAATAACATCATGCATCCGCTTCTTGGTCGTTGTGGTTTATTTTGATGATATTCTTATTTTTAGCCATGAGCACGTTTCCCACCTTTCCTCTGTTTTTCGGTTACTTGTACATCACCAGTTATTTGCTAAGTTGTCTAAATGTTCTTTTCCTGTTGCTGAGATCGAGTTTCTTGGTTTTCTTGTTTGTGATGGGCACATTCGTCTGGATCCTCATAAAGTTCAGGCCATCCAGGATTGGCCTATTCCGACTGATGTTCATCATGTTTGTATGTTCCTTGGGTTAGCCACTCACCTTCGTCATCCCATTCCTCATTTTGCCACTATTGCCGCTCCTCTTCATGCACTTTTGAAGAAGTCTCGTACTTTTCTTTGGATTTCTGATTGTCAGTCAGCGTTTGATACTCTTCATCGTGTTGTTGTTGATACCGCCGTTATGTGTTGACCCGAGTTTGATCAGAAGTTTATGGTTGAGACTGATGCTAGTAACGTTGGTTTGGGTGCTTTGCTTCACCGGTCACAGTGCATTATTGCTTATGAGTGGTGTCGTCTTCGCTCTTATTCTTACTGATTACCAGTCTCTACGTTATCTCTTTTCTCGGCGTGAACTTAGTAATCGTCAGTTTCTTTGGTTGTAGTTTTTACAGTCTTTTCTCGACTTATGATCCTCTTCTTGCTAGTAAGATCGTAAAGTCGGTAAGCTTTGCTTTCTTCACTATATACCAAGAAAATACACTTTGCTGATTTTGCATCCAGCTTCTTCCTGTTGTCCTTGGGAATATGTGCATAGGCCGTACAACCAAACACTTGCAAAGCGCCCACCTTGGGCTTTATGCCGCTAAATGCCTCTTCTGGAGTCCTGCCTTCCATAGCTTTAGTTGGACTTCTATTCAACAGAAACACTGCTGTGTGCATCCTCGCCCCAAAAAGAGTTGGGCAACCCCTTTTCCTTGAGCATGCACCTTGCACACTCCACAATAGTTCGGTTGTTTCTCTCGGCTACGCCGTTTTGCTGAGGGGTATGAGGAGTTGTAAGCTGCCTTTTGATCCCATTGGCCTTGCAGAATTCCACAAATTCTATCTTAATGAACTCTCCACCACCGTTTGACCTGAGCATGCTTATCTTCTTTCCTGTATGTTCTTCTACCAAAGCTTTGAAATGATGGAAGTACTTGAATGCTTCAGATTTTAGCTTCAAGAAATAAATCCAAATCTTGCGTGAGGAGTCATCAATAAAGGTCATAAAGTAAAATGCCCCCCCCTGCAGATTTGGTTTGGGTTGGCCCCCACAAATCTGAATGTACCAAGTCAAGTATACCTGCTGCCTTGGTGGTGCTCTCCTTGGGAAACTTCTGTCTTTGTTGTTTATCCATAGCGCAAGCCTCGCAAATTGAAGAGCTTAGCTAAACAACTGGAAGCCCCTCGACCATATGATGCTGGTTCAACACCTGCATGCTTTGGTAGCCAAGATGTCCATACCTCTCATGCAACAACCTATCCACATCACTTCCTTTTGTTGTATAAGCATGCTGACTAGGGATAGAATTGTACAACCTGTATAGATTATCTTCCTGCAATCCTTTGGCCACAACCTTCATATTATCACTCAAGTCCAACACAAGACAAGAAGTAATTCTACTTTCATATTTTTTAGAGTGATAGCTCCTATTTTTAGCAAGTCCTGGTATGAGCATATGCAATACAACCAAAAACTCGTAGATGATCCACTTTAGGTTTTATACCTGTGAAAGCTTCTTCTGGAGTACAATTTAGAACAATTTTTGTAGGACTTCTGTTAAGTAAGTAAACCGCTGTACCAAATGATTCTTGAGGTTCTTACCTCGTAGCATGCTTCGAGCACTCTCCACAATAGACCTTTTCTTTCTTTCGGCTACTCCATTATGCTGTGGTTAATCAGTCGAAGCAAATTGTCTCTTGATTCCATGTTCTTTGCAAAATTTCTGGAATTCTGTAGATATGAACTCACCTCCCTTATCTGAATGTAGAATCTTGATTTGCTTTCCTGTCTGCTTCTCAACAAGTGAGTTGAACTGAGTAAAGAACTTAAAAGCTTGACTCTTATACTTAAGCAAGTATGTCCATACCTTCCTGGAAAAATCATCCACAAATACCATGAAGTAGGATGCTCCCCCTATAGACTCAGTCTGCATGGGACCACATAAGTCTGTATGAACAAGCTCCAAGATCTCCTTGGCTCTATATGCTCCAACCTTAGAAAACTGCATACGATGATGCCTGCCCATAACACATCCTTCACGGATTTTTTCCGAAGATACAATATTAGGTAATTCTATCACCATATTATTGTCTTTTAGAACCTATAAGCTTTTATAGTTCAGATGTCCAAACCTTTCATGCCATATCCTGCTCTCCATGCTATCAGAAGCTGCACAAACCTGATGATCCGATGTAGTCGCATCAAGTTTGTAAAGTCGACCTTCGAAAGATCCTTTGACCACAACTTTGTATCCTTTATTTTTGTCTTTGATAAGACACTTCTGATCATCAAACTTTCATATGCTGTTTAGCAATAGCAGAAACTGAAAGTAAATTCTTCTGTAAACCTGGAACATAGAGAACATTCTTAATTTCTCCTAT
The DNA here is from genome assembly GCA_029204225.1 of Diphasiastrum complanatum. NCBI lineage: Eukaryota > Viridiplantae > Streptophyta > Lycopodiopsida > Lycopodiales > Lycopodiaceae > Diphasiastrum > Diphasiastrum complanatum. Next base: position 35,481,347 of record CM055094.1, read on the forward strand.
ATTCCTTGGAGGTAAATGTACTCTCACTGTACTGCGACCTTTGATGTCGTAAGAAGAATTGTCTCCAAGCTTGACATGTGCATTTACACCAATGTCATCAAACTGTGTAAACCACTCACGATGTGGTGTCATATGTTGCGTTGCTCCAGAATCAATGTACCAACAATCATTAGAGTTCTCTGATGTTGAAGCTGAGAATAACTCATAGCATCCCACAACTTCACTTTTGTCTTCATCTTCAATGAAGTTGCTTGACGGTTTTTTCTTGTCCTGGATTGCCTTCTTTTTCCTGCACTCAAAAGCAAAATGACCATATTTACCACAAAAGTTACAATTACCATTTCTCTTTGGATTGGACTTTGAACTGTCTTCTTTTTCCGAATTGTCTTTGCCTTCCTGCTTCTGATCCTTTCTCCTTTCTTCTTGCCTTGATTCGTGGTAAAGAAACCCAGCTCCTTGAAATCTTCCCTAGACATCAAGTTTTGTCTTCTCAGCTCTTCTTGAAGTAGCAAACCATTCAGCTCTCGTCGAATGTCAGCGATCTCTCCCTCAAACTCAATGTCATAACAAAGTTTTGATATTGAAATGGTAAGCTATTCAAAACAATTTGTACAAGAGTATTTCAAGTACAATTTCCCCTATAGAAGACAACTAATCTCTTAGATCCTTCACCCTGGTAATAAAATCCGTAATCGATTCTTTTGATTCCATTTTCAAGGTATGAAGTTTATTATTCAAGAACAAAGCTAGAGATTTATGTATTCCTAAGAATATCCCATGCATCCTTAGGCCCGACTGCATTCCTGATCAGAGGAATAACCTTATCCTTCACGGATAAGTTGATGATATGATGCGCACGTTGCACCTGCTTCTCAAATGTCCTTCCATCTTGATCATTGAGACCGTGAGCCATCACCTCTTGTCCCATGATAATTTCCCAATAATCTTTGTCCTGAAGTATATTCTGAAGTTTGAACTTCCACAAGCTGTAGTTAGATCCATCTAACTTGCTTGACTCCGGTGAAACAAATTCATGCAGACTTCCCATCTTTGTTGTACAAAAATGATAGGATTTTTACTAGGAATATGATTGCATGCAACAATCTATTAATTGTCGCCTTCCCTGGATAGCACCTGTCCAGATACTACTTGCCTCAGATTTGCTTGTTTGCTGTCCCAGATAGAACCTGTCTGGTTCTGGCCCGAATCTGATTTGACCTCCCTCAGATAACACCTATTTGATCTCTGCCTGTACTAGATAGAACCTGTTTGGTTCTGACCTGTCCAGGTTCTGCCGCCCTCAGATAACACCTATCTGATTGCTACCTGTCCTATAGATAGAACCTGTCTGATTCTGATCTGACCTGTCCAGATTCTGCCGCCCTCAGATAACACCTATTTGATTGCTACCTGCCCCAGATAGAACCTGTTTGGTTTTGATCTGACCTGTCCAGATTCTGCCGCCCTTAGATAACACCTATCTGATTGCTACCTGCCCCAGATAGAACCTGTCTGGTTCTGATCTGACCTGTCCAAATTCTGTTGCCTTCAAATAACACCTATCTGATTGCTACCTGTCCCAGATAGAACCTGTTTGGTTCTGATCTGACCTGTCCAAATTCTGCCGCCCTCAGATAAAACCTATCTGATTGCTGCCTGTCCCAAATAGAACTTGTCTGGTTCTGATCTGACCTGTCTAGATTCTGCTGCCCTCAGATAACACCTATTTGATTGCTGAAAATCGCCTCAGGTAAACCTGTAACATAACCTGTCTGTCCTCAGAAGTCACCTGCAACAAGTACTGCCGCCCTCAAAAGTACCTTCCCCAGCTGCTACCGCCCTCAAGTAAAGCCTGTCCTGGAAACTGCCTGCAACAGATCTGCCTTCTCAGATACTGCCGTCCTTAGGTAATACCTCTGTGCTTGAAACTGCCTGCAATAGATCTGCCTTCTTAGATACTGCCACCCTCAGGTAATACCTACTCCAGTTGTGACCTGCAGCAGATGAGACCTGCACTAAATCCTCTTCCGTAGATCCCGATCTTAGGAACCTGGCTCTGATACCATGATAGAATTCACAATCGGAGTAGACTAATCTTATTAGTTCTCACGCAAAACATCAATCATAAGTTGAAGAAGAGAGACTGCAAGAAGTTATGCTTCATAAACTGAAAACTGAGATAACAATGGAGGTGAGCGCCCATATGCTCTTATAGAGACTGCCCACAATCAAAAGCAAAAGCTACCTTTCTACAATGGCAATTGGAATGCTAATCAAGAAGTCTTAACAATAAAAATCTATGCTATCTTAGTTAAAATAGATTTCTAGCTATAGATGTACTAACTTAGGTACCTATACTAAAAATAGATAGTACCTATACTAAAATAGAAATAGGCCTTCTAGCACGCAGGCTGGCCTCTACAATTAATTAATTAACCATTAATTCCTAACAATATCATCCTCTCCTCAATGCATATTATTCTCTCAACATGGTTTTCACACTTCCTTCCGAATCCTCCCATCAAGAAAAACGCATGAAACCCGTTCCTGACGAATTATCCTTAATTCCAACCACTATTCCTTCTATTGTATCTAAAGTTGGAGAACTTGATCTACAACATTGATAATACCACTCCGAATGATATCATCCAAATGTTGCAATATCTTGCTACCTGGTTACAACACACCATTGACTTTAAATCATTCTCTGCTGTCCAAGCTATTGTTATTACCCCCAATGGTTTTACTGGTAATTCGAAATACTGGTGGGAACATCTCGATGTTGCTCTCAAAACTACTCATATCTTTCAAGCAACTAATCCCCCTGCTAGATTCATTGAAGCTCTTTATGCAGAATTCATAGGCAACAAAATAGGTCATCATGATAGCTCCATCAAGCTAGCCTTAATCCATAAATTGCCCAAACCTCTCCACCATTGTCTTGCAAAAGCTATCTGATAAAAAGCTTGACATTGATACCGTTTCTCTTGGTCTTATCCAACAGACAATATCCCAATGTATCAATGATTTATGTATTCTCAGATCTGCTTCTAATACTATTACCAAAGGCAAGCCATCTGCATCTTTTTGTAAATCTAATTTTCTACTAAAGATTTTGGCTGCTCACATACTTCAAAACATTCTCCTGTTCCAAAAAGTCTTCCAGATTTCTTGTTTGCCCTCCCATTCTTTGACGTTCTCCTCGATTGCGCAAAATCTATCTTAAGAAACGTCTTGCTACCAATCCTCATGCTTGCTTCATCTGTGGTAAGATTGGCCATTGGGCAAAGCTTTGTCTTGACACAGGTAACAAAACGTATCTTAATGATATATAGTTAGAAGAATTCTTTGATTATGAAAACTTCTTATGGTTTATCTGTCCCTTTAAGTCCGGATGTTTCTAGTTCTGATTCCTCTATTGAACTCTGCCCATTTAATACCCTTGCTCCTAATTCTTGTTTTTCCTTAAATATGATCTCCCACCGCAAAGGTAAAGCTCCTATGATCTATGCTGATTCCCAAGCAGATGATGATGAGTTGTCTACTGCCTTTGAAGGATTTGAAAGACAATTTATTTCCCAACCCTCTAGATCCTCTAGGGGGAGGGAGTTACGGACTACAGGATACAGGCCTACTGGGCTACTCTGCATATATTTCGCAGGCCTCTTCACATTTACTGTTGGTTATGTATATTTCTGGTTACGCTTTCTATATTAGTCATGTACAGGCCCTAGAGGCTTTTTATATGCTTATGACCCGCACTGGGTCCTTTTTTATGACATTGACTGGCCTTGGGCCCTTATTATATGGTTATATGTGGAGTGGGGGCCCGTAGGAGGGCGCACTATTTTCCCTCCACATTTTGCCTCCCTTTACTTTTGAATTCCTATTTTAGGGTTCATTGGTAGGGTATTTATAGGGGCATTTGTACACTCATTTTTCAGATTATTGATTGGTATTGCTTGGGCTCTTCGTGGGAGAACCTATTGTCTTGTCTATTGCTTGTAGGGCTTTAGTCTATTGCTGTCTTTTATGTTTCATTGATTCAACACCTGAGATTTTGATCATAACTTGGTATCAGAGCATTTTCCTGATTGCTGAATTTCAGATCTGATTTTCTGATTGGGTGCCCATTTTCCTTGCTGATTTTTCTCTCTTTGCTGGGGGCTTTCGTCTCTTTGCTTCAGCAACATTCAGCACAGTTTGGAGGAGGACCAACTCCCATCAGAGCATTTTCCTTGGCGGAGCTTTAGCAGATAGTTAGCGGAATAAATGTGGCGGCCGGAATTTTTTTTTTTTTCTTTTTTTTGGGCAGATTATTTCCGGCGCACGAGTTCCAAATCCTTTTCCCTCTGTTTTTTTTTTTGAATCCTCCATTTGATTTAGGGAGAGGATTCCCAACCATCTTTTCAGCATTGATTGGAGGCTGTCCAGCGCCCTACTTCATCACATTTTTCAGCCATTGTTCCAGCTGAGTTTCAGCCATATTTCAGTTTTGATTGGAGGTTGTCCATCGCCCTATTTCATCACGTTTTCGCCATATTTTCAGCATTGATTGGAGGCTGTCCAGCGCCCACTTTCATTCTCCTTGTGGTCACATTTTCCAACCAGCTCTTCGCACACTCTTGGAGCTCTATCGAGAGGTATCTTTGCTGGTTTTTCCTTGCTTTCCACACCTTTTCTTGACATTTGTCATTTCCTTTCTTGCTCTTAGTGTCGTTTGTGTACCTAAAGCGTATTTGGGGTGACGACAAAAGTCTCCCTCCGATATTAAGCTTTTCTTACACTCTCTTCACTTCCTGCATTCCTTGACCATGGATACTTCCCCTACATCTTTTGAGCCTCACATACCGTCTTCCACTTACCTTGACGAAGTACGGCATGAATTCCGAGATCATCTTAGGGAAGCCATGAGTGATGTACGCACTGATTTACGCCAGGAGTTACGAGAGACGTTCACTGCTCTTTCTGCCCAGATTGCTACACTATCATTACAGTCCAGTGTTTTTCCACTATCTCCACCTGTTCCCCCACAGCGTACATTTCCACCACCCGAGACTCCTTCATCTTCTGGTCCTTTGCCACGAGACTTTAAGGATAAGGTTCAGCTTACTGTGTATTCTAGGTCATCCGATGGGAATGAACTCGAGAATTGGTATTCTAAGCTTGAGACCTACTTCCTTATGTTTCCTAAGACTGACATTCAGCGGATACATTTGGTTGCTTTACATTTGGAGGGCCGTGCTGCTACTTGGTGGCGCATGTTTCGCCAGACGGCTTCACACCCTGGCCTTGCTAGTTGGACAGAGTTTATGACAGCACTCCGCCTAGCGATGATTGATCCTCAGTGGCTTATTCGACAGCGCGACATCTTTCGCAGTTTATCTCACACTGGTGACTTGGCTGCTTATACGACACGGTTTACAGAGCTTTCCTATCTATTCCCAGATATTTCTACATTGGAGCTCATCTCTCGCTACGTTGCTGGTCTACGAGTCGCACTCAGGTATGATGTTTCTTCTTTTTTTCCACTCACTCTTTCTCACGCCATCTCCCTTGCTACCGCACTGCAGCACAAGTACTCTCCCATCTCTTCCTCTGTTTCTCGTCCTTCGTGTCCTTTCACACGTCCTATTTTTTCCTCTCCATCCTCTGCTAGTCCCACATCTGTTAGTTCACCTTCGTCCACTCTTCCTTCTGCACCACGTCCTCCTTTTTCTCCTCATCCTGTTTTTGTTCGTCGCTACTCACAGCTTGATGTCTGAGATCCGTGAAAAGCGCTTATGTTTCAACTGTAAGAGTCCTGATCATATCGCCTATGATTGCCGACAGCCTGCCACTGCTACTGCCGTCTATTTCCATAATGCTGACACACCTGATGATAGTCTTGATTCTGCCATATGCCTTCATATTCTTGATGATGACCCACCTGTTGATCAGTTTGCCACACCCACTGAGCCTGTTCCTGATCCCCCTGATCTAGCTGTATGCCATGCTCAACTTGCTTATGCTACTTGGGCCGGTAAGCCGGGTCCACGCCATACCCGTCTTCGCGTACGTATCACTGGTCGTGAGTTTATTGCCCTTGTTGACACGAGTAGCACTCACTCGTTTCTCAGCAGTCATATTACTACACGCATTCGTGCTATGCCAGTCACTACGCCTCATCCCCTGCATGTTGAGGTTGCCAGCGCACACTCTTTTCCTAGCACGCAGATGTATCAGCAGCTTTCATATCGGATTGGAGACTTCCTTGGTCAGGCAGATTTTCATATTATTCCACTTACACGGTACGATCTTATCCTCGGTGCTAATTGGTTTGCATCCCTTGGTGCGGTTACAGTAGACCTCCAGCAGCAGACATTGACATTCTCTCATGATGGTACTTAGCATATATTTTCCGGTATTGATTCTCGGCAGGACTATCAGCTTATTTCCGGGAAGCAATTCATACGGAGCCTCCCGAAGGCCCACTGTGCGGCTATTCTTTCTGTTCAACCAGTTCAGCCTATTGCGGATGCACCACCTTTGCCACAGGTATTTTCTGAACTGTTGCGTGAATTTGAGCATGTTTTTAGAGAGCTGACTCAGTTACCACCTTTACGAGATGTCAACCACCATATAGACCTTGTTTCCTCTGCATCACCTCCTTCTCGTCCTCCTTTTTGTATGTCTATTGTTGAGCGCGAGGAAGTCCAGCGTCAGGTGTCTGATTTATTACGTCAAGGCCTTATTGTTCCTAGCCACAGTCCTTTTGGTGCTCCTGTTTTACTTGTTGATAAGAAGGATGGTGCTAAACGTCTATGTATTGATTATCGTGCTTTAAATAAACTTACTATCCGTAATCAGTACCCTATCCCTCATATGGATGACCTGTTTGACCAGTTAGGCCAAGCCAAGATCTTTTCTAAACTTGACCTCCGTTCCGGTTATCACCAGATTCGTATGCATCCTCCTAATGAGCACAAGACAGCTTTCCGTACCCACTTTGGTCTGTATGAGTATCATGTCCTTCCTTTTGGTGTTACCAATGGCCCGCCCACTTTTCAGAATGTCATGAATAACATTTTTCGTCCTCTGCTTGGAAAGTGTTTCATTGTTTATTTTGACGATATCCTCATTTATAGCACCACTCTCTCTCTTCATGTTCAGCACGTTCATTCTGTTTTTGTTTTGTTAGTTACTCATCATCTGTATGCTAAACGTTCTAAATGTTCTTTTGCTGTTGTACAAATCGAGTTTTTGGGCTTCTTTGTTACTAATGGTACTGTTCGTCTCGACCCTTGTAAGGTCCGTTCTATTCTTTCATGGCCTATGCCTGCTGATCACCAGTCACTTCGTTATTTGTATACACAAAAGGATCTTAGTGATCGTCAGTACCGTTGGCTTCAGTTTTTACAGTCCTTTCATTTTGATATTCATTATAAGCTTGGTAAAAGTAACGCTGCTTCTGATGCTTTGTCTCGTTTACCTGCTCTTACTTACAGTCTTGTTACGTCTCCCCACTCTTGGTATGATGATCTTCCTCAGGCTTATGCCACATGTCCAGACTTTCGTGATGTTATGTCGTCTGCCTCTCGTCCTTCCTCTCACCCTCACCAGGTTTATTCCATTGTTAATCATCGTTTGTTTCACTATGGTTCGTTATGTATTCCCAACACTCTCGACACACGTCCACAGCTCCTTCTTGATGCCCATTCCTCTCCTGTTGGTGGCCATTTTGGTTTTCAGAAGTCCTTGTTCCGTTTGAAAGAACATTTTTATTGGCCTTCCATGAAGCGTGAGCTTTCCCACCTTATTCATACTTGTGATTTTTGCCTTCGTAACAAGTATTCCCGTGAAAAACCTGGCGGTCTCCTTCAAAGTTGGCCTTCCTTCCCGCTAGTGGACTGATATATCTATGGACTTCATTTTAGGTCTTCCCCGTACTCAGCGTGTTCATGATTCTTGTTTGGTGGTAGTTGATAGGTTTTCTAAACAAGCTCATTTCATACCAGTCAGACGTACTATTACAGCAGAGCAGTGTGGTCGTATATTTATTTCTGAGATTTTCCGCTTACATGGTCTCCCACGATCTATACTTACTGATCGGGATACCAAGTTTACATCAGGTTTTTGGACAGAGCTTATGCGTATCTTGGATGTTAGGATACTTATGGGCACTGCTTATCATTCTTCTGCGGATGGTCAGTCTGAGGTTATTAACCGGGTATTGGAGGATTATTTATGACATTATGTTTCTCCTTCTGGTCGTGATTGGGATCAGCATTTATGTTTGGCTGAGTATAGTTATAACAGTTCTGTTAGTTCCAGCACAAGTGTTTTTCCTTTCCTGCTTGCTCATGGATACTCACCAGTTTTACCCGGTATACCTGCTCCTCCAGATGATGCACCTGTTACTATTTCATCTTATCTTTCGAGTGCTCGGGAGATTATTACTAGAGCTGCTACTCATTTACAGCATATTCAGCAGCGGTACAGGACCATTGTTGATCGTCATCGGCGCCATGTTGAGTTTGCAGAGGGAGATACTGTTTTTCTCCGGTTACGCTTTGCTCGCCATCGTTTTGTACAGGGTCTTGCTTCTACTGAGAAGCTTGCGCCACGCTACTATGGGCCTTTTCAAATTCTTGAGCGCCTTAGTCCAGTTACATATCGTCTTGAGTTACCTGCTGCTACTCGGGCTTGTGATATCTTTCATGTCAGTTTATTACGCGCTGCTATTGAGGATGATGCTCCTCGAGATTCCTCATTTCCTACAGATCCAGAGTTTTTTCCATTCCTGCCAGTTGCTATTTTACCGGTGCGCTTATTGCATAGTCGTCGCCATCGGCAGGTTCAGTTTTTGGTCCAGTGGGATGGTCGTCCTATTGAGGAGGCTACTTGGGAGCCCATTGATGTTTTTTATCATACCCCTATCCTGGCTGATCAGGCTCGCTCACTTGCAGCTACCATTGCTTCTCGGGATGCTCCGGCTTCTCTTGATGTTCCTTTCTCAGATGGGATATCTTGATGCAGTATTTTTCTCTGGCACTGGTTCTTATCTCATTTTGCCTACATTGGGGGCAATGTTCTTTATAGCCAAGGAGAGTTACGGACTACAGGATACAGGCCTACTGGGCTACTCTGCATATATTCCGCAGGCCTCTTTACATTTACTGTTGGTTATGTATATTTCTGGTTACGCATTTTATATTAGTCATGTACAGGCCCCAGAGCCTTTTATATGCTTATGACCTGCACTGGGTCCTTTTTTATGACATTGACTGGCCTTGGGCCCTTATTATATGGTTATATGTGGAGTGGGGGCCCGTAGGAGGGCGCACTATTTTCCCTCCACATTTGGCCTCCCTTTACTTTTGAATTCCTATTTTAGGGTTCATTGGTAGGGTATTTATAGGGGCATTTGTACACTCATTTTCAGATTATTGATTGGTATTGCTTAGGCTCTTCGTGGGAGAACCTATTGTCTTGTCTATTGCTTGTAGGGATTTAGTCTATTGCTGTCTTTTATGCTTCATTGATTCAACACCTGAGATTTTGATCATAACTGAGGGGGAGAGAGAGAGAAAGAAAGAAGAAAGAAAGCTTTCTTTATGTCTTTTCCATGCCAAAAGGCATATAAGACCAAATGGAGTACATTTCAAGTATGTGAAAACCGTGGGAGCGTATATAAACGTCTCCAAGAAAAAACTATGCATAAAAGAGAAATGAACAACATAACTTCAAACTACAAATTGCCAACTGTCCATATAGCTGCCAGGAGTAGAGTAATATCACGTAGTGCTGCTTCTGAAGAAAGATGTGATACGAGCTGCAACATGAGGTAACATGGACCGTCGCTTACGTCGTCTAGGAGGGTGAAAATCGTGTGCTCTCGTAACATGGCGTGAAGTGCGAACTGCAGCATGACTATGAGTGATAAACTGTCTCTGACATCGGTGAGGTGGTATGTCATCATCATCGTCATCAGACCGTGTCCGTCTCCTGGTGAAGAAGGATGTAATCTGAGCCTGAGAGCTAGGATGTGGCTAGTTGACTGGTACATATCCTGGCGCAGCAAGGCCATCTCTCGTAACATAAGTGCGACACAACGAGAGTCCTCATAACCAATCAGTGCTCTGAGTGTAGTAGGCATGTCACGGAATAGACAGTGATATCTCCCTCTAATCTCATAATATATGGGGCATTTGAAGATGAAATGCTCCTGGACTCCATCTCATGAAGGGGACATAGCAGACATAGTCTCTCCTCTCGTGGTGTACCTTGGAATCTACCTGTCTCAATAGCCAGCTGATGGGAGGAGACTCTAAACTGTCCCAAAGTGAAATGAAGACCATATGATAGCCCAGAGGACAAATAGCGAGGTAAAACTGGAAGACCAGTGGCATCTTGCTCCAGAAAGTGAGTCCGGTAGTAGTCAGGCTTAACCCCCAGCTGATGTCGCCAAGTACGGTCGAGATATGCTCTGTATAAAAAGCGTCTAATGTACTGGTGTGTACCCAAAGGGAGATCAATGATAGTGATACCAAATACTTCCATGAGGAAGTGTGATGCCTGAGGAACCATGATAGCCTGTATCCCTGAGTCTGAAGGTGATGAGAGGACGTGAGTGCAATCCGCGTATACCGCTGCTCTGTATCAGGAAGTGCCTGAGCTCTCTGGATGTACGTGATGAGCTGGAAGGCTGCCTCAATCTGAATAGGGAGGGGTGGCAAACTCCGCAAGGATGATCTCATGTGGAACCGAGGGCTTCGCTCGAATCATGCGAGCTAACATGGTGGTCTGTAGGCGTGAAATGCTGGACCAATGTGAAGATGATAGTCATGTATACCATATCTTTGCCGCATACAATGCTGAGAGGGTGACGATGATGTTAAACAGTTTGCACTTACTCGGGGCATCTTGAATAGACTTACGGAAGCAGAGTCTCTCCAGCTGGACTAGGGAAGAGTGGCCCTTCCCAAGTCTAGAAGTAGCCGCCTATCTCATACTGAAGGTAGGACCAGAGAAGAGCACACCCAGGTAAGTGTATGAAGAGACCACCTCTAGGGGTTGTCAGTCAAAGGTAAGCTCCTGGCGCTGCATGAAGGCCCGAGAGGTATTGAAGAATCGCTAGCTGGTACCGGCCAACTACGCATCGCCTACCCAAGACACCCAACCTCAGACCGACCTAGTTTTTGAAAACCACTATCTACCTATGGAACTTGGAGTCTTATGTTTTTTTGTCGATGGCTCTGAAGTAGCAATATACCTGCTATACAATTCCAACCTCGATTTAGTGGAAATAGGGGATCTGGTACGGGGGAGACATGATAGAGAAGGATGGCAATCAGAATGTCCCCAAGCCGACAACCATCCCCACCACACTGAGAGATGACCTGCTCTATAGCTCGTCAATATATAATCCAAAGAGAACTGGTGAGAGAGAGCATCCCTGCTTAACCCCAATAGTACTCCAGAATCTGCTCAGAGATGCCACTACCATGACGGAAGCAACCCAAAACCCTCTCATAGAGAGCCATGACAGCTAGGATAATATCTGTAGAGAAACCCAAGTCTCGGAGTCTCTGGATGAGTAAGGAGTGTGGGACAGAATCAAAGGCTTTCCCGAAGTCCACAAAACAATAGTAAACCTTTTCTCTCCTGTGTCTAGCTTCCTCAATGAGGGCTCGGAGTGTGAATTTGTGATCTGCAGTGGAATAATGAGCGCAAAACCCTGTCTGACCCAAAGCATGTAATCTCCTGGACTCTGCCTCTAAGCTAACTGTAGACTGGAGGATGGTGCCATATAGCTTCGCGAGAACGTGTCCAATCATAATAGTGCGGTAATTACCAGGTACCATGGGGTCACCCTTTTTATGGATAGGATGTATGATGTTGGTGCACCGAGAGGACGAGAAGCCAATAAACCAAGACACAACGACCAAGAAGCTGACGCATGATGTTATTCATCACATTTTGGAACGTAGGAGGGCCATTAGTAACACCAAAAGGAAGCACACGAAATTCATATAAACCAAGATGAGTACGAAAAGCAGTCTTATGTTCGTCAAAAGGGTGCATCCTAATTTGGTAATATCCAGAGCGAAGATCTATCTTAGAAAAGATCTTAGAGGTACCAAGCTGGTCAAAGAGGTCATCCATGTGCGGAATAGAGTACACTGATTACGAATAGTCAACTTATTTGAAGCACGATAATCAATACAAAGACGTTTGGTACCATCTTTCTTATTAACAAGCAAAACAGGGGCACCAAAAGGGCTGTGACTGAACAATGAGACCCTGATCTAACAAGACAGTAATGTGGAGCTCAAGCTCATCATGCTCAGATCGAGACATACGATAAGGGGGACGGGAAGGAGGAGCAAAACCAGGACGCAAGTCAATATGGTGGTTCACGTCACGTAATGGTCGTAGCATCGTAGGTTCTGAAAAGACAAAAGCATACTGATGTAATAAGTCAAAGATCACCTGAGGAACAGCTGTTGGGGTAGAAACTGGAGGAACTGGTACTGCCCGCTGAACACATAATAAGGCTGCACAATGAGCTTTCGGCAGGCTGCGAATAAACTGCTTCCCAGTGATCAACTGGAAGTCTTCATGAGAATCAATGCCAACAAGTGAGTATGTAACTGCACCATGTACAAATGTCAATGTCTGCTATGTCAAGTCTAGTGTAACGGCCCCAAGAGATGCAAACCAATCAGCACCAAGGATAAAATAATAGCGCTCCATAGGAATAATATAAAGATCTGCCTGTCCAGAAAAATCTCCAATGCGGTATGGTAAACTTTAAAACATCTGAGAACTAGGAAAAGAGTGTGAAATGGCAACCTCAACTGTGAGAGGCTGCGGAGCAGGAACAGGTGAAGCACGGATCCGACTGGTGATATAACTGCTGATAAAAGAATGAGTGCTGCATGTATCAACTAAAGCAATATACTCATGACCAGTAATGCGTACATGTAACCGAATGGAGCGAGGACCAGGACGCCCTGTCCAGGTAGCATAGGCAAGTAGCAGACAGTAAATCAGTGGAAGGCTCAGGAGATAGGTCAGGCTCATCAGAAATATGAATGTAGATATCGGAATCATCTGGAGTAGTGCCCTCATGATAAAAATCAACAGTAGTAGTAGGGAGGGGCTGACGGCAATCACGGGCAAAATGGTCAGGACTCTTACAACGAAAGCAAAGATGCTTTTGCTGAAGGTCAGCGAACTCTGCAAACGTGTAACGTCGGACAAAAGCAGGACGAGGCGTCGAAGGACAAGGAGACGAAGGGACAACGGAAGGAGCCGGAATAGAATGGGAAGGTGTAGAGGTGGACGAAGCAGGAAAAGATGAAGCAGAAGGATGGGGTTGGGAGAAGCGGGAAAGAAGGATGTCAGAGTACTTGTGCTGTAAAGTACTGGCAAGAGACATCGCCTCAACAAGTGTGGGAGGACGGAAGGAAGAAACATCATAACGTATGGCACCACGAAGCCCAACAATGTAACGAGAAAAAAACTCAGTGGACTGTAGATCTGTGAAAAGATAAGAAAACTCCATAAATTGATCTGTATAGGAAGCAAGATCATTGGTCTGAGTGAGACTACGGAATGTATCACACTGGCGGTTGAGCCACTGAGGATCAATCATAGCATGACGGAGGTCACGGCGAAAGGTAGGCTAGATATGGAGCCCTTCCTAATCAGGATCGGCTCGATAGACCCGCCACCACGTGGCAGCGCGTCCATCTAAGTGTAAAGCAGCCAACTGGATCTTCTGAGGATCAGTCTTAGGGTAAATCTGAAAATATGTGTCAAGCTTAGCAAACCAATTCTCTAATAAGTTCCCGTCAAAGGAACCGGAATAGGTGGCAAGCTGTACCCTATCACGAAAATCTCGAGCAAAGTGTGGCTCAGGAACTGGGGGATGTGGAAAGAAACCAGTAGGTGGGTTAGGTGGAATGAACTATCCACCACCAGGTTGACTAGCAGAAGAAGATGGAAATCCAAATGGAGGGGGAGTCCCAAATGAAGGATAAACAGGAGCTTAACCAGGACCATGAGGCTGTAAAGAATCAATTTGTGACTGCATAGTGGCAAAGCCGAAGAACGAGGCCAGAAAGGGTATCATCCATGTGACGAAACTGATCGGGTAGGTTCTCTGAACAGTCTCACTCAGGGTAGGTGAATGTGCCATAATGAGGAAACTACGAAATGACGCTAATCAAGTGGACGAACTGAAGGAGAGGACATAAGTTGTCACAATAGGTACGCCAATAAAAAGACGTGACAAATTGTGTAAGTAGATCCTCGCAATTGCAATCGAAAGCGTGTTGAAAACGGTAGTAAAATGAAGAGATACCGGGCAGCCACCAAATAGAGATAAGAGGGGCCTGCAAAAGCAACCAAATAATGAGAGAAAGTAATAACAAGTAGTGGAGTAAATGGCTGGAAAATGGACAGCCACATAAGAAAGGGTGCCAAATAGAGAGGGTTGGGCAGCCAGCAAGCAAGGCTGGAAATTTAGTAGAAAGAAGGTGGAGACAATGCAAAGAGGGGTGGGCTGGGAAAGAGTGCAAAGAGGTTGAGTTGTGGACAACAAACGGAAAGTAAAGGAGGGTGTTGGAAGTAGGTGAGGGTGGGCTGGAAAATGGGCAATAGGTGGGCAGCAGTAGGGCGCCAGTCCTCCTCCAAACGATCGTGATAATCTGCAAAACAAGTGGAGAAGAAAGAAAGAAAGAAAGCTTTATTAATGTCTTTTCCATGCCAAAAGGCATATAAGACTAGTAAATGTACATGTCAAGTATGTGGTAACCATAGGAGCGTATGAAACGTCTCCAAAATAGTAACAAAAGTAGCAATCTAGAGCTAAAGCTATAAACTGAAATAGATGTGATGCTATTAGAAACATGTGGGAGCATGTATACTGGTAACAGTAATGAGTGAGATATGACGCTATCATCTAGTCCTGTCCTGCTGGTGCTGATGATATAGAAGGATGTAATACGGCCTGTGGCATGAAGGGCCACTGGTGGTCTCTGACGTCATTTGAGAGGATGAAGAGGTCTCCTCGTGATAGGTCGAGTAGCTCGTGCTGCAACATGGGTATGTGTGGGACGCTGTCTCTGGTCTCTGTGGGCAAGTAGGTCATCATCATCATCGTCACCGTCATCAAAACGTCCTCTCCTCCTGGAGAAGAAAGAAGTGATTTGAGGCTGAGAAACCTGACTCGGCTGGGCTGTCTGATACAAATCTTGTCGTAGTATAAACATCTCTCGTATCATGAGTGCCGCGCATCGGGAATCCTCATAAGCTATGAGCGATCGTAAGGTGACAGGTGTGTCTCGGAACAAACAGTGGTATCTCCCTCTGATCTCGTAATATACCGGGCACCTAAAGATAAAGTGCTCCTCTGACTCCACCTCCTCTAAAGAGCATAACTGGCAAATCTGCTCCTCTCTCGGGGTACCTTGGAATCTACCAGTCTCAATAGCCAACTGATGTGATGATACACGGAGCTGTCCCAATGTAAATCTGAGGCAATGTGATAGTCTCGAGTCCAAATAATGCGGTAAGACCGGAACCCCTGCTATGTCAAGCTCAATAAAATGAGTCCAGTAGTAGCCGGGTTTCACCCCAAGCTGTCGCCCCCAAGTACGGTCGAGATATGCCCGATATAAGATGCGCCTGATATACTGATGAGTACCTGAGGGGAGCTCTGTAATGGAGATACCAAATGACTCAAGGAGGAAATGGGATGCCTGAGAGAACCACGATAGTCGATAGCCCTGGTCATGAAGAAAGTGTGAGGAGACAAGTGCTGTCTGTGTATATCTCATATCCTCATCGGGCAGAGCCTGGATTCTCTGAATGTATGTGATAAGCTGGAACGCGGCATATATCTGAATGGGTGGAACGGCAAACTCTGCAAGAAGGATCTCATGTGGAACCGAGGGCTTCGCCCGAATCATACGGGCTAACATGGTGGTCTGCAATCGTGAAATGCTGGCCCAATGTGATGAAGGGAGGCCGGTGCACCATGTCTCTGCTGCATATAAGGCTGTGGGGGTGACAATAGTATCAAAGAGTCTACACTTACTGCGAACATCTCGGATGAGCTTCCTGAAACAGAACCGCTCAAGTTGAACAAGAGAGGAATGCCCCTTCCCAAGTCGGGTGGTGGCAGCTTGCCGCATGCTGAAGGTAGGACCAGAGAAGAGTATCCCCAAATAGGTATAAGAGGAAACTACCTCTAAGGCCTGTCCATCTAGGATGAGCTCCTGGCGCTGCATGAAGGCTCGAGAAGTGTTGAAGACCATAACCTTGGTCTTCGTAGTGTTCACCCCCAACCCCCATCTGGTACAAAATCCCTGTAACCAATCCAGCTGCCTCTGCAAACCCTCTCTGGTCGGGGATACTAGTACTACATCATCCGCATAAAGGAGAATAGCAATCAGAATGGTGCCAAGTCTACAGCCACCCCCGCCACACTGTGGGATGACTCGCTCTAACTCATCAATATACAATCCAAAGAGAACCGGTGAAAGAGAGTACCCCTGTTTCACCCCAATGGTGCTCCAAATGTGATCAGATAAGCCACTGCTATGTCGGAAACATCCCAAGACCTTCTCATAAAGAGCCATCACTGCTAAAACAATATGTGTGGAGAAACCAAGGTCACGAAGTCTCTGAATGAGCAGGGAGCGTGGTACAGAATCGAAGGGTGTGGCAGCTAGGAGATCAGGGAGGTCAGCGAGGGGGGGGGGATGGAGCAGCGAGGGGGGAAGGGGAAGGAACAGCGAGGGGGTTAGGGGAGGGAGCAGCGAGGGAAGGGGCAGCGAGGGGGCAAGAAGGAGCATCAAGGGAAGAGGCGGCGAGGGAAGGAGCAGCAGCGAGGGAAG
Source organism: Diphasiastrum complanatum (assembly GCA_029204225.1). Lineage (NCBI taxonomy): Eukaryota > Viridiplantae > Streptophyta > Lycopodiopsida > Lycopodiales > Lycopodiaceae > Diphasiastrum > Diphasiastrum complanatum. The sequence continues at coordinate 35,498,239 of CM055094.1, forward strand.
GGGCAGCGAGGGGGGAAGAAGGAGCAGCGAGGAGGGGGTTAGGGGAAGGGGCAGCGAGGGGAGGTGAGTGGTGAGCGAGGGAGGTGAGTGAGGAGGTGGCTGGGGATCGTGCTGATCTACGAGCAGGAGGAGCTGCCATCGTCGGAGAGGGAGAGGAGCTAGGAGGGCGCTAGGCCACCATCGCTGGAGAGAGAGAGAGAGAGAGAGAGAGAGAGAGAGAGAGAGAGAGCTGAAAATCCAAGCTGAAAATGGGTGCTGGGCGGCAGCTAGTAAGATCCACACTTGTCCTGCAAAAAAGAAATGGGGAAAACTGCTCAAAATGGTGATGAAGTAGGGCGCTGGACAGCCTCCAAACGACCAGCAAAGTGGACAACAAATTGGCGGAGAAATCCGTCGAAGATGGCAAGGTAGTAGGGCGTCGGGCAGCAGTTACCAAAATCCACACATACCTGAAAAAAAATGGAGAAAACTGCTGAAAATGGTGATGAAGTATGGCGTTGGACAGCCTCCGATCAATCCACGAAATGGGCAGCAAATCAGTGGAGAAAATCGACGAAAGTGACAAGGTAGTAGGGCACTGGCCAGCCTCTACTAAATCTGGAAAAACGATGGAAATCTGATGAAAAATTGGTAATGCTTAATAGAAAGAGACAACAGACCTTGGCTTGCGAGTTGATGACAAGCTCATCGTCTTCTCTGCAAGACGTACCAATTGTATGTATATCGACAAACATCCCAGTCTCCCGTACTTGCAAGATTTGAATGTACTGATATCTAATGGATAAGATTGCCAGAAGATCATCATACATAAATATGCCTGCATTATGGGTGAGACGAATAAAATCGTCGTGAAAGACACGCTCATCAACAACAATTCCATCTGCCAATCTGTGGTCATAATCTGCCATCCGTCAATGATTTCTGAGACAAACTTTAAACATAAGTTATAGAACATCTTGTGTATCTTTCCACCTATGATATTTACTAGATCTCACAGGTGCTGCATAATGCTTTTACAAAAGACAGATATGTGGAACATTGTCATATGTCCTCGCAACTATTTTATTATACTGAATAAGAAAGATAAACTCATTAAGCTAGCAGAAAACTTCCTCTTTAAGCTGCTAAGGTATGCAGAAAAAAGCTTCCCCTGGCACATGCCCTGGACTTACTACGAACCTCACAACACGTACAGTAATCCTCTCAATTGACGGCACCCCTGGCAGTGCCCCTGGAGTAGCTGGGGCATCATTATCTGGCCCTGTTGTTGTTGCAAAAATTCCAAAACAACTGTTTTCAGTTGACAGAAAAAAATCTTTGCAAATGAGTTCTGTTGCTGAACCGAGGCAGAGAGTATAGAGCTCAATAAAATAGCTTTCAAACTTTGTTGCTTTGAGTGGAAGCTCCTCATCTACATCAGAATCTGATCCTTTTGTACAGTAGCTTAACCAGTTACACCGATAGACAATCAATTTCTCATAATCTCTGCTGAAACAAATGAGATACTGTCCATTGTTTGTGAATTTTCGAAAAATATGGTCAGGACAGTCAACATTGTACACAGTGTGATTTGGGACAATGCTCTTATACAAATGCCTCACTCTGTGAATCTGACATCAAAGATAGCCAAATTGCAGACATGCATCAGACAATCCAACCACAAAGTGAATATTGACTGCAAAATTTGTTGCCCTTAAGATAAACCAATAGATTCATAAAGATCAATCTTGACAGACGTTCTTAAAACTACCAAAATATCCAGACGATTGCAGATTTATTTTCTTCTTGCAATTATGGCAAACAGAAAATGAAAAAAAATTGAGAAATACACCGGCATTGCTTTCAGGGCCAGATTTATTAAGAAAGGGAGTAAAAACCAATCACGAGTTAAAAAAGAACGTGTGGTATGCCTTCAGGTAACAAACAAGTTCAAATGCACAAATACTTTGAGGAAAAAGCCATAACTACAATTTTACTAAGAAGTAAAGAATTATTAATCAACTTGAAAGGTCTTAGAAGTTTGGTCATAACTTTCCTAATGACCATAGTTGCACAGCGTTTCTAGAAACAAGGTCAGAAACGCATTTTTGGATCGCATTTCTATTTTGGGGCAGCATTTCTCAGAAACTCTGTTCTTTTTAATGATTGTTATTTTTGTGGGCAATATGGGTATCAAATTAGAGCATTAATTAAGGGCAGTACATTTATGTAGGTCGCCGAATGTTTCGGGTACAATGTGGTCCAGTCTAGGTGCATATCCCTGTTGGTCTGTCAAGGATAAAAATTCAGAATGGCTTGTCGCGTTAGGCCAGGATTCCAGGGAATATCATTGAATGTGTGCCTGTGTGTGTGTGTGTGTGTGTGTGTGTGTGTGTGTGTGTGGGAGTTATGGACTCGGCTCATTACATTCGCCACGTCCATTTACATTTACTTTACTTTATGCATAAGCAGGCCTTGGGCCCTTTTTGATTCATTATCGACACTTAGACTATATGGTTGGCCTTGGGCCTTATTATTCATTATTTGGACATTTGGACATATTACTAGAGAGTGGGGACCTTCTTGTAGGGTGCACTATTATCCCTCCCAGTTGGGCCCTTGCCACTGGAAGCTTCCTTTTAGGCCTTCCTTTAGGCTATAAGTAGGGAATCTGTGTCATTTGTTACTCAGCTAATGAAATTGATTTTTCTCTTTAGTCTCCTTAAACTCTCTTTCCTGCTTTCTAGGGTTAAGTCTTGCTTATGTGATGCTTTCACAGCTTAGCTCTAGATCAGTTGTGGTCGCATTCGTAACTTGGTATCATAGCACTTTCCTTTGCACCATTTTTTTTTCAGATTTAGTAGAGGCTGTCCAGCGGCCTACTAACCCATTACTTTCGTCGGCTGAATTCTAGGATAATTGTTGTGAGCTTGTGAATGTGATGTGAAAATTCAACTTACCCCTCTTACGAGAATGAAATCTTAAATTTGAAGAACATCTTGGTTATGACTTATGACTGTTTGTAGTTGAGGTTTGTACAAGTGATTGGTTACTTTTGACAATTCATGAGTGTGGCTCAATAATCTGCACAGGAAGAGATTTTGTTTCAGAGACAGGCCGTTGCACAAGAGGTTAAAGCTTTACCATCGGATGTAGGATTTTCTTTGCCCTTCAATTTACATGAGCCCAAAGGAAAGGCGTTGCTTTCACATAGCATCAGCAGAGATGTTAACCCCGTAGCTAATGCAGCCTATGATGATCAAACTAATATAATCCAAGGAGGGGACAAAAGTCTCGGTGCAGATATTGATATCCAGTATGATGGTTACTTTGGAGGCCTGTTTGAGAGTCTAGAAATGAGTGGTGGGTCTCAAAATGAATCCTTTGTAGAAAGGTGCAGTGCAGAATCCTCATCAGAGCTAAAATCAAGTTTTAGCCCAACAAGGCTAGAGACACCCAGTAATTGTCATGTTAATCGAGGGATGGCTGCCTTGTCTTCAGACAATCAAGCAGAATCAATGCCTAGTGCAACTGATGGACGAAATATTGGAGTACAAATAGGAACTTCAAGGTGCTCAAGCTTTCCTGGTCGTACTTTTGCTGTGGAGTATGAAGGGAATTTCATCGTTGGTAGGGAGAGTGGAAACTTGGGAATTGCTGAACCGATTGGTGTTTCTTTTCCTTCCAGTAGCACAAATATGGCAAGCAGTATTGGAAAAGAGAGCAATTTCAGGGATTTATCTGTATTTGGAGAAAGTACCAGCCAGGGTGAACCAGGAGGAGCTTCGGCAAGTGTCCACTCCTCAGAACGAAATGTGATGCAGTATATTCTCAGTAGCAGATCGTTAGGTTCACAGCAGCACCATGGAAGTGTCGAAGAGGTGATGCCAAGTGGAAGTTATCCTGTTGCATTTTCCAGTTTAGCTGGTTATGATAGATTTGTGAACCTCTCAGCCATACAGAGACAAATAGGAGAAGCCTCAGCATTTGAAAGGTTGTCTTCATATGTAGAGGCAGCAGAAGCTACTCCAAGTGCAATTGGTCTGGAATCAACACATAGAGGTATTATATTATCAGATTTGGGCAGCACAGGTAGCCCTCGTCGGACTGACGATCGAGCAAATGATATGGTCACTGCGGCACCAATATCAACTGCGAATGCCACATGGCAAATTGATACACCTCACTCTCAACAGAGATCTCATGTTTGGGAGAATGTATCGAATCTCCCAGTAAGGGAAGAACATGCTAGTGAGAGAGCTTTTCAGGAACTGGACGGGCAAGGAAACCAACTGCTAGGAGGCATCAAACAACGTCTCCTGTCATTTCTATTTCAAAGTATCTGGAATCAAGATGTGAACCCTGTTATTGTAAGTATATCTTGTGTGGGCTTTAAGCCCCTGAAAGTTTAAAAAACCTCAAAAAGTCTACATTGTTGCGTACTTATTAGTGGAACGTGTTGTATGTGATCATATAAATCCACTAAGATTGCTATTGTTTTTTCTAGCATTCAGACACGTGTTTTTTCCAGATGGTAACCATCTGTATGTGAATATCTGCTTAAACAATATTTCTGTTCTTGAGACTTACTGTATTCATGTGCTTAGGATGAAGGGTAGGATAGAAAAGTTGAGGGAAATGAAAGAGAGAAGAACAAAAATTTCTTCCCAACTGCCAGACAGTTTCATTTTTTGGACACCGACCACCTGCATTTTTCTTATGCAGAAGACACAGCAATTGAAGCGCTTCTACTATCATTTTCAGCACTATGCTGAGTTGGTTATGTGGAAGGTGAAGAAGATTAATTGTCCTCTTAAATTCACTGATACTATGTATTTCTGCCATTCAATTTAATGAAAAGGTGTTGCCACCCAATTAGTTCAGTGCAGGAGATACTTTCAAGGTTAAGTGGCTATAAAGAAGTAGCATCTGTAGCACAATGTTGAGTTTACTGAATTTAATTGTTCATTATCTCACCTCTATGTCACATGGACCAGGTGCAATTTCTGGACCGGTATCACCTACTTATCAAGTTTGGCAGCATTGATGGTGTGGTACGTGTGCTTTAGTCTTTTTGCATATGAATTGCAGTTGTGGATCTCATCTTGATGTATTTGTGTGTGATATAGTTTCAGCAGTTCAATTGCAGTCGTGGTTCTCATCTTGATATTTTTGTACCTGAACTGTTTTTACTAACAAAATTATGTTTTTACATTAAGGAACAGCAATTTCATCACTTAAATCGTTTCATTAGCTGCTTTGTGACCCACCATTGGTAATCCCCAAGCAGGTTTCTCAGAATTCAGATATTTCACACCAAACTTCCTTCTTAGCAATATACAACATGGAGACAACCGAGATTCTGGACTTTCAGCAGGTTTGCGATTCGAAACCTTCTTCGCAATCCAGAGCAATTTTTACCTTAACAGGTTCCATGAATGTAATAGCAATTTTTTAATTCTTTCTCTCTCTCTCTCTCTCTCTCTCTCTCTCTCTCTCTCTGGATTATACCACAGGAAAGTTTCTGAAGACCTATACAGGACATGCAAACAAGAAGTTTTGCATATTCTCTACTTTCTCCATTACAAATGGAAAGTACATTGTGAGCAGCTCAGAGGACAACTGCATCTACCTGTGGGATTTGCAAGCAAGGAACATAATTCAGAAGCTGGAAGGACATACAGCTGTTGTGTCTGTCTCTTGTCATCCCACAGAAAATAAGATTGCTTCGGGGGCATTGGATAACGACAAGACTGTCTATGCTTAATGGAATCAGACTGGGTTACTACCCGTCGGAAAGGAAAGAAGCAAACTGCTCCATCACCGCCTCTTTCTGCCTCATCTCCAGCTCCCTGGCGAAAGAGGCGATCTATGCGATACATCTCCAGCTCCCTGGCGAAAGAGGCGATCTATGACACTCCTGGCGATCTATGCGATACATGCAGTGCGCCACCCCTTTCCGGTCTGATGTCTCTCATAATTAGTATGCACACGGATCTGTTGGCTCTTCAAGAACGAGTAACTACACTTGAAACGGAAAATGCAAGCCTCAAAGCTAAAATGGATGCATTTAGCAAAGCTCCAGAAGCATTGGAGGAGAAAATCCAGACCTCGACAAAAAGTTGGGCCGACATGCTCAAAAATACCGAAGCAAAAAGTAATCAGATGGTTTCACAGGCGATGGAAGAACAAGCCAAACGAGAATACAAATCTCAAAACGTCCGTGTTAGAGGTCTTTCCGAAACTGACCCCCTGCTTGCAGCCAAAGCTTCTGGCCTCACTTTCCTATGAGGAAGAGGAAGGCGCCGTGGAAGCAGCTTGGCACAGTAAGTTCGACTCTTCAGTTGTCTTCATCCGTTTCAAATACACTGATTATCGTAATGAAGTTCTTAAGCGTCTTGGACGTCTTAAAGGCAGTAACGTTTTTGTTTATGAGGATCTAACTGCCTTACAGTGGAAGGAACGGAAGCAGCTCATTGAGGAAGCAAATGCAATAGGAAAAAGGGTTATTTTTCGGGATGGTCGACATTTTCTAGTCACCCCATCCGGAACTCATCACTCAGTGATGCCTCCTACGTGAGAGCTTTTAGTCAACATAGATTTTTCAGACTGTATTTAAAGTTGCCTCCTGCGTGAGAGCCTTTCATTGAAGCTTATTGTTCGGAGTTAGGTTGAGAGTTAGAGCATTGAAGCGATTTTTCTCTTCTTAGTTAGTTTGGTTTTAGTTTTGTTGTTTTGACGGCATTGCACCGTCTTGGTGCCATCCATTTTGATGTACTTGTTTCGTCTTATATGCCTTTGGGCATGAAAAAAAGACGTTAATAAAGATTTCTTCTTCTTCTTTCTTCTCTCTCTCTCTCTCTCTCTCTCTCGCGGATTATTAGGGAGGAGGGTGGAGATGGCTGTCCATTAGCACATATGACATTGCAGACTCACTTTGCATACAGGCCCTTGATGATGTGGATATGGGTGTTACTTGATCCCATCCTCATTCCTCTATACCAGGAACTCACCGCCTTACTTCATCATTTCCTATTGACACTTCATTGGAGGATCAAGACGGATTAGATAAAGAAGGTAATCACCCAGAGCATTTTCAGGTTAGAATTTGCTAGAACATCTGTATTGCAGACGGGCTCTTCATAAAGCGGCCACACTTGCTTTCCCTTCCCATCACGCCCTCCAACCAATTCTCATTCCCATAAAATCCATCTCCTAAACAACCTTGGTATGACTCTGACGTCTTTTCCTTCATCAACAAGTTATCTAGTGCCAATCACCCTATTTCCTCCATGATATCTTGCGCACATACCGAAGGGTCCTTCGCAGTAAAAAGCGTACTTATAATACGAATGAAGGAAAAAGGATTATTAACCTTCTCTCCAGTTCCTCTACAGGTGATTTTTGGTGAGCATTTATCCCTCGCTCTCCACCCCCCTCATTGACTGATCTCTAGATCTTGACTAATTATGCCACCACTTTATATACACCCTACCTATTGACACCCCCATTCTTATCTCTCCTCGACCCTCTGAGTTTTCATTCTTCATTGTTGACATGGTTCTCGTAGTCATTAAGAAGTTGAGAACTCATTGCGCCCTTGACATTGAAGACCTAGAATCTGAATTCCTCCTCCATGCTCCCAACACACTTGTGCCTGTGTGTGGGGATCCCATGAAACCTGATAACTACCGTACTATCATGATCGGACATATCATTGCTAAGCTCTATGACACCATTCTACAGTCGGCTGTGAGTACAGAGGTAGAGAATCGGAGACTTCATGCTTTGGGAAAGGCTGGTTTCGGACACACTATTCTACTATAGACCACATTCTTACACTCCGATCTATCATTGAGTAGGCCAAACATAGACGAGAGTGACTTTATTGTTGCTTTTGGACTTCAGGAAGCTTTTGACTCGGTTCCATGCCATTTACTCGTTCAGAGGCTTAGGGACATAGGCTTTTCCACGGATACCATTTTGGCAGTTATGGCATTATATGATTTCACCTACACTTTTTGGCTTATATATTTGATGAGCTTGAGACAGTTATCAGACAGGATGGTGGGATCGGCTGTAGTCTTGGTGACGTACTTATTGCTATACTATTATATGCTAATGATGTGGCTTTAGTCTCACCGACTTGAGAGGGACTCCAGAGACATTTGGACAACTTACATACTTTTGTACCTGGTGGGGATTTAGGGTGAATATATCGGAGACCAAATTGATGGTCTTCAATACTTCCAGAGCTTTCGTGCAGTGCCAGGAGATTTTCCTTGATGGTCAGCCTTTGGAGATTGTTTGATCTTATACTTACTTGGTTGTTCTATTTAGTGGTCCTATTTTCAGTATGTGGCCAATAGCCTCGGATCGCCTTGGGAAGGGTCACGTTTCCCTCATAGGGGTGGAATGATGTTGGCTGATTCTGACGAATCCCCAAGATACTCGGACAGAGCAACTCAAGAGCACCTCTCACCTTAGACCGAGGAGGTCTCTGAGAAGACGAGACTAACGAAGACTGAGAGCCGAGAAATGCTATTTAGGAATGACAAGCAAGAACTGTGTAAGCCTCATGGTAAATCCCGAAAGATGGAATGACCATTCAGAAACTAGTATTTCTAGGCAAAGTATTAAATGCAAGTAGATCCCTCTTAAAGAAAGTAGAGTGAGCCACCTTTTGATGGTGACCTCTAGTGGAGAGCATTATTCCACTTGTAATTTGTGTAATGTGGAAATGCCACTAGGATGCCACCTAAGGAGCTCTCTTGCTTATTTAAGAGACTCCCTCTTTGTGAAGAGGAGCTTTTTGCATTGTATCTACTCCATGCTTAATAAGAAGATTTTCCATGAGTTTGATGCTACACTGAGCTCCTTGATCATGATGGTTTTCTTGAGTGATACCCCTATGATCATGCCCTTCCATTCATATTGTGTGTGGTTGTGGACTTAGAGTGGATTAGCTTTCATTTCCTGTTTGTGGATTAATGTAGGAATCAACATTCAAGTAAACTAAATAGGCTAGAAATGTGGTACAAATCTTGCATATCCTCCAACATTCTAGTTCTTGATGTTCTTGGGATGTCCAAGAATCAAAAGATTGGTTGGTTTCTTGATTCTTGGACCTCTAAGATGTTGTAGATTAGTTCTTGTTGCTTGTTCAGTGGATTTATGCAGGAGTAGCTTAATTTTAGTAATGTGTAGGATCCGATTTCAATTCATTTTATAGTAAAGTAGAAGTAGATTTCATGGTTCTTCACCTGAACTGCATGCTGATTATTGGGTTGAACGTTTTGGTTACATGATGGATTGATTGCATGTGACACGGTTCAAGAACGACAGACCTTGAGTTGTCCTCTGACAAGCATGACAAAATAAAATGCCACCACATTGCACATTCATACAATAATGTATGAAAAGTTTGAAAACTAATAGTACAATGTACATACTACGTACATTATCGTACTACATATCAATGATCATAGAGTCTTTAAAGTTTAGAGTGCATAAAATTTAAAGGATAATAGTACGTACTGGGACATGCAAGTTCATGAAAGATCATAGAAACTTGACATGCAATCATGATGGATCTTAGATACTTGACATGCATGGTCATCAGGCAAAGGATGGCATGACATGCAAGAGTCTAAACTAACATGCATGGTCATAGGATAAAGTTTCTTATGACATGCAAATGGTTCTAAACAACCATTCACACATATGCATATCAGATTCATGAATGTACCATGGTTTCAGAAGAGGATAAAAGTGAGAGGGAGAGAGTGTGTGTGTTTGTGTGTGTGAGAGAATGTGAAAGAGTGAGAGATCCAAGAGGGTTTGAGCTTCAGAATCCTCCCATCCAAAATTTAGCATAGCCTCCTTGAGCCAATGCTTCAATCTTCTTCTCCAAAGCACCTACACACAAGAACAAACAAGAGGGAAGAGCTTGGATGCAAAATCAAAGAATCCTCTTGGTAGTAGGGCACATTTCCACTTATATAGAGAGTGGAGAGTCATTCCAAAGTGAGTGAGGTGTCAAGTTCAAGTGCATGAGGTGTGGGAAAGACTCCAATTTGACTTAAGGTGAAGTTGAGTGCATGGATGAGGTGTATTAGTTAGAGAGGGTGAATTGGTGAGGTGTACAAGTTTGGGAGAGAGATTTGGATGAGTTGGATGGAGAAGTAGGAGTGTAGGAGGGCGCCCCATTCTAGGTGTCAAAGAGCCTAGAATGCATGTGACAAAGTAGGTGGGAGGTAGGTGGTACAAGGTTCAATCTTGACTTTTATTTACATATAGTTTTTCATTGTCACAACTTGGGAATTTACCCAAGTACAATCTTCCTAGGGAAAAGGCCAAAGTATATGCCCATCTTGTTTTGCATAATAGTCATCAATTCCTAAGCCCTTTTTTCTAGAGGTTGCCCATCCTCAATCATGGTCATTGGCACATTTTTGTAGAGGTTGCCCATCCTCAATCATGGAAGGGGTCAATAGGGTGATCAGACCATTGGCCTATTCCTGTTCTTTATAGACTCCTCTGAGCCTTCATTATAGACTTAGAAATAAGCCTTCCTTATAGACTCCTATGAGCCTTCATTATGGACTTGTCATAAGCCTTCTTGGATAACAGTCTTGAGCTTTGAAAGCTTCTTGTTCCGATTCTTGTCCTTCAGGCACTTTCATGAGTACCTGCACATACCCTCAAAGAGAGGTCAGTCCTTAAGCCCAGAGGGCTTCTTATTCTTGTTCTGGTTCTTCGGGCACTTTCATAAGTACCTGCACATACCCTCAAAGAAAGGTCAGTTTCCATACCATCAGATATGGCTCACAATAGGTTCTTAGTTCTACAAGTAGTAATACCTACATACTCAAATCATTAAAGCAGTAAATTCATGTAATATCCAAATGATGGTATGGCTCACAATAGGTTCTTAGTTCTACAAGTAGTAATATCTACATACTCAAATCATTAAAGCAGTAAATTCATATAATATCCAAAAAGAATAATGGTCATTGATAATTTCATATCATCCATGTCTATATGGAGTTTGAAGCTGGGAAGGTCTTTATTACTTTCGGGCAATTTGTCTCTATAAATTACACCCCTCCAACGCATAAAGCGTTGTCCTCAACGAATATTTCTCAAATAAGAGTCTTAAATCTTTGGATATTCTTGGAAAGAGTTTTCTTCCATTCATCTTGCATCCATAGTCGGATGATTCTTAAACTTGAGGAGATATAGTGTTTATGCTAATCTCTTTCTTTCAGATCTGATCTTATACATTAAGATCTGCTTTGGTTGAAGAATCTCTTCAATTCCTGGATCTACTTCAGATCTCTTGAGCTATGAGATAAAATTATCGTACTTACTGAATCTATCTAGGATAGTTCAAATCATTTCATTTTCATCCTGGATTTTAGATAGCTCAAAAACAAAATTCATAGTAAAGTGTTTCCTTGGGGATTCAGGAATGGGTAAAGGGTGAAGTGGCCTTTAGAGTTTTCAATCCCCGTTCATCCTTAGTATGTTAGCATACTAAACATGCATTTACATAATGTTCGATACATGGTAGGCCATTAGAGAAAACCTCTTTTTAGCTTCAAGAAAGTAGAAAGTATTTCTGTATGTTCATCATTCGGTTGAATGTGGCGGAAGCGTTAATAAAAATAAAGAGAACCATTAGAAACTCATACAGACTAGAGCTAGTTCTGGTGGCAATTTTAATGGACATCTTCAGACACTACTCGGATCTGGTGATTTCCTTCTCTAGCACTTGCTTATAGAAAAGTGCCAAGCTCATAGATCATTTTCAAGAGTGATCAGCTCAATCTTTATCTTCTTTTGTGGATCTAAATCCATATTCTGAGGTCTTGCTTTGGTAAGATCATTCTTGTTCCTGCACTCATAACTTATTTTTTTCTTTCCTTTCAAAGTCATATTGGGTACAAGATTCTAAATGGATCAATTGCCAAGAACTGATTATCGAATTTCTTACTCAGTTTCTTATTCTTGTAAGTTCTTTAGCTTCTATAACAAGATTAGTAATCTTCATTACACACAAGACTTTAAATTTGAATCCAAAACATATCAAAGGACTTACGCCATAAGATCATCATGCGCTCAACTAATCTTAAGGCTTCATGACTTTCAAAGTCACATATATCATCATTGATAATTCAAAAATTTCCTTTACATGTGTTTTTTTTACAAGAGTTAATCTTTACCTTTTTCTATGCATTGGAGAACTTTTACATTTAATCATAAGGAATAAAGATATTCTTTGTATTAGCTAAGATAAGCCATTAATTTAAAACCTTGGCTCTGATACCAAACTGTGAACTCGAAGGGAAGGCCTCTCCTAAGTTCTTACAGGCCAAAAGAGTCTAAACTGACATGCATGGTCATAGGATAAAGTTTCTTATGACATGCAAATGGTTCTAAACAACCATTCATACATATGCATATCAAATTCATGAACATACCATGGTTTCAAAAGAGGATAAAAGTGTGTGTGTGTGTGTGTGAGAGAGAGAGAGAGAGAGAGAGAGAGAGAGAGAGAGAGAGAGAGAGAGATTGTGTGTGTGTTTGTGTGTGTGAGAGAATGTGAAAGAGAGTGAGAGATCCAAGAGGGTTTGAGCTTCAGAATCCTCCCATCCAAAATTTAGCATAGCCTCTTTGAGCCAATGCTTCAATCTTCTTCTCCAAAGCACCTATACATAAGAACAAACAAGAGGGAAGAGCTTGGATGCAAAATCAAAGAATCCTCTTGGTAGTAGGGCGCATTTCCACTTATATAGAGAGTGGAGAGTCATTCCAAAGTGAGTGAGGTGTCAAGTTCAAGTGCATGAGGTGTGGGAAAGACTCCAATTTGACTTAAGGTGAAGTTGAGTGCATGGATGAGGTGTATTAGTTAGAGAGGGTGAATTGGTGAGGTGTACAAGTTTGGGAGAGAGATTAGGATGAGTTGGATGGAGAAGTAGGAGTGTAGGAGGGCACCCCACTCTAGGTGTCAAAGAGCCCAGAATGCATTTGACAAAGTAAGTGGGTGGTAGGTGGTACAAGGTTTAATCTTGACTTTTATTTACATATAGTTTTTCATTGTCACAACTTGGGAATTTACCCAAGTACAATCTTCCTAGGGAAAAGGCCAAAGTATATGCCCATCTTGTTTTGCATAATAGTCATCAATTCCTAGGCCCTTTTTTCTAGAGGTTGCTCATCCTCAATCATGGTCATTGGCACTTTTTTCTAGAGGTTGCCCATCCTCAATCATGGTGGAAAGGGTCAATAGGGTAATCAGACCATTGGCCTATTCCTGTTCTTTATAGACTCCTCTGAGCCTTTATTATAGACTTAGAAATTAGCCTTCCTTATAGACTCCTATGAGCCTTCATTATAGACTTGTCATAAGCCTTCTTGGATAACAGTCTTGAGCTTTGAAAGCTTCTTTTATGTTGTCCGACATGGACAGTGCTCCTACGTAATATGTACTTATTTCTTCTGTCTTATGTGCCCTTGGCCACCCAACAGACATTAAGTCTCTAATATCTAGATTATAGTATCTATGTCCTAATCTAGTTTCTAACCCTAACCGCTAACTCCTAACTCCTGAGTCCTAACTAAGTAGTAAGTACCCTAAACCCCATCAACCAACATCTAGATTCTACAGTTCTACCACACTCACGAGTCACACTCACACACACACAATCACTCACACTCTCTCTCTCTCACACACACACACGCAATCTCTCTCTCTCTCTCTCTCTCTCTCTCTCTCTCTCTCTCTCTCTCTCTCTCTCACTTTGGGACAGTTCAGAGTCTCCTCACATCAGTTGGCTGTTGAGACAGGCAGATTCCAGGGTACACCACGAGAGGAGAGACTATGCCTGCTGTGTCCCCTACATGAGATAGAGTCCGAGGAGCATTTCATCTTCAGATGCCCCATATATTCTGAGATTAGAGGGAGATATCATTGTTTATTTGGTGACATGCCTACTACACTCGGAGCACTGATGGGATATGAGGACTCTCGCTGTGTCGTACTTATGCTACGAGAGATGGTCTTGCTGCGCCTAAATATGTACCAGTCAGCTCACCAGCCACATCCTAGCTCTCAGGCTCAGATTACGTCTTTCTTCACCAGGAGACGAACACGGCCCGACGACAATGACGGCGACATACCATCTCACCGATGTCAGAGACAGTGTATCACTCATAGTCATGCAGTAGTTCACACTTCTCGCCTTGTTACGAGAGCACCCAGTTTTCACCCTCCTAGACGACGTCAGCGACGGTCCATACCTCCTGATACAGCTCGTATTATGTCTTTTTTTAGCAGCAACACGACACTATCTGATACTACTCTCTTGGTAGCTATTCTTGCTCCCACTTATGGACAATTGGCAATTTGTAGTTTACAATTATATTACTCATTTCTCTTTTGTGCATAGTTTTTCTTGGAGACATTTATATACGCTCCCATGGTTTTCACATACATGACATGTACTCCTTTTCGTCTTATATGCCTTTTGGCATGGAAAAGACATTAATAAAGCTCTTTCTCGTTCTCTCTCTCTCTCTCTCTCTCTCTCTCTCTCTCTCTCTCTCTCTCTCTCTCTCTCTCTCTCTCTCTCTCTGGAACAGCCTGGGAATCGGATTCGGGTCCCTAAACCCAACAGTCGATTCGAACGATTCAAACAGTTCGAACCGGCCATTCGATGGTTCGAATCGCGGTTCGATGCAACCTTGTGTCTTTTGATGCCAACAAGCATATAAGACAGTAGTACATCTCAAGTGTGTAGTAACTTGGGAGCGTAGTAACTCTGCAAGAAATATAATTTGAAATACATAATGTCTATTACTAAAAAGGTACAACAAACAAAAATATATCCAAGAAATAGAACTATATGTAATATCAGTTGAGGCTACTGAAGAAGTCTGTGATACAAGGCTTAGAAGATGATATTGTGGTAGAAGACGAACGCCCGTGGACATTGACTAGAATAGGACCTCTGAAGGCAAACTCTCTTGGTAACTGTAGGCACACAAGCTATGGTAATACTTGAGGTCAAGCACTATCTCTGATCAAGATGGGCTAGGTCAATATCTGTCATCATCTGAATCTGAATCTGCTCGTGGACGACGACTAGTGAAAAAGTACATAATCTGAGGCTTCATATCACTATCCACTGGAGCCTAGACTCTCCGCAGCAGCGACATCTCAAAAATCATGAGGGCAACACATTACATAAGTGATGAGAGAGCGTAAAATGGGTGCATCCCTAAAAAGGCAATGATAACGCCAACAAATCTCGTAGTAGGCCGAACATCTGAAAAGGAAATGCTCCTCTGACTCAATCTCTCCCAAGGAACATGTCTGACATAGTCTGTCCTCACGTGGAGTACCATGATAACGTCCAGTCTCAATAGCAAGCTGGTCGGAAGAAACCCGAAACTGTAAACAATGTGAGAGTCCATAAGCAAGGTAGTGTGCACGTATAGGAAAATATGTCTAATAGAAATTTGGCTTAACACTCAACTATCCCTGCCAAGTATGCTGGATATAGGCCCGATAAATAGACAGTCTAATATACTCATGAGTGCCTTCTGGGAGATCAAAAACTGGAATACCGAATGTGCTCAAGAGGAATGCAGCCTCAGAATACCATGAGAAATGAACTCCATGATCCTATAGTAATCTCGAGGATGTGTTGCAAGGTAGGAATATCTGTCAGAAGGGAGAATCTAACTCTCTGGATATATATAATGAGCCGAAAAAGGGCATTTACTAAAATGGGAGGAACATCAAACTCAGCAGTGATAATCTACTGTGGGACTGAGGGCCTAGCCCTAATAATCCAAGATAGCACTGTGGTTTGGAGCCGAGATATATGAGACCAATCCGAGGAGGTAATACCTGTACACCAAGCCTCTGTCAGATATAATGTTGTAGGTGAATATAACTCCGGAAACAAAATCTCTCAAGCTGGATGAGGGAATGTTGGCAGTTTCTCTGTCTATAGAATCTGTTTACTGGGTCTTGTTCTTCTTATGTCGTCTTCTGCCTGTCAGCAGAGACAGTGGGCTCATACTTAAGTTATTCTTTCTTGTTTAAAGCCTGAAACCAGGCAGAAGGGACTGATATCGATGTAGTATTTTGTCCTGCCTGTCAGAGGACAACTCAAGGTCTGTTTCTCTTGAACCGTGTCACATGCAATCAATCCATCATGTAACCAAAACGTTCAACCCAATAATTAGCATGCAGTTCAGGTGAACAACCATGACATCTACTTCTACTTTGCTATAAAATGAATTGAAATCGGATCCTACACGTTACTAAAATTAAGCTACTCCTGCATTAATCCACAGAACAAGCAACAAGAACTAATCTACAGCATTTTAGAGGTCCAAGAATCAAGAAACCAACCAGTCTTTTGATTCTTGGACATCCCAAGAACATCAAGAACTAGAATGTTGGAGGATATGCAAGATTTGTACCACATTTCTAGCCTATTTAGTGTACTTGAAGGTTGATTCCTACATTAATCCACAAACTGGAAATGAAAGCTAATCCACTCTAAGTCCACAACCACACATAATATGAATGGAAGGGCATGATCATAGGGGTATCACTCAAGAAAACCATCATGATCAAGGAGCTTAGTGTAGCATCAAACTCATGGAAAATTTTCTTATTAAGCATAGTTATGGACTCGGCTCATTACATTTGCCGCGTCCATTTACATTTACTTTACTTTATGCATAAGCAGGCCTTGGGCCCTTTTTTATTCATTAGTGACACTTAGACTATATGGTTGGCCTTTGGCCTTATTATTTATTATTAGGCCATTTGGACATATTACTGGAGAGTGGGGGCCTTCTTGGAGGGCGCACTATTTTCCCTCCCAGTTGGGCCCTAGCCACCGGAAGCTTCCTTTTAGGGCTTCCTCTTGGCTATAAGTAAGGAAACTGTGTCATTTGTTATTCAGCTGATGATATGGATAGTCTCCTTAATCTCTCTCTTTCTTGCTTTCTAGGGTTAAGTCTTGCTTATGTGATGCTTTCATAGCTTAGCTTTAGATCAGCTGTGGCTTTATTTGTAACTAGCATGGAGTAGATACAATGCAAAAAGCTCCTCTTCACAAAGAGGGAGTCTCTTAAATAAGCAAGAGAGCTCCTTGGGTGGCATCCTAGTGGCATTTCCACATTACACAAATTACAAGTGGAATAATGCTCTCCACTAGAGGTCACCATCAAAAGATGGCTCACTCCACTTTCTTTAAGAGGGGTCTACTTGCATTTATTACTTTGCCTAGAAATACTAGTTTCTACATGGTCATTCCATCTTTCGGGATTCACCATGAGGCTTACACAGTTCTTGCTTGTCATTCCTAACTAGCATTTCTCGGCTCTCATACTCGGCTCTCAGTCTTCGTTAGTCTCGTCTTCTTAGAGACCTCCTCAGCCTAAGGTAAGAGGTGCTCTGTTCGAGTATCTTGGGGATTCGTTAGAATCAGCCAGCATCATTCCATCCCTAATGTGTTGCAGGACCCACTGCAACTCATATTGGACGATGTCGCTCAGTTTTGCATTGGCGTCTTCGATCGGCACTTGCAAAAGCGTAGATCCTCGTTCGCTTACATAAAACCAAGTGCTTATTGTCGCCAGTCTTTATCACAAAAACTGTTTTTCACAAATTGCCGCAATTGATCAGAATGTCTTATTGCTGCAAGTGGTTGACATTCTCAAATTTTGGAGAGCTCCCAACTGCTTCATAACTTGCATGCCTGAGTGCTTCCCGCGTGTCTTCTTTCTTATCACTTGTATCTGCCATTGACGGTTTCATTTCTGGTTTCTTGGCAGGTACTAACTTCTGGGAGGACTGTATCCTCCATTTTGCTTCTGGGTGTTTCCGCAGTTCTCCGCTCAGTTGAAGTTCCAGTCTTGTCGATGCTCTTGCCTTGACGAGAAGAGGAAGAACCTTCGATTTGGTAGGTTGCACAAACTTTGGTTATCAGTCTCAAGGGGATGGACTCATCATCAAATAGTGGTAGAAACAGATTTGGACGGATGGGTAGGTGACGGTGGGGATTTGTCAGAAGGGTGAGGAACTAATAGTTCTACAGTTGTAGCCTTGGACCCTTGCAATGTTGAGCTTCGACCACCACTTGCTGGGTGAGGAGCTCGCTTTATTTTGCAGGTTCACGGCTGTCTTCATCTTTCTTTTTCTGCAACTCTTTCTTTTGATCCATTACTTTGGATCTTTTTGGGCTTCATAAGAGGGGATCCCACTATCATTGCTCCAGAGAGTTTTTTTTGCTCAAGATCGATCTGACTAAACTGTTGCTTAAGTTTTGTCCTTTCCTCCTCAGCTTCTTGGATCTTCCTCTTTATTTCTTCTAGCTGCTTTGCCAGCTTTTATAAGTCTTTTCTGGGTGATCAACCATTGTAGGCTGTAGTTGGTCTCCGCAGGACATTTGCAATGATCTATCAGCTGCTTCGGTAAGACTATAAAAAATTGGGGATTTCTTAGAAGAACAGTGAACTGATGATAAACAAACAGAAGGAAGGTAGGGTGGAGACGGTGACATCGGTAGATGGTGTGGACGATAGGCATGAGAATGGGCGTAGAAGTATGGCAAGAGGCCAGTTGAAGAAGGAGACTGATTTCCCAATGTTTGTGCTTTCCTTTTCTGAAAGATCTTCGTCGTGACTGGGATACTTCTTTTGATTGAGACGCTTTGGATTGCCCATCTGTCTTCTTAGCCTTGTCATTATCGTCTTTGGTTCGTGACCTTGGCTGTCGATCTTGCTGACGTTGTTGCTGACAGCGTAACTGCTCTAGTGGATCCAAGCAGATTCACTCTCTCCCCCACCCTCAAAATCTTTTGGTGGGGATGTTGTTGCTGGTAACTGTTCATGCTCAAGATTCGATCGGCATGTGGAACACGTAGTTGAAAACACGTTGAACATGTGATTGGACTAAAGATTGAACAAATTTTAACTAAATTTGTTTCGATCTTACTGTAGTTGACTCGAAGATGAATTTGGCAATGAGATGCAGGAATTAACTCTGACGTGATCTGTACTTCGCAGATTTGGAATATGCTCAAAAATCTGAAACTCTGTATAGGGTGATTTGAAGATTGATAGAGGAATGACAAGTTATTCTTGAGATACACTACATGATGTCTCTTGTTCAATGGCTATCCTTGATGAACTAAAAACAAATTTAGAAAAAGATATGCAATTAGAAGAAATTACCAAATCACAAAATTATAAAAAATAAACAAGGAAGATACCAATGCTACAGAGAGTGAAAGCCGTAGAGCACTCGTCAAACAAATAGTCATTCATCAACATGTATAATTCACCTTGACAATTGCAATATGCCATTGGTTTTGTAGAGTAGTGAGACTTACTCTGACATGCCCTTGTCAAAACAAGGCAGGGTTGGTGACACTAAAATCTACCATCATTGATAGCAGAAGTTGTAAGATATAGTGTGAGATGTAGGTATGGGTGAGGAACTATGTCCTGATTACCTCTCTGAGTACAACCGAATCTCTATCTGGATTTCCGAATCTTAGATTTATTGTATATTGGCACATTGAAAATCTTATCAGCATGAAGACAAATAGATTTGAGGTTGTAGAAGGGGAGAAAAACTGTCAATTCGCTATGGAGGTTGCTCTTGGTTGGACATTGTAGCAGATGACGGAATATCGGTTTTGCTTTCCTCCTACAAGGACTCATGTCATATCAGTGTCTTTTGCATTATGGAGCTGGTGAATTGCGTCGTAATGTAGAAGTTTGCAAGAAACTTCTCGAGTGAGCAGCAGGTTTAACTGTTGGGTGCTATGGTGCTCATGTTGTGTTGTCGTGAGGATCCTATCAGGAGTCATAACTAACGTGTCGGGCAGGTAGGATCTTGTTGGGTTGTTTTGGACAGTCTCTGAAACTATGTTTTCTGACACAGTCGGGACACTCGGCGTGGTACTTGGTCTTGATTGGGCAATCTACAATTAAATGGCCGGTTTCACCACAAATGAAACATCTGTTGTTCAATGGCCCTTGTATAACGGCATAGCCATTTTGTATGGCTAATGGTGCTAGAGCTTCTGATGGATATTCATAATAAGTCAAGGAATTTCCAGATTGTGACGGTTGTTCTTCATGTTGTTGGACGGTATGTGCTTGGATAGGCTGATATGAAGGACAAACATCAGCAGGATGCATAGCCCGACAGTGTGGGCACCATATTGGTTTTCGTCTATAAGATACATGTGCAGGGTTTGGCTGACCAGGCAAACTACTTTGGATAGACTTCAGGGTAGTGTGAAACTCATTGGTGAGTTTCTCCACCTATAGTTGATGTTGTTTATTAAGCAACTCCAACTGGGATTTCCAAAGCTGATCTCGGGTATCCGCGATCGGCTTCGACTCATGGACAGGAGCACGTGGTGCTCTCCTTTCCCTGGATTCGTCAACATCTGATCCCTCGTCTTCTTCTTTGATGGCATCAGATATAGCTAACTTTAGGCTCATATATTCATCATTGGATTTAAGCTTGCGTCTAATCCATCTTGGAAGGCCGACTAAAAACCAGATAGCATCAGTTCGGTAGGCTGTTCTTGTACTTGACTTTTGAGGTGTTTGAAACGTTCGATATAGTCTCGTACATGTTCATCTTTTGCCATCTTGATGTTACTCAATTTGACAAAAGGACTCTCGATCAAGCGAAAGGGCTTAAAACGCTTGATAAAGGACTCTTTTAAAACTGACCAGTCTGTCTTATCTTCACGATCAAGGTTGAAAACCCAATCACGTGCTTTAGCAATCATGGTCATCGAAAACAGTTCGAAAAAAGTGTATCGAAAATCTGTGCTGGTGAATTGAAAAAAAGGTATCGAAAATTATGTAGGTGACTTGAAAAACGGGTATCGAAAAACTAAAAGAGTATCAAAAAATAAAGGAGTATCGAAAAATTTAGGGGTATCGAAAATTTTAGGCGTATCGAAAAAAGAGGAGTATCGAAAAATTAGAGTATCAAAAAATGGAACAAAGGCTCAAAAACTTAAGCTCGCGGCTCCGATCGCTCCGGTCAAGATTTGATAGAGTGGTTCGGTCGAGAATTAACAGGAGTTCGTCGGTTGAGATTTGAAGCAGGTGCTCCAGTTGAGATTTCTGAGGAGTCCTTCGGTTGAGATTTGAAGCAGGTGCTCCGGTCGAGATTTCAGAAGAGTCCTTCGGTTGAGAGTTGAAGCAGGTGCTCCGGTCGAAATTTAACAGAGTCCGTCGGTTGAGATTTAATAGATGGCTCCGTCGGTCGAGTTTTCAGAAGAGGCTCTGGTCGAGATTTCACAGAGTACGTCGATTGAGATTTCAAAAAGGGGCTCCGGTTGAGAATGGAAGCGTGAAGGGACGGGAGGAGCAGTGCGGCTTGGTGAGTCTAAGTGTCAGTAATGAATAAAAAAGGGCCCAAGGCCTGCTTATGCATAAAGTAAAGTAAATGTAAATGGGCGCGACGAATGTAATGAGCCGAGTCCATAACTCTCCCTGGCACAAAAAAATATACCCAACTGCCAAAAAGAAACTGGATCAAATAGCAGCAAGCCCTGGTGCATCAACAGCTAGAACAACATCTGATGTAGAGGAATCAACAAGTGCAGCAAGAGCACGAGCCTGATCCGCAAGTGATGGTGTATGATAAAAGACATCAATAGGCTCCCATGTGGCCTCAATAGGACGACCATCCCACTGGACCAAAAAGTGAATCTACCGGCGGCGTCGACTATGGTATAGACGAACCTGTAATATAGCAGCAAGTAAAATTGGAAATAACTCTGGAGTAGTAGGAAACTCAGCATCACAAGGAGCGTCATCCTCAATAGCAGCACGTAATAAATTGACATGGAATACATCACAGGCGCGTGTGGAAGCAGGAAGCTGTAAGCGATATGTAAGTGGACGAAGAACCTCCAAAATGCGATTAGGCCCATAATAACGTGGTGCAAGCTTCTCAGTAGAAGCATGGCCCTGGAGAAAATAATGATACCAGCAAGTAAATGATGCTGACCAACATGAGTAAAGGAAAGTGTCTGCTGAGAGAGATCCACAGCAACAGTACCAAGTGAAGAGAACCAGTCGTTTGCCATATGGAGATCTACTGGAGTAGCCAAAGCATCTGAAATCGTAGACCCATGAATAATATCGAAATAAGGAGCATAGGCGACAACATCTATAGCATGGCGCTCAGGAACACGAGTAGCATCAAAGTACTCAACAACAATATCAAAGCATGGAACAGCATCATCAATAGTATCACAACATGCTATATCAGTATCAAGGACCATATCAGCCGCAACCTGTAATCAGCATCAGTAGGAACCTCTATATGTGACTCTGACTCACTATGGGATACAATGACGAGCTCAGGTAGATCAATAACTATCTCAAGTAAATCAGGCAACTCGCTCAAACTGTGTGATATAGGATCCTGAAGGTCAGCGAACTGTGCAGACGCGTAACGTCGGACAAAAGCAGGTCGAGGGGTCGGAGGATGAGGAGACGAAGGGACAATGCAAGGAGCTGGAACTGAAGGGGCAGTTGTAGGGGTGGACATAGCGAGAAAAGATGAAGCAGAAGGACGGGGTTGGGAGAAGCGGGAAGGAAGGGTGTCAGAGTACTTGTGCTGTAAAGTACTGGCAAGAGCCATCGCCTCAACAAGTGTGGGAGGACGGAAGGAAGAAACATCGTAACGTAAGGCACCACGAAGCCCAGCAATATAACGAGAAATAAGCTCAGTGGCCAGTAGATCTGTGAAAAGATAAGAAAGCTCCATAAACTGATCTGTATAAAAAGCAAGGTCACTGGTCTGAGTGAGACTACGGAATGTATCACATTGGTGGTCGAGCCACTGAGGATCAATCATAGCATGACGGAGGTCACGGCAAAAGGTATGCCATATATGGAGCCCTTCCCGATCAGGATCAGCTCGATAAACTCGCCACCACGTGGGGGCGCGTCCATCTAAGTGTAAAGCAACCAACTGGATCTTCTGAGGATCAGTCTTAGGGTAGATCTGAAGATATTTGTCAAGCTTAGCAAACCAATTCTCTAATAAGTTCCCGTCAGAGGAACTAGAATAGGTAGCAAGCTGTACCCTATCACGAAAGTCTTGAGCAAAGTGTGGCTTAGGAACTGGGGGACGTGGAAAGAAACCAAGAGGTGGGTTAGGTTGAATGAATGGTCCACCACCAGGCTGACTAATAGAAGAAGATGGAAATCCAAATGGAGGGGGAGTCCCAAATGAAGGAAAGACAGGAGCTTTTCCAGGACCATGAGGCTGTAAAGAATCAATATGTGACTGCATAGTAGCAAAGCCGGTCACAACTGTATCGAAGCGAAGAATTGAGACCAGAAAGGGTATCATCCATGCGCCGAAACTGATCGGATAAGTTTTCCTTGACAGTTTCACTCAAGGTAGGTGAATGTGCCATAATGATAGTGGAAGGAATAGACGAAAACTTGAGGGAGCGGACTCTTGTCGTCACCCCAAATTAGTCTATTAAAACCAATATTATAACAACTAGGAAAGGGCAGCAATCAACGAATGGAAAAAGTGAAAATGAAGGCTGTAAAAATGCGCTGGACTGGACAGCCAGGAGGGAAATGTCAAATTGGAATATCAAACGGAGTTGGAATTTTGTGAAATGTGGTTGAAGATGAGCGCTGGAGAGCCTTTTGATAAACTGTGAAAGATGGCTGAAAATGGATAAAATAATAGGCGAAAGTGACAAGTCGGAAGGGCTGGGGCAGCGATGAACAGGCTGCAGGATTGTGGCAATTTGGAATAGCAAACGATTACGGAATTGGGTGATTTTTGGATAAGAGGCTAAAGAGAGAGAGAGAGAGCTAAAGATCCAAGCTGAAAATGGGTGCTGGGCAGTAGCTAGTAAGATCCACAAATGTCCTACAACATGATAGTTATGGACTCGGCTCATTACATTCGCCATGTCCATTTACATTTACTTTACTTTATGCATAGGCAGGCTTTGGGCCCTTTTTTATTCATTATTTGACATTTAGACTATATGGTTGGCCTTGGGCCTATGATTCACTATATTGGTTATTTGGTCATATTACTGAGAGTGGGGCCCTTCTTGGAGGGCGCACTATTTTCCCTCTCAGTTTGGCCCTAGCCACTGGAAGCTTCCTTTTAGGGCAAGTAGGGATTCTGTGTCATTTGTTACTGGGCTTATGATATGATCTCCTTCTTTATTCTCTTTAAGCTTTCTCTCTCCTGCTTTCTAGGGTTAAGTCTTGCTTATGTGATGCTTTCATAGACTAAATCTAGATCAGCCGTGGCTACGTTCATAACTTGGTATTAGAGCACTTTCCTGAGCATCTCCATTGAGCAGATTTTTCTCTCACAGGAGGGCGCCCATCTTCAGCTTGGATCTTCACCATTTTTCAGCCGGATATTCAGCATTTCTCCACACTTGTCTTGCAGATTTTCACGACGGATCGGAGGAGGACAGGCGCCCACTTGCTACCCATTTCTAGCGCCCTCTTGCTGGCTGCCTACTGCTGCATTTTCAGCCTTTTTCCTACCCTATTTTGGGCGCCCTACTGCCTCCTATTTGCTGCCCTATTGGGCGCCCTCATGCTTGCTGACCAACGCCCTACTGCTCCTTCCTTTGCTGAAAATTTCCACTTTTTGCTGCCCCTATTCGCCACCATCCATCAGCCACTCCTAGCGCCCTACCAACCCATCTTTTTGATCCAATTTTTTTTTTTTTTGCCGTTTACTACCTCTCTTGGACGCCCACACTCCACCATAGCTGGCGCCCTACATCCGCCTCAATTTCAGCTCACCCTCCTACACTGCTGTCTGTGTTCGCAACCCTACCCCAGACAATACAAACACGCCTAGATGCTTAGAAAGCCACTCCCACCCAACTTCATCGCGCATCGGGATTGCTCCCCGTCTTTATCGCAAACTTTTTTTTACCCTTGAAGGGCGATCTCTGATTTTTCAGCCTTGTTTCCTCGTTGCCCATACCTCCTTTTTGTTATCACTTCCTTTCCTTGGCTGCTCCCTTTCCAGCCCCATAGTCCATTATTGTTTCCCATACTTTTACCCACCGTTTACTCCGCGTTGTTGGGCCCTTAGCATCTTTTTTGGAGGCTGCCCGGTACCTCGACATATCGCCGCTATTTTTCAGCTCACTTCCGGTTGCGGTTACGAGGTATTTCTTACTTAGTTGTCCTTTCCGTTCATCTTACATCGCGAGTTCTATTGTGTCTTTTCATTGGCATGCCTGTTGTGACGACTTATGTCCTCTCCTTCAGTTCGTCCAATTGTTTAGCACATTTCTTTTCTCGCTTACTTTTTCTTCCTCATGGCTAGCTCACCCACTACACCTGCGAGTCATTCCGGACCTTTAGATGAACAATTTGTTGATATGCGTGACTCTCTTACTCTCCTCAATAGTCATTTCGACCAAATGATGACCGGTTTTACCACTCCACAGACTGGCTTTGCCACTATGCAGTCACAGATTGATTTCTTACAGCCACATGGACCTGGAAAAGCCCCTGTTCATTCATCATTTGGGTCTCCATTTGGACTTCCATCCTCGTCTACTTCCTTCGGCGGTGGGCCTCATTTTCCACCTAACCCACCACCCGGTTTTCCACGTCCTACAGCTCCTGAGTCACATTTTCCACGACATCTAGCTCCTGAGCCACATTTTGCTCGAGATTTTCGTGATCGGGTACAGCTTGCCACCTATTCTGGTTCCTCTGACGGGAACTTGTTAGAGAATTGGTTTGCAAAGCTTGATACTTATTTTCAGATTTACCCTAAGACTGATCCTTAGAAGATCTAGTTAGCCGCCTTACATTTAGATGGACGTGCTGCCACTTGGTGGCGGGTCTACCGTCTTGACCCTGATCGGGACGGTCTCCAGTTATGGCCCACCTTTCGTCGTGATCTTCGTCATGCTATGATTGACCCTCAGTGGCTGAGCCGCCAGCGTGATATATTCCGTAGTCTTACTCAGACTGGTGATCTTTCTTCCTATACAGATCAGTTTATGGACCTTTCCTACCTCTTTACAGATCTTCAGCCCACCGAGCTTATTTCTCGCTACATTGCTGGACTTCGTGGTGCTCTACGATACGATGTCTCTTCTTTCCGTCCACCCACACTTGTTGAGGCCATGTCCCTTGATAGTACTTTACAGCATAAGTACCCTGATCCTGCTCCCTTTCGCTTTTCCCGACCCCGTCCATCTCTTTCACCTCTACCATCTCCGGCCCCATATGCCCCATCCACTGTCGTCCCGACCTCTTCTCTTACCTCTCCCGCTCCTCGCCCTCCGCCTCCTCGTCCTGCTTTTGTCCGACGTCACACGTCTGCAGAGTTCGCTGACATTCAGCAGAAGCGTCTTTGCTTTCGTTGTAAGAGTCTTGACCACATTGCCCGTGATTGCCGCCAGCCCCTACCTACTTCTACTGCTGTTTTCTACCATGAGGGCACTACCCTAGATGAGTCCGATATCTACATTCATATATCTGATGAGCTTGATCTATCTCCTGAGCCTTCTACTGATTTACTTCCGGCTACTTGCCATGCTCAGCCTGCTTATGCTACCTGGACAGGGTGCCCCGGTCCTCGCTCCATTCGGCTACGTGTGCGCATTACTGGTCGTGAGTATATTGCTTTAGTTGATACCGGCAGCACTCATTCCTTTATCAGCAGTTATGTTCTCAGCCGGATACGCGCTTCACCTATTCCTGCTCCACAGCCTCTCACAGTCGAGGTTGCCAGTTCTCACTCATTTCCTAGTTCTCAGATGTTTCAGGGATTATCCTACCGCATTGGTGATTTTTTTGGACAGGCAGATCTTTATATCATTCCTCTGGAGCGCTATGACCTTATCCTTGGTGCTGATTGGTTTGCTTCATTGGGAGCGGTTACTTTGGACCTGGCTTAGCAGACATTGACATTTGTTCATGATGCAGTGACCCACTCACTTGCTGGTATTGATTCTCAGGCAGATTTCCAGCTGATCAGGGGGAAGCAGTTTATCCGCAGCCTACCTAAGGCTCATTGTGCAGCTTCATTATGTGTTCAGCGTGCTGCAGCAGATTCTCCAGTGACTACCTCTCCTCCAGCTGCTGTTCCTCAGGTGATCTCTGACTTATTACATCAGTATGCATTTGTCTTTTCAGAACCTACGACGCTACCACCATTACGTGATGTGAACCACCATATTGATTTGCGTCCTGGTTCTGCTCCTCCCTCCCGGCCTCCTTACCGTATGTCTAAGTCTGAGCGTGATGAGGTTGAGCTTCAGATTACTGCTTTACTAGATCAGGGCCTTATTGTTCCTAGTCACAGTCCTTTTGGTGCCCCTGTTCTCCTTGTCAGTAAGAAAGATGGTTCCAAACGCCTCTGCATTGATTATCGTGCCCTCAATAAGTTGACCATCCGTAACCAGTATCCTATTCCTCACATGGATGATCTCTTTGACCAGTTAGGCACCTCTCATCTTTTCTCTAAGATAGACTTACGTTCCGGCTATCACCAGATTAGGATGCATCCTTCGGACGAACACAAGACTGCGTTTCGTACCCATCTTGGTTTGTTTGAGTTTCGTGTTCTTCCTTTTGGTGTTACTAATGGTCCACCTATGT
This sequence comes from Diphasiastrum complanatum, assembly GCA_029204225.1. NCBI lineage: Eukaryota > Viridiplantae > Streptophyta > Lycopodiopsida > Lycopodiales > Lycopodiaceae > Diphasiastrum > Diphasiastrum complanatum. The sequence goes on from CM055094.1 coordinate 35,525,929, forward strand.
TCGAGAATGTGATGAATAACATCATGCGTCCTCTCCTTGGTCGTTGTGTTTTAGTTTATTTTGATGATATTCTTGTTTTTAGTAAGACTCTTGATGAGCATCTGTTACATCTTTCATCTGTTTTTCAATTGCTTGTTCATCACCAATTGTTTGATAAACTTTCTAAGTGTTCCTTTGCTGTTGTTGAGATTGAGTTTTTAGGATTTCTCATTTGTGATGGTCGTATTCGTTTGGACCCTCATAAGGTTCGAGCAATCGCTGATTGGCCTGTTCCCATAGATGTCCACCATGTTCGTATGTTTCTTGGTCTCGCTACTTACCTTCGTCGTCCTATCGCTCACTTTGCCACTGTGGCTGCCCCTCTTCATGCCCTTTTGAAGAAGTCTAGTGCTTTTGTTTGGACTTATGATTGTCAGTTCTCCTTTGACACTCTTCGTCGTGCTGTTGTGGAGGCCTCTGTCTTGTGTTTACCACAGTTTGATCAGAAATTTATTGTTGAGACCGATGCTAGTAATGTTGGTTTGGGTGCCTTGCTTCGTCAGTCTCAATGTATTATTGCTTATGAGTCGCGTCGTTTACACTCTTATGAGCAACGTTATTCTGTCCATGAGAAAGAGCTTCTTGCCATTATCTATGCTCTTAAGAAGTGGCGCCATTACCTGTATCGTGTTCCTTTTGATATCGTTACTGATCATCAGTCCTTACGTTATCTCTTCTCCCAGCGTGATCTTAGTGATCGTCAGTTTCGTTGGTTGCAGTTTTTACAATCTTTTGATTTTTCTATTTTGTATCGTCCTGGTCGTGCTAACACTGCTGCTGACGCATTGTCTAGACTTCCTGCTTTATTGAATACCCTTGTTGCCACGATCCCTTCCTGGTTTGATGATCTTCCATCTGCTTATCTTACATGTTCTGATTTTCGTGATGTTTATAGTTCTGCTCCACCTATGTCGTCTTCACCTCATCAGGCTTATTCCATTGTTGATCACCGTCTTTGTCATTATGGTTCTCTTTGTATTCCTAGTTCTTTGGGTATCCGTTCTCAGTTGTTGTCGGACGCTCATGCGTCCCCAGTTGGGGGTCATTTTGGTTTTCAGAAGTCTTATGCTCGTCTTAAGGATCATTTCTATTGGCCATCCCTTAGGAAAGAGCTTGTTGTACTTATTCGTACCTGTCCTTTCTGCTTACGTAATAAGTACTCCCGTGCTATGTCCGCTGGTTTGCTTCAGAGTTGGCCTATTCCTCACCGCTAGTGGACTGATATTTCTATGGATTTCATCATTGGCCTTCCCCGCACCCGTCGTGGTCACGATTCATGTATGGTGGTAGTTGACAGGTTCTCGAAAGAGGCACATTTCATACCCGTCCGTAGTACTATCACAGTAGAGCAGTGTGCACGCTTGTTCCTTTCAGAGATATTTCGCCTACATGGGTTTCCTTGTACTATCCTTTCTGATCGGAATAATAAGTTTACATCATTGTTCTGGACAGAGCTTATGCTTATATTGGATGTACAACTTTTTATGGGGTCTGCTTATCATTCTACTTCTGATGGGCAATCTGAGGTCCTTAACAGGATCCTTGAGGATTATTTGCGCCATTTTGTTACTCCTTCAGGGAAGGATTGGGATCAACACTTATGTTTGGCATAGTATAGCTATAACAGCTCTGTTAGTTCCAGCACCGGCGTTGCACCATTTTTATTATCTCATGGTTATGCACCTCTTTTACCTGGTATTCCTCTTCCTCCCGAGGATACACCTGTGACACTGTCTTCATTTCTATCAGGTGCTCGCGAGCTTATTCTCCAGGCCAGTTCCCATTTGCAGCAGGTCCAGCAGCGTTATCAGGCTTCAGTTGATCGTCATCGACGTCATGTTGAGTTTCATGTTGGTGATATGGTATATCTACGCCTACGGTTTGCACGTCATCATTTTATTCAGGGCCATGCTTCTACTGAGAAGCTTGCACCACGTTATTATGGGCCTTATTGTATATTGGAGGTTCTTAGTCCAGTTACATATCGTCTTTAGCTTCCTGCTTCCACACGTGCCTGTGATATATTCCATGTCAGTTTATTACGTGCTGCTATTGAGGATGATGCTCCTCGTGATGCTGAGTTTCCTACTGCACCGGATCTCTTTCCTTTATTACCTGCTGCTATCCTTCAGGTGCGTTTGTATCATAGTCGACGCCGCCGGTAGATTCAGTTCCTAGTCCAATGGGATGGTCGTCCTGTTGAGGAGGCCACATGGGAGCCTATTGATGTCTTTTATCATACACCGTCACTTGCGGATCAGGCTCGTGCTCTTGCCGCACTTGTTGATTCCTCTACATCAGTTGTTGCTCCAGTTGTTACTACACCAGATGCTGTTCCAGTTGATCCTCCAGGGCTTGCTGTTACTTGATCCAGTCCTTTATGGCAGTTGGGTCTTATTTTTGTGTCGGGGAGAGTTATGGACTCGGCTCATTACATTCGCCATGTCCATTTACATTTACTTTACTTTATGCATAGGCAGGCTTTGGGCCCTTTTTTATTCATTATTTGACATTTAGACTATATGGTTGGCCTTGGGCCCTATGATTCACTATATTGGTTATTTGGTCATATTACTGAGAGTGGGGGCCTTCTTGGAGGGCGCACTATTTTCCCTCTCAGTTTGGCCCTAGCCACTGGAAGCTTCCTCTTGGCTATAAGTGGGGATTCTGTGTCATTTGTTACTGGGCTTATGATATGATCTCCTTCTTTAGTCTCTTTAAGCTTTCTCTCTCCTGCTTTCTAGGGTAAAGTCTTGCTTATGTGATGCTTTCATAGACTAAATCTAGATCAGCCGTGGCTACGTTCATAACTATGATGGAAAAACTGCTGAAAATGGTGATGAAGTAGGGCGCTGAACAGCCTCCAAACAATCAGCAAAATGGACAGCAAATCGGTGGAGAAATCCGTCAAAGATGGCAAGGTAGTAGGGCATTGGGCTGTAGCTACCAAAATCTGCACATAACCTGAAAAAAAAATGGAGAAAACCGCTGAAAATGGTGATGAAGTAGGGTGCTGGACAGCCTCCAATCAAGCCACGAAATGGGCAGCAAATCTGATGATAAAATAGACGAAAGTGATGGGTTAGTAGGGCGCTGGACAACAACCTCCACTAAATCTGAAAAAATGATGGAAATCTGATGAAAAAATCGACAAAAGTGATGGGTTAGTAGGGCGCTGGACAGCCTCTACTAAATCTGAAAAAGTAGTGCACAGGAAAGTGCTCTGATACCAAGTTACGAATAGAGCCACAGCTGATCTAGAGCTAAGCTATGAAAGCATCACATAAGCAAGACTTAAGCTATGAAAGCAGCACATAAGCAAGACTTAACCCTAGAAAGCAAGAAAGAGAGAGATTAAGGAGACTATCAATATCATCAGCTGAATACAAATGACACAGTTTCCCTACTTTATACTTATTACAATAATTTACTTATTAATAACTATTAACTATTTATGTAATATGTTTAATCATGAATCATTGTCAATTTTCAAATGATCATTCATCATTGAGCTCAGGGTTGCAACTTGCCATGAAAATGGAAATTTGAATTACAATTTACTATCTCGGATCTTGTCTTCTGCAACACTGCATGTGACTTGTGACTTGTCGCTTGTGAACTAGGTATGGTTGCACCATCATATCTGATGGTACTACTCTTCATCTTGCTTTCTTTGATCTAAGATCAAATTACACTACCCATCCCCCATCCCTCGTCCCCTTTCCACTTTGAAATGACCCCCTTTTCCTCATTTGGTGTTTCTTTCCCTTTTTGGTCAAAATGAACATCTTCACTGGTTGTAGTTTATTTCACAAGGAGGTCTGGCCATAAATTTCACAAGTAGATGCTTCCGATAAGACATTAGCTCTTGGAATCAAATCAGAGTACCAAAAAGAAGAGAAAATCATGGGCTTCAGTGGTAAGTAGCAATTTTGTGACCAGGACCTTATGGCTGATATGATTTCACCACAATATTAGAGGAGAGAATGAGGGAAAGTAAAGCCCTCGACATTATAGAGTTAGAGGACCAGACATTAAAGCAACTGAACGAGAATCCACTTAGCTTTCAAGGGCTACTCTTGATCTTCCGTCCATAAGGATGGATAAAGCATGGTGGATGAAGAAAGCTAACAATATCACATTTCAGGAGGGTAGATGAGTAGCAGCTCTTAGGAAAAGGGCTAAGCTCAGGGGCCCTAAAGGCTAAGCTCAAGGGTAGCCTTATATTTATGGACAACAATCTCACATTTTTTATAGTTGGAGTGCAAGAAGGCCTTTCGGGAGGCGAAAATTAGTTGCAAATAGATTTCTTATCGTGATGGTAGGGCAAACTTTATGAATCGGAGATCTCCTCTAGTAGCATGGGCATAGGTATTGGAATGCCTCCAAGCAAGGGGTCCTTCCATGCCCCCTACAAATATTAGTCTTCTTTTGACGATGGAGATTTACAAGATTTTATGGAGGATGGTAACATTTTGTTCTACATGGAGACTCATGAGAGGGGATTACCATTCATAGAAGAGGTGAGATGTAGGTAGGAGCAAGTTTTAGTGGCTTTGTTGCCTTCGTGTGCATTCGATTTTCTACCTTACCATTTGCTTATCCAGAGGCTTATAGATCTTCACTATTCATCAAATACTATATTGGCAGTCATGGAATTATATGAGAGTAGTGGGAATTTTTAGATCTTAAGATAGGACATTTGATATAATCACTAGCACTATTGAGGTGAAGTAGGAATGCCTGCTCTCTTGTACTTCGTTTGACCTTTATAATGATGAGCTCAAGGCAACTATCAGCCAAATTGGTGGACTTGGATGTAGACTCGGTGACAATTTGACATCAATGTTTCGTGTACCTTTTTGAAAAGCCTTTTTGCAACATGTTTGAAACGGTAAAGAATCGGCTCTGTCGGGAAAGAAACGATGAAACAATTTTTAGGTTTTTTTTTTCTTGGTTTATTCCTAGCCCTTTTGTTAAAGGAAAACCAAGTGTTGTTTAAGTGTCTAGATAGTGATTACAACTCTATATAATGACAATATAACAATTGGTATTTGACACACTTAGATGATTGAGCACTCAATGAGACATCAAGATACATCACACAATGCACATGCACAAGGTATTCATAATTCTACTATTCCCTACTGAGTTTTAACTAAAGTTTTATATGCCAAACTTTCACACACACGTTTGCAATTTTTTTCTTCCTTTTGCTCTTATTTTAAAATCCGTTCGAAACGGAGTTTCATTGAATGAAACGTGTTTCAATGAAATGTTGATTGACATTGATTTGTATTCTTCTCTATGCGGATGGTATTGTTTGCCTTCACATTCAGAGAGGGGTTGCAATACACATAGATGCTTTACATGTCTATTGTAGGGAGGGGTTTGATGATTAATGTAAAGAAGATCAAAATATGGTCTTTAATAGATCTCGATCTTAAAGACAAACCTTTACTTTCGATGGAAAATCATTGGATATAGTTTCTTCATATACATACTTGGAGTCCTCTTTAGGGCCCTATTTTTAGCATGAGATAGCAGCCACCAATTGATCAAGGGGTAGTCCTCGCTAGTTTCCTTGCAGTGGTTTTTTTTAGGAGGCATATTTGAGATGTAAGGAAAAAGTGTTGTCTGTTTGACACTTTGGTTGCTCCCATGATTATTCTCACAACAGAGGCTTAGGGTACTAGACTTATGAAATTTAACCAGGTTTATAGGTTTGCATGTTGTCATTGATGATTTGTGCTAACCCTCCATTTCTCATTAGATTATCATGGCCAAGTTTGTCCATAGAATTGGAGGCTGTTTTTAGGCTAGTCGTCATGTATATACAAAAGGCCACTACATTTGGAGATATGGATACTAGTAGTAGCAAGTATCCATGGTTACCTTTGACATCATCTAGAGAGCTTCTTTATTAGGGACATTACTTATGTTGGTATCACATCTTCTTTCATCAATTGGCATTTCTGAATTATGCTCATTGTTCAGATACTTGTTCTAACTTTAGCTTTAGATTATTACGCTTTATGATTGGAGATGTTTTTATGATGCCATAGCAAGAAACACAATTGATATGTACGTTTTTAAATGGTTGCATCGATTGCATCTCACAGAATTCGTCAAAGGTGTTACTCCGGTTATTTGAACACTTCTGTGATCATTTTCGTGTTCTACCTCGGCTTCCCTTGTTAATGAACTATATAACTTCACATTCCAATAATGTCTTTTCAAGGGAGCAACTTCAAAAGCAGAAATCAGCATATGCAAAGAACAAATCTAGGAGCTCTGCACAGGTCAGTCTTTTGACATTGCCTTGTAATTGTTTTGCAAGTGACACTATTGTACATTTAATTTATAGTGGGCCATCTTTAACGATTACTTTTGAGCGACTCACCATGCGTGCTTGATAAATTTGTTCTGATTATATTTGAGGTAGTTGTTGTAGTCTATTGGTTGAGAGGCAGATGCCACATTCATTTTAGAATATGCTTGAAGTATGAGCAACTTTTTCTTTTAAGCATGAATGGTGGTGGGCGGGATGTTGCATTTGACATTGGATCAAGTATATTGTTGATTATGCTTGCAATTATTTTTTAGATGAAATTATCACATACCTACATGTGTTACGAAATAAATGGATTAACAGTAAAAATAGTTACATTTTAGCTCGCCCGACATGTTATGGGTGCAGAATAGTCAAAGGACAATTTTTTGATTGTGTAGAGTAGGACTATTGACGCAATGGATGACTTAGAGCTGCTAAAAGGCTAACTTTTTTGAATGTTTGAAGAGTTGATTATTCTAAGTAGAACTGTTTACTCAATGATTTGCGGTGTGTAGTCAAAAGGCTCTACTTGTGAACTACTGCCCTAACTACTTGATGCACCATAGTAGTCACCTAGACAATGTGGTTAAGTACCATACACTCGGATCAATATTACTTTTAATGGTCTGAGTCCATTTACTGAATTCTGAATGGGTAAAAAACAAAAGGATAGCAAAATCAAATTCAATATGTAGGCGAAAAGCATTCTATATTCACATCAATGAATCTAGAAAGAATATTGCATGGCTTGCTGCCTAGAAGTAACTGTGCCATTGGCTATTCAAGAGCAAGGTGCAACTCATTAAAAGGGGGTCTAGGTCTCCTCAATTCCACAATGGTTCCCATTGTTTATTCCTTCCAGTCACACTTAGAAAGAGGATGGGATGGAGAAAAGGGGGGGGGGGGGAAGCAATTTCTTTGTTCTTTCTAGTGCATGTGAGCTACGATAGAGTGCTAGTTGATTGAAGTTACCGATCTCCTTCAAAGCTTTCGTGAGGAGTAAGTTTGAGTTGGTGCTAGTGTGGAGAGTGAGTGTCATGATAGCACTAGAGTGGTGATTGTAGATTTGTTGAGGTGTAGATCTTTGTACCTACTTTGACTCCTGCACCTTACCTATGATGACATGCATGTTATAGATCCTTGCTGGTAATGGTAGTTTTTCTGTATGCATGCACCAAGTTGTGATAGCTACTTTGTGATTGCAAGATCATTTATCAAACAATGGCCACCTTTCTTGAGACTGCACAACTTTTGCTCCATATGTTTGTTGTATATTGATGTTTTGCTGGGACGTTGTTAATATTGGAGGTAGGATCCTGCTTGATTCCAAGTCTCAGGCCTAGATCATGGAGGGTGGATCTGGATTGGATCCTACGGCTGGGTGGATTGTGAGCATTTAGTTTCTTGTGTTGACCGGCACCTGGTGGTTTCCGGTTTTGTAGATTGTAATAGATACCCAAATTAGGTGTACTACTCAAGAAAAGAATTGTGGCTACTTATTCATTCCCTTAAAAGTTGGAGACATACGGGAGTAAGCTTTTGGCATGTATGGACCACCTGTCTTATAAATATTTATGTAACCAACCTTATCTCAAAGGTTGTTAAGGCTAGATGGTCAAAATTGATGTAGGAATTTCATTATGAGATCTGATACTCAAAGAGTGATACTAATCAAATTACCTATGCTCTTAGTCGAATAGGTGAAGTACATGAACATTCTTTCTACTAATTTTATCTTTCATCAAAAGGGCTTTACTTTGGTTGAATATGGCATAAAGTAGAATTAACAAACATGCACAATTGTGATGCTTTTGAGGGACATGATATTCAGTTAGGTATGAAAGATAAAGTAGCAAATTGATTTTCTATTTGGAGTGGACTATTGTTCAAGGATGGAAAAGAGTGTGTGTCAATTACTGATATGATTAGACATCATATCCTCTGTGAATGTCATGATTCATTGAACGCAGGGCACCTAGGCATATCACTTGATTTGGTCGAATGGAACTTTTAAAACTTAACGCTTAAGAATTGGTTGATTGTTGCATTTATTGGAAATTTCCAATAAGAGGTGGGATAGCATTTCTCTGGATTTTGTGGTTCGTCTTTGACAAAATTAGAAAGGTATTTATGCAATCTGGATAATAGTTGATCCCCTTCTCAAATTAGCTGCTTTTACTTTTGTGTAGATAACTGCAAAGCTTCTGAGATATTGTAGAGCGATCACGTAACGACTTACCTTAGGTGGTGATCTCATTATTTGAGAGAGAATGTTGGTTTAGAGCTATAGATTTTTGGATACCACATGTCAATGTTCTATTAGCATGGGCTATGTATATAGAGGTGGATCTCCACGAGTTGGATATTCATTCTGCTTGAGGATGAATAGCTCCCCCATGTGTTTAAGCCTCACTGATTTTGTGATTACCTTACTATGAACGGTTTCAGCGATGAAATATCATAACAGTTGGTATTAGAGCCCCCAATCATTTTGTTTTTAAGGTGCAATTGTTCAAACTCTTTTTTGATTGGCTTTACTTCATGAAAGTGTGCCTTTAGAACTTGTATTTCATTGTAAAGCCCTGAATAGGTTAATCAAAGTTTTTGGGCCTCGAGGAGGCTGTAGTAAAAATAGCTTTATATCGTTTTATGATTAATTTATTAATGGTTAAAAAAAATGTCTACTCCCCCTCATATCCATGTGAGCATGGCAGGAGCTCTACTCCCTTGGCCCCCGAACCTATTGTACAGGCTTGTGTGTGTGTTGGGGGAGGGGAGTACCTCCTCCCTATTGTCCAGGCTTGTGTGTGTGTGTTGGGGGAGGGGAGTACCTCCTCCCCTTTCTTTGAAGTACACGAGGGGGATGGGGTACATTTTTTCCTCCCCAATTATGCTATGAGGGTGGCGGCCATGATGTTAGAAAGGAGAGGGAGGGGAAAACAAAGGTAGTCGCCCTTTTTCTAAGCTATAAAAGTTTCAACTCAAATGTTGTATGTTAAAACATACATCTCATAAAAGATTTTGGAACTTAAGAAACATAAAACAACAAATTATGGAAGTTGAAACTAAAGGAGGAGAAGGAGGTCATGCACTCTTCCTCCCCTCTGCCATCTGCAAGTATCATGTGGAGGAGGGTGTACTCCTCCCTCCTCCCTCCTTGCCCCTTAACCACTCCACAAGGCCTCCTTGCAAGCCAACATAACAAAACATTAACAATTCACCTTTTATCTCCAAGGGAAGGAAGATCGTCCTCCCATTGCCAAGTTGTACTTGCTATGCCTATGACTTGTACTATGGCTAAGAGCCAGCCATAGGAATCTCTTGTAGGTTAAGGGGGTCATATGGTTAATGACCTTGGAGGTGACTAAGGAGTTGGAGGGTTAAGCTTGACCCAAGGTTACTTGGGTAAGGTGGCTAGTTGGAGAGGTGATTGAGTGACCTAAAGGAAAAATGGAGGCCATAGGGGATGCTACATAAGGTTGGGGCCATGCCATATTGGGTAGCGCTCATAGGGCTTGTGTTGTAAAGCTAGCTACAAGTGCAAGCTTTACTCCTGGCGCCAACATTGTTCCCGGCGTCAGCAGCGCCACTGCGACCATAATCCAGCCGGTGCCAAGTTCCTATGGCCCAAAAACTTCGATCGGATCTAGTGAAGTCCAGAGAGCTTGGATCGATGTGCAATCTAGGTATGATTAAAGGAAACTTGGGGATCAATAAATTCTAGAAAGAGAAAATGACTTTCTAGAGACAAAAATCTAGAGATAGAAAAACGTGCTTTACCAATTTGATTTGAGCACTTGATTTGAGGAGAGGTGGCGACTCCCACCATAATTATAGGGGGATGCGGGTTGCGACTTAGGGCGAGCTCCAACCAAGTCTCAGCTCCCCTTCCTGGAATGTTGTCCTGGCCCCCGCCTTGGCATGCCAGCACCCCGAAGACTAGGGTCGGTCACACACTTGAAATGTAACCTTCTCAGATTTATTTCCTCAAACTGGCTCTGATTACCTTTTGGGTTTCAATGTTCGGTAAAAGCGCTAGTTGTAAGGCTGCTTCAAATCTTTTTTGATCTGGCACATAGCTGAGGATCGTATTCTGGGACGCCAGCGGTATGTCGTTGGGACCATTCGGTTCGGGACGCCAACGGTATGCTGTCAGTCTAGAAACTAATTGTCATTATATATGTTGTGGCTTGTGGTTTGGAGTGTTCCTTGCATGAATGTGAACTGGTTAAGCTCTTGGGGAACGGGAACGGGCTCTAACCTATTGGCTGAATTGGATGGCTCTTTGGGTGGAAGTTACTTTGTTTATGGCTGTCCAGTCTGGCGTGGCGCCAGGTTGGCTTCCAGTGCTCGTGACGAAGCTTTGAGTTGGTTAAGTATGATGTAAGTCCACAACTTGCTTGGAATGGATGTTACTCGTTTGTAAAGAAGCTTCGAATGGGTTAAGTTTGATGTATGTCGGGCGGCTTACTTGGAGGGAAGTCACCCACATTGGGACCCCCGATCTGGCATGGTGCCAGGTTGGCTCTCAATGTTGGTTCCAGAACTTCTAGTTGGTTAAGTCTGATCTTTGTTGGCGAGTTGGCTGCTTGTATGTCGAGTGGGTTCGGACGGTAAGTGTTGACAGTCGGGAAGCTAAGTCGTGGTTCTTGGCTCGCTTTTGGGATGCCTACGCAACATGTGGTATCAGAGCCGACTGGCTGGTCATCTATGCGGGTCTCACAGGAATGGCTATTGTTTGGGGTTCATTAGGACAACTAGCGTGCAAGTTGCTATCCATAGTGTAAGCACGGGTGCGTCATGGTCGGGGTGGTCGGTAGAACAGGGGACTTGATGCGTGCTGCCCTTAAGGTCTAACCACGGTCAGCTCTTGCAGTTCGGGCTTGGCGCCGTTTGCATGTAGGACATATGAGGCAAAGTGTTGCCTAGGTAGGTGAAAGCATGGTTTGTGCCTTGTGGGGTGCGGGGTGGGGTGGATTCCCAGTTCAGTACTCTCACATAAACGACAAAGAAACGACTCAATGTTTTGCAAAATTTGCGACACAGCCCATTAGATGCAAGCAAGAAGGCAAAAGTTGGAAAGGACAATATCAGGGTAGATCACCTCTAGAGCAGTTGGTCTTCATTGGGATGGCTACCATTGGAAGTGAAACTCATTGAACATGGGTGATATCCAATTTCATTTGGGTTTTTCCTCAACAAGGGAGACTAGGATCCTCTTCAGAGATTGGCAGCAAGTTGGATCAAGCTAGATGGAAAGCAAAGTATTGGAAAAGCTATTATCCGGCTGATAAAAATATGGGATCAAATTCAAGGTGACCTAGTCATACTCCCACAAGGAGACTAGCGAACTTTGGATCTAATATGTCGACAAGTTATTGTTGTGGAAAGAAAAGTTTGTTACAAGCTTTTCCTGGACCAATAATGACGAGGAGACTGTTGAAAGCAGCTGATCAATCCTCGTGCAATCTCCTAACTCTTGACCACCTAAGGCGAGTCAATGGTTATATTTGTTTGGTTCAAAGAAAACTACCTCGAGACAAATGAGAAGTGCATTGTGGAGTATTCAATCTTTGCCTAACTTAAAGAGCCAAATGAAAGAAAGCAAGATTGATGATAGGTTAGTCATTTCACCTAGGTTTTGGAGCAGTTTGTGCAGCAAGAAACAACCTATGATAGCATCGTCTTCTACAGAAGCTGAATATAGGGTGACTGCGAGGGCCGCCTACAAGGCTACATTGTTGAGGCACTTGTTGGGTGATATACAGATTGCTCAAGTGAGTCCTACAACGTTGTATTGCAATAGCCAAAGTTGCATTTAGCTTGCTAAGAATCCCGCCTATCATGCCAAGCCAAAACACATTGAGGTCGACCAACACTTCATAGGGGAGCAAGTGCATAGTGAAGAAGTCCAACTTGAGTTCTATGGCATTGAGTCCAACTTAGATTGCAGACATCTTTACTAAGCCGCTTAGTAAGGAGAAATTTGACAAGTTCAGAGTCTCCAAGTGTTGAGCCATTAAGGGGGGGGGGGGGGGGGGTGTTGAAATATATTGCCTAGTTTATAGGTACTTACATGGTTAGATGTTGTAGATTTGTAATGGGAGCAATTCAGTTGTAAAAACATTGTACCCCTCTTTCTAGTCCAAGTGGCCAAGCCAAGTGTGCATGCCATGTGGCATCAAACTGAAGTTGAAGCAAGCACCTCAATAGTTTATATTATGTAATGGAGTCATCCTCTAGGAGGCCCACAATTAGAAAACCTTTAGTCGATCAAGCGTAATTGTACATGCTCTACCCTATTAGAATCCAACATGTTCACACAAGCAACCAAGATATGATTTCTATTGTAGTGAAAAATAGGCAAGTACATATGGAATAGAATAGAAGTGATGAGATGAACTCCAACCGTCCCATACCTTGTGGTAGGGTGTACTCCATTATATGCAATTGTGTGTACAATGAGATTAGATTCATCTTCTTAAAATAGGTCACCTAGTAAAAGCTATCATGTACCCATAATAGTCTAACCCTATGCATGGAGATGCTTTTTACTTGCTTTTCCATGTATGTAAACTTGTCAGTCTTCTCATGAATGTGCATATGCATGTACCCTAGTCAATCTTTGATTGTTGTCTAACTTAACTTATGCCAAGTCTAAGTTCAAGTTCTAACTTAGTTTATCACTACCAAATCTAGGCCCCTTTCTCAAGTGTAAGAACCATGATCATCTATTTCAAATATCTTCATTACTTGATGTATTACATTGCTCAATTCTACTTCATATAAGTTTGCAATGTCTTGCTTTGGTCTTCATGTTTCTCAATACATATGTGTGATCTCCATGGGTGTAGCATATCACTTGACTCTTTGACGCCCCCTAAATCAAATAATGTGGACACGATAAGCTTTGCCATAACTTTGAGAATTTTGTTGCTTGAAGATTGACTTTGTTGGTCTCTTTGAATATTTTCCAAGTTACCATAAATATGTAAAGATCTCACCAACACCCATGAAGAAAATGTAATCCTCGTTGATCACCATATCACCATCATAACAATCATAAGTAGGAAATGGATCTACAAGTGTCATACAAATGCTCTCCAATTTTCTTGGATCAACGCCCACATTAGAAACCAAAACTTTGTAAGTGGTTGGCTACATCTGTGTTGTTTCTCAATTGAATCCACTTCAATTTTCCTAGTACTCTCATAGGATACCACTAACATTTATAACACTTCATGTTTGCATTCCTGTTAGAACTAACATAGACACAAATAGAATGTTATCCAAGCTCTGCCAGCACCTTGCACCCTTAGATTTGATATTTGTATCCTTCATAGATAACTTATACTTTCACTATGCATCCTTGTCCTTTAACCGTGCATGTTCTTGTCCTTTGAGTTTGAGTAAGTCAAATTCTTGCTCCACCTAGCTTTTAGAGTTTTGATGCCCTAATCCATCGCCAAGAAACTGTTGTATTCCCTTATAAAAGCTCTTTTACAAACCTTGATGGCTCTTCGAAAAATCTTTGCCAGTGCTTTGATGATTCTTTTTTCATAAAAGATAAATCACAGTCCTTTGTAAAGATCCACCACTTTTCGACGGACCTTTAATATCCTAACTTTGTTAGTTGTTGCCAAGTTTTTGGTTCTTCAATTTTTTGCAAATTTTGACTTTCAATTCAAAAATTGGTTCTACTCATCCTAGTTAGTCGTTCCTTGATGAATAGCCTGCAAAAAGTCGATAGGCAGCGAGCTCCATGGCGTGTTGCCAACAAACTTCTCAATGAAATCTCGTAAGTAAAGATCATGTAGTCAAGTAGGTAGCTACTCCCACATAGGTAGCATGATCCATCCTTCAACAAGCTGAACCAACAACAATCAAACTTCAAGCGATTTTCAAAATCAAGAATTTCCATGTTTGTCTAGTGTGTTCCCTTTGATATCTTGGCAACAATCTCTCCAACAAGTAGCAACTAGTAGTCCCTTAACATTCTTCAACATGATCTCATTGTGGAGCTACTGACACGAGAGGGGATATATGTGGGTATTGAGAGAGAAAGAAGAAAGAAAGCTTTATTAATGTCTTTTCCATGTCAAAAGGCATAGAAGACTAATGGAGTACATGTCAAGTATGTGGTAACCATGTGCGCGCATAAAACGTCTCCAAAGTTGTAATAAAAAAACATCTACTACAAACTAAATAGACACGTAAGCGACAATGTGTGTGCATAATAATCATATGTATCCATGCCAAGATGTCAAAACTGTACTGATGCTGTAGAAAGATGTAATGCGAGCCACAACATGAGAAAGTATTGGAGCCTGCTGGCGTCGTCTATGAGCATGAATATGTGTAGTAGTCCGTCTCTGTGTAGAATGTCTGGTGAGCCTATCAGTGACATGGTGGTGGAAAGTACACTGTCTCTGATCTCTATGAGCATGTAATCAGCTATCATCCTTGTCGTCATCATCATCATCCGCAGGCACTATATCATGCGATCTCTGCCTAAAGAAGAAGAAGAAGAAGAAGAAGAAGAAGAAGAAGACTTTGACTTTGACTTTATTAACGTCTTTTCCATGCCAAAAGGCGTATTAGACGAGCAAGCACATCAGATAAAGCCAAGACGGAACAATGCCGTCAAACAACATAACTAAACCAAAACTGACTAAGAAGAGGATAATGTCCAGGGTTATATGGTAGGTAGACCATTTACAGAGTTACCTGGCATCTCTTCAGTGCTCTAACTCTCTCACTAACTCTGAGCAGTCTCAGATATCTCATTAATAGTAGCAGGTTTAATATCTACAAAACAGATGATACCATCCCTGTAGATCAACCGCTTTCCATTCGTTAGAGCCTCTTGTTTTGCTTTTTTCCGTTCTTAAACCTGAATGAAAGTAAGGTCTTCATCCAGGTATATCGTGGTGCCCCGCAGTGTAGATTTCTTCCCTAGCGCTTCATGACGACCAGTGGCAGATAAAGCGTATAACAAGAGTACCTGGATCTTTCTTAGGTCGCCATGCAGTATCCATATCTTTGTGGTGGTGTTAAAGACTCATTTTAAGAAACTTTTTAGCTTCACCAACAACATCATGGGAGTTCATAATACCTCTGACTTGGACATTAAGAGCCTTTTGCTCTCACAAACGGCTCTCGGTGAACGTAGCTGAGATAAAAGAAGGTGGAGGTGGTAGAATAGCAGTATTAGGACCTTTAAGCACATCTGCCCAGGATCGGACAGCAGTATGATGCTGTTCCACTTGACTTTCAAGCTATTGGATCTTAGCTGAAGTAGTCGAATGAGAGGAAGCTTCGATTTTGACAGTTGCAACTTCTTTCTTGAGATCATTGATAGATGAATCAAGTTTCTGAAGATGAGATTGAACAGCTTGGATCATAGCTTCAAGAGAAAGAAGTTTTTTCCGATGGTCGTTGAGATATTCATAGGAACGTAACTGATCTGCACGAATGACGGAGATCATAAAGGCTGGAGGCAGAGGTAATTCCTCTTTTGGGGTATTCGGGGTGGAAGAAGAAGATGAAGCAGATGAAGAGGATGAAGCGGATGAAGCAGTGTTGGCAGGAAGGGCAGGTGCACCACCCCTCTCACTTTTGGCCATGATTCGAATCCTCTGCAAGCAAGCAATCCTGGTTCTGCAATCTGTTTGGAAGTCCGTTGGAGGTCAGCTGGAGGTAGGCTCATGCCATCGTTGTAGTTGATATCGCTGCAACTAGGCTTAGTTGGCAAGTCCACCGGGATCTTGACAGATCCGTTGTTCCGCTGGAAGCAGGCTTATCTGTCGATGCTGATGAGATCGCCGATTGAAGGTAAACTCGCTGCCATTGTTACTGGAGGCTGGAGGCAGGTTCCGCTGGAGGGCATCACACTGATCCATCCGCTGGCTGGAGGCAACTGATCCGTCCGCTAGCTGGAGCTAAGCCATCGCTATCTGTCCGCTGGTTGGAGGCATCAGAGCGTTGGAGATGGAGCGCTAGGCGATCGCGTGCGAGAGAGAGAGAGAGAGAGAGAGAGAGAGAGAGAGAGAGAGAGAGAGAGAGAGAGAGAGAGAGAGAGAGAGAGAGAGAGAGAGAGAGAGAGAGAGAGAGAGAGAGAGAGAGAGACTAGATTAGATTAATGTCTTTCGGGTGCCCTTGGGCACATAAGACAAATAAAAGTACATCAGAAAGGAGCGTTGTCCATGTTGGACTTATTTCTATTCGCTAAAGCTAAAAACAGAATAAACTGGAAATAAAACCAAAGCTTAATCTCCAGCTATGGTGAGGGTACAAAAGCAGTAGCTTAACCACCAGCTACGCGGAGGAGTACAACTCACTAACTGAAAGAGAAAAACTGTGTGATCTAGTGTGAGGCACACGGTGGCCTCTGATGACGAACTCTGGACGGTCGAGGAAGATGCTGGAGCTTCTGTTGGCGAGCTGGAATGTCAATCTCACTATCAGAAGTATCCTCCCTAACTCTTTTCTGAAAGAAAAGTGTAATATGTGGCTGGCTGTGGTCAACATCTTGATCATCCGGCATAAGTGAAGATCTCAAGGAGAACAACTCTCGCAAAAGTAAACCAACACATCTTGCATCGGGATAGGCAAAGAAGGAACCAAGCAGGAGTGGCGTGTCCCGATAAAGACAGTGGTATTTGCCTCTGATCTCATAGTAAGCTGGACATAAGAAAATAAAGTGAAACTCATCCTCAACCTCTTGTAATGTACAGCGCCGACAGATCCGTAATGGTCGTGGCATGTCTGCGTATCTGCCAGTCTCAATAGCGAGCTGATGAGAAGAGACCCGAAGTTGACCGATGCGGTAGCGCATGCCAAAAGACAATGGCTGAGAGAGATAACTCGGTCTAATAGGAAGCCCTGTGGCATCTAAGTGAAGAAAGTGAATGCGGTAGAACTGAAGCTTAACCTGTGAAGGATCAAGGTGAGACCAAACAATATGTATGTATGCTTTGTAGATCCGTCTACAAATGAACGCATGAGTCCCATTGGGGAGGTCAGACATAGATAATTGTATGGAGCAACAATATGGGCGATAGGTTTTAGAAAGTCCATACTTAGAGGGTCAACATCAATGGCTTTATGGTTTTGGCCACTTTTGATGGCGTTTTCAATCATGGACGGAGTGAAAAGGGTGAATTCTGAAGGTCGGGGTGAGAGAGAGATGGAAGGAGAGTCAACTGTATAAAGTTTTGCAGCATATTCGATCCACGATTCAATGGCAATAGGAGCTGGCATACATGAGTTTTTAGAGAACATCTTCCAAAAGAAGGTGGAAGAAGAAGAGTCCAAAGAATCGAGTTTTTGTGCCAAAGACTGAAAGTACATGGTCTTCTTCTGCAAAGTCATCCTACGGTATTCTCTTTGTTTAGATGCTAAGGTGTCGGGAGAATGATTTTGAGCATAAACAACCTGCTTGTGTAGAGAGAGGCACTCATCATCATACCATCTATTGTAAGTGCGTTTATGAGATGAGAAAGTTTTGGGAGGATATGCAGTATTGGCTGAGCAAAGAAGCGACTGAGATAAAAAGGCGGCTTGCTGGTCTACTGAAGATGAGAAGGGAAAATCGTCGAGCATTGTGGCCAGAGAGGAAGGGTAAGTAGGAAGACCAATTGGAGAGAAAGAAGGACGATGGTGGCGTGTGGAATGTGGAGTCGTAACAGTACCAAGACTAGCATGGCCAAGAGATAGGAGCAATAGAGAGTGATCAGAGATGGTAGGGTGCATAATACGAAAAGTATGAAGAAACGGAATTAAGGCTGGTGAGCCAATGAAGTAGTCAACAACGCTGTGTCCACCGTGCGGATGGCAGGTAAAAACTGATGATGATGGCCACCGGGAAAGGCCATTCAGAATGGCTAAAGAGTGAGCTTCTGCAAGTCCAATCAACTGTTCTTCAAAGTGTGTAGCTGGGGTATCAGCATCCTGAGAGGTCCTATCCAAACCCACATCCAAAACCTGAATATGTAGGAAATCACTATCTGCATGAAACTCTGTCTGCCAAGTGTTGGTGCGAGCGTTAAAATCGCCTGCTAATAAAATAAGGCCCTGCTGTGCAAAGCTAGCTATATCATCAGAAAGAGCCTGGAAGGGGTCACCACCATAATCTGCAAAAGCTGATGTCTGAGGTGCAAAATAACAAACTGCTATAAAGAGATCTTGATAAAACTGTAACCAAATAAATCGTGCAAATGGATCACTTTTGAGTAGCTTAAAATGAGTACGATAAACTTCCTTGGTAAGACATGCAACACCACCAGATCCACGAGTGGTTTTTCCTCTTACGAAGCTAAGAGCAAAATATCACATTTTTGTAAAAAGGAGTGAAAATCCCCTGCCGAAGAAGATGAAAGCACACCGTTACAATTCCATAAACCAATCCGTAATGGCTGAGGGGATCTCGGGTTGTTGTGCCCGAGATCCCCGATTCCCTATTGTGAAATCTTATCGTAGAATTTAGGCTTGCCTTCAATAAAGACCACTCTTTGATTCCTAGCATTGGCCTCTTTCGCTTGGCATTGTGTATGTGTTAGGTCGTCATCCATAAAAATAAAAGATCCTTTGAGCTTAGCTCGAAGGCGTAAAGCAGAATTACGTTGTTCAATGGAGCAAAACTTTATGAATAGGACCTTATCATCAAATTTGCTTTGCCAAGCAGTGTCAAATCCCTCCAGATTATGTGCAAGTTTAGATACAAGAAGGTCTTTCGCCTCATCAAGTGCCTTGTTTCCATTAGGGATACCCCTAACTCGTATATTAAGAGCCTTCTTGGCTCTTCTCTCTTGTTCTGTAAAAGCATTCTCTAAGGTAGATTTCACTAACGAAGGCTGAACTTGGTTAGAGGAATTACCAGCTTGCTTAAGAACTGAAGCCCAAGTACGAGTGTCTTCCACTTCCTTTGCCAAAGATGAGATTTTACTTTCCACATCTTGCTGTGAATGAGTATCCTGTATCCCTTTCTCTTTCATCCTGTCAATGGTGCTTTGCATATCCTTATTTTGCAGACTGACCCTGGTAAGTTCTCCATGAAGTGTCTGATTTTGTAGCTGCAATTTTCCGATAAATTGGAACACTTCTTTGAGCTGGTGTTGTAGGTAGTTGTTGAGAGATTCAAAGTCGGATAAGTTGCTAGGTTGTAATTGTTCAACAGGGATATGGTAAGCAAGGCAGGAATCTGTATGAGATAGCTGCAATGGAGAATGAGATGATGAGAAGGACAGACCGGCAAACGAAAGGGAAGAGCCAGCGATGGCTGACTGACCATCAGAATGGCCATCAGAAGCCTGGTCAAGAAAAGCATGGGAAGAGGGGGGTGAAGCTCCATCACATTTGGTAGAGGCCATATGCAGACTCAAACCTAGGTGTGGAAAGCTCTGATCTGAAAACTTAAATAGAACTTCTTTCCTCTTGCTGTCTGCTTTGCTCAGAGAATGAAGATCA
Organism: Diphasiastrum complanatum; assembly: GCA_029204225.1. Lineage (NCBI taxonomy): Eukaryota > Viridiplantae > Streptophyta > Lycopodiopsida > Lycopodiales > Lycopodiaceae > Diphasiastrum > Diphasiastrum complanatum. Next base: position 35,545,769 of record CM055094.1, read on the forward strand.
CTTTGAAAAATTGCGCAATTTTCTCAGACTTCTGATGCCGATGTACGAAGGAATCGGGAATCTCGGCCTCTCCATCTGAATCGCTGCCTATGGGTATCTCGGATCTCTATCTCCGACGGAATATGCACTCATCAATGCTCAGTTGTGTCAGGGAATGTGTATCATCTAGTCTCCTCCTCCTCAGGTCTGACATCTCTCGGATCATCAGTGCGACACATCTAGGGTCCTCATAAGATATCAAGGTAGAAAGTCTAACTGGGTGCTCTCTGAACAAGCAGTAGTACCGCCCCCGAATCTCATAGTAGGCTGGACATCTGAAGAGGAAATGTGACTTGTCCTCAATCTCATGCATAACACACATGCTACAAAGCCGGTCCTCTCGTGGGGTGCCACTGTATCCGCCGGTCTCAGTGGCCAGCTGATGTGAAGAAACCCGAAACTGACCCATCGCTATCCGCAGACTATGTGATATACTCCTCAGCAAGTAACCAGATACTATGGGGCAGCCAGCCGGATCAAGAGATAGAAAGTGTGTACAATAAAACTCACTCCTGGTCCCCAATGGACCCTGCCAAGTGATATGAAGATATGATCTGTAAAGGAGGCCTCTGATGTACTGGTGGGTGCCCGCAGGTAGGTCACTGATCTGGATACCCAATGTGGAGAGGAGACGGCAAGCCTAGGAGTACCATGAGAAAAGGTGTCCCTCTGAGTGTAGGCGCCGGGATGAAGATAAAGCTGCAACTACATAATGTGTACGCCCGTCCTGAAGATCCTCTAACCTCTGTATGAATGTCACAATATGGAATAAGGCCTCAATTTGAATGGGGGGACTGCGAACTCCGCCAATATAATCTGGTGTGGTACTGAGGCCTTAGCCTGTATCATCCGGGAGAGCAAACGAATCTGGAGCCGGGAGATATATGTCCAATCAGTAGCTGTCAGACCAGTACTCCATGTCTCGGAAGCATACATAGCTGAGGGCACAACCATAGTGTCAAAGAGCCGACACTTACTAGTCGCATCTCTGATGTGTGAGCTGAAACATAATCTCTCCAAATCTACCAGTGAGGCATAGCCCTTACGTACCCGGGAAATAGCTGCGTGTCTCATGCTGAACGTAGGCCCTGAGAATAGTACTCCTAGATATGTATAGGAATCAACAACCTCTAGTGGATGACCATCCCATAGAAGCTCCTGCCGCATCATGAAAGATAAAGCTGCAACTACATAATGTGTACCCCCGTCTTGAAGATCCTCTAACCTTTGTATAAATGTCACAATATGGAATAAGGCCTCAATCTGAATGGGGGGGACCACGAACTCTGCCAAGATAATCTGGTGTGGTACTGAGGGCTTAGCCCGTATCATCCGGGAGAGAATCTGGAGCCGGGAGATATATGTCCAATCAGTAGCTGTCAGACCAGTACTCCATGTCTCGGAAGCATACATAGCTGAGGGCACAACCATAGTGTCAAAGAGCCGACACTTACTAGTCGCATCTCTGATGTGTGAGCTGAAACATAGTCTCTCCAAATCTACCAGTGAGGCATAGCCCTTCCGTACCCGGGAAATAGCTACGTGTCTCATGCTGAACGTAGGCCCCGAGAATAGTACTCCTAGATATGTATAGGAATCAACAACCTCTAGGGGATGACCATCCCATAGAAGCTCCTGCCGCATCATGAAAGACCTAGAGGTGTTGAACACCATAACCTTAGTCTTGGCCACATTCACCGACAAACCCCACCGTGTGCAGAAAGAAAGAAGAGCATCTAAGTGTCGCTGCAAACCCTCTCTCGTCCGTGAAAGCAAAACCACATCATCAACATAAAGGAGAATAGCAATAATGAGGTCGCCCAATGTACAACCCTCCCCTCCATCACTCCGTATAACATGCTCTAGCTCGTCAATGTAAAGACCAAAAAGTGTAGGAGAGAGTGGACATCCCTGTTTGACCCCAATAGTACTGATCACCTCCGGTGAAATAACTCCTGATAGTCGGACCCTGCCAATAACTCACCTGTACAATGCTACTACCGCCTGTATAGTATCCTCCTGAAAGCCCCGATCATGAAGTCTCTGTATCAATGGATGCCTAGGCACAGAATCAAAGGCCTTGCGGAAATCCACAAAGCAGCAGTATACACGCTCCCTCTTGGCCTTAGCCTCCTCAATGATGGACCTCTGAGTAAAGATATGATCCGATGTAGTATATCCCGGTCTGAAACCCGCCTGTCCAATGGCATGGAGTGATCTGGCATCCATCTCTGTACTGAGAGGAAAAATCAGAGGTGACAGCTCGGTTGAATAGGATGGAGAGAAAGGGTGAGAGGATGTCGGGAGCATACTTTAGAAGTTCGGCCTCTAGCTCATCAATGTCTTTGGCTTTATGGGAATGGAGTCGTGTGATGGCCTTCTCTATAAGTTCGTTAGTGAATATGGCAGAAGTATCCGTGAGACAAGAGGTGGGAAGAGGAGGGGTATCTGGGATGGTGTACAATGATGTGGCATATGCGACCCAAGTGCTGAGGTCTGTGATCCGTGGTGGGGGTGACTGTGGAAGGAACCTCTTCCAGAATGAACCTGAGGAAGAACTAAAGAGGAGATCCATTAGTTTCTTACCCTGACCAATCTCGTATGCGATTTTCTTTTTTTTTGTGGTTCTACGGTAGACACGAGATATGGTTTTGGTCATATGAGGAAGATGGGAGCGAGCATATATGAGGTTCTGATGTAGCTGGATGCAATCCTGATCATACCAGGGGTTATAGGGTCTATGACGTTGCTGGTCTTTGGGCCGTGGGGATGGAAAGGCAATGAAGCTGTAGTATGGATGGTCTGGACAAGAAAGAGGGACTGCTCCTCTAAAGTATGCTCATGTGGGAAATAGGTAAGGATATCGGAGAGGGCTTCTGTGCACAGTGGTGTGTGATGTGCAGTGTAGCGGTAGGTGGGTTTAACTGTAGGGGTCGAAGAGAAAATAGGTGTGATGGGGAGATGACCGACAGAGAGTGAGAGATATGAATGATTAGAAAGAGTGGTGCGGTGTACAGAGAAGGATGAAATGAAGTGAAGGAGAAACGGTGAACCCATGAAATAGTCGACGACGCTATGTCCTCCACTATGTGGGAAGCAAGTGTAGTCACCAGAGCCTGGCAGCTGAAGAAGGCCATTATAAATGGCCAGTCCATGAGCCTCACCCAACTGAAGCATCTGCTCCCCATATGATGTGAATGGACCCGCTGCATCCGCCGATCGCCGTATAAGACCAAGATCATCCCAATCAAGTGCATGTATCCGCTGTGGATCATCTGCTGCTCTGTGAAATTCCGTTTGCCTAGACCCAGTCCTGGCATTGAAGTCCCCCGCTAAAAGAATATATCCTCGATCCTCATATCTGATAATGTCCGATGAAATATCCATGAAAGGTGACTCCTCCTCTGAGGTGAAAGCTGATGTCTCTGGAGGGAAATAACAAATAGCCAAGAATATGTCACGATCTAACTCCATCAACCTGTGGTCCAACTTGATCCAGATATAGCGAGCCTGCTCGTCAATGTATAGTAGCTCGACCCATGGCCGGAGAGAGTCTCGAAATAAGCAAGCAACACCACCTGAACCGCGACTAGTCAGTGCCCTCGTCTTCCCTCTGCAAGTAGAAAGCCAGCAAAATCCAAAGATGGAATTATTCATATTTAATGAAATGTGGACCCCTCAAATTCCAAGCCTTAATGGTACATGCTGGTCTTGTTTTGTCTATGATGGAACTTGGAAATGCATTCATATCTTTTATCTTCAATAAGAGAGAGAGAGAGAGAGAGAGAGAGAGAGAGAGAGCTTTATTAATGTCCTTTCCATGCCAAAAGGCATGTAAGACTGATGAAGTACATGTCTGTTGAAGAGTAATGCCTATTTTACCCCTTTGGCTAAGCATTAGTTAAGTTGTACATAACTCATGGGGCATGTTTTAATTAAATGCATGAGACCCCCTTTTGTAAGTTGAGTAAATTAGTGCAAGTGGCCCACTTGGCCAAGTAGCTCACTCCTATGGTTGACACCTAGACTTTCCATGCATGTAAAGGAGGTGCTTGCCTCACAAGGGATTTGGAGGACCCACGCCCTCCTCTCTCTCTCTAGCAATTCATTTCTTCTTCTGACTTTTGAGTTTGTGAGGTGCTTATGCAATCCTCTCCTTGTGTGTGATGTTTTCCATAGCCAAGTTTCTCAAGCTTTCATAGTTGATCTAGTATTTGAGTTAAGATACTCCATAGCTGGGTCTTGCAAATTGTCATGGTATCAGAGCAGGTTGCCTAGCTTGTGAGTCTGTGAGTGAGAGAAACTTCAGTGCTCAGATTCTTGAGAAGATTCTCATCTTCTACAAGCACCTCAATCTTGGAGGAGGGCACTTTTGATCTACAGGTGTCAGATCAGGTGGAGTCTTGCACTGTTGGAGAGCTATTGGCAAGGGGAGTGGGATGATCCAGAAAACTTCAGATCAGGTGGAGTCTTGCACTGTTGGAGAGCTATTGGCAAGGGGAGTGGGATGATCCAAAAAACTTTCTAAATCTGGCTAAGTTTTGGGGAGTCTTTCTGGAGGAGCTTACACAAAAGTAGGGCGCACTTTCTGTAAGGGCTTTTGGTTTCTGTTCTAGTGGGGCCTAGTGCTTGTGCTAGTGAGGCCATACCAAGTGGCAAAGACTAAAGCAGGAGCTGAAGGGTTGCCTTGAAGTGGCTACATACCCTAGTTTGGGGTCAAACCCTTGTTGCTGGAAGTTGTTTCTTTTCTGATCTTTTTCAGGTTGAGCTTCTGTTTGAGCACAGATTATAGCATGGCTAGTCTTGGGGAGAGTTTGCTGGGTGAATCTAGCAAACTAGATGGCACAAACTACAGAGTGTGGAAGTTCAAGATGGCTAATATCTTGATGGACAAGTGATGACAAGTACAGAGCCTGTACCAACATCTGATCCTGAATTGAAGGACTACGTGAACAGGAGACAGAAAGCTCATAGGATAATCAATCTTTCTGTCAAGGACAATATTATTCCTCACATTTGCAATGCAAGGGATGCAGCTGATGCTTGGACTATTCTGAAGTCTATGTTTGAAACAGTGGATTCAGCCAAGCTGGTGTATTTGCAAAACATGTTACATACTCTCAAGATGGAAGCAGGTGCAACAATTGGTGATCATATTACAAAGGTCAAGGACCTAATGGATCAGCTTGCTTCAGTTGGAGAGAAAGTAAGTGACAGGAGTATTCTCCCCATAGTCTTGAACAACTTGTCATTCAACTAAGACTATGTGATGTCCCTTTCTGCTAGGGAGAAACTCCCAACCTTTGGGGAGTTATGTGGTCTTCTTTTACAGGAGGAGATGAGAAGGAAGAATCTTTCTGAAAGGGAAGATAATCCAAAGCTTGCATTTGCTTCTAAGAAGAAGCAAAACTTTCAGAAGAAAGGCAAAGGCAAAAAGAAGAACTCAAAGCAAAGCTTGGAGCAGCAGGTGTCCAAGTTACAGATTGGAGAGGAGTCAAGCACCAATTCCTCATCTACACCCAAGAGGAAGGGCAACTGCAACTATTGTGGCAAATATGGGCATTTTGCTTTTGAATGCAGGAAGAAGCAAAGTGAGCAGAAGAAGGGAAAGAACCAGCAGGGTCACTTTGTTGACAAAGTTGCAGAGGAGGAGCAATCTGGTGTGCTTGAGCTATTCACTGCAGCCCTATCATCTGAATCCACATTTGGTGGATGGTAGATTGATTCTGGAGCCTCAAAGCACATGACACCTCATAGAGATTGGTTCAGCACCTATGAGGAGACAGAAGATGGTCAGCATGTTTGCCTTGGAGATAATTCTACACGTATGGTGAGAGGCAAAGGCACAGTTGTAGTACAACTGTCATCAGGTGAGGTGAAGGAAATTAAAAGTGTGTTGCATGTACCAGGGTTGGCTAAGAACTTGCTATCTGTTGGTGCCATTACCAAACAGAATATGGTGGTAGAGTTTGATGATTCTACATGTTTGGTAAAAGACAAAGATCAGAACTTCAAGGTGGTAGCCAAGGGAATGCAAGAAGGAGGTCTTTACAAGCTTTTCACAACCATTCCTAGCCAAGAGGCCTTGTCTGCAAGGGATACTAATCGGGACAAGCTTTGGCACGAGAGATATGGTCATTTGAGTTATAAAAGTTTGCAAGTTTTGAACAAGCACAAAATGGTAGTAGATCTTCCTAGCATTAAGTCTTCTTCAGATACATGTGAGGCTTGTACACTAGGGAAGCAACAGAGGAAAAAGTTTCCAAAGGAGAAAGCTACCAGGGCCAAGGGCATTCTTGAGCTTGTGCATTTAGATTTATGCGGTCCCATGCAGGTCAAATCAGCGGGGGGGGCATACTATCTCATGACCTTCGTAGATGATTTCTCACGGAAGGTATGGGTCTATTTTCTGAAGCTGAAATTTGAAGCATTCAAATACTTCAAACAGTGGAAAGCTATGGTGGAAAACCACACAGGGAAGAGGTTAAAGACTCTAAGGTCAGATAAGTTTGGTGAGTATATTTCTGATGAGTTCAAGATCTTTGCAAAGCATGTGGGATAAAGAGACAGTTTACTGCTCCACATACACCGCAACAAAACGGCGTGGCTGAGCGGAAAAATAGGTCTATAGTTGAGTGTGCGAGGAGCATGCTCAAGGCAAAGAGGTTGCCAAATTCTTTTTGGGCGGAAGCGGTAGCAACTGCTGTCTATAGTTGAGTGTGCGAGGAGCATGCTCAAGGCAAAGAGGTTGCCAAATTCTTTTTGGGCGAAAGCGGTAGCAACTGCTGTTTTTCTATTGAATAGAAGTTTAACCAAAGCAGTTGAAGGAATCACGCCAGAAGAAGCATATAGTGGCAACAAGCCCAAAGTGGGCAGCCTACGAGTATTTGGGTGTACAGCATATGCACATATACCAAAGGACTTGCGGAAGAAACTTGATGCAAAATCCGTAAAGTGTGTCTTCCTTGGGTATAGTGAAGGTGAGAAAGCTTATGTGCTATATGATCTCGAAAACAGGAAGAAGATCCTAAGTCGAGATGTCATCTTTGATGAAGAGCATTCACCCAAGATACAGGAGCAGGAGAAGGAAGGAACTACTGAGTTCATACCCTTGATTGATTCCACGGATGAGGATCCTAGTCAAGAGTCCTGTGAGCCTCAAGTGCAGGAGCAACAACAGGAAATCGAACCTACTAGTTCGAGACCTCTTTTTGGCCAAGTACCAAAAGCCGAAGTTGGGGACAAACGGAAGACTAAGACAGTACCATGGGATACGTGGTCACCATCCACATCACCTACTGCTAGGAAGAAGCTACCTAGGTGGTATTGGGAAACAATCAAAGAAGGTCAAATGATGGAAGAAGGAGAGAGCAGTGAACAGGGTGTCAGAAGATCTCTTAGGTCTCATGAGAGACAAGAGACTAACTTTGCTCTTATGTCCACTATTCTAAATGCAGATGAGCCACAGTTCTTTCACGAAGCCGTGAAGGAAAAGGTATGGCAACATGCCATGCAGGAGGAGTACGACTCCATTGTCAAGAATGACACATGGGCTACATTGCTAGAAGGGAAGCAACCAATAGGTTGCAAGTGGGTCTATAAGACCAAGTTTCATGCCAATGGAACAGTGGACAAGTACAAGGCAAGGTTGGTGGCGAAAGGCTATGCTCAGCAGGAGGGGCTAGACTATGATGAGACATTCGCACTTGTTGCTAAGATGACATCTATCAGGACCGTTTTGGCTATAGCCTCATATTTTGATTAGGATGTCCATCAAATGGATGTCAAGAGTGCCTTTCTTAATGGGCACCTACAGGAGGAGGTTTACATGGAACAACCGCAGGGATTTGAAATAACAGGCAAGGAGAATCTGGTTTGCAGGCTTAGGAAAGCCTTGTATGGGCTCAAACAGGCGCCAAGGGCTTGGTATAGCTGAATTGACGAGTACTTTGCAAGGCAAGGGTTTGAGAAGAGTAAGTCTGATTGCAATCTTTATGTCTTCAGGGAAGGAGAAGACTTTGTGGTTGTTGTGCTCTATGTGGATGATCTACTCATCACGGGAAGCAATAAGAAGCTTATTGCTTGTGTTAAGAAGAATCTTTCTAGTGAGTTTGAGATGAAAGATTTGGGTTTGCTACACTATTGCCTAGTCTATCATGCACGGACGAAACACATAGAGGTGGACCAGCATTTTATACGAGAGAAAGTGCACAGTGGGGAGATCGAGCTAGTTTATTGTGACACCAACGACCAGATAGCTGATTTTTACTAAACCACTTAGTAAAGATAAGTTTGAAAATTTCAGAACTTTGTTGGGTGTCAGTTTGAATAAAATTGCCATTAAGGGGGGGTGTTGAAGAGTAATGCCTATTTTACCCCTTTGGCTAAGCATTAGTTAAGTTGTACATAACTTATGGGGCATGTTTTAATTAAATGCATGAGACCCCCTTTTGTAAGTTGAGTAAATTAGTGCAATTGGCCCACTTGGCCAAGTAGCTCACTCCTATGGTTGACAACTAGACTTTCCATGCATGTAAAGGAGGTGCTTGCCTCACAAGGGATTTGGAGGACCCACGCCCTCCTCTCTCTCTCTAGCAATTCATTTCTTCTTCTGACTTTTGAGTTTGTGAAGTGCTTATGCAATTCTCCTTGTGTGTGATGTTTTCCATAGCCAAGTTTCTCAAGCTTTCACAGTTGATCTAGTATTTGAGTTAAGATACTCCATAGCTGGGTCTTGCAAATCATCAATGTCAAGAATGTGGTAACCATGGGAGCGTATAAAAACGTCTCCAAATTGTAATAAAGAGAGAGAGAGAGAGAGAGAGAGAGAGAGAGAGAGAGAGAGAGAGAGCTTTATTAATGTCTTTTCCATGCCAAAAGGCATATAAGACTGATGAAGTACATGTCAAGTCTGTGGTAACCATGGGAGCGTATAAAAACGTCTCCAAATTGTAATAGAGAGAGAGAGAGAGATAGAGAGAGAGCTTTATTAATGTCTTTTCCATGCGAAAAAGCATATAAGACTGATGAAGACTATGTCAAGTATGTGGTAACCATGGGAGCGTATAAAAACTTCTCCAAAAACATCTAGACATAGACATGTATGCGAGAGTGTGTGCATAGTAATTATCTGTATCTATAGTAGGATGTCAAGGCTGTGCTGCTACTGCTATACTGATGTTGTAAAAAGATGTGATGCGAGCCACAGAATGGGGAAGCGCTGGAGCCTGCCGGCGTCGTCTGTGAGCATGAGCACGTGCTTGTGTAATTGTAGTACGCCTCTGTGTAAGATGTCTGGTAGTCCTGGTAGTAGCATGATGGTGGGAGGTACACTGTCTCTGATCTCTATGACCATGAGAGCGGCCATCATCCTCGTCGTCATCATGATCATAATCCTCATCATCAAGCACTAAATCACGTGATCTCCGCCTAGTAAATAATGAAGTAATCAATGGCTGTGAGATAAATTAAGCAATAATATCGCCCTCTGATCCCATAATATACAGGGCACCTATAGATAAAAGGCTCCTCAGACTCCACCTCACCTAGAGAACATAACTGGCAAATCCGCTCCTCTCTGGGAATACCATGAGTTACGAATAGAGCCACAGCTGATCTAGAATTAAGCTATGAAAGCATCACATAAGCAAGACTTAACCCTAGAAAGCAGGAAAGAGAGAGATTAAGGAGGCTAAAGAGAGAGATCAATATCATCAGCTGAATGACAAATGACACAGTTTCCCTACTTATAGCCAAGAGGAAGCCCTAAAAGGAAGCTTCCAGTGGCTAGGGCCCAACTGGGAGGGATAATAGTGCGCCCTCCAAGAAGGCCCCCACTCTCCAGTAATATGTCCAAATGGCCTAATAATGAATAATAAGGCCAAAGGCCAACCATATAGTCTGAATGTCACTAATGAATAAAAAAGGGCCCAAGGCCTGCTTATGCATAAAGTAAAGTAACTGTAAATGTAAATGGACGCGGCGAATGTAATGAGCCGAGTCCATAACTCTCCCCGACACAAAAAAAAGACCCAACTGCCGAAAAGATAACCGGATCAAGTAGCAGCAAGCCTTGGTGCATCAACAGCTAGAGGAACATCTGATGTAGAGGAATCAACAAGTGCAGCAAGAGCACGAGCCTGATCCGCAAGTAATGGTGTATGATAAAACACATCAATAGGCTCCCATGTAGCCTCCTCAATAGGACGACCATCCCACTGGACCAAAAACTGAATCTGCCGGCGGCGTCGACTATGGTATAGACGGACCTGTAATATAGTAGCAGGTAAAAATGGAAATAACTCTGGAGCAGTAGGAAACTCAGCATCACAAGGAGCGTCATCCTCAATAGGAGCACGTAATAAACTGACATGGAATACATCACAGGCGCGTGTGGAAGCAGGAAGCTGTAAGCGATATGTAACTGGACTAAGAACCTCCACAATGCGATAAGGCCCATAATAACGTGGTGCAAGCTTCTCAGTAGAAGCATGGCCCTGGACAAAATGATGACGTGCAAACCGTAAGCGTAGATAAACCATATCTCCAAGCTGAAACTCAACATGGCGGCGGTGACGATCAACTGAGGTCTGATAACGCTGCTGAACATGCTGTAAATGAGAACTGGCCCGAGTAATAAGCTCTCGAGCACCTGATAGAAAAGATGCAAGTGTAACAGGTGTATCCTCAGGAGGAAGAGGAATGCTAGGTAAAAGAGGTGCATAGCCATGAGATAATAAAAATGGAGAGACACCTGTGCTGGTACTAACAGAGCTATTATAGCTATACTCAGCTAAACATAAATGTTGATCCCAATCCTTCCCTGAAGGAGTAACAAAATGGCGTAAATAATCCTCAAGGATCCTGTTAAGGACCTCAGACTGCCCATCAGAAGTAGAATGATAAGCAGAACCCATAAAAAGCTGAACATCCAAAATACGCATAAGCTCTGTCCAGAATATAGATGTGAACTTACTATCCCGATCAGAAAGGATAGTACGAGGAAATCCATGCAGGCGGAAAATCTCTGATAGGAACAAACGTGCACACTGCTCTGCTGTGATAGTACTTCGAACTGGGATAAAATGTGCCTGTTTCGAGAACCTGTCAACTACCACCATACATGAATCGTGACCACGCTGGGTATGGGGAAGGCCAAGGATAAAGTCCATAGATATATCAGTCCACTGGCAATGAGGAATAGGCCAACTCTGGAGCAAACCAGCAGATTTAGAACTGGAGTACTTATTACGAAGACAGAAAGGGCAGGTACGAATAAGTACAGCAAGCTCAGATCGAAGAGAGGGCTAATAGAAATGGTCTTTGAGACGAGCATAAGACTTCTGAAAACCAAAGTGACCCCCAACAGGAGAGGAATGAGCATCCGACAACAACTGGAACGGATACCCAAAGAACTAGGGATACAAAGAGAATCATAATGATAAAGACGATTGTCAATAATGGAGTAAACCTGATGAGGACTGGACGAAACAGGTGGGGCAGAACTATAAACATCACGAAAATTAGAACATGTAAGGTATGCTGCAGGTAGAGCATCAAACCATGGAGGAATAGTAGAAACGAGTGTATTTAACAAAGCTGGAAGACGAGATAATGCATCAGCAGCAGTGTTAGCACGACCAGGACGATACAATATGGAGAAATTAAAAGACTGTAAAAACTGCAACCAACGAAATTGACGATCACTAAGGTCACGTTGAGAAAACAGATAACGTAAAGACTGGTGATCAGTAATAATGTCAAATGGGACTCGATACAGATAATGACGCCACTTCTTAAGAGCATAGATAATAGCAAGAAGCTCTTTCTCATGTACAGAATAACGTTGCTCATAAGAGCGAAGACGACGCGACTCATAAGCAATAATACATTGTGACTGGCGAAGTAAAGCACCCAAACCAACATTGCTAGCATCAGTCTCAACAAGAAACTTCTGATCAAACTGTGGTAAACACATAACGGCAGCATCAACAACAGCACGACGAAGAGTATTAAACGTTGTCTGACAATCAGGAGTCCACGGAAAAGTACTAGACTTCTTCAAAAGTGCATGAAGAGGAGCTGCAATAGTGGCAAAATGAGGAACTGGACGACGAAGGTGAGTGGCTAACCCAAGAAACATACGAACATGATGAATATCAGTAGGTATAGGCCAATCCTGGATGGCCTGAACCTTATGAGGGTCCAGACGAATGTGACCATTACAAATAAGAAAACCAAGAAACTCGATCTCAGAAACAGCAAAAGAACATTTAGACAACTTAGCAAATAACTGGTGGTGTACAAGTAACTGAAAGACCGAGGAAAGATGGGCAACATGCTCAGCAAGAGACTGACTAAAAATAAGAATATCATCAAAATAAACCAAGACACAATGACCAAGAGGCGGACGTAAGACGTTATTCATCACATTCTGGAACGTTTGAGGGCCATTAGTAACACCAAAAGGAAGCACACGAAATTCATATAAACCAAGATGAGTACGGAAAGCAGTCTTATGTTCGTCAGAAGGGTGCATCCTGATTTGGTAATATCCAGAACGAAGGTCTATCTTGGAAAAGATTTTAGAGGTACCGAGTTGGTCAAAGAGGTCATCCATGTGTGGAATAGGGTACTGATTACGAATAGTCAACTTATTGAAAGCACGGTAATCAATACAAAGGCGTTTGGTACCATCTTTCTTATTAATAAGGAGAACAGGAGCACCAAAAGGGCTGTGACTAGGAACAATGAGACCCTGATCTAACAAGGCAGTAGTATGGAGCTCAAGCTCATCACGCTCAGATCGAGACATACGATAAGGGGGACGGGAGGGAGGCGCAGAACCAGGACGCAAATCAATATGATGGTTCACGTCACGTAATGGTGGTAGCGTCGTAGGTTCTGAAAAGGCAAAAGCATACTGATGTAATAAGTCAGAAATCACCTGAGGAACAGCTGCTGGTGTAGAAACTGGAGGAACTGGTACTGCCCGCTGAACACATAATATGGCAGCACAATGAGCCTTTGGCAGGCTGCGAATAAACTGCTTCCCAGTAATCAAGTGGAAGTCTCCCTGAGAATCAATGCCCACAAGTGAGTGTGTAACTGCATCGTGTACAAATGTCAATGTCTGCTGTGTCAAGTCCAGTGTAACGGCTCCAAGAGATGCAAACCAATCAGCACCAAGGATAAGATCATAACGCTCCAGAGGGATAATGTAAAGATCTGCCTGTCCAGAGAAATCTCCAATGCGGTATGGTAAACGCTGAAACATCTGAGAACTAGGAAAAGAATGAGAACTGGCAACCTCAACTATGAGAGGCTGGGAAGCAGGAACAGTTGAAGCACGGATCCGACTAGTGATATAACTGCTAATAAAAGAATGAGTGCTACCAGTATCAACTAAAGCAATATACTCTCGACCTGTAATACGCACATGTAACCGAATGGAGCGAGGACCAGGACGCCCTGTCCAAGTAGCATAGGCAAGCTGAGCATGGCAAGTAGCAGGAAGTAAATCAGGGGAAGGCTCAGAGGATAAGTCAGGCTCATCAGAAATATGAATGTAGATATTGGAATCATCTGGAGTAGTGCCCTCATGGTAAAAAACAGCAGTAGTAGTAGGGAGAGGCTGGCGGCAATCACGGGCAAGATGGTCAGGACTCTTACAACGAAAGCAAAGATGCTTCTGCTGAAGATCAGCGAACTCTGCAGACGTGTAACGTCGGACAAAAGCAGGTCGAGGAGTCGGAGGACGAGGAGGCGAAGGGGCAATTGAGAGAGCTGGAACAGAAGGGGCCGGTGTAGGGGTGAACGTAGCGGGAAAAGATGAAGCAGAAGGACGGGGTCGGGAGAAGCGGGAAGGAAGGGTGTCAGAGCATTAGCCGGAAGTAAATCAGTAGAAGGCTCAAGAGATAGATCAGGCTCATCATATATATGAATGTAGATATCGGACTCATCTGGGGTAGTGCCCTCATGGTAGAAAACAGCAGTAGAAGTAGGCAGGGGCTGGCGGCAATCACGGGCAATGTGGTCAGGACTCTTACAACGAAAGCAAAGACGCTTCTGCTGAATGTCAGCGAACTTTGCAGACGTGTAACGTCGGACAAAAGCAGGACGAGGAGGCGGAGGACGAGGAGCGGGAGAAATAAGAGAAGAGGTCGGGACGACAGTGGATGGGGCAGATGGGGCCGGAGATGGTAGAGGTGAAAGAGATGGATGGGGTCGGGAAAAGCGAAAGGGAGCAGGATCAGGGTACTTATGCTGTAAAGTACTAGCAAGGGACATGGCCTCAACAAGTGTGGGTGGACGGAAAGAAGAGACATCGTATCGTAGAGCACCACGAAGTCCAGCAATGTAGCGAGAAATAAGCTCGATGGGCTGAAGATCTGTAAAGAGGTAGGAAAGGTCCATAAACTGATCTGTATAGGAAGAAAGATCACCAGTCTGAGTAAGACTACGAAATATATCACGCTGGCGGCTCAGCCACTGAGGGTCAATCATAACATGACGAAGATCACGACGAAAGGTAGGCCATAACTGGAGACCGTCCCGATCAGGGTCAAGTCGGTAGACCCGCCACCAAGTGGCAGCACGTCCATCTAAATGTAAGGCGGCTAACTGGATCTTCTGAGGATCAGTCTTAGGGTAAATCTGAAAATAAGTATCAAGCTTTGCAAACCAATTCTCTAACAAGTTCCCGTCAGAGGAACCAGAATAGGTGGCAAGCTGTACCCGATCACGAAAATCTCGAGCAAAATGTGGCTCAGGAGCTAGATGTCGTGGAAAATGTGACTCAGGAGCTGTAGGACGTGGAAAACCGGGGGGTGGGTTAGGTGGTAAATGAGGCCCACCGCCGAAGGAAGTAGACGAGGATGGAAGTCCAAATGGAGACCCAAATGATGAATGAACAGGGGCTTTGCCAGGTCCATGTGGCTGTAAGAAATCAATCTGTGACTGCATAGTGGCAAAGCCGGTCTGTAGAGTGGTAAAACCGGTCATCATCTGGTCGAAACGACTACTGAGGAGAGTAAGAGAGTCACGCATATCAACAAACTGTTCATCTAAAGGTCCGGAATGACTCGCAGGTGTAGTGGGTGAGCTAGCCATGAGGAAGAAAAAGTAAGCGAGAAAAGAAATGTGCTAAACAATTGGACGAACTGAAGGAGAGGACATAAGTCGTCACAACAGGCATGCCAATGAAAAGACACAATAGAACTCGCGATGTAAGATGAATGGAAAGGACAACTAAGTAAGAAATACCTCGTAACCGCAACCGGAAGTGAGCTGAAAAATAGCGGCGATATGTCGAGGTATTGGGCAGCCTCCAAAAAAGATGCTAAGGGCCCGACAACGCGGAGTAAACGGTGGGTAAAAGTATGGGAAACAATAATGGACTATGGGGCTGGAAAGGGAGCAGCCAAGGAAAGGAAGTGATAACAAAAAGGAGGTATGGGCAGCGAGGAAACAAGGCTGAAAAATCAGAGATCGCCCTTCAGGGGTAAAAAAAAGTTTGCGATAAAGACGGGGAGCAATCCCGATGCGCGGTGAAGTTGGATGGGAGTGGCTTTCTGAGCATCTAGGCGTGTTTGTATTGTCCGGGGTAGGGTTGCGAACACAGACAGCAGTGTAGGAGGGTGAGCTGAAATTGAGGCGGATGTAGGGTGCCAGCTATGGTGGAGTGTGGGCGTCCAAGAGAGGTAGTAAACGGCAAAAAAAAAATAAATTGGATCAAAGAGATGGGTTGGTAGGGCGCTAGGAGTGGCTGATGGATGGTGGCGAATAGGGGCAGCAAAAAGCGAAAATTTTCAGCAAAGGAAGGAGCAGTAGGGCGCTGGTCAGCAAGCATGAGGGCGCCCAATAGGGCAGCAAATAGGAGGCAGTAGGGCGCCCAAAATAGGGGAGGAAAAAGGCTGAAAATGCAGCAGTAGGCATCCAGCAAGAGGGCGCTAGAAATGGGCAGCAAGTGGGCGCCTGTCCTCCTCCGATCCGTCGTGAAAATCTGCAAGACAAGTGTGGAGAAATGCTGAATATTCGGCTGAAAAATGGTGAAGATCCAAGCTGAAGATGGGCGCCCTCCTGTGAGAGAAAAATCTGCTCAATGGAGATGCTCAGGAAAGTGCTCTAATACCAAGTTATGAACGTAGCCACGGCTGATCTAGATTTAGTCTATGAAAGCATCACATAAGTAAGACTTAACCCTAGAAAGCAGGAGAGAGAAAGCTTAAAGAGAATAAAGAAGGAGATCATATCATAAGCCCAGTAACAAATGACACAGAATCCCTACTTATAGCCAAGAGGAAGCCCTAAAAGGAAGCTTCTAGTGGCTAGGGCCAAACTGAGAGAGAAAATAGTGCGCCCTCCAAGAAGGCCCCCACTCTCAGTAATATGACCAAATAACCAATATAGTGAATCATAGGGCCCAAGGCCAACCATATGGTCTAAATGTCAAATAATGAATAAAAAAGGGCCCAAAGCCTGCCTATGCATAAAGTAAAGTAAATGTAAATGGACATGGCGAACGTAATGAGCCGAGTCCATAACTTAAGACACTAGTCTCAAGCTTGGCCATCGTATGAGTATCATCTTAGATTCTGGCGAAGCGAACAGCATCCTCGAGGGTAAGAGGCTGGTTCCTCCTGACCTCTAGCTGGTAGTCTCTTGGCAACCCCAGTATGAAATGCAACTTTACTAGCAAAGGATCTATTCTAGTTGCAAAACGAGAATAGACCTCTTGAAATTCTTGCAAATACTGATCCAGGGGCCAGTTCCCCATATGGATCGTTGCATACTGATGGTAAGGACCCCAATTGATATCAAGTCAAGGGCTCAGGGCATAGAGGATGGATCTGGATCAAATCCTACTCCAACTTCTAAATCCAAACTAACTTCTCTCCCTCACACTCCATCTCTCTCCTTGACACTCCACCTCTCTCTGCTCCCTCACGCTCTATTTCCCTCATCTTTCAAGTTTCAATCACATTCACATGTGACATTTCTAATCTATCATCTATCTATCTCAAAACTACTCTCACACACTCCCTCAACTTAGAACAATGCCTAATTCTACACACACACAAACTCTCAGGTCTCTCTTTCAACCCTCAGCTGGACATTAAAGATGTACAGAATTCCCTCTTTTGGGTAAAACTTGTGCAAATTCAAGATGAAACTATTCTCCTTTTGTTGTTTGTATACTAATTGGCTGGTGCATGTTAGATTGTAAACCCCAGCTCAGTTTTTCTCACTTTCCTTGCACACAGAACTGCTGTTGATTGATTTGAGGGAGATTAAGCTTTTTTGTACATGTGAACAAAAGAATAATTATCCTATTTTGTGTGGTGGATTATTTTAACGTGGTACATTATTCTAAGTACCTCTATCTTTTGAAGTTCAATGGATTCTTGTGTCTTCATATCAATCAGTAGCTATATGAATTACAAAACTTTGATTTCAATAATGAATTTTCAATAAATAAAGCCAATCTACCTTGTTCAAAATTTTCATTGATGTGGTGGTTTTGTTTTTATACATGTGCAGGTGATTTCTGCTACAGACCGGCATAAACCTTGCATGGAAAATGCCATTAAGTTTATGTCCAGGCAAAAGCCGAATTTGCTGAAATTTAAAATCAATCCAGGTCATTTCAATCTTTGCTGCCTAGCGCCTGTGACTAATATTAACATCCTCATTTGTATTTCGGGCATTACACTTTTCGTTTAGATTGATACTGGTGCTTTTGGAGCAGATAGGAGCTGCTGTTATGTGTATCTCTTGCTGTGTGCCAGGTTTTTAGATTTGATGGTTTAATTCTTCTTGCATCTTCCAATGATTCTACAGCTCATAAGGGCCACTTTACATTGATTGAAATCAGGAAGCTTTACATGTTCCAGAAAGGCTCTGGTTGAGTAAACGTTTACTGGTTCCTGAATTATAGTGCAAGAAATTTTCTTCTTTTAAGGAGGATACCTCATTCTGTTGCCTTACTGAGACATTCAAAATAAGGTATCGTAGACGAGAAAGGATCAACTGACACTTATTTTTGACACCGAGCAGAGGCTGTGAAATTCGGAACTGGCCTGTTATATAGCTTTTGGTCCATCAACGATCTGGCAATGATATAAAGAAAATCTGGGTTTGTTAATTTTACTGTCATGGTTTGGGTCGGCTAAAAATTTTACTGTCATGGTTTGGGTCGGCTAACATAAAATCTTGAAAGAAGCAAAGGATTCAGATTATGTACATGGGTGATCAAGTCCCACATTTTTACAGAAATAATCTCCCTGAAATAAAGTGCCTTTGTTAGCTATTACAAAATGGTGGTTTTTACGACGGCATGTATAGTCGTTAGTGTCTTATAGTAAAAAAAAAGAATCTCTAGAATTTTTCTCTCAATCGTGCTAATATACTGCTAAAACCTCCAAGTTGTGCCCTTAGTCAAGTTTTATGAATTACTAATGCAAAATATTTATGAGGTTTTACAGGCCTGGAACTCGGATCAACTGATGGAGTCAAAAGGGTGGCTTCCACCCCATACTTCCATTTGTTATTTCTATACAGCATTCCTTTATGCAGCAATCAATTGTTAACTTTCACTTTAGGAAATAACATCAAAAGTGCAGTCTGTCACTTTTGTTAAGTCACTCAGTTTGGCGGTCAAATTGAGATTCTGAAGTTCAATTTACACTGTATATTAGCACTTGCAAAGGTGGTTTACGTGCTTTGTATGATTTGCAAAAGGTTCAATTTTGTGTTGTCAACTTTCAGCCCGTTTAACAGGCACTGCAAATCTCTCACATTGCCTAATAGAAACTGTAGGAGGCTTCTGATCATGTTCAGCTTTCTGTATTACTTTTTTAAAGTGTCAAACCAGGGTCTAATGTACCTGTATTCTCTTGTTAAATGTTTCTAATTTTGAATGCCTAGGAAGCTGTTGTCATTTTTCCCGAATCACTCAGAAATACTCTTAACCTTTGCATGTAGCTCTTTTGTGCTATTCCTGTGAGAACCTCACTAATATGCTTGAGAATTCACTTAGGAAGAAGTGTTTTTCTTGCTTTTATGATGATACTCAACAATACTGATATATATTCATCAGTAGCAGTTGCACTCATCAACTTCGTAACTTCTTGGCTTAATCGACCGTTGACTCAAGGCTGTCTAGAATGTCAACAATTGTCACAATGGTCAAGCATGCATCTTCACAGAGGTAGCTTGACCTTGACACTTTTGGTGTTTAAAAACATGATATGACCTTGCCTCTTAAACTCTAGGGTATCTGATTTAATAATTAAATAGCTACATACTTAAGTCGTCAATTTACACTACTGACACAAGATATATTCTTGTTGTTGTTCACATGTATCTTTAGCCATCTTGAGAAGTCAAACATAGATTCCAATTAGTTTTTCCATGTACTGTGATTCATTTCAACAAATCTCGATTCATCAAGGGATTGTTCAGGTCAAATTTGAATTGGAAAGAGTTATTTGATTTTGCTTTTCAATGTTTTAATGATGTGTGCAAATGTTTAACCAGTGTACTGTGTGATGGATGTTTGATGATGGATTATTTATAAATCATAAATTAGATGGTTGTTTGATGATGGATGTTGGATAAAATATAAATTGCAATGTCCAGTGGAAGTTGGAACATGGAATCTAGATGATGGAACACTATAGAGTCTAGAAAATAGAATTGAATATTGTAGTTTGACTTTGTCCATATGTGCATTGTGATTCTATGAATGCTAATTTGGTTTCAACCTTCTACAAGGAACAATGAATTTAAATATTTTTATCTAATATCTGTAAAAACAACATTGTATAGATTAGATTTTTTGTACCACTATATCTAACAAAAAGAATTTATGCCCAGTTCTCTCAAATCCATTTGGAATGGACTCAGTTCTAAACCACGATTCATGCTGATTTTTACAGTTCAAAGCCGCCCAATTTTGAACCAAATGAAAACAGTAATTTTAACATTTTTTGATCCAATATGGGCCTAATTTAACCAAAATTGATCTTTGTGCTAGATTTGAAGTTATTATTAGTAATGTAAAGTAATTAGCTTCTACAATTCTGGTCCATCGAGGTTTTATTTGGTATAGGTGTTCAACTTGTTTGGGATTAACGCAAATTGATATAGATTTCTGGCCCCTTTTCAGATCTACGCCTTGAACAACAATGAATTATATTTTTTTTCAGATCTACGCCTTGAACAATGAATTATATTTTTTGTTGTATCTTCTTGATTTCTCAGGTTCACTCTATTATTGTGATCTTATCAGAAAAATCATAAAGCTTCAAAATAAGTTTTGTTCACTATCAAGACATTGCGGGTGACTTCTACCTAAAAAAATGAGTGGTGCAAATCATTGCATTTTCTCTTCTTTTTGTCATCTCTCAATTTGTTAGGGCACTTTTTTAGATTTGTTAGTAGATTGCTATGCTTAAATTCAAAAGGTTTTCTCACAAATTGGGAATGAGGGAGGCCAAGCAATTGACAGATTTGATAGCCTATCCTTCAAAAGAATAAATTTATGTTCCGCAATCATTAAATAGTGATTTATGAACTTGCCTTTTTTATAAGTTTGAATGATGATCATATGACCCATGCATTTGTTGGCAGATAGTCTTGATTGCCACCATGGCAATAAAATCCAGTACACACATTTAGCCACAAAGGAGATGGACTACCGTAGCTAATTGCGATAAATAATATTAGAAAGATAAAGTACATAAAGCCCTAAATTTTAATTAGTTAAATAACTTGAGCTTAAAGATTCATAAAGAATCTTGTAGTAAAGTAAAGTGATTTTTGCTATTTTCAATGATCAATACATTCTACTAAGCCTAAAAAGGTTAGGAACTTTTCAAAATTTATATCTGCTTAAAGATATGGTAAATATATGTGCTACTTGATTTTTAGATTTAGAAAACACAAGATCTATAAATTTATGTTGCAATTTCTTATAAACAATGTGATGAACTTCAATGATGTTCGTAGTTCGTGTATAAAATATTTGATTCTTGGCCAAAGGGATGCAATTTTGGTCATCACAATACATTATTATTGTACCAATTTGTTTAGATCTTCAAGTAAGCATCACAACCATATAATTTATTGTACAACATTGCTAAAGGCTCTATATTTGTTCACTAATTATGAAGCAATCATTGGCCACTATGTGTTGCTCCAAACACAATTCATTTTGGATTTTCTATCATCAATGCTACTTATCCAATGTAAATAAGAAAATTTCACAAGTACAAATATTTTTTGCTTGCTATATTGTAATCCAAGATGATTAGTCCATTTGAAGTAGACCAATATTCTTTTCGAACTTTCCAATTTTACTTTTTGGCACTTCTTGTATTCCCAAACAACAGTGTATCATCCCAAAATCAGTCATAATGAAAATATCACCAAAAAGAAAACGGATTTGGTTTACTAATGTATCTTATTGGTAGTGAGTATCAAATCATATACATATGCCACAATGAATATAAAAGCTTGAATTTGTTTCACTTTTCACTATTTTCATCCTTTTAAATCATTGATCCATATGCTTGCGCTCTTGGTGCTTGCTAAAGATCGTAGATTGTTTCTTTGAAGCTGCACACTAAATGTTCTTTTCCTTCTTGTAACGGACTATTTCATATATCCCTCTTTTTTTGAATTTCGTTTAACAATGGCAATTTTGCATCCATTTGTTATATGAGAATTCCAATATATATGGTGAAATTGCAATCAATATGCACATAGTTGTCATCCAACTATGTACATATTGATGTTCTTTTCCTTCTTGTAACGGACTATTTCATATACCACTCTTTTTTTTAATATCATTAGAACGATGTTCATGATTTAATTTCACACGTGTGGATCCTGTTGTGAAAGAAAATACTTTTCATACTTTGTATTTTGTTAGATGAGAGTCCCAACATATATGTTGAAATTGCAATCAATATACAAATAGTTTATTTGCAACTAGTACAAATGTTTCCTCAAAGTCTGTCTTTTAGTTTTAGCTTTTTTAAGTATTAGCTGCTTGGTATTTTACATTATTTATCCATGTGCAATTGATGGTTTGTTTCCCATGAGATAGTTAGATAAGATTTCATGTATCATTTTTTTTTTGTTGACTTCATCTTGTTCTTCGTTTTCAATATCAACGTGCTCACTTGCTCAACTCCTCGACTCGTCTTTAAGTAATGTATTCATCGACAAGACCAATTTTATTCCCGGTTTTTCATGTTGTTTTCCTCACATGTTGACCTCAAAATTTTCACTTTTTATCTCTTGTAACTCATCATGTTTTATGTCCTTCGTAACTTCTAAAGACTACTTTGGACCTTTTTTGGTTTTGTTCAATATTGAGGCATCATTTTCTTTCAGTTGCTCCACATTTAAATGATTGGCTTGTTTTTCAACATTGTCATCATAATAAAAAAGTACCCCATGCAAATCTACACTACTTGTATAACCATCCAAGTCGTGAAAAATAATGTCATGACTTACAATTAGCTTTTGTTATATCATCATATTGCTTTAGATATCGCATGTAGTTTTTTTTTCGCCATCTTGCAAAATGTAAGAATAAGCTTTGCAACCAATAATCTTAGATGAGATCTTTTGGATTCTACACATATAGATTTTTCCTTAGATGTTTTGATCTCCATAACTTTATTAGCACATCTGTTCAATAGGTACATTGTGGTGTGGCAAATATCTGCGCAATAGTTGTTAGGCCAACTTAACTTTTAGCATCATTCTAGTCTTTTTCAAACCACTAAAATTTACCCGTCTTTTGATTTCTTGACTAGCACAACAATTTCAAAAGTGTTTAATTCGTATTCTCCAATTTTGTCTATTCTAAGGTTGTTAATGTAGCCACATATGTTTCTTAACCATCTCTCTGAACTCACAAAACCTAGCAAACACATTTGACTTTTTGACAATCAAATATATCCAATACTTACGACTATAATCATCACTATATTGACAATATAATATATATGTCCAACCAACATCGTTGTTGGCATCTTTCTACAAGTATTCATTTGATTGATCTCAAGAATTTGTCGTGTTCTTTTGGCTCAAATTTTAGAAAATCTCTTCTTATACTACTTTCACATCATGCAGCTCTCACAAATGTTGTCATTGTATGAAATATCAACTAATCCAATCACTAACTCATGCCTCTTTAAGAGTTGAAAATTATGAGTATTGAGGTGTCCACGTCTTTGATGACATAATTCAAATTGCTTATCAATGGAAGATGATATGGCATTGTCACCTATGATTTCATTCAACTAATACAATCAATTTTTTTCAATTCTTTGCATTGTCCCAATAATGTTTTTTGTGATCCTTTATCTTGTTCACTTGATATCATTTTGATCAAATTCAATCTTCAAATTTGATCTACAATTGATTCCACTGACAAAATATTGTTCCTCAACCTTGGAACGTATTGGATATTCTCAACCTTCTGAATTCTTCCATTTGGCATTATCATTGGAATTACTCTGACAACTTTGATTGAGAGTTTCTTGCCATTTGCTTGACCCACTTCATCTTCGTTCTCAATTATACTCCATACACCACTCACAACGTGAAATCATCTGTTTCGAAGCAACACTATCAATGTACCAAGTGATAAAATGAGTGCAAAAGGATCCTAATCAATCATAAGTTGATGGATTTTGCACAAAGCATCAAATTGAATGCATACTAGTACTTGACATCAAGTCTAGATCACGATTTTAGCTTACCTTGGCAATTGCTCCACATTGGCACATAGATTTTGATCAAAACTCAAGTTTGAAGGTGCAGCAACTTTCAAGACCTATAAACAACTAATTAGGCTTCAAAACAAGCTATTACACATCACAGATTGACAATACTATTAAGCTACAACTCACCACAAGCAAACAATGTATAAAAAAAACTCAAATTCTTGATTTCTACAACAAATTTCATCAAGATTTACATAAATCTTTATATATAGCTATCTTGAATCTTTGGTTTGGGGTCAGCCCCCAAACATTTCAGACCTAAACCTAACATCAATAACCTAATGTGGCCAATCGGCCCTAACTTTGACCACCATGTGGGAGAGGTACTAGGCAAAAATAATTTTTTTGGCCCTATAATCTCTCCAATGAAAAATAGCCATTCGTATCCATATAATTGTCAAAGTACAGCAAAATGGACCAAGAATAGATCTCAATCAGATCCACAAGTGTGATTGGATGTTAGATTAGATCAACCTATCAATCTACACAAGATTAGATAGCATTTAGATCAAATCTAGATGAATAAATCTAACAAGAACAATCATTATTGATCAAAACTTGTACTTGTTGGTTTCACACGTGTGAAAACCTATCAGAGTACGGACAGTAGTCTGAGAATAAAGTATACTAAGCTTAGAACCCAATCAATGCATAAAAACACAAGACAAATAGAGAGAAAACACTAGAATTGCTCCAAAACCAAGATTTAGCTTCCATGTCAATTATGGCCAAATGAGCCACCATATATACACAAGAGCTGATGCTTACTCAGCTGATTTGGCACGTGTGAGAGTGCCTACTCATCAAAGGAACCACCAATAATCATCAATATGGCACATGGACCAAGTTTACTAACTTATAGCCACCTCCCTTGATTTTAGGCAATTTTCCTAATTTATAGGGATCTGCACAAATATCTACTACAAGTTGGTTCTCACCTACTACTGATGTTTTCACACATGTGAGCAGTCCTTGACACGTGTGAGATCACTCCTATCCATGTGAAATAGCTCTTCCTACCAATAAAATGATGCCAAGTGGCATATAGCTAGAAAACTAGATTTTGGCCATTTTAGCCACTAGATCTCAAATGAAATGGTATGTACAACTTATATGACTCATCTAAATGATAAATGCATTTATTTCACACGTGGGAACAGGCTCCACACATGTCTAATGATGATATGTACTACTCATAATGGTATTTACAAGATTTGATCAAGTTAGCTTTTGCCAATTTTAACAGAAATGATGTCTCAAGACCTCAAACGAGGAATATACATTAAATACACATTGTCTAAGCATCTATCCACGTGTCAAAGCCACCTCATCATGGTAAAAGAACAAAATCACATCAAAGTAGTCAAGCTAGAATTGTGAAATTTCAACACTCATAATTTAGCTTGATGAGACTATCATGGATCAATAATTAATACATGAGTAAAAACAACATAATTTCTAGGTTTTTGATGTGTGGAGAAAATAACATGATTTGAGCTCCAAGTTCTCAAGTGTAGTGAGAGCTCAACAAAAATTGTTTTCAGGGTCCAAGCTTTGTCTTCGAACGGTTGTCGAACAAACATCTTGGGCTAAGAAATGAGAGTCTCCTCCTCAAAATAATCATGAAGACAATAGCTTGCCACAAGATCCAACTTTGATATGAAGCACATACAACCAAAGTTTGAAATGCAACCATCTTGACTTCATCCAACAAAACAATGATTTCCAGATTGTCATCCTTCCAATGGAAATCTTCACTCCTTCGAAATCCAAGAGTGAATAGGTCAAAAGATGAGGCCTTTGAATCTTTCTTTGAACATTCTCCCTCTTGAAGCACTTTGAGGCATAATGCCCCCCATCTTGCTATAATAGTAGCACTTGATGCTTAAAGGATCTTCAAATGGAGGTTTTAGGCTTTGGGGTTTTTCGAGTTTTGCAGAGAGAACACCCTAGCAGTCACCAAAAATCTAGTTATGACCAAAAGGGCCCAAAATTTAGGAGTTCTTAAGCAATAAATTCAATATTATTACTATATCTACTCATACTCTATCAAGTGCTACTATATCCCTCTAGTTGTTAAAGACACTAAGCTAGAAAGCACCCCTCTCAAAGTCTAAGGCTCTTTTTATCCAAGATTTGGGGTCTCTATGTCACCAAACAAGACTTCTTGATACTCAAGATTTGCATCAAGATTTGACTCTAGAAATGACTTTATTTGAACTCTCAAGATTTGTAAACGTTATGGAGCTACACTCAAGATATAACTCATGATTCTCCCAGCTCTCAACATTTTTTAAATCTCTGTAGAGCCAAGAGGCCAATTCAAGCCTAAAAGCTTTGAAGTTTTCAAGGCTTTACGAGCCAAGAGGCTAGGATTCGGGCCTCTAAATGCTTTAAGATTTTCTAACATGAAAAGCAACAACCAACAATTTTTTTTCAAGTCTTCTCTCAAAATTTTAGCTTCTCACGTTGCCATAAAAGATTTTTGAACATTAAAAAACCAAGCCAAGGTCTTTCAAGATCCATCTCAAGAATTTGGCTTCATTCTTTTTCAAGATTTTTTGACTCAATGGACCCACATACAAGATTCAACTCAAGATTCTAGTTGCACAAGCTCTCTCTCAAGATTTCTGAATAGCTATAAAGTTCATTTGACTCTTTAAGAACTATTCAAGATTTTGGCTTCTAAAAACCTATATTTTGAGTCCGGAATAGAGTCAAGATATTAACTCAAGGTCTAAATCTTTTTTCAAAAGGCAACAGTAGCAATTCATAATTCTAGCAATGGAAAGTCTACATCTTGGCTTTTGACCTACACCAGTCAATTTCAAGGTTTGACTTTGGCTTCCTCACACATTCAAAATTCATGCTCAAGATATTAGCTATTCTAGACTTGATTTTGGGTCTAAACAATGTGTTGTATGGCCTGAAAGATTGATCAAGATGACAATAAAGATATTGGTTGCCCTCCTAGTTTCTAATGTCACATTTTGACATGTTGATAAGCCAACCAAGATTGTGATTAAAATCATTTTGACAAATTTGTATATCTATATTGGCATACTTTTGTAGTCAATCTAGATTTTGATTTTGTGTCTTTTGTTTCTGACCTCAAAGTTTTGGAGTCTCCAAAGGCTTGTCAAGATTTTCTAGGGTTGAAGAGCCAAGAGGCCAAAATTTAGGTCTCTAAAGGCTCATAAAGACTTCTATGGCTATGACTCAAGATCTTGGCAACAAAGGACTTCGATCATCCTTTAGGGCTTCCTAGACTCTGATTTAGGTTGTGCTTCTAAATGGCTATGAACTACACCAAGATAAGAAAGTATTCAAGATTATTGATTGCTCGATTAGACCAAACATGGTCTCTCGACTTGTCTAGGCTTGCAATAAAGAGAAAGGTAAAGTTTGTTGATCTCAACCTGCACTTTAGGGATATAGAGGCATGCACCTATAACTTAGGGGCCCCAAGCTCATGACTTGGATAAGTTGCACATGGTGATCGGGCTTTTTCAAGGTGAGGCTCAACAAAAGGGTCATGATGGCTTCTCCCTTATTAATCTTGACCCACTCTATGGAACCAAGGAGTTTCAAGATAAAAAGCCAAATTTTTCTTGCAGTAGAAAATCTTAACCCACATTTTTTAGGTGTAACTATAAGGCCTCTAACTCAAGATGTGAGGCTTTGGGGGCTCCTCCAACGATTTCATAAGTAAGTCTTGCCACATAAAATAGGCAAAGGCCTCAACTTTGTGCCGTAAGGTTTAACCTCAAACTTTTAGGATCTGTTAAGGATTTCTCCAGTCATCTTGGGTTGTGCTTGGCCAAGATGGTCAAATGTCCTCTACTCATGATAGAGATCAGATGTCTTGACTCTTGGGCCAGTTGGAGCAGCCCCTTGACCCATGATTTGGGTCAAGAGGGAGAGTTCAAGTGGCCCCCGATTGAGTCATGGGAGCTATAACTCCTCAATTGCCATCAAAAATATGCTTCTAATTTCCAAGCCAACAAACAAAGCTTTACAAGCTCCATTGCCTTCTTTGCAATTTCAAGTTTTAGTGCCTCTTATGCAATCTAATCATTCATGGTAGCTTCTTGCATAGACAACAAGGAGCTTAACAATAGAGCACCTACAAAAGTGAAAACAATTTTGTTAGGTCTCATGCCTTGTTGCCATGGTGGAATAGACACTGTGTATGAGGGAGAATCAAGCCATTATGCTCCCTACTCTGCTGCTCTTGATCAGCAGCTCAAATTGGCCATGCCATGGGAGCCTTTCTACTATCACTTATAGTAACAAGAAAAGGGGAGTACTCCTTAAGTAAGTAAGTGCCTGGGAACGTTCCTCGTTCAAAATAGATAACCTTCGGCATTTTTCTCTCCTTTCAGGGTTTCTGTGAAAAAGCCGAAGGTACCTTTAAACAAATTTTAAGGCGCCCTTAGAAAGTTGAAGGTGCCCTTAAAAAGACAAAGATCCCTTTAACAGTTCAACTCTCTCACTCTTTTCAGGAAAGTCGAAGGTGCCCTTAAAAGTTGGTGAAGGTGTCTTTAGCAGTTTAACCCTTAAAAATAGAGGACCTTCTGAAATTTTCTTTCACTTCACATTTTTCGAGAAAATGCAAAAAATGGGCGAAGGTGTTGAAAATAGTTAAACTGTTGTAATGTGAACAAGTTGACTTCTTCAAAAATAATTGAACGGAAGAAGTTGGTTTTCAGAAAGTGCGAAAAATGCTTAGTGTATTTCTGCAGACTGTTCAAAAAATGATGTAAATCTTTAGACTTGTTCTAAATGCAAGTTTTGTGGAAGTCCTTGAAGATGGCCAAGTCTTCAATGACTTCAAGTTATTAAACTTAAAATATGAACTTAAAATTATGATAGGATTGGTTACCCTTTGTTGGAGATCAGCCGGAAGTCCCTTGTAGGCATCCTTCAAATAAATTGGATGTCTAAGTTATGATTCCAAGGAGGCAACTGTGGGCTTAATTTTCAATAGTCCTCCTTAAAGTCACGGTGGTGCCTTGGTATCTTCGTCAGATTCAGCATGTTGAAGAACTTCTGGTGCTTGATCCTGGGAAGCGCTTTGGTGAAGATGTCTACGACTATTTCTGTTGTGGAACAGTATTGAAGGATCACTTGCCCTGAGAAAACTTTCTCCCAAATGAAATGATACTGGATTTCTATGTGCTTGGATTTGCCATGAAATCTGGGATTCAGTGACAATGAATATAGCTCAAGTTGTCACACAGAATGGTGGTAGCATTGAACTGAGTGTGATGTAAGTCGTGAATCTAGTACACAACATTGCATACATTGAAGATCCTATTAGTGAATGATAAGGGTACTTCACTATGTCAAGTACTTCGCTATCCAAATCAGCACAAGTAGGTTTAGTCAATACTATACTTGGATCCATTGGAGTATCAATGGGTTTGCAATCAGACATATGAAATTTTTCTAAAATGCCTTTTAGATATGCCTGCTGGCTAAGATAGATTTTCTCCTAAAGCCTATTTCTAGTAATGTGAATTTCTAGCAAAGAATTGACAGCTCTTAAATCAGTCATGTCAAATTCCTTTGACAGATCACTCTTAGTAGCGTGCAACAGAGAAGTGTCATTAGACTGAATAGATGCATCTTCTACGTAAAGAGCTATGTGAGCTGCATTGGTGCCTATATGCTTTGAATAATCATTATAGTCAGCTGAATTGTTTGCAAATCTCAATTGAATGAGATAAGAGTTGATTCTATCAAACCATGCTCTTGCGGCCTGTTTCAAACTGTAGATTGCTTTGTGCAGCTTGCAGACTTTGTGCTCTTGGCCTTAGACTTCGAATCCTTCCGGTTGGAAGGTGTACAAGTCTTCTTCGACATTGTCATTGAGAAATGTTGTCTTGACATCCATTTGGTGCTTCGAGATCTTCTGTGGCTGCTAACACAATTAGAGTCCTGATTGACTGCATCTTGAGGATAGGACTGAAATTTTTTTGATAATCCACTCCTTGGACTTGAGTGAATCCTTTAGCCACCAATTCTAGATCTCAAGATTAACATATTATATCAACCAAGTTGGAAGTGACAATTTCAACATAAATAAAGAGAAAGAGCCAAGCTTTCCATTTAGAAATGAAACCATCGGAGTTGATCTTCTTCTTGAAGATCCACTTGTTGTTGATAACTCTCTTGTGAGTGGGGAAGTCGGCCAGTGTCCAGTCTGATTCGTCAAAAGTGAGGTGTACTCGCTTTCCATAACTTCTTGCCACTTCACAACATCCTTGCAGTTATTTGCTTCGGCTAGGCTCTCTGGTTCTTCTGATGAAGTCTAGAGTGATTGAGGTGTATACCTCTCAGGAACTGTCCGAGTCCATGAGGATCTGCGGACATTTGGTTGACTAGGATGCAATGATGCTTCTTCTTGCCAGATCTGCTCATGCACATTTATTGATCTTTGATCTAGAGTCAGGTGAACCCTATTTTGAGTTCAAAGTCTGCTCATCTGATACCTGCAGGAATCATAACTCAGATAGCCAAACTATTTGAAGAACGTCTACAGACGGGCTTCTAGCTGAACTCCAGCAAAGGATAACCAATCCTGTCATAATTTCAAGTTCAGATGTTAAGTTTAATAACTTGAAGTCATTGAAGACTTGGCCCTCTTCAAGGACTTCCACAAACTTGCATTTAGAACAACTATGCAGAAATACTCTACTTTTGCGACAGTCTGCAGAAATACTCTAAGTGTCATGACAGTCTATAGAAATGAACCTTTCACAGTGTCGTCTTTTTCACATTTTTTCGAAATGCAAAACTTGCATGTTTTAAAAGTTTAACTGTTTTACCACCTTCAGGCTTTTCGCATTTTTCCGAAAAATGCAAAGAGAGAGAAAATTCCTAAAGGTCCTCTATTTTCATGAGTTAAACTATTTTAAAGGCACCTTCACCTTTTTAAGGGCACCTTCGCCTTTTTAAGGGCACCTTCGACTTTTTCGTAAAATCTTGAAGAGAGAGAAAAATGTCGAAGGTCATTTATTTTGCATGAGGAACGTTCTCAGCCACTTCCCGAAATTTGCGAAGTGAGAGACAACCACTTCACGTAAAATGCGAAGTGAGAAAATTTGCGATGACCATTCCCTGCGAGTTGACTATGTACAGTTGTCACTAAAGCCATATACTTCCAAGTACGACTTGCCTAATTAGGTGACAAACATTTAATGTAGTTAATACATGGATGCAATCTATAAATAAATCATCCCAACACATTATTTGAGATGCTCCGTCCATGAGACATATGAATTTGAGCCTCCCAGTTACGTTGTCATTCTGATTGTAGCTGTCATTGTTGTGCTTCAGTGTAATATAGCAGCAATACGCTTTTCTATCTGTGTAAAATGTAGATGAATGCTTATTGTGATTTGAATGCACTCTATCGCTGTTTGATCGCGCTTATTTACTCACTCTGATATGAACACAAATGTCTACGACTCCTCAGTTTTTGATCAGACGATGGCTGTCTTTGACGCCTGAGAAACTCGCAATATCATATTGCTCTTTCCATCTATTTGAGAACTAAACTTCACATTGAATCCATTTTTCAATAATACCACACACACACCATCTCTAATCTATTTGGTGGACTGTACTCATGTTTTGTGAATATGAATTAATCTTTAAGATCTTGTTGGGCAATTAAGAACACTTAAAGGTATGATTGCTTTCTATTAGATTGTTTTTGCACTTAGCAGTTGATTGGAATGGGAGAGTTGTTCCACTTCAACCTAGAAGAATTTCAGAAGTGTCGCATGAGCAAGCATACACTTAGCCACTTCGACTAAGGTTCAATTCTTTCAATCAATAATTCCATTCGATTGAGGCAAATATGAGGAGACAAACTGTTGTTCAATACCATTGTTAAGGCAATACTCCTTGAATTTAGTTGAGATGTACTCTCCCTCATTGTTAGACCTCGGTGCTTTGATTCTTTTGCCAGTTTCCAATTCTGCACACTCTTTAAATTGTCAAAACTTTTTGAATTTTGTTTAATGAAATAAATAGATGTTTTTCTCGAATATTCGTCAACAAAGATAACGAAATACTTTGCATCAAGAAATGATGGAGTTTGCTTGGACCACATATATCTGAGTGAACAACATCTAGAACATCTTTTGTTGCATGCCTATGGCTCGACCTAAATGGAATCCTAGTCCATTTTTTGACAATGCAGCTATGACAGATTTAGAGGTCGACTTTATTGGTTGGATAGTCGAGATCAAGCACTAAGGACTATTTTAACATGTTCGACACAGATGTATGATTCAAATGCCCTGATCTATAATGCCAATGTAATGCCTTATTGACTAGAATAGAGGTATTCAAGGCTTGACTTGTATCAGAATAATAATGAATCAGTCTATATACGTATTTATGCCTCTTGCCAGGTGCAAGGATTCTATTTATCCTTCAATAATTTGACATTGATCATACTCAAATTCTACCTATTACCTAAAGCAATTATTCTACTTACTGACAACATATTTGTAGAGAGTTTTGGTACATGTTGATGGGGCAAGGGAGATGGAAGAACGCGAACAGAGAAGAGAGCAGGAATAGTTGTTTCCACTACAGCTTATATCCCTAATAGGTGCTCTACAAAAGGCCTCTCAGACAAAACACCTTATGAAGTTTGGATAGGCTCCAAACCACTACTATCAAATTTATGCAAGTTTGGATGCATCGCTTGCATGTAGATACCTCAAGATGTAAGGAAGAAGCTCAACTTCCATAGTATCAAATCTATTTTCATTGGTTATACTATCTCAAATAAAGCTTATAGGCTATTTGATCCTGTCGAATTGAAGATATTCACCAGTCAGCTCCGCTTTTGATTTGTCTTCATGTTGTTTGGCGATCTTCAACTCTCTATTCAGCTGGATGAGTTTCTGGCTGACGAGAGTGTTTTTCGATCCCAAATCAGCAATTCGCTTCTCCATTGTCATCTTTTGATCAACCATAGTCTAAATCATTCGCCTAATTTGTGAAAAAATTCCAAGGGTGTTGATGTGGTAGCAGCAACAACAACAGGATGTCCAGATCCCATGAATTGTCATAATTGGCCTTGAATTTTTGCCTACGGATTTTTCTCTTTAAAGATATCTTCTTCTTCAAACCCATCTAGTACTTGGGAATCGAACTACTTCAGAGATACAACTACAGAAGCGACTTTGATAGTGTCGAGTGCCTGATCTATTTGTTGGCCGGACTAAAATTGTGGTGCTGAATCAAAAGTATCAAAACTTTCATGGAAATGAGTCTTTGCATCTGGTTCTATCACAAGCACCGTTTGATAAATAAGGACTTGACTATGTTGGTCCTATTCATCTTGCGGCAAGATGATCTTAAGCCAAATATATCATCGTAGCAACAGATTATATGACCAAGTGGGTCGAAGCAAGAGCAATTCAAGTTGTCGATGCAAAGACTATGGCCAAGTTCTTATATGAGAATGTTATTGTTAGATGTGGATGTCCTATCGAAATCATGAACGATCGTGGAACACATTTTGTCAACGAAATGATCAAGTGTTTATTGGAAGACTTTTTTGTTATTCATCGGTTTAGTACTCCTCCGTATTATCTGAAATGTGATGGACAAGTAGAATCTTCCGTCAAGAACCGTCGCCGAGAATTTTTGAGGCTATTTTCATAGGATTGAACATACCTGCAAATTTTTGTCTAGAACTGATGAGCCAAACTAGTACTTTGTCTAATAGACCCTCAAAATTAGCCTATAAAAGGGCTAAATTTGATTTCATTTCTCACTTGTGCTAGCGAAGCTCTTGCAAAATTTTTCCATGACCTGACTTTCGCAAAACTTTTCCAAAGCCTTATGATACACTTTTTTGCTTTCTGTTTTCAGTTCTAACTCTTTTCCATCATATCTTCCAGTGATACTAGTGTCTCACCTCATTTAGTTGTTCTATGTGATGTTTCGATCTCAACGGACATCATGTCGCTTCCTAGCACAAGCAAGGTGGCGGAATGGATGAACCTTGCCGAGCCTTTGCTCATGGCAATGGGGATCCATGAGTGTGCCTTTTCAAATAAAATAATTATGGAGTTTATTACCATGGCGTTTAGTACTTGGAATGAAGCCAAAGCTAAATTTTACATTACCTTTCAGGGAGTCGTCAAGGTGCGAGTCACTGAGGCTGCCCTTGCTGTTGTAGGTATCATTTTTGGGCCTCGACTAACCTCGTCTCATAAACATGCCAAGTCAATTATCAAACCTTTTGTTGATTCTACCATCAATAAGTACCACAAGAATGATGGATAACTATTTGTTAGAAGCCATCAGAGATCCCATCCTCCATGTTGCAGCCCAACTTCTGAATAACTTTTTGATGGTTGGAAATCTCAGGAAGGAAAGGATATCTTCCCAGATCCTCCATTGCTTGGTTGAATATAACTATGAGTTAGATAAGGGGACCATGCAACCTATTGATTAGTTCAAGACGGTCTTTGGGGAGCTGAAGAGAGCGATCAAGAGTAACACCAAACATCAGTGTGGAGCCTCATGATCCCACATTATCCAAAGTTATTGTTTTATATTGTAAATATTCTCAATTTTTGTACATAAGAATATGTTATAGTGCCCAAAATTATGTAAAGGCCTATTTCATCTTGTAAATTCATTTTTAGATTAGAACTCGCGACATTTTGTGCGACGTTCTATAGAGACACATTAGCGGATCCCAACCGACATCTTAACGGTTGGAAACGATATTCGGGCTAGTGTTCATTCCTATAAGGTCAACATTCCATGCCATTGTACACACACATAGATTTGAGTATCAATAGAGAGAAGAGAGCTAGTTTCTATAAGCTTGAGCATTTTTTCCTCTGTCATCTCTTCCAACATTACTTCTTATCAATTGAGCGAATACATTCTAAACGATCTGTAACTGCTTGTGATACTTGACTGTCTGTGTCACACATACCTTTTATTTCTTGCTGAATTTCAGTTACTCTAACTCAGATTTTCAGGCGTCAACAGAGAGTGACAATTCTAACTAATGTGTGCATGGAATTAGCCGAAGCTGTTAAGCATAACTATAGGCAGAAGTCTTTCAATTCTGAATGAGCTATGTGTTCAGATAACGAACTTGTCTGATGCTCTATATCTTCTATGATAAGTACTAATTCTCTATGTTTGATTAAGAGAAATCATTAGTCAATTCAATTTTGTTTGATGAATCTATTTGCTAGTTGCAGTCTGGTCTGATTGCTTACTATTATCCTAAGAGCCTGCAAGATAAAGTAACCTTTATAATCACAGACCTTGACCAAATCGTTTCATCGTTGGTGTTACTGGATGCCAATTCACTCAATATATTTGGATAACTAGTTATGTCGCTGTAGTATTCATTGTGAATATTACACATCACTTTCCATTCACCTTCTTACATACACTTATCATACAAAAGAAGAGATTATTCTCTCTTTTGGGGAACGATCAAACCTTTTATACTACATAATTCATTGATTTTGTGGAAATCTATGACGACTAGGCCACCACATTATTTAGCGTCATTGCCGGGGCGATGAAATTTATCTTTTGTAATATTTTTAAGTGTATTAAGTCTACGAATCTTCTTCATGTAATGCATGCCAAGAACACACTCTCAAGCAATTATTGAACATAAACGTTTAGAGCGTGCACAACGATTAGAAGCATATAAGAAATCTATAGATTTGTATTTGCAGAATTTGTGAAAATTTGCCACTCAGAGCAAGATTAACACCTGAAGCATTTAACGATCTTCTTAATGCTACTACAACGTTTGAGGAAAGGTCCGTTAAAACAGTTACTTGTCCCAGTTTGAATCTATTACTATAGCAAGTAAAGACCCAAATACTTTTGAGGAAATTCCAAACATTTTTTTGTGTGTTTTACAAGCTTTTGTCTTTCCATTGTTTGTTGTTCACGGTGGAGTTGGAGTGACTTTGTAATCTCTACTAAAAGATAAGAAAAAATTGATTTAATAAATTGAAAATATAAATGAAATCTAGCAAATTTAAGGTAAGAGTAACATCATTATTAAGAATAATACATCTTGTCAAATATCTTTGTGGAGTTCTAGCTTGCTCTCTGAGTGCCTTCAACTGCTCGCAAGTTGAACAAACAAACATTCTAGACTTTTTATGAATTTTGACAAGACCAAAATCCCATTTCCAAACTCTCACACAATATGAATAACTCAAATGTGGAACATTTTTGGACAAGGCAAAATCCTTGTACATAAAAAATATTTCTAATTTTGTAAAATTGTCTAGAAGGTGAAATATAAAGAAATTGATAGTTTTTTTTGCATGCACATCAATAAAATGTGTTAATCATGCTTTTTCAGTTAAGGCATCTGGAAAAACTATCTATCCTTGAACTGAACCCTACAAACTTGGATCTTTTTACAATCTCATGCGGATTTGTGCAAGTCTAAGAAAAGTGATGAAGCATCCTTTGAAGACATCACTACCTATAGAATGCTTATTGGTTCCTTGATATACTTAACCATCACTAGACCTGATCTTAGTTCTTGTGTTGGCAAATTGAGTCAATACATGCAAAGTCCATTAATATGTCATTGGAAAGGAGCAAAAAGGGTGCTAAGATACATCTCGGCTACAAAAGACTTTGGCATAGTTTATGAAAGGACTGATATTTGTTTAAGAGCATATTTGGACTCAAGTTTTGCAGGTGACAAGATGGATAGAAGATCCATAAGTGCATTTGCTACATTCTTATGTGGAAGAGCTATATCTTGGCTTTCCAAAAAGCAAGATACCATCTCTCTTTCATCAACAGAGTCCGAGTATAAAGCTATGACAACAACTACAAAGGAGGTTATTTGGCTTAAAAGGCTTTTGGAGGAGCCAAATGTGATCAAGGCTGAAGACATTCCATGCATATATTGTGACAATCAAGCAGCTCAACAACTTGCAAACAATCCAATCTTCCATGCTCGAACAAAGCACATTGAGATTTCACATCATTTCGTGAGGGAGAAAGTGCAAGCAAAGGAGATCAAGCTTATTCATGTTTCATCATCAGATTGCATTTCTGATATACTCACCAAGGCATTGCCTAAAGATCCATTTGTAAAATTAAGATTGGCTCTTGGAGTTATAGATAGATCTATGCTAGATTTACCAAGCTAGATTTTTGAGGAGTGTGAAAATGCAAAAATCATGCTTGGTAGAGGCCAAAATGATTATGGTACATGACAAGTACACTAATTTCACATGTGGGAACAGGATCCACACATGTGGGATTATCCTATATACATGAGTACATATGATTTAATTCAAGTTCTAGTAGCTAAAAAGGCCAAAAACTAGTTTTCTAGATATATGACACATGGCATCAATCTATTGATTGCATGAGCCAAATACTTTGGATAGGTGTCACATCCCATGTGTAGAGGACAGCTCACACGTGTGGAAAAAGCTGAAGTAGGCGAGTTTTTGCTTCTAGAAGATTTCTATGAAGATCTCCATATAGTAGGAAAATGGACCAAAAATGCCCAAAATAGAAAGTTCGATCCAAGTGTCAAAATTGCACGATGATGACAAAGCATCCTCACATGTGTGAGATCTGATGCATGATCAGTACCTCAAGCTCCAAAAGTGTATATATAGAGGCATATTTGACCACAATCAACATGAAACATCAATCTTGATTTTGGAAGCAATTTTGTGTAATTCTCTCTATTTGTCTACATTTGTTTTGATTGTTTTGAGGTTCTATCATAGTGTACTTTGTTTTCAGGTTGGAGTCTGTACTCTGACAGCGTTTCACACGTGTGAAACCAGAAAGTACATTTAACTTCATTAATGATTGTTCTTGTTAGGTTTTTATGTCTAGAATTGATCTAGATTGATCTTAATCTTATGTAGATTGATAGATCAAGTAAATCTAACATCCAATCCCTCTTGAGGATCAGATTAGAATCCACTCTTGGTCCATTTTGTACTTTTTTCACAATGTAGACACCTATAGTTCCCACAATAATGTCCCCGTTCTAACACGGTTGTTGTTGTGGATGGATGCAGGTGAGCATATTCTTCTCAACTCGGAGCTTTTGTTGGCTGTTAGGTTTGGTCAAAATGATATGTTTGACTGTGATGACTCTATACGAACTTGATTTACTTTAATATTTGTATGTTTGGTATTGTAGTGATAATGTGCAGTTTTGTTTAGATTTGTTAGGTTCAAAAACACATACACATACATGCATACACGCGTGCACACACACACACACCACACACACACACACAACACATACACATACATATACACACACACCCACACACAACACACATAGACATACACGCTTGCACACACACACCACATGAATGCACAATACACAACACATACACATAAACACACACATACACATACACGCACACACATCCATACATATACACACTTAGACATCACACATGCACACACATACAGACTCATACATGTATGCACATACACACAATGTGCAAACACAAATATACATACACATACATGCACACACACAAATCTTTGCTGGGCTCTCAGAACCCTAAACCTGCATACATCGCATACAAGCAAGCATTTCGTACTAACACATTCTCTGTCACCCGGTGTCATCGACGAGCTTACCCACTAGTGTGTGAGTGTGTGTGTGTGTGTGTGTCAGCCCATCAGGTCTCGCACGGTGTTGGAGAGTTTGCGTATATCGAGGCAAAACTCTAACCATAGTTAATTAGTGAGAGGGATTTGGCACCCTACATGTGTAAGTCCAACCCGATGATCACGTAGTTAATTGATCAGTTAGAAGTTAATAAAAGGACTTTAGGCCTTTTTGCGGGACTTTTGATGTCGCAAGGCCCAATAGTGAAGTTGGTGAATAAAAAGGTTCCTCCCCCCCCCCGCCCCCCCCCCCCACCCACCCATTTTTTAATTGGTTCCCTCCAATTTTCAAATGGGCTCCCTCCATTTTTCGAATTTCAAATATTTAGGATAGAAACTAGCCAATATGATTTTAAGCCAAAGCCCTAAAATCCACTATATAGAGTGTTAGTTTCAAATTATTGTAGACACTTTCTCTCTTCATTTCAATACAAGCAGGTTGGGCCTCTTATGGATTGGATATGAATGTCCTTGCTCTTCTTCTTTCCTCCTCTATCTCTCATGTTTTCTTTGGATTTTCTAATTGTTGGATTTGACGCCTGTTGGAGTTTATCATTGTTATACTTTTTGTGAGAGAGAAAAGGAGAGAGAGAAGAGTAAGATCTATCATTGCTTGAGTAGTATTAATGAATGTAGTGTTAATGCTTAGTGTTAGATGTGGATCATGTGCATTTGTTGCATAATGAACTATGTTATCGTTCTTATGGGAACGAATCTTCGCGTGACAACCAGTTAATCCTCTTCATCTCCTTGATGCTTGTGTGCTTGGATTTAGGATTGAAGGTGGATAGAAAATAGCCGGTACAATTTTGGTGCCATTGCTAGGGAGCTACACCAATTTTTCATTTTTCAGCATGATTCTGATCCATGCTTGGATGTTAGCTTGCATTTAGACATATTGTTTTGGCATAATAGGATCAAAATTGCATTTTAGGATTAGTTTGGGAGAGATTTTACTTGATCTGTGTGGATTTTTTTGCTTGAAATCTAATTTGATTGTTGAGTAGGGGAAGCCAGACATATCACTATTTCTAAGATCCATTTGGATCTGAAGAAATCAGAGAAATCAATAAAAATCATTTATTTTTGCCATTTCCGTGACAAAAAAGACAGAATCGTCATCAGTCTTAATAACTTTTTGTTTCTTTGCAACCAACCTTTGCCAACTTCCAAACAACATTGACACAAAGAAACTACAGTTTGAAGGGCGAAGGTTACTTCTCAGTCGATTTCCAGAAATTGACTAAAAAAAATTAAAAAAACCTCTAAAAACCAAAAAATACAAAAAATGAATCTTTGCTTGCTCCTAGATCTGACCCAGATCTATTCATAGCCAGGTCGGCGAAGGTTAATTCCAAAAATAGAAGGCTAAAGTGATTGTTCCACTAGTTGTCGGTAACTTTTTGTTAAACTTTTTATAAAAATATCAGTTCTCTGAGAGGAACCTTTGCCTGGACCTTCACCAGAGTCATAGTCAATCCAACATACTATTTTTGGTAATTAGTAAGTTGGGCAAATGTTAAGTCAGGGTAAGTTGTTATATTGATCTATTTTTGTTAAACAGACTGCTCTTTTTTGCAAAAATAACTTTATCACTCTTGATACTTTGCCCGAACCTTCACCGAGTTGTCTGAGGTTTCCAGATATAGTGATCCATTATTTTTAGATTTGACCACAGTTAGATCTATCTGGATTATCCAAAAAGGCTATCTGAATCCTCGCCAAGCTGCAAATAGTCATTGTTCGCCAAACAAGAACTTTCGTCTTTCTATGCTAGTGTTATCATTACCAGCTATATCTACTATTAATCAAACGAAGGTTAGTGAAGATTAGTTTTACAAATAGCTAGATAAGTGATTTTTTCTCCCGAATAGTAGTGAAAGAACCCTCGTTGAGTCAACTTTCGCCTAAGGAACCTTCACCAAAACTATTTTTGAGTTCTGATCTATTAAATCTAGCTACTGTCAAAATTTGGGAAGATTTTGTTATAGTTTGATATTGATTCTGAGAAATTAATATTTCTAGAAGTGTTGATCGCTCGATCAAGATCTTTTTTTCCAAAATCAAAATCTGATTGAAATCATGTGATAAAATGTTTCCCAGATCAGAGATGGGAGTAAATTGAAAAATCTAGATCCAATCTCCTCGTTCCTTGAAGTGATTTAGAA
The DNA here is from genome assembly GCA_029204225.1 of Diphasiastrum complanatum. Lineage (NCBI taxonomy): Eukaryota > Viridiplantae > Streptophyta > Lycopodiopsida > Lycopodiales > Lycopodiaceae > Diphasiastrum > Diphasiastrum complanatum. Next base: position 35,586,492 of record CM055094.1, read on the forward strand.
GAATGGCTAATTCCGATGTTGAACCTGATTTGCCTAAGTAGCCATTTGTTGCTCCACAAGTTATTGTTAGAAGATCACCTCGTCTAGAGTTACCAAAGTATAATGGGTTATCTGATCCAGTCAGATTTCTCAAAATATTTTCTGAATCATGTGAGGCTTGGCAAAGTTTTTCCACACGATAAACTTAAGCACAAGATTGGTTTTACAACCAAGATGAGACTGAACGTATGGATTGGCAAGTGGTTAAAGTTGGCCTAATCACAAGATTTATACCCAGAAAGTTCTTGGAAGGTCCTTTCCTACTTTTAAATAAAATTAAAATGGGAAAGAAGGAAAGGATGCGAGATTATATTGAACAGGTAAAGCATTTCAGATCAGAGTGTGATCCTAAACTAATTAATAATGATGTTATAATTATGTGATTTTTAGCAAGTCTACCTAAAAGGGATAAATGTGAACCTAAATGTTGAGCTGGTTATACATCATAACAACATGCTATGGACGATGCAATACGCGAGGAAAATGAAGATTCATATGGTAAACCAAATGTGGAAATGTTGTCACATAAAGGTTTCATCATAATCTATGCCTTTGACTTGCAAAAAATCTTTTGCTACAAGTCTAGCTTTATACTTATGAATGGAACCATCTTGATTATATTTCAATCTATCTATCCATTTACAAGTAAGAGGCTTCTTTCCATAAGGTAGATCAACAAGCTTCCAAGTTTGATTTTCCATTAATGCATCAAACTCTACTTGCATAGCTTTCTTCCAATATTGAGACTTATTTGCTTCCTCAAAACTAGTTGGTTCTTCAAGCATAGTAGTCAAGAAAGTGTAAGAGTTGAGTAGTTAAGAATCTTCCCTTTGCTCCCCTTTGTCATTATAAGTGAGCCTTGATGGCTCAATCCTTGTCCTTGTTGATCTTCTTGGCACCCTTGGACTTTGAGTAAGTTCCACTTGGTCTTCATCTTTATGAAGCTCCTTTTCGGCCATAGCACGGTCCTTGACAAGTTGAGTGTTGTTGGAAGTCACCTTTTCTTTGGCTTGGAGAGATTCATCAAAAAGTACATCTCTACTTACAACAACTTTCTTGGTAATAGGATAAATTATCCTATAAGCTTTTTTACTTTCACTATAACCAACAAAGATGCCTTTGAAAGAAGTGGCATCTTCCTTTTTCCTTGTTTCTAAAGGATTATGTACATAACAAGTACATCCAAAAACTTTCAAATCACTAAGATTTGGCTTTTTGCCAAACAATACTTCATAAGGTGTATAGGAAGTGATGCTTCTAATCTCAAAGCTTTAGCACCCTCACATAGTGTCCTATTCTTTCTCTCAGCTACTCCATTTTGTTGTGGAATATATGTGCAAGTAAACTCTCTCCTAATGCCATTAGTTTCACAAAACTCTTTCATCCTATTGGAGATGTACTCCCCTCCATTATCACTTCTTAATACTTTCAAGCTAATATTAAGTTGCTTTTCCACAAGAGTTTTGAACTTTACAAAGGACTCAAAAACTTCACTTTTCTTAGACAAGAGATAAACCCAAGAGTATCTTGATCTATCATCAATAAAAATGACATACATAAGAGCTCCACCATTTGATTAATGTGAAAATGAATGAACATCCGAGTGTATAAGGTCAAGAGGAGAGTTAGATCTTGTCAAAGATCTCTTGAAAGGTAGCTTATGAGATTTGGAAAGTCCACAAGCTTCACAAAGCTTGCCACACTTAAATATGGTTTTGGGAAGTCCACTTGCTAGCTCCTTTGTCACCATGGTCTCCATAGATTTGTAGTTAGGATGGCCTAACCTTTTGTGCCATAATTCCACTTGAGTGAGCTCCTCCCTTGCCATGTTCACACTTCCAACCATCACATTAGCATCCAATTTGAATAACCTCCCTTGCTTGAAACCACTAGCTACACATTTTTCATCTTTCAAGATAGAACATGCTCCATGCTTGAAATGTACATCTAATCCACTATCCATAAGCTGTCCTACACTCAACAAGTTCTTTGTAATTGAAGGTACATAAAAAACATTGTCTAGATCTACTTTTTTAGATGATCCTAGACATAAAGGAATGGATCCAACACCTACAATCTCACATTCTTGATCACTTGCAGTGAAGATAAATCTCTTAGAACTATTGTAAGAAAGTAGATTAGAAAAGTAGTCTTTTTGGTGAGTCATGTGAGAGCTTGCCCCACTATCAATCCACCAAGTGTCTTGATTAGATATTTGTGGTGAGGATACCATCAAAGATAGGTTGCCTTCTTCCTCCTCCTCCTCAAGCACAAGATTGCCTTGATTGTCCTTCTCTTGGGCATTCTTCTTCTTGTAGCACTACACTTTAGCTTCTTCTTGTCCTTCTTGCTCTTGCCTTTGGAACTTGATGCTCCAACTTTGCTCTCCATCTCCATGTCTTGAGTCTTCTTGGATGGAAACTTTTTCTTCTTGCCTTTCAAGGTTTCATCACCATCATTGAAAGATAAAGAACTCATTCTACTTTTGATATGAAGGATTTTATGTCAAGAATTAGATATGCAACATCAAGCATTCACCATAAGCAATCACCACAAGAAGGCGGAAGAAGAACACGCACTGTCACTCTATCACACTAACTCATACAGAATGTAAAATGTACATATAAACCCTGAACCTCTGATAGAGAGAGAAAACCTACGAGTAGACTAATAGACTAGCCTACGACTAATGACAGCTGGTCACAACTGTCAACATAATGTACCTCGTAAATAGTAACAATGAAGTCAACACAAGAGTGGTGTGTGTGTGTTTGTACCTAACAAATCTAAACAAAATTAAACATAATTGCCACAATACAACACATGCGAATCTTAAAGTCAATCAAATTCTATAGTGTCATGTCATCATGGTCAAAAGCCATATTTTGTCAAATATGATGCCATCAAATATGCTATAAGATTTTTCAATAGCATTCTAGAACCGAGATAAAACACTCAGGATATAATAATAGTTTTCGCCAACCAAATTCCGAACTAGTTCACAATACTAGCCAAACTTTACCCTAGTCTAGTAGTGACATAACTGCATGAGAAGCATTTCTCAAGTCACATAACCATAATGTAGGAGGCTGTATGGTTAGAAAATCACATATTTGAAACTTGTCAATGAAATTATTTTGTCCAATACACATTATAGTGTAGCTTTTTCTATATAACAACTTAGACAAATGTTTATTGCATTGTCAATTTCAAATTGTCAGGTCCACCAATAAGTATATATAGACTTTAACAGACAGGTCTAATCCAAGTCATATAACTAAATCCATCATACCATTTATATTAGAAATAGTCGAAGTGTAATCAAAGGTTTAAACAAAAAGCAGTACACTTCAAAGGAAACCTCGTTAATGAGAGTTAAGCATCAACGAGTAGTAAATTCATGATCATTTCATGGCACTTCAACTCATCATACCCGTTAGTAGCAACGACCATGTTGAGGGGATTAGAAAACTATTCACACGAAATTTTTCATTGTTAACATTCAGAGTGTTGTACGAAGTCTGATCAAAAGAACTTAAGACAGTTCGTTCATTGTGATCATAGTGACCGAAATAGGCAAGTAAATCATGAGAGCATTTCTTGATTAGATGTGTGTGTGTGTGTGTGTGTGTGTGTGTTAGAATTTAGACATTAATCATTAAGGTTAAGCTTTAGGCATTGGACATTGGACTTTGGGCTGTACGCCTTAGGCATTAAGCATTAGACATTGGGCTTTATGCTTTAGGCCTTAGGCCTTAGGCATTAGGATTAGGCTATAGCTTTAGGATTTAGGATTTAGGCTTTAGGCTTAGGCTATGTGTGTGTGTGTGTGTGTGTGTGTTTGTTTAGGCTTTAGACATTAATCATTAGGGTTAGGCTTTAGGCATTGGGCATTAGGATTAGGCATTAGGCATTAGGAATTAGGCATTAGGCTTTAGACATTAGGCTTTAGGGTTATGCTTTAGGCATGTGGTTGTGTGTGTGTGTTAGGCTTTAGACATAAATCATTAGGGCTAGGCTTTAGGCATTAGACATTGGGCGTGGACTTTAGGCCTTAGGCATTAGGCATTAGACATTAGGCTTTGGGCTTTAGGCATTACGCATTAGGCATTAGGATTAGGCTGTAACTTTAGGCTTTAGGCTTAGGCTGTGTGTGTGTGTGTGTGTGTGTGTGTGTGTTAAGGTTTAGAAATTAGGTGCATGTGCTGCTCCTTTGTGTGCTGTTGTCATGTACTTTCTTTCTATCATTTTCTTATCTTATCTGAAAAAATTACAAGATTACTTAGCAATAGTTTACAAGACATGTTTAATGCTAATCAATTGGTTAGCTACCCTTTGATAACGTTGCCTTTGGTGGCTGAGCGTGATAGTACAATACTCCACGTTCGTCGAGCTGCTAACTGCTAGCTCGACTTGTCCGACTTTTGGCTTCCGCACGAGGTTCATCTTCAACACTTCGGGTGCTTCGGCTTTGGTCTTTGGCCTTTGCCTTCGACCTTCGACCTTTGCTTCGCCTTCAACCTTCGCCTTCGGCCATCACCTTCGACCTTCATTTCGCTTTTGACTTTCGTTTTGCTTTCGGACTTCGCTTCGCCTTCGGCCTTCGGGGAATGCCAGGGAATGGTTGCAAGAGTTCACCATTTCCAACAACGCAGGCCAACTATGGCACTGGGAATCTCCCCGCTAGACACAGTGGAGCTAGACTATGGTTTGCGCTTGCTGCCACGCCTCTAGTTTCAGCTCATATTCATGAGGGCGGATCATTCTGTGAAGGTGGTGGAGGAATGGCATCTCAAAGAAGCAATCAAGGCTCTTCTCAAGACCAGCATTAGGGTTTCAGTAGTAGGCTCAGACCTGGTGCTGCAGAAAGAGGGGGAGCCTCAAAAGAAGCACAAAGAAAATCCTGTGCGTGAGTAATTTTTTTAGGTATTTAAAACCTACATACATTAGCTTCTTATAGGTTATGAACCTTTTGAATACTAAACCTCTAGACTATAGTATAATATGAATTAGGCCATTTACGAAATTTTAACAAAGTGCATGCTGTTCTAGCCTAATGTTAAGTAATAAAGACCATAGAAATGATTTAACATCTTTGCTATTAAAACAAAGAAGCATCCAAAGTACACAAACTAAACATTTTGATATCGAAATAACATAGAATTTAATGATTTTTGCATCTCCCCCTTGCTCCTCTTTAAAGAGGCACACAAACTTTGTTTTTTCTAACTTTTCGTTGTATTATGTTAAAAAATTCTTAATCTATGGCTAATTATTTTGAGACAAAAATAAAAAAAATGAATGGCAAAGCATATGGGATACATTTTGGACTTATTCATTGTATAAAACTTGATTAATAGGAACGACAAATGTTTTTTTGAAGCCAAATGTTATTCTTGCTTCTAGAACTTGGAAACTCCTCAATTCTCCCCACAATTGAGGATTATTTTGAGTTGTACATTTGTAAAAACTCCTTATATAATTAGCTGTTTGAGAGAATGGAAAATGTTTAATTCAATGTAATTGAAAACTTTGCCTCATTGTTATGAGTTAATTGAAACCATGGGAAACCAGGGACATTGAATTAACGCATGCAATATTCAACAAGGGACAATGATTCCACATGTACATATAAGCTACATACATGCATATGAAAGCAAAAACAAAAACATTATCACAAATGCTCCACAATGTGCTCAAAACGATGTGACCCACAAACACTTGTACAACTAAATTAGGCAATTTTAATACTTTATGAAGCCTAATCCACCTACTCACAAACTCCAAACTTCATGTTCGAACATGGACTACAGATACTCTGCAAAGAAGCTACAACTTGAACATCATGTTTCCTACTCAAGTTCAACTTATGCATATTGGTCTGATCACTTCTTAATTTACTTTTAATACAAAATTGCCAAGCCACCAAACGTCGTTTAATGTAGCAAACACAATATTATTAAAGAATAGTTGACCTCACAAACTATGTGACCACTTTTGCTACATAAAAATCAAACTATCAAGAACACTTCAAGATTTTAATACATATTTAATGTTATCTCAAAACAGTCAAAATATGCATCCCTTTTGAATTGCCATCAATTCTTGGATTCACCAGAATAATCAACAATATTGAACACTTTTTCTTCTCTATAAGACATGGCCACTTCCCACTATATGACTATTGACACAATTTACATTTTTGGCACATGTACATTTTTTTGCCAATAGCATTTTGAACTCTGGCACACCACACATGGAGGCCATTTCACAATTAGTCATCTAATTTGAACAACAATATCGAGGCCTTGTAAATTACGCATGGCTAACGTCCCAAGTTTCGTGACTAAAGCCTAATATAAACTCACTCGCACCAAGCCCACAACCTAAGTTCTTATCCACTTTGCTATGATCCTTGGGTAAGCAAACCTAGATTAATTTGTCGCTTTAGGCTTTTAAAAATGCTTCTTGGTTTCCAAGGGGAGGCTCGAACCTGGGACCAAAGAAACTTTGGATGCCAAGCTAACCAGTTGAGCCAACCCCGTTGGGTTAGGCTTTTAAAAATGATACAATTCCCTTTTAAACAGAAAAAAGATGCTAGACATGCACTAAAATTGGCTTCCATATTTTGAATGCACTCCATTACACTTCCATAAATCAACATATGATGAATAATTTATGCCATATTGCAAAAGATCAATCATGAGGCCACTAAAATCTTACATATGAGGTAATTAGTGGACATTTGAAATGTTTTTTAAAAGTCTAAAGTGAGATTGGAATATATCATTGATTTTTGTTATCTTGTATGTCCAAAGATATGTGGGGCTTGAGTGGAATTAAATTCCAAAAATTGAGTCCACTTATTTATGGACTAAAGCACTCCTTTTTGTAGTTGTACATATTCAATCTAGTTTACCCTTACACAATGAATACAAAGATGAAATTTAGGGCACGCATGCACGCACGCACGCGCACGCGCACACGCACACGCGCGCGCGCACACACACACACACACATACACACACCTCTCAGTTGTAGTAAGTGCGTAGAGATGAAATTCTCTTGTCTTTAAACGTCGAGTATTCACATGCTTACTATACAAGGAGAAGACATGGAAATTCAAGATGATTCACACACATGTGCACACCCATGCTTGCACGTGTTCACACATGCACATGCTCACACACACATGCACACATACGAATATGCGCACACACATAGACACACACACACACACACTAATATGTGCACACACACACATGTGCACACACACACATGTGCACACACACACACACACACACACACACACACACACACACACACACACACACACACACACACACACACACACACACACTCACTCACTCACTCACTCACTCACTCACTCACACATGCACATCTCACATTTATCCCATTTTGTGATAGGAGCTTGCTAAAGATGAAATATCCTTGTCCTTTGAGGATGTGTGTTGCTAAATGCTCAATGATAAGAGACATGAAAGGAGATCATATACCCAACGAAAGCTTAGATGACATTAAGGGTTGTCTTCATCCCATGTCAAAGCTGAGCATTAACTCTCGAGCATCCACCGAAGCCCCTCCATCCTTGGATGCCTTAACTTTGTCTCAGATACAGTTGGGTATATGCTCCTCCTAAATAAACACAGGCACAAGCAGAGACACATAGCGCCATACTTGATGGACACTACTTAGGTAGAGCTTAAAAGAATGAAAGAATGGACTCACATTTCCTATGGAAAACATTGACTTTGCTTGGATTATAAATCTTTGAATAAGCATATTGTGGAAGATTACCAGCTCTTGCCATTTATTGACCAGTGGTTTGACAACCTTGATGGAGAAAAATTCTAAAGCTTTAGGACTACTATGCAGGCTATAACCATGTAGCAATGGACGACGAAGGTTTCCGAAGGTGGCAAGGGCAATGATTCCATGGTGACACTTAATTCTCCCTTGCACTCTACATGCCCAAAAAGGACTGACGAGTTGCCCCCACGTGACATAATTTAAGCACGAACTTGGATGCCATGCGTTGTCACATAAAGATGCCGATCGACATCACTTTGAATGTGGACAACAAGGAACAAGTAGATCTGGCCCCATGCCCTTTCCTATTTAAATCCATGTCTTTTAATCAATGGCCTAGTCTCCAAAGAAGAAACCCACATTCTTAAAAACTAGTAAAAAATAAAAGAAAGAGGCCTCATTTTGACTGAAGAAAACTTTTTACGGACCAATCAATCAGAACCTGGCACGTGTCACCACTGCTTGCCTGGAGCTTTCCACGCGCTTCATTATAAACGGTGGCCTAGGGGCTTCGTGTCTTTATGGCACACGGTGACTTAAACGCTCGCGGCCGTTGGATTTGATCTAGGACGTTCAGATTATGCCACGTTTTTGTAGCTAGTAGTTAAAAAGGATCTGATTGGCTGAGGGACACGTGGCGGAAATCCAAGTGGGCGGACTTAAAGGTCTGAGGCCACGTGGCTCCGCCGTTTAGTGTTCTGGCTCCACCGTTCGGTGCGTTCATTCATCGTCGCACCAGAAAACACCATCGACGACCCCTAATCACACAAGATACTTATCATTCAGCCAATTAGATGGTGGCCACGTGGCCCAGGAGCCATTTGGGCTGTTTTCAACGGTCTAGCGATAGAGACGTGGCGAGATCTGCAGGTCTGTGACGAGATCTGACGGCGTGCGCTTTCAAGCCGGTTAGTGCGCTTTGGATACGAGGAATAGCGAGAGGCAATGAACGGGGAGGCAGATCGTTGATGAAGCCTAAGAGCACGATGACCATTGGATTTTAGACACGTGTCACATAGCCACGTGGACGGCTGTCAAAGGGACAGCCACGGAGACGTGGTGAGATCTGAACGTGGGTGACGAGATCCAACGGCGCGCGGCGTCAGATCCGTCCCGTGTCACTCAGATACGAGGAATGGCGATGGCGGGCAAGTCTTTCTTCTTCTTCGTCTGATTTCTCTTTTTCTTCGTCTTTTTCTCTTTTTCTTCATCTTTTTCTGTTTTTCTTCGTCTTTTGGTGTTGCTGCTGCTGATCTTGCTGCTTGATCTCGTAAAGGAGTCAGTTCGCTTTGTAGTAATTGGAGCTCGGATTGATTTGTGCAGCTGATTAAGCTGCAAATTGATTACATCCATGATTTTGTGATGTCAGAGCTCTGGAAGCTTTCCTAATGTGTTTGGATCAAGCAGACTGGGAATGCCAGCGCTTCAGCTGCAAGAACATGTTGCTGGTTGTGAAACAGCAAGAAAGAGCTCACAGTCTTGCTTAGCCTTTGGAGGATTGCAGGAGCAGAAGAAGTACACAGGCTTAATGCGGTTTGGAAATTCTATGTAGCAGAAGATAAAGGTTGCAAGGAGACATAACGATAGCAAGAGGAAGTAGCAGAGGATATAGGTCGCAAGAGGATATAGCAGAGGAAGCTTAATACTTATTGGAAATTCTTAATAGCAGAGGGTGTAGGTTACAAGGAGATATAGCAGATTGCATGAGGAGGTAGCAGAGGATATAGGTAGCAAGAGGATATAGCAGAGGATGTAGGTTGCAAGAGGATATAGCAGATTGGAGGATAGGACATATCGGAGGAAGCTTAATACTTTTTGGAAATTTTTTATAGCAGAGGATATAGCAGATTGCAAGATGAAGTAACAGAGATATAAGTTGCAAGAGGACATAGTAGAGGACGTAGGTTGCAAGAATATATAGCAGATTGGAGGATAGGATACAGGTAGCAAGAGGATAGAGGATCTAGCAGGTTGCCAGAGATTAGCAGATTGCAAGAGGATGTAGCAGATTAAAGGAAATAGCATAATAAGATAGAGGTTGCAAGAGGATAGAGGATAGAGCAGTTTGCAAGAGGATATAGCATCAAGCACATGATTTTGAGAACGGTAGGAATTGAATCAGATTGAATTGCAGCAGATTGTTTTAGCTTCGTGCAAAAATGAGGGAGGAAGGACAATCCGCCGCAAGTGAAACAACAAATGGTCATGAGTTTTGGAAGCAATTTCAAATGTACTGTTGTCAGGATTGGGTTTAATGGAGATTTAAGCAGGGTCAGAGTGCAAAGGGAAAGAGAATTCAGCTTGGGAAATAGCTGGAGATAACGCAAATCGTTTGGTTTGGATTGACAGAGCAGGTAACAGCAAGAAATGATGCTGCGGAGGCGGAAGCAGCAAGGAAGCGCCTCCGCAGCCTCGGAGCCTGTGAAGCCTGAAGCTGACAGCCACCATTCCTCTACTAATGAAAGAACCACGAAAACAGATATAAATGGTTTGCAGGAAGATAAGAAAACAGCTTCTTTAGTTCCGGCTCAGAAGCCTCAGAGACCGTTGAAGAAATGGGGATGCATGCATACATGCTGCTGGCTCATTGGTTGCCTGTGGATAATGTGGTGGACGGTGCTGGTTCTATACAATACATTGCCTTCCTTGCCACAGTATGTGACAGAAGCAATTACAGGCCCTCTGCCAGATCCACCAGGAATGAAACTGGCCAAGGAGGGTCTGCAGGCCCACCATCCTGTAGTGTTCGTGCCTGGCATTGTGACTGGCGGGCTAGAGCTTTGGCAAGGCCGCCCTTGCGCCGATGGACTGTTCAGGAAGCGTCTCTGGGGTGGCACCTTTGGGGAGGTCTATAGAAGGTTTGATCAATTCACTCAGTTCTATACTATAAGCTTATGTCAAGTTCTTTGCAACACTGATTTTGGCCATTTAGTCACTAGAAATTAGAGTTTTCCTTACTCAGTAGAGGAGGTTATCCCCTCCACTTTCTTTTGATGAGGTACCATATCATTGGATTTCTTGATATACAGCCTCGACAGGATCAGAAATTAGAGTTCCGAATATCATAACTATCATAATGTTCTTAAAAGTTAAATTTGTTTGTTTGAATATCTTAACTGAACATACAATAGCTATCATAATGGAATATCATAATGTTCTTAAAAGTTAAATTTGGTTGTTTGAATATCTTAACTGAACATACAATAGCTATCATAATGTTCGTAAATGTTCAGTCCATTTGATTCATGTAGAGCATTACTCTATGAAGATCAATTTTGCAAATTTTATGTCTAGTATAAGTTTATCTTAGCCTTTTTGCTTGTGAATGATTTTCAGAATGGACACACAAATGCATCTTCTTTGTTGTGATCTCCATGAGGGATCCCTCTAAGTAGGCCATATAGATTTTACTTGCCTATTTTCAACATTTTAGTTAATGCTCAACAATTTGTTCCTCAAGTTATCAAGTTTGTTGGAACCCATACATCAGGGGAACGGGCAGAAAGTTTCTATCAATTTTGCTAGAGGGCTGGCATAATTGTGTCCTTCAAGAGGTGCGACGAACATTCTACTATTAGCGGTTGTTGTATACAACATTATTCCAAGAAGGTTTCCTCTCAACAACATAGGAACGTCAAGGTCTTCAAAAGATCTTGCTTCATTTTAGGTTTTAATGGAAACAAGATTGACATCCTTGGAAAAGCACTTGGGGTCTGTGGATTCTAAACTTAATGAATTGGAGAAAAAAATCATTGAAAACTTTGCACATGGGGCCATTCCTTCAAGGCACCAGGTAACTCTTCAATGTTTTTGCATTGATGTGTCCTTTAAGGATGAAACGGTTTGTAGTAATTGTTGTTTTAATATCGCGGTTTTTGGACCTCACGACCTCATTCGCATGAATGGGCTCATAGGCAGCCAACCCGTGAGTATTTATTTGACGACGGTTCTACGCATACTTTTATTAATGCTAAATTGGTGCAGAAGCTCGAGCTGACAACCGCACCAAGTGACCACAAGTAAGTGGTTAGGATGGCAGCTGGTGGGGAGCAGCAGGTCGGTTGGAAACGGATGCTAGTGACTCTATCAAGATGGTAGACGATGGTAGACCAGTGGCTTTCGAAAGCAATAAGTTGGACCTAGCTCAAAGTAGATACTCCACTTATGAGAAAGAACTTTTTGCTGTCATCCACGCACTAAAGATCTGGAGACATTATTTGTACGAATCTAAATTCATGGTTATGCCGGATCACGAATCTCTTAAGTTTATCTATGATGCCTCGGACCTTAGGGGTCGTAAGGCCCGTTGGTTGGAACTCATTCAGGAGTTTGATTTCGACATTAAGTACCGTCGAATTGTGTTGTTGATGCTTTGAGCCGGATTGGAGAGGTTAGTTAGTTATGCTTTGCTGATTTCTAATCCGAGTTGTATCTTTCTTTGTGAGACCTTTGTCGGACTGATGAGTTTTTCGGTCGCATTTGGCAAGAAGTCTTGGCAGGAAGCTCTACTTTGAGAGATAATCTTGGAAAGTAGGATTCCAAAGAGTCTCGCAAAGAAAAGATACTTGCTGATTATTCCATTAGGAATGGTTTACTTTTTCTTAGAGGAAAAGTGTGTGCGCCAGACATCGCGGACATTAGGGCCCAAATCCTGCACTAGTGTCACGATAGTCCTAGTGTTGGACATCCTGGTATATAGAGAACGTTTGACCTTGTTAAAAGAGAATTTTATTGGCCAAAGATGAAAGGTCACGTGGAGGCTTACGTTCAAAAGTGTGAACAATGCCAAGTTAATAAAGCGGGAAGACTCAAAGCAGTTGGTTTGTTACATATGTTGGAAATTTCCAACAAGAAGTGGGAAAGTATTTCCTTGGATTTTGTGATCGGACTTCCCAGATCAGGGAAGGGTCATGCCATTTGGGTAGTAGTTGACAGGCTAACCAAAATGGCGTTATTCCAACAAAAACTACTGTCAAAGCTCAGAACTTGCACAACTCTTGGTTGGAAAATTGTTCAGGTTGTATAGATTGCCGAACGATATTGTTAGTGTTCATGATTCTAAGTTGAATGGCAAGTTCTGGCAGGCAGTTTTATGGGGAGGGAATGTTATCTACCATAACGTTACGCCCTTTAGTGACGACCTCGCAAGGGGCATGACGCCTGGCGTTATCGACATGTTTTAGTGCCATGCGTCACCATCCTAGGTGGTCACGTGTCACCGGCGGGACCGTGCTTGATGGGACCCACTATTCTATGCCTATATAGTGGTGGGGCTTCCCTTTTGCCATTCACTCAATCTACCTAGGAGTTGGTGGATGGAGAGCACGTGCAGTAGCTAGGACATATCTCCAGGCTAGGAGATGTGTGCTAGGGAGAGCTGAGGGCGATGGTTGGTGTTATGGGACACTAGTTATCGTTGGAGGCTTGACTGGGCATGATGGTGTCGGTAACTCTAGTGCATGGGGGTGGGTCGGCAGTGACCGTACTGATGGGTGAATACGGTGCGTCGTCACTGGTATGGGATGTGCGTCAGTCAACCTTCAAGGCAATTGGAGATCTAAGGGAGTTGTAAGAGAGTTATTGTAAGTAGACCTTCATTGCAATTAAAACAGGCTAAGTAGTAAGTTCAGGAATCAAAAGTCAAGACTCAAATGTTAGAACTCAGGATCAATCTAAAGATGTAGGATAAATCATGAATTTTGAAATACTACTATCTAGAATGCAGATTCTAGTTATACATCTAATATCTATCATCCGACATCCATCATCCTACAACATCCTTCTACCCCTCCTTGGAAGCTCCCGTGCAATGATTGCAGCAGGCTCCCCCTCATCATCATCATTGCTATTGCTAGAACCATCCTCAGGCGAATCCCTCTCTTCTATAGATGTGCACTCTTCCTTGGAGGTCTTTGAATGTGAGGAGTCGATAGGCTCCTCCTCCTCACTAGCATGAGAGCAAGCAACCTCTCTCTACATCCTTCGATGTGATGTAGCTTGAGTGGTAGGTCCATGTAAGGATTGGCAATGATTATGACTTCGAGTTGCGAGCTTAGTATTTACAACTTACTATTTTGATTATCTAATCTACAATGAAGTGTATTCAGTAATATGTATAGTGTCATGTATTGATGTAATTTACTAAGTAGTAAGTTGAAAGTATTAAGTTTACAACTTATAACTTATCATTGGGATTTGGGAATCAATGTGCAATCAATGGGAACTCTTGATGGAATTCATACACATCCTCCTCCTTTGATCTCATTGGCAAGTAAGGAGCCCTTGCCATGTCGATATCGTCGGGATTGAGTTGCAAAATTTTCAAGAATTGATTTAGTGATCAATCAAAATCTCAAAATTGAATTACGTGTTTTTCAAATTCAAAGTTCAATGTTCCAACCTCATAGTAGTTAGTACTTTCTACAGTGCATACTTCACATTCAAATTTGTTACAACTTTGAACTTACCTGTATGGGCTCTCTTGTCAACTTTAGCCTCTCCAACAATTGCTAGCGCGGACAAACACCAACCTCTTGAGCAAAGAGGTTGATTGTGTGTTCCTCCTCTTCGTATGAATAAGAGAGAATGTATTCCAATTCCTCTCACATGCAACTGCTGTGCTCTCTTTCGAGAGAATTCATATGGTTGTTCACATAGCATGATCGTCCCAAACCTCCTCGACTTGGGCTCTCATGATGTCCCCCATTGCATCCAAGGTGAAACGAATTTGCCTTGGGCTTCCACGCACTTATGATGGTACACCTTTTGTGGATGAGACTCTGTATTGACGATTTTTGGGGTAGCAAGTCAATGAGCAATTTGATTGAGCCCTGTTGGTAAGCAACTAAGAGAGTTTTGAGATATGTTAGAGGGACTTCTAGTAATGGGATTGGACAGACTGATGACGGTGACCTTTACTTGGAGGGTTACACTAATCTTGATTGAGTTGGTGACAAAAACTGGAGGTCTACTACGGATCTCAGAGAAGCATAATTGATTAACTGCTCCCATCTGACTCAAGGCATTGGCTACACTGTTTACATCTCGCATATCCTTTCCACTGTGGAATACTCTGAAATGGCCTTCCTCAACTTGTAACTAGTGTGATGAAAAGGTTTTTGTGTCCCAATGCAATCTGAAGGCTATGTGATAGTCTAAAGTCCAGTTAAGACACCAAATGTGCCCAATAATCTGGATGTGTGTGCATAATAACCTTGCTCTAAAATTGCCCTGAATGAGGTAAGTGCCAAACATGGGTATATGCCAGTACTAGAGTTTCTATGTTGTATTGGGCATTTGAGGATAAAGTGCTCTTTTGCCTTGAACTCTCCATGGAACACATTGATCCCCTGAAGTTGACCTACTTTCACCTGCAGCCGTTGGGGGGAAGCTTTGAACTGCCCCAAGGTAAAACGAAGATTGTGTGAAAAGAAGAAGGTACAAGAGATCTTCAAAATACCCAAGTATCCTTTTGCTTGATGCATATTAGTAAGTGATCTATTTGAAAAGGAGAGTTTCCCGTCTGAGGGCTCTTTTGTAAGGAGGTTTAGTTTGGAAGTTCCACTCTGTTATGGCAAGCAGGCTCTTGAAGTAGGTCTCTGACATTTGAAGTAGGCTACTTTCTAATCTTTGAACCAATAAAAATTTGTTTTAGTTTTTGATATGGGAGCTACTTAAAGAAAAGAATTTTACTGTAATATCTTCTGTAAACATGGCTTCTGACATACTAATGAGACGATTTCGTCCTGAAATTTATGCAGTGCTTTCTATTGTGCCCTTGAAAATACTGCTCAAATTTTTTTATTCTCTTATACTAGTTTCAAGCATCTTTTCCTGATATTATGCTTCGTTTTCTATTTTTGAGCAACATGAAGTACGTTCGACAAAGAGGTCAAATCTTGTGTTTGTGCTTGAAGCTTTGAAGATCCTTTGTTATGCAACTTATGCATGTCGCATGCACTTACTCTCCTCCATGGATAACATGAGTAAGTACAGTTATATGGTCCCATGGTTCTTGGGTGAGGATGACATAATAAGTAAGGTTATATATGGCGCCATGCTTCAACACATTTCTCTGTTATTTTCAAATATCATGTCAAACGTACAACTGTGCTATGATTTCAAATTAGGTATTTAAGGAGAGTCTAGACGTGGGCTGTGCCTTAAATTCTAATAGGTCTCAGCTTCCGTTTTGCAGTATTAAGATGGAAGATCCTTCTGCCACAGCTTTGTGATCTTCTTAGCATACATATTAAATCAAGTTTTTGACAGCCTTCAAATCTAAGTCCCATCCTACTGAATCCAGCTCTGCTATCCTTTAAGCCTACATATTTTCAAAAAGCTTTTTTAAACCCTATCCAGTGAGTCTGTTTTTATATCCTTTGTAAGCATAAAAATTTGTGTGCTATGAGATGGCCACAATGCAAGGAGTGATCTATCTGACTCTTGCATAGAATATTTCTCTACCTGCTTCGGTAAGGGTCACTAAGACTTTATAAACCAGTTTGTGTGATATTAGACATTTAATTTCTTCTTTGTAGCTAAGAGAGCTGTGTTTAAGGGAGGATATTGTCATGCAAGGTTTTAGCACTAGAATTAAATGGATGTGGATCATCAAGGCATCCTTGGTCTGTGTTAAAAAGACTAGATTTGCATGTGCTGATCATGCTTGGGATATTTTGAATATAAACTGTGATCTTCTTTTATGGCACCTAGTGTCTTATCATGCTTACTCGTCATCTGCAGGCCCCTGTGCTGGTTGGAGCATATGAGGCTAGACAATGAAACAGGATTGGACCCACCAGGCATCAAAGTTAGGCCTGTTTCGGGTTTGGTGGCAGCAGATTACTTTGCACCCGGATATTTTGTGTGGGCCGTGCTCATAGAAAATTTGGCCCGTTTAGGATATGAAGAAAAGTCGATGCACATGGCTGCATATGACTGGAGATTGTCATTTCAAAATACTGAGGCATGTACAATCCGGTTTCTGTAGTGTTTCGGCACAACATTTTTTTTTGCTATGTTCCATCTAAATAAAGTCTATTTGACAAAATATTTAAGGCTCCCATAGAATTATATGTGTAGGTATCGCTGTTTGAATGTGGCAGTGCAGATTCTGAGTTGGACAGGCAATCTATCATTGCTAAAAATTTCTATGCAAAAGAGTTGTTATTTCAACCATTTGTTGCAGGTTATGGAGCACGGTTCTTAGTGTTATGCTTTGATTGTTTTAAGGTTCCTGGAAGATGTCTATCAAATGATTTGTGCTTTGAGTTAAAGTTGACTGCCTTTGCCAAATGTGCAGAGTCTTTTCGATTGGTTGATGTTGGTGCAAGAATAATCATGCAAGCTCTCTGAGATGCATTGTCATGTGGCATGCCTCATCTTATGCTCGTGCTTTTTGTTATGTTTATGAAAAGAAAATATGCTACAAGAAGATAACAAATTGTAAAACTAACTTGGAAACTAGTTGACATGTCTTAGTTTATTTAAACTTACTTTTAGATTATTACCACTTTATTCATCTATCAACTGCGAGTAGGGTGTCAATGGAAAGCCATCTGTTATTTTGCATAGGAGAATAACTATCATTATTTTGTCTTTGGTAGTGAGTAGGACAGCGTAGCATTTAGTCCAAGCTATGCATGTTGTCAATGGTCCAAGACTTTGTGGGTGGACATTGGACTCCATAATGTTGAAGATCACACTTCTTCTTTGTTATGTTGGTTACCATCCTAGACAAAATATAATATACTTACATAGTTGTTGGTAGGATGTTGCCACCATACTTGCATACAATTTTTACAATCTTTTCATTTTGATATTTTGTATCATTCAGGCAAGGCAAACACGGCCGCTGATGCTTTATCTCGTCTTCCTGCATTGTTACATAGTATTGTTGCTTCAGTTCCTTCTTGGTTTGATGATTTACCGGCCGCATATTTGTCTTGTTTTGACTTTTCTGATGTTTATCATACTCGTCCCCTTTCGTCTTCTCGGAAGTTCCAAGTTTATACTATTGTTGATGATCGTTTATACCACGATGGTGCTTTATGTATTCCGAGTTCTCTTTCCATTCGTCCTCAGTTGTTGTCTGATGCTCATGCTTCCCCTATTAGTGGCCATTTTGGTTTTCAAAAGTCTTATGCACGTCTCAAGGACAATTTCTATTGGCCATCCATTAAGTTTGAGCTAGCCCATCTTATTCATGATTGTCCTTTTTGTGCCCGTAATAAATACTCCCGTGCTAAGTCCGTTGGTTTGCTCCAGAGTTGGCCCATTCCTCATCGCCAGTGGACAGATATTTCTATGGACTTTATCCTTGGTCTTCCTCATACCCACCGTGTAGTACCAGCATTGGAGTTTCACCTTTCTAATTGGCTCATGGGTATGCTCCACTTTTGCCAGGGGTGCCTCTTCCTCCTGATGATACACCAGTTACCATTGCTTCTTTTTTATCCGGTGCTCGTGAGCTTATTGCTAGGGCTACTACTCACTTACAGCATGTTCAGCAGCGCTATCAGACTTCTGTTGATCGTCATCGCCATCATGTTGAGTTTCAGGTTGGTGATATGGTTTACCTCCGGTTACGCTTTGCACGTCATCACTTTGTTCAGGGTCACGCTTCTACTGAGAAGCTTGCACCACACTATTATGAGCCTTATTGTATCTGGGATCGCCTCAGCCCTATTACATACCAGTTATAGTTGCCTGATTCTACACGAGCTTGTGATATCTTTCATGTTAGCCTGTTACGAGCTACCACTGAGGATGATGCTCCTCGCGATCTCACATTTCCTACAGAGCCAGAGCTGTTCCCTGTTTTGCCAGTCGCCATCCATCAGGTCCGCCTTCAGTACAGTCGACATCGCAAGCAGGTTCAGTTTTTTAGTACAGTGGGATGGTCGTCATCTTGAGGAGGCCACTTGGGAGCCTATTGATGTGTTTTATCATACATCATTATTGGCAGATCAGGCTTGCGCCCTCATGGCTTTAGTTCTCTCCTCTACTACAGATTTCATTGTAGATGTTCCCTCTACTTCATGATTCGGCTAGCTATGACTATTCTTTATTGTCGTATTTGCTTAGTACTTGCTTTACACGGTTATGATGCTTTTGGGGTATCTGTTGTGACGACTTATGTCCTCTCCATCAGTATTTCCATTAGTTCGTGATTTTTCAGTATTTAGCATGCTTACATTATTGTTTTAGATAGTCATTATGCTTGCTAGCCGGTGGAGGGCTTTGGTTTTTGGCAGGGGAGAGTTATGGACTTGGCTCATTACATTCGCCGCGTCCATTCTTTTATCGTTATTATGCATAAGCAGGCCTAAGGGCCCTTTTTATTCATATACTGGCCTTGGGCCCTATTTGGCTATATTTTTAGGACTTGGTCACATTGATTTGGAGTGGGGGTCCTCCTATTGGGAGGGCGCACTATTTTCTCTCCAAATCCTTTTCCCTCCCTTTTTTGAATCCTCCATTTGATTCAAGGAGAGGGTATAAGTAGGGCAGCATTGTATTCCTTTATTCAGTTTATGATGATTGCTCCTCTTTAGCCTCCTTAAGCATTCTCTTCCTGCTTTCTAGCATAGCTAGTGAATCTTAGCTTGTAACTGACTTGGAGATGAAGAAAACGACACTCGGTGTCAAACCAGGGAGGTCGGACAGGGTGTGGCGAAGTGGGTGGGCGCCGATGTGGTTTGGAGGGAAAGGAAAATGATTCAGCAATATGTACTTGGGTGCACGAGATGGGTGGAATATTGGGTGGTTGGGAAGTCGGGATGGAGCCCATACTGAAAGATAGGAAGGAGTGATCAGAGAGGGTAGTGGGAAGAATGTGGAAATCAGACATAAGTGGGATAAAAGCTGGTGACCCCATGAGATAGTCGACAACACTGTGTCCTCCACTGTGTGCGTGGCAAGTGAATCTACTAGAGTGTGGCCAGCAAGCTAAGCCATTGTAGATGGCCAACTCAGCACCCATATGTAAAAGGTACTCTCCATAGCTCATGATAGGGCCCATCCTATCCTCTGAGGCCCTGGTGATACCAATGTCCTCGCAATCAATAGCTCGCATACGTAATATTTCAACAGTGTCATGGAAATCCACCTGTCTGGTAGCAGTCTTGGGATTAAAGTCGCCAGTGACAAGGACATAGCCCCGATCTGTAAATCTGACAATGTCTGCTGAGAGATCAGCATAAGGAGAGCCTGATCCGTCCGCAAAGGAGGACTCTAGAGGGAAGTAACAGGTGGCAATGAAGAGATCTCTATGGAGGAGGAGGGCGATGGTGGAGGGGCGGTGGAGGAGGGGAGAAGGGGGGGGATCAGATCACCATGGTGGAGGGGAGAGAGAGAGAGAGAGAGAGAGAGAGAGAGAGAGAGAGAGAGAGAGAGAGAGAGAGAGAGCTTTATTAATGTCTTTTCCATGCCAAAAGGCATATAAGACCAAAAGGAGTACATGTCAAGTATGTGAAAACCATGGGAGCGTATATAAACGTCTCCAAGAAAAACCATGCATAAAAGAGAAATGAGTAATATAACTGTAAACTACAAACTGCCAACTATCCATAGGTGGGAGCTGTTAGAAATAAATGACTATATCCATAGGTTACTTTGACCCAAAAGGTCGAGATTTGTGTAACCATGGGTATTTAGTTATTTAGGCCACCTTAAGTTTGTTTTAAGTTCAGTTGGACCCAATTTTGGTCATGTACTGACTCGTGGGTCCTTAGGGTTTTAATTGTGTTTAGGGGCCCTATCTTGACTTTTGGGGGTGCCCTACATTTAGTAAGTGGTTAATCTTAGGGTTTGGTGGCATTTGGTCACATCCAGTTAGAGTACTTAGATGCTCATTGTGTATTCCATTTTTAATAGTTTGGCTAAGCATTGCTCTCCATTGCTCTTGTTGCTGTTTTTTCTCTCTCTCTCTCTCTTAGAGTTGGGCGCCCAGCCTCTTCTTTCTTGTTTTCTGTGGAGATTGATTGATAACTAGATCTTGGTGACTTGACTCTTGCTTTCCTACATGGTATCAGAGCTACCGGATCTGCAGCACGCTTGTTTGTTGGCACCCTACCAGAAGAGGAGCTTCTCTGCTTTTTTTTGTGAAATTTCAGCATCTTGCTGATCTTTTAAAGTGGAGTTTGGATCAGCTTTTTTGTCTCTTTTCAGGTTGGAGGAGGGCGGCCATTAGAGATCTTGGAGGAGCAATTTTTGGCACCCAAAAATCAAAATCTCAAATCTGATTTTTATGCAACCAGTTTTCAGCAAGTTTTGTTTGGAGGAGGGTGCCCAAAAATCTGCTACTGATTTTTGGTTGTGGTGTCTCCTTATCTTGCTGTTTTTGTTTTCAGGTTTGCATTTGTGTAGGAGGGCGCCCAAAATTCAGCAAACCCTATTCAGGGTTAGGTCAACTTGTGGCTAAAAATTTGAAGATTCTCAGCAAGCAGTAGGGTGCTTTCGAGAGCCCTATTGAAGTATGTGTTGATCACACTATTTGGCTTCCTGATTGGGTTTTGGTGTAGGCTTCAATCGAAGCTAACCTAATTTTCAAGAAGCTGGTTTTTTTGTGCAGAAAGACAGCCATCTATCCATTATCTTTTGGGCACTTTGGTTGTAGATTGAAAGACATCTTGTGCTCCTACTTTCAGCTCTTTGTTTGCTGCAAATTTTTGAGTAGATTTGGTTGTGGAAAGGCTCTCTTTCCTATCTACTACAAGCTTAAATTTTGTTGGAGGTAATGGCTAAAGAATCGAAAGCTATCGGTTCTTTGTTTAGTGAAGATCGGTTGGATGGTACAAACTACTCCTTGTGGAGTTACATGATGAAGAATCTTCTCATAGCGAAAGGGCTGTGGGCTTTGGTCAATGGTGATGAGGAGAGGCCTCCGTCTTTGGCACCTCCTACACCTCGTGGATCATCATCATCAACATCATGAGGTCTATCTTACCTCATATTAGGTCTTGTGAGACATCTAAAAGTGCGTGGGATACACTTTATACTATGTATAGAGTCAAAAATCCAGCAAGAGTGGTGTATCTTAGAAATCAGCTTTCTTTGTTGAAGATGCAAGAAGGGGATCAAGTGACCAATCACTTGACGAAGATCAAAGATCTTCGTGAGGAGTTTCTCAATATTGATGAGATAATTGAGGATGCTCAATTTGTTTCCATTACTCTCAACTCATTACCTTCATCTTATCTTCCATTTGTTTCATCTTTAAGTATCTCTCTTAGGGGACAACAACTCTCCTTTGATGAACTCGTTGGGATCCTTCTTCAAGAGGAGCTAATGAGGCAAAACTTTGCGGGTGACACTCAACAAGATCAAGCTTTTTTCACGAAAGGCAAGGGCAAAGGCAAGTCAAAAGGAAAGGGGAATCCTCCTTCCAAGGATGAGCAAAAGCCTGTTGGAGGTCAAAATGTCAACACTCAAAAGAAGAAAGGGAAGTGCCATTATTGCAAAAGGTATGGGCACTTCATCAAGGATTGTAAGAAGAAGCTTGCGAAAGAGGAGAGTAAAGGAATTGATACTAGTGCTTCACTTGCTACTTTGGAGCAAGAGCTTGAAGCTAGTGGTGATCTCTTCAACCAAGACTATGCTTTTGTGTCTAATATTGCTTCTACTAGTATTACTTCATCTATGAGGAATTCAGATTCTGTTTTGCAAGTTGTTGATTTTCAGCCCATTGAATGGGTGATTGATAGTGGTACTACTCGTCATATGATTTCTCGTAAAGAAGCATTCACTAAATTAGTGAAAGTGCAAAATGGAAGTAAGGTACAATGTGCGGATGATGCATCTTATTCTATCCATGGAATTGGAATTGTAGCCATCATTTTGCCTAATGGTGAAGAAAAGTACATTAAGAATGTGCTTTATGTTCCAGGAATCAAGAAGAATCTTCTTTCAGTTTCAACTATGTTGAAGCAAGGACTAGTTGTTGAGTTCAAAGAAGATAAGTGTCTTGTCAAGGATCCTAAAAGATCATTCTTGATTATTGTTTCGGGAACAATGCATGCTGGCTTATTCATTATGGATACCTATGAGCGACGAATTCCCTCTACATGTCTTGTTGCTTCTACATCCATTGGAGTTGGCTGAATTGTGGCACGCAAGGTTTGGTTTCTTATAGTGTCTCACTCATGAGTCAATTCATGCATGCCTCGATGACATCACATTGGAAAGCGTTGAAGAGGATCTCTCGATATCTTCAAGGAACAAGAAGTCATGGACTGGTTTTTCCTGCTTGTGATGATGCATGTTTGGTTGGTTTTAGTGACTCGGATTGGGGTGGAGATCAAGACACTAGACGCTCTACAAGTGGACATTGCTTTTTCTATGGAAATTTTGCAATTTCGTGGTCAAGTAAAAAGCAGCCCACTGTTGCTACTTCTTCTAGTGAGGCAGAATATAGAGTGATATTTTCAGCCACAACAGAGTGTTTATGGCTGAGAAGACTACTTGTTGACATGAAGTTTGGCGAGCCCTCAGCCACTCTTACCTTGAGTGATAGTCAAAGTGCTATTGGAATCCTGTTTTTCATGCGAGGACGAAGCACATCGAGATCCATTATCACTTTGTTCGGAAGAGACTTCATGATGGCGACATTTTACTTGAATATTGTCCTAAGGAGGATAATATTGCGGATCTCTTCACTAAGGCGTTGCCAAGAGTCATATTTGAAGCTTTATGCAAAGTTTTAAATTTGATACCACGTGTTGGCTTTGTTACATAGTGAAGATTTCAGTTTTTGCATTGTCATTTAAGGAGGGTGTTAGAAATAAATGACTATGCTAAAGTCAATCCATAGGTTACTTTGACCCAAAAGGTCGAGATTTGTGTAACCATGGGTATTTAGTTATTTAGGCCATCTTAAGTTTGTCTTAAGTTCAGTTGGACCCAATCTTGGTCATGTACTGACTCGTGGGTCCTTAGGGGTCTAATTTTGTTTAGGGGCCCTATCTTGACTTTTGGGGGTGCCCTACATTTAGTAAGTGGTTAACCTTAGGGTTTGGTGGCATTTGGTCACATCCAGGTAGAGTACTTAGATGCTCATTGTGTATTCCATTTTCAACAGTTTGGCTAAGCATTGCTCTCCATTGCTCTTGTTGCTGTTTTCTCTCTCTCTCTCTTAGAGTTGGGCGCCCAGCCTCTTCTCTCTTGTTTTTTGTGGAGATTGATTGATAACTAGATTTTGGTGACTTGACTCTTGCTTTCCTACAGGAGCAAGAATAGCTTAGTTAACCGATCCACTACAACCCAAATAGAATCATTTTGCCGTTGGGTCTTTGGAAGTCCAACTACAAAATCCATAGATATGCTATCCCATTTCTTATCTGGGATATCTAACGGATGCAACAAACCACCAGCCTTATGGCGTTCAGCCTTTGCTAGTTGGCAGGGCTTGCATTTAACAACATATGACTCGACATATGGCTTAAGCTTTGGCCATTAAAATTCCCTCTTAACCAAGTCCAGAGTCCTGTTGTGTATACTGGGATGTCCTGCACAGGGTATGTCATGACATTCAAACAAAATCTTCCGTTTGAGCTCATCATCACCAGGTACGCAAACTTTCCATTCCGAAATAGTAATCCATCTCGAATGGTGAACTGTTCCACAATATTCTTATCTTTCTTAGTTAGTTGAGTCCCCTGTGTTTCTGACTCAACACTGTCCACATATCTTCCGGTCTGAACAATGTTCCAAATGTGACCAAAATGGGAATCTGATTCATATTTTCCTCTCAACGAAAGATATAGATCCGTAGAAATCTGGGTGAATGACAACTCATTCAGTTCACCGATCCGACTAAGAGCATCTGCAACTTGATTAGAGCTGCCTCTTATGTAACGAACGGATTTCATGATCGAATTCTTGCATCAATTCAGCCCATCGAGCTTTTCTCCCCCAAAGATCATGTTGATTACAAAAATACTTAAGAGGCTGGTGATCCGTATACACTACAAGCTTACTACCATACAAGTTGCCAGGTTGTAAGTGCTTAAATTACAGCAAACAATTCATTTTCCTGCGTAGTATAACGCAATTGAGGACCAGTGAATTTTTTGCTTTCAAACGCTAGTGGCCTATCCATTTGTAATAGAACTGCTCCAACTGCAGCATCACTTGCGTCTGTTCTCACGAGGTAAGGTAAATCTGGATTTGCAATTTGTAACACGGGAGCTGAAACAATCATTGTTTTAAGTTTTTCAAAACACTGATTCAATTCCTCGTTCCAAACAACAGGCAGACTAGGTTGATTCCTCTTTTTCTTTTTATTAACAATTCCTTTTGTCAGATTATTAAGCGGTGCTGCTAACTTAGCATAATCCTCAATAAATCTCTTCAAGAAAAGTGTAAAACCTAAAAAAGACTTTACCTGCCTCACAGTTTTTGGAATTGGCCACTCAATCACAATCTTGATTTTATCCTCGTCAATTTGGATCCCATTTACTGTGATCATGACCGAGATAAAGCAATTCTTGCTTAAAGAATTCACACTTGGACTCGTTAGCGTAGAGTAACTCCCGATCAAGATGATTTTTAAGTGTTTTACGTGTTCCACCAAGGATTTACTGTAAACAAGAATGTCGTCTAAGAATACTACCACAAACTTCCCGGACGAAATAAATCGTTCATCATTTGTTGGAACGTTGCTGGAGCATTCGTTAATCCAAATGGCAACACTAGAAATTCATAATGACCAAATCTAGAACGAAATCTTGTCTTTTGGACATCTTCTGACTTAATTCTTATTTGATGGTACCCAATCCTGAGATCTATCTTGGTGAAATACCGTGCTCCAACCAAGCGATCTACAGGGTCATCCATCCTGGGTAATGGATATTTATTCTTTATAGTCACTTTATTAAGCCCCTTGTAATCCACACACATCCGGAAACCTCCATCTTTCTTCGCTTTAAGAAGAACAGGAGCGCCCCACGGTGATTTACTAGGTTGTATATGTCCCATCCTCAGATAGTTTTCTATTTGGTTTGAAATCTCCGTCTCCTCTTTCTGAGAGAACCTATAAGGTTGTCTAGAGACAGGTTGACTTCTTGGAATTAACTCAATCCTATGGTCTACTGACCTAGACGGTGGTAGACCATGAGGTAATTCAGATGGAAAAACATCCCTTAATTCACTTATGATCTGTTCTTTCACTGCTTGTTCATGATCGAAATTTACTGAGTTAAGAATTGCTGAGAATTCACAACCATTTAGATTCATTTCAGGAACATCCACAACTGGAATAGCATAAATTGAAAAAATTTCATACTCAGAATAATCCGATGTTTCCATTTCATTAACTGTAGAAATCTGATCCAACGGATGTACAAAATTACTGCCAAATAATGTAACTACCTTATCACCCTCCTTGAAAGTGAGAACATGCTTCTCAAAATCAATTAACAGAGAAGGCGATTTACTAAATAACCATTCGTAACCTAAGATTAAATCGGTACGAGCTAGGTCTAAAATATGAAAATTAACTAATTCTGTGTGTCCTTGCATCAAAACTGGGAGCTTCGGGACTTTTACGTTCCAAGTCTCCAACTCTGCTCCTGAAGCTAGATAAACTTTCTTGCTGGCTTCAGCTTCCAAGTTGAGTTTCTGCACAAGACGAGAATTAATAAAATTATGAGTTGAACACCTGTCCAATAAAATACTCACTTCTTGATCTTTAACTGTGCCAATTAAACGGAAAAGTTCATTAGGCAAGAAAGAAGTAGTACTAAAATAACATTCACACTCACAATCAGTCAGGTTAATTTCCAAAGTCTTACCATTGTCTCCCGGGATTTCAATCATGTGAGCAGACCCTTTCTTCCTTTTTGGACAAAATTTCATCATATGTCCAGGCTTCTTACAGACAAAACATAAGTTCTCTCTTTTAGCCTTTTCCCGGGACATAGATTTCTTGAATCTCTTTCTCTTCGGCTTCCTGGGTTCCGATGCTGCTTGATCTAATTCGTCAAAATATTTTGCTTGGTCTGGACCGCGCTTCTTAACCTTCTTGGTTTTCAAAGTGGTTGGAATTTGCGCAAATTGCTTCCTGGATGCCACCGTTGTGGAATCATATGCTTTCACAATCTGAAACGCATCCTCGAGGCTTTGAACACCTTTCGCCTGCATTCGTTCTGATAGTCGGCTGGCAAACCTAGGACAAACTGCCATAATGCCAACTTTGCATCGAATAATGGAACCCTATTCCATAGGTCCATGAATTCTTGGATATAAGAGTCTAGACTCTTTGTACCCATCTTGCAATTCATGAACTTTAGGTAGTAGTCGACGTCATCAGCAACTACGAAAGCTTTCTTGAAAACTTCCGCAAACGCATCCCAAGTAGTTGGCTTCACCGGTAAATCTCGCCACCACGATGACGCTTTGCCGCATAAGAACAGCATGACACTTTCAATGTTTTTCTCATCAGGTACACCGTGCACATTGAAGTAACTACTCCACTTGGCCAGCCAGTCCTCGACGACCTCAGGTTTCTTCTCCTTCTTCTCGCCCGCATAAACCTTCGGTTGAAAACCGAGATTGGCTGAAGACATCAATTTGACTTGATTCAAAAGAACCTCCATTTGCTGATCTCTCATCAGATTACGATTATTCATATCATTGAGTGCCGTACTCAACTGTTGACAAATCACCATATAAGATGGCGCACTTGGATTTGCAGCTTGATTTGAAGTTTCTTCAGCCATCTCGATATATCTATCCTAGAAATTACTAAATTTAGTTAATATCTGATTAACTCATAGTGAAGTACTGTTGACCAAAAACTAACTGAAATTGACTCCAATATGGTCAAATCACTATTATTAGTCAATTTCATAGATATCACAAGAAATTGGAAAAAACTAAAAATTTCGAGTTTTCGCACTTTTAATTTTTTTTAAAAATTTTACGTTTATGCGACATTAAATTGATTTTTTACTTTACGGAATTTTACGTAAAAATTTAGTTCTACGGAAATTGTCAGCTATAAAATCCAGTTTTGTATCTAACCGTCAGAGTACATGCGTATGACCACTCAAAACAGATCTAACCAACTCATGCATGTCAGAATCACTTAGAAACCACATGCAGACATTCCATGCAAGCACAGTACCTCAAAATAGGAAATTGTCATGCATGCAATCAGAACAATTGGAAATTTTACCAATTTTGCTCACAAAATTGCAAAACTTCAGATGCTCATATCTTTGGCTACAAGACACCAAATTGGGTGCTGTAAAGCTCAGTACAGAGGGAGACTCAGTGAACAAGACACCTCGAGAAGTGTTGAAGACCATAACCTTGGTCTTCCCAATGTTCACCCCTAGGCCCCATTTGGTGCAAAACTCATGTAAGCAATCCAACTGTCGCTGTAGACCGTCTCTAGTCGGTGAGACCAATACCACATCATCGGCATAAAGGAGGATAGCAATCAAGATGTCCCCAAGCCTGCAACCAGCACCACCACGCTGTGTAATGACTCTCTCCAACTCATCAATATATAAGCCAAAGAGGACTGGTGAGAGGGAACAACCCTGCTTCACCCCAATAGTGCTCCAAATGTGATCGGATATGCCACTGCTATGCCGGAAACATCCAAGGACACGCTCATAAAGTGCCATCACAGCAAGAACGATGTCAGTGGAGAAGCCTAGGTCTCGGAGTCTCTGGATGAGCAATGAGCGAGGGACAGAATCAAAGGCTTTCCTGAAGTCCACAAAACAACAGTAAACCCTCTCTCTCCTGTGCTTAGCCTCCTCAATCACGGCCCGCAACGTGAAGATGTGATCTGCAGTAGAGTAATGGGCTCGAAAACCTGCCTGACCCATAGCACGTGGTCTCCTAGTCTCCGCCTCTGAGCTCACAACAGACTGAAGTATAGTACCATATAGCTTTGCTAGGACATGCCCAATCATGATGGTGCGGTAGTTACTCGGAATCATGGGGTCACCATTCTTATGGATGGGGTGGATGATGTTAGTGCACCAGGATGATGGGAAACCAGAAACAACTGTGGAATTAAGAAGGGTGGCTATGGTGGGAGCGAGTAAGTCAGAGGCATGGGAGAGGAGTTCAGACTCAAGGTCTTCAATATCTCTGGCCTTGTGAGACTTCTCTTAATGGCTGCAAGTACCATGTCAGATCTGAAGAAGGAGAACTCAGATGGTCGTGGAGATATGGAGATAGGTGAGTCGGTAGGGACGGTATACAGGCTAGCAGCATAATTATTCCAAATGCGGAGGTCCTCCAGGAGGGGTGGTGTAGATCGAGGAATGAACTCACGCCAAAAAGCGCCCGAA
This sequence comes from Diphasiastrum complanatum, assembly GCA_029204225.1. Lineage (NCBI taxonomy): Eukaryota > Viridiplantae > Streptophyta > Lycopodiopsida > Lycopodiales > Lycopodiaceae > Diphasiastrum > Diphasiastrum complanatum. The sequence goes on from CM055094.1 coordinate 35,615,675, forward strand.
GAAGAACTGAACAGAAGGTTAATAAGACGTTTCCCTTCAGAATCATCATAGGAACGTTTCTTACGGCAGAGAACACGCTGGTAGGAGTGTTGGGAAGATCGAAGCAGATGTGGAGCATGGTTACTGTCTGATGAAGAGAGCGGCACTCGGTATCGTACCATGGGGGGTGCAACGGTCGAGGTGTTCGTCGAGTCTTTTTGGGATGGGGTTTTGTAGGGAGGGTTAGTGATGCAGCTGTGTGGAGAGAGGTAGTGAGAAATGCAGCCTGGGTGTCGACTGGACTGTCATGAGGAAAGGAGTGTAAAAGTGAAGCCAGGGACTGCCTGTACAATGGCATGTAAATGGGATCAAATGTGTACATGGGTGCTCGAGTAAGCATGGGCAGTGTAGAAGAATGAGTGGGTGGAAGGTGGCCAATATCAAAGGAGAGAAATGAGTGATCAGAAAGGGTGGTAGGGGAAACGTGGAAGTCAGAGACTATGGGTACAAAGGATGGTGACCCCATGAGGTAGTCAATGACACTATGTCCTCCACTGTGAGGGTGGCATGTATAACTGTCTGAATGTGGCCAGCAGGGTAAGCCATTATAAATGGCTAGCTCTCTGACGGGCGAAGTACGATGTGATCTAGAGCTATGTATCAAGGTGAACAGATGGCTGGTGTAGGTCCTATCGCAGAAAAAACATCTCTCTGATCATAAGTATGACACATCTCGGGTCATCATATGCTATAAGGGACCGCATTGTGACAGGAGTCTCTCTGAAGAGGCAATGGTATCTCCCTCTGGGCATCTGAACAAAAAGTGCTCCTCTGACTCCACCTCAGACAGTGAGCAAAACTGGCAGATCCGCTCCTCACTTGGGATACCATGGAAACGTCCAATCTCAATCTCAAGCTGATGTGATGAGACATGTAGCTGACCCAACGTGAATCTCAGGCCATGGGATAGTCCGGAACCTAAATATCGTGGTCGAACCTGGATCCCCACGACATCCATCTCTAAGAAATGAGTCCTGTAATAGTCGGGTTTAACCCCTAAGTGGCCCTGCCATGTGAGGTGAAGGTATGCTCTGTAGAGGAACCGTCTGATAAAATCATGTGTACCCGCTGAGAGAGAGCACTTTATTAATTGTGTTTTATATCAACATGCACATAAAGTGCATCTCAAGGAGCATATAAATGTCTTCAGAAACATAATTAAATTAGCAAAACTAGACAAAGCTCTACTCTACTCATGACACATAGAACTGAGAGATGATACAATAATGGACTGTAGTATAACTAAAGCTATAAAATGACAAAGCAAAACTATATGATATATCTGTTAGAGATAATGTGTACATTATTACCCTAGCGTTGTCATCTAGGTTTGAATTAGGTTCATAAAGCCCATGCCTGTGAGCTATTACTAGGGGCCTATATTTAGCATATTTAGGTTGACTAGATGTTGACTGAAGGTAGAGGTTCTAGTGTTTGATTTAGAGCACAAGTTTTGCTTCAGATAGTTATTGGGTACTTATACCATACATGGAGACATCATTTAGATAATTGCTTAGGGCGTCTGCTTTTTTCATTATTAGCATAGAGACATGGATGCCAAAGTCTATACGTATTAGTGTGCCCTACTCCATAAGGTATGGGACATCGTTGGAGTTCATGTCATCATTTATGCAACAATTGTGTTTTGGTCTATGTGTTTGATTATTGTCTAATCACAATAGGAATCTTGTTATGGTTACTTATATGAGCATTAGGTTTCCCAACATGAAATTAGAACATCAGTTCAAGATTCTAGAGAACAAGGAGACACTCAACTAACGGAATCAATCACCATAAGCAGTTCGGCCATCTTAGAGGTGAGGAGGTGGTGTCCCTACCCAGCTCTCAATTTCGATCTTCATCTACAACAATGGCAGCTTTGTGAGGAGAGTCAGTGCTGCAAGGAGATTAGTTGTGTGGCATGAGAAGACTACGAAATCTGCCCCAATTCTTAGAGGTTCAAAATTCAAGAGAGTTATGGCTTTGATACAAATCATGTTGCAAGAAATGGTTTGCAGATGAAAGGTCAGTGGAGAAATACTGTTGTAGTAGAAACATCTCATGTATCATGAGTGCAACATAGCGTGGATCCTGAGATGCTATAATGGACCGTAGTGGGACAGGTGCATTGCCTAATGTCATGGTAGACTGGGCATCTAGATAGAAAATGATCCTTCGATTCCACCTCAGAAAAGGAACATAACTGGCAAATCCTCTCCTCTCTAGGTACCTTGGAAACGTCCAATCTCAATCTCAGGCTGATGCGATGAGGCTCGAAGTTGCCCGAATGTGATTCTAAAACCATGAGATAATCCTGAATACAAATAACGTCATAGAATTGGGAACTTAGCTCTATCCAACTCCAACAAGTGAGCCCGTTAGTAGTCGGGTTTATAACGTAGCTAGCCACTATTACACAAAGCATGAAGATTGTATGTCCCTACAAACCCTCTCTAAAGGGCCAGAGCCACATCATATGCAGAAAGAAGGATGGCAATTAAAGATAAGCTCTTGTCGTTGCTATGTGTGTACTTTCACATTTCTTGAACTTCATTGGCCATATTCACAAAAGGTTCCCAACTTAGTTTCTGGGGCGATTTGACTCTGCCAATTCGTTTTTTTGAACCGGGAAAGAATTGATCCAGCTGGATTTGAACCGTCGAATCTTTTCAGGATTTTTATTTGTCAGTTTTATTCCTGGCCTTTTGTTATAGCAAAAACAATTCTTGGTTGGGGTTTAAGGTAGTACACCAATCAGATCTCGTCTTTTGGTTGATGTGAGTGCTCAGTGGCTTAAACCCAAGAAGTTTGAAAATTGAAGAGCTGAAGTTGTTTTGAAACAGAATCTCACGTAGTTGATCAGTAGTAGCAAAGCAGACGCCTAGTAATTGAGCCTTAGAATCAGATCAGTGGCTTCAATGCTCAATGCCATAGCTTAAGAAGATTGGTGTGAAACATGGTAGAAAGTACTTCTTGATAAGCAAGACACATCGTTGGTCACTTATGATTTAAGCCCTCTGACACTATAAGTAAAACAGTAGACACCCATAAATAAGCCCTCAGACACAGGGACGAGATATAGGAGAGCTCCACCACCTGTGCATTGATTCAATGAACGTTTTATATGAATTGAATCATATTTTTAGATAAATAAAAGGAAAGGTTTGCACATTGTTTCAATGATGATTATATCTGAAATGAATCAGATTCTCAAAAGAAAATATCTTGAACAAAAAAGTCAAATTTCTTTTTAACCATGATTTGACACTCATTAACTACTATAGATCCGTGATCTATCTAGGTATGAACTGATGTGTTGCCGATTCCCAATCGGTATTGTGAAAAGGATAATCCTTTCATAAGACAAGATATTTGATTGTTTTATCTATGTCCTCACTGCTGAATAATAGCTTGGACAGAGATGCTGTGTATGAGCAATTTGTACAGTATGCGTATGTTTTTTTGTGTTTTGTATTTTGGGATACCGTTAACTAATACAGTTGTAAATGGTCCACAGGTACGTGACAAGACTTTGAGCAGGCTCAAGAGCACAATTGAACTTCTGGTGCAAACTAATGATAATCGCAAGGTTGTAGTAATTCCCCACTCAATGGGTGCATTGTATTTTCTGCACTTTATGAAGTGGGTGGAGGCACCTCCGCCTATGGGTGGTGGTGGGGGATCTGGTTGGGTCGCTAGACATATCAAAGCCATAATGAATATTGGAGGTCCCTTTCTCGGTGTTCCTAAGGCATTCGCAGGTATCTTTTCTGCAGAAGGCAAAGACATTGCCATTGCTAGGTGAGCTCAGGTGAACAACATATATTTTTACATTTGTAGTATCCGTGCAGCAAAGAATTGCAGTGCTGCAAGTTTTGAAAAGTATTTTTTTTGGCATTTAATGAAGTTAATGTTCATTGTGGTTTTTAAATGCCTACGTAACAAGCTTATTGTTCTGTGATATCATGTTCAATGACTGCTGCTTTATTTCTCAATATATATCAAACATTATTTTTAGCCACCTTTTGTCTGATCAGTGCTAGCTTATGTTTTCCTTGACAAAATACCAGATCTATGGTGTTTTGAAGTAAATCAATTTCTCAAACTTTCAAGATATAGAATCATTCCACGTATTCGCTTTTTGCAGTTTATAAATGTCTTCATTAATAATCAACTGGGCGAAGTGAACTCCATTACACTCTCCAATATTCGGAACGGGCTGTATGTAGATAACATCAACTCTAGAGATTTCTAGCCGGTTGCCCTTAATTCAGGTCTTAAGTCCTTGGAATTCTTTTGATGGAGTATTTCATTCAATGTATTGAGAAGACACTGTCTTTAGACTTTAAAAGTAATTGCAATCAGGCCTTTATAATACAGCAAAGATTATTTTCATTAATAATCTCAACAAATTATTGGAATGCTGTTGTTGAGCAAACCAAATCTTTGAATGGCATCGAGGCTGTGGGAGCATAAAATTATCAAAACAGCTACAGACAATGGTCAAATATTTTAAAAGAACCCAATATATGAAAGGTTATGAAAAATGTTTGCTGGAATTTTAGTTTCTCTTCTGGCTGACGTAGTCAATCAAAACCTTCAGAAATTGTGTTTTCAGCAAGAAGAATATGTGTCGTGCAGACTGCTACCTTCTTTGAGAATCTATCCAATCAATGAATGTGTCTCTTAGTTTTGAAGGCCAACTGTTATAAAGATTTGTTCATTTGACACAAAAAAAATTCTTATCAACAATAATGCATTTTCAAGATCCTCGTGACTCAAACCCTTTTTGAAGGCAGGAGTGGACAGCAAACTGGTGGAAAAGTCCCATCTCCATTCCAGCTTGACATTGACAAGGTGGAGGCTTATTCCCTACTGGTAGGCGGGCGCAGAGTTCTTGTTTTGCCCAAGCTAAACCTTTCAAGGACTGCCCTTATTTTTCTACATATTCAAATGGTTTCACTTGAAAATGACATCATGTCTTTCACACCCGCTTTCCTGTACGCTCAATTTAATGGCTCTTGTAAGGTACTTCTAAGGACACTTAGTAATAGCTATTACTAAGTAATTAAGCTTGACTAAATTAGCTCACAATAGCTATATAATCAAGCATAGATATTGCAAATAGGCAAATCGCACAAGAGACATAAGAGATGATTCTCAAATGTTTTACACATACGACTAGCACCTTCATGCTCAATTCTCTCGCTGGTTTATGAGGGCACCTTAGACTTGAATCCTTTCTAATTCCTTCATGTAATTTGTTGCCCAATGATGATGGATCAATTGTGACTTCAAAAAGTGTTCTAGAATGCTGGTTTTAGAAAATGTTTTTAGAATGTAGGTTTTAAAATGCAATCATTTCATAATATAGAACAAATAAAACTTTGCCAATCTTTTTATCTAGCAAGATGCAGTTGCTTTTGTCAACTGCACATCCTGGAGGGGGCCGAGAGAGAGAGAAAGAAAGAAAGAAAGAAAGCTTTATTAATGTCTTTTCCATGCCAAAAGGCATATAAGACTGAAGAGGTAGTACAACTGAGTAAATGGAACTCGGACGAGGCAGTGCCGTCAACCAAAAAACTTAGACTAAAACTAAAACGTAAATCGCTCTGTAAAGAAAGCTCATCTCTCACGCAGCAGAGGAAATAAATGGTCGTAGCTCAAACCGTATTGAACCATTAACGGTTCATTTATTTTTATGAATATAACCTTTCTCCCTTTTGAATTTGCTTCCTTGATGAGTTGCTTACGTTCCTTCCACTGTAGGGCGGTCAAGTCTTCATGAACGAGAATGTTGCTGCCTTTAAGACGTCCACAGCACTTAAGAACTTCATCTCGATAATCAGTGTATTTGAAACGAATGAAAATTACCGAATTGTCAAACTTACTATGCCATGCTGCTTCCACAACATCTTCCTGTTCCTCGTAAGAGAGTGAAGCTAACAGTTCCTTGGCTGCAAGAAGGGGGTCGGTTTCAAGAGAAAAACCTCGGACGTGACCGTTTTGGGTTTTATATTGTCTCTTGCTTTGTTCCTGCATTGCATGTGAAACCACCATCGTATTCTTTCCTTGCGAGTTCTTGAGCAAGTCTGCCCAAGTTTTGGTCGAAGTTTGGATTTTTTCTTCCAGGGCTTTGACATGACTAGGATCGATTTCTTGAGCGTTCTTGGCTGTCAACTGTTCTTTGAGGTTTGCATTTTCATCTTCAAGCATCTTCACCTTTTCTTGTAGAGCACTCCACGATCAGGCCCAACGTAGATGGCAGCCAGCACGATCTTCAGGTGGGTCAGCAGCAGGTGGGACAGGCGGGATCAGCAGCAGCGTGGACCCAGCATGCCATCGCCCAGCGCGCCATCGAGAGAGAAAGAGAGAGAGAGAGAGAGAGAGAGAGAGAGAGAGAGAGAGAGAGAGAGAGAAAGATCTTTATTAATGTCCTTGAAATACCCTAAGGTATATAAGACTAATAAAAGGTACATGTCAAGTATGCACAATAGGACCGTAAAAGCTCAAACATCTACAAAAACAATAACTGCTAAACAAAAAAAAGCCAGAAGATGGCTAGCAAAGTCACAGTCCATCCTCATGATAAAGTAGATGTCCCTCCACCGGTAAAATAATGGTGTATAGTATGTTGTGAAACTGTCACTGGACGGTGGGCTGTAGATCTCTGTCTTTGAGTGAACTGTCGGTGTCGTCTCTGCTGCCGTGGAGCTGTGGGCTGTGGGCTGTGGGCTGGTCGTCTCTTTGGACGTCTACTCTGTCTCTGACGTCTATGTATGGAAGCATCTAGAATCTCAGCCTCTCCATCAGAATCACTGCTCTCCTATCTCTGTCTCCAACGAAATAAACACTCCCTGATGCTCAGCTGTAACAAGGTGGGGGTGTCCGTGTCTAGTCTCACCGTCCTCAAATCTGACATCTCCCGAATCATCAATGCAACACATCTGGGATCCTCATACGATATCAAGGTAGAGAGTGTGGCTGGGTGATCTCGAAACAAGCAGTAATATCTCCCACGGATCTCATAATAAGCCGAACATCTGAAGAGAAAATGGAACTCATCCTCTACCTCGTGTGTATCACACATACCACAGATCCGAGCCTCTCGCGGTGTGCTACTATATCTGCCAGTCTCAATGGCTAGCTGGTGTGAGGAAACCTGAAATTGACCCATCACAATCCGCAGTCTATGTGAGATACTCTCCACCAAATATTCAGGTACTATAGGACACCCAGCCGGATCTCGAGATAGAAAATGTGCATGATAAAACTCAGTCTTCGTCCTCAGTGGACCTCGCCATGTGCTCTGAAGATACGCTCTGTACAAATGGCCACGAATATACTGAGGAGTGCCAGCAAGTAAGTCAGTAATCTGAATACCCAATGTAGAAAGGAGACGGCGAGCCTGGGAATACCATGAGAAGGAGTGTCCCTCAGAATGTAAGTGTCGGGATGATGACAAAGCTGCTATAGCATAGTGTGTGTCTCCACCCTGGAGATCCTCTAGTCGCTGTATGAATGTGACAATGTGAAACAGGGCCTCAATCTGAATGGGGGGGACAACAAACTCTGCCAGTATAATATGATGTGGTACAGGTACAGAGGGCTTTGCATGTATCATCTGAGATAGCATATGGATCTGGAGTCGTGAGATGTGTGCCTACTCAGTGGCCGTCAAGCCAGTACTCCATGTCTCTGTCGCGTACAAGGCCGAGGGGACTACCATAGTGTCAAAACGTCGGCACTTACTAGCCTCATCCCTAATGTGTGATCTGAAACACAGTTTCTCCAGATCTACCAATGAAGAATAGCCCTTCCGTAATCGGGAAACCGCTGCCCATACTGAAAGTGGGACCAGAGAAAACAACACCCAGATATGTATAGGAGTCAACCACCTCAAGTGGATGACCATCCCATAGAAGCTCCTGCTGTATCATGAAGGATCTGGAGGTGTTAAACACCATAACCTTGGTCTTGGCAACGTTCACTGACAGGCCCCACTGGATACAAAAAGAATGAAGTGCATCCAGATGCCGCTGTAGGCCCTCCCTCGTCCTCGAAAGTAAGACCACATCATCCGCATATAACAGGATAGCAATAATGCGGTCACCCAATGTACATCCCTCCCCTCCAGAACTCTATATAACCTGCTCAAGTTCATCTATGTATAAACCAAAAAGTGTAGGTGAAAGTGGACATCCTTGCTTAACCCCAATCGTACTATCCACCTCTGGTGATACCACCCCTGATACTCTGATCCGTCCAATAACTTGCCTGTTTAATGCCACAACTGCTCGTATGATATCCTCTAAAAATCACGATCTCGAAGCCTCTGTATCAATAAATGTCTGGGCACAGAATCAAAGGCTTTGCGGAAATCCACAAAGCAGCAGTATACACGCTCTCTCTTGGCCCTAGCCTCCTCAATGATGGATCTCAGGGTGAAAATATGATCTGATGTAGTATATCCTGGTCTAAAGCCGGCCTGACCAATGGCATGAAGTGCTCTGGTGTCCATCTTTGTGCTAATCTTCGACTGAAGAATAGACCCATAAACTTTGGCAAAGAGGTGGCTGATCATGATGGTACGATAGTTGTCGACTTTCATGGGATCATCGCCTTTATGGAGAGGATGGATAAGGTTTGTGGACCAAGGGGAGGGGAATCCAGATGTGATAGCTCGATTGAATAAGATAGAGAGGAAAGGTGAAAGGATGTCAACAGCATACTTTAGAAGTTCAGCCTCTAGTTCATCGATGTCTTTGGCTTTATGTAAGTGTAATCGTTTGATGGCCTCTTCTACCATGCCCGGGGAGAATGTATCATAGGTGTCTGTGGATGAGGGCGTGGGAAGTGGAGGTGCATCAGAGACAGTGTATAGTGATGTGGCAAAGGTCACCCATGTGCTAAGATCCGTGATCTGGGGTGGAGGTGCTCGTGGGAGGAATTTTTTCCAAAAGGATTTCGATGAAGAACTAAAGAGAAGGTCCATCATCTTTTTTCCTTGGCAGGTCTCATATGCATTTTTCTTTTTTCGAGTAGTTCTATTATATACACGGGATAAGTCCTATACCAGATGGGGAAGGTGGCATCGTGCATTGATCAAATCTTGGTTGAGGTGTTTGCATTCTTGGTCATACCATGGATTGTGTGGTCAATAATGTCGTGAGTGATTGGGCCGTGGGAATGGGAAAGCGAAGGATGCAGCGGTATGGATGCTCCGGACAAGAAAAAGAGACTGATATGCTAAAGTATGCTTGTAAGGGAAGTGAGTCAGAAGTTCAGAAAGGGCTTCCTTGTACAATGGAGTGTTTTGAGGGGTATAGCGATACATAGTCTTCACGATGGGGGTTAGTGGGCGAGTGTGTGAGGTGCAAAGAAGGCCAATAGAGAGCGAGAGGTACGAATGGTCAGAGAGGGTGGTGTGATGAACCAAGAGGGATGAAATGGAGGGAAGGAGAGACAGTGATCCCATGAAATAGTCAACAACACTATGTCCTCCATTGTGTGGGAAACAAGTATAATCACCTGAGCCAAGCCACTGCAGCAGGCCATTATAAATGACCAATCCATGAGCTTCGCCCAATTGAAGCATCTGCTCTCCATATGCTGTAATTGGACCCTCTGCATCCACCGATCGTCACTGGAGGCCAAGATCATCCCAGTCTATGGCATGTATCCGTTGTGGATCATCCTCTGCTCTATGGAACTCCGTCTGCCTGGATCCAGTCCGGGCATTAAAGTCACCGGTTAGAAGAATATAACCCCGCTCCTCATACCCGATAATGTCCGAAGAGATATCCATGTAAGGTGACTCCTCATCTGATGTGAAAACTGATGTATCTGGTGGAAAATAACAAATGGCCATAAAGAGGTCCCGATCTAGGCCCGTCAGACCCCGACCTAGCCTAATCCATATATAGCGGGCTCGCTCATCAGTATGTACCAACTCGACCCAAGGTTGAAGAAAGCCTCGGATTAAGCAACCACCCCACCTGAACCTCGATCTATCAATGCTCTCATCGCCCTCCGATGTGTAGAATACCAACAAAAACCCTCAATGGCCAGTAGTCCCCTCTCAGGACTCTCATGTGTCTCTGTGAGTAGTAAGATATCGCCATCCACACAAAAATCTCTGAAATCCTCTACTGTAGCTGAAGAGTGGATACCATTGCAGTTCCATAAGCTCAAGCACAATGCCTTAGAAAGGGCCCCCGAATCGCTCCTAAGTCTGGGGGGCCCGAGTCCCTATTTCTCAGATTTCGGAAGATCAATGTATCGGCCTGTACCATCCCAATATATCACCCTTTTTCCCAAAGCTTTTGCCTCACTAAATGCTTTCTTCCGATCTGCAACCTGCATGGGGGTGAGATCGTCGTCTATGAATATAAGTGTACCTCTAAGCTTGGCTCGTAGTTTGAGGGCTGCCCGTCGTTCTTCCAAATTTGTGAAGGGAACAATGAGTGTAGAAGGGTCTCTCTTCGTTCGCCAAGCTCTTTCCAGTCCTTCAGAGTGGTGGGAAAGCGTGTTTGAGAGAAAACTGGTTGTTTCGATCATTGGATCATTGGTGTCTTCAATCCCTTGAACCCTAATATTCATGGATTTGTATTCCCGCATCTTCTCTTCCGATATGGTAGTTGAAATGACACTATTAAAGGAGGATGTACCTTCCGTATTGCCATCTTTGAAGAGAGAGGCCCACGTCTTTGTCTCAGCTCTGTGTTGTTCAATCCTCTCTTCCAATGCTTGAATCCATGTAGAGGTAGAGGTGGCTGGCTCTCCCGGCTTGCTTATTGCTGTCTCCAAAGCAGTAATCCGGGCTAGCATGGCTTCCCTTTCGGCGGACAGAGATTGAATGGTTGCTTGAAGCTGTCCCATCTCCTTCCGTAGAGAGCTGGATTCCTGTGTGACCTGTTCAATGTAGGTGATAATGTATTGTTCAAAAGATTTCGTAGGAGTATAGATATCAGGAATCAAGAAAGGAGCGGGAAGAGAGGAGGTAGCAGATGGGGAGCAAGGGGTAGAGGCTGCAGAATTAGCAGCACCTTCTGAGGAGGTAGCTGAGTCATCAGGCAGTGCAGGCAGCGTTGCCACATCAACAGCCACATCAGCATCGGTAGCAGGGGCAGCAGCAGAAGTAGCGATGGAGGCTACGAGGTCCAGCGTGGAGGTAGTGCCCGAGGCAGTGATGGAGTCCAGTGAGGGGGCTGGGACAGAAGCGATGGAGGCTGGGACAACATCCAGCGTGGAGGCAGGGGTGCATGAGGGAGTGCGTGGAGGGGGGGAGCGTGGGCTCCCCTTCTTGTTCCTGGCCATTCCAGCGATGGAGGGAGGGGACAGCCTACAGCCCTAGCGCCATCTTCAAAGAGAGAGAGAGAGAGAGAGAGAGAGAGAGAGAGCTTTATTAAAGTCTTTTGGGCACCCATGGGTGCATAAGAGAAAATATGTACAAGCACCCATGCGAGAGAGAGAGAGAGAGAGAGAGAGACAGAGAGAAAGAGAGAAGAAGAAGAAGAAGAAGAAGAAGAAGAAACTATATTAATGTTTGTTGGGTGCCCAAGGGCACATAAGACAGAAGAAATAAGTACATATCTCGTAGCAGCACTGTCCGTGTCAGACAACATAAATCAAACATAGAATCATAAAAAGCATGTAAGAGCTTAACCTCCAGCTCTGAAGAGGGTACAGGTGCTAGAGCTTAACCGCCTGCTCTACTGAGGAAAGCAAAAATGAAAAATACCATATCAATCTCGGAAAAAACGTCTGATACCCATAGAAGCTGTGGTCCTAGGCTGGTGTCGAGGAGCTTTGGCTGCTCTGGTGGTCACCCATGGTACATAAATGATAGCTCCTCTTCTCTCGTGGGATGTTTTGAAAGCGTCGAGTCTCCACATATAGCTGATGAGAAGAAACTCTAATGTATCCCAAATTCAATATGAGGCTATGTGATGGTCCAGACTCTAGGTATCAAGGCAAGTTGAAATTCTATGTTGCATCCCTTTATAGGAAATGGGTATGGCAGAAATTAAGCTTGACCACTAGTGGACTCTGCCATACCCTCTGGATGTACGCATGATATATGAACCTTCTAGTGTACTGATGGCTCCCCTTGAGAAGATGGGATATCAGAATTCTTAATGTCTCCTATAGGCTAGAGGCCTAGGAGTACCATGATGGGTGACGTCCCAGATCGTAGATTTGGCGAGAGGAGGTGAGTGCCAAACATGGATATCTTGTCTCCCTGTCTGGAAACTCTGTAACTATCTATATATAAGTGATGAGCCAGAAGATAGCCTCAACTTGTAATGGGGACATTGTGATCTCAGCTAAGGTGATCTAGTGTGGAACATAAGGCTTAGCCCGTATCGTATGTGACAACATAGTAATCTATAAGCGTGTGATACTAGCCCAATCTGCTAATGTGATTCCTGCTGCTTCGAGAGTCACTCCCGTATGAGTTTGGGGAAGATCTAAGTTGTCAAAGCAATGCAGATTCAAGCTCCCTCTAGATGTAGCTTCAAGCATCCAAGGTGATGTAGGCTAACCTTCACAATGGTGCAAGTCCAAGTCATGCAAGGGTGTAGATCTAGGCTCCCAAGCTCCAAAATAGCTTCCCAATGAGAATTGCATCATGCAGACAATAATGTAACTGAACTTAGTTTTATTTTGTTTCTATCTAGTCCATACTTGTGGTATCTGACTTCCTGCAGGTCCGCAGTAGTAACTCTTAGAGCGTTTGGAGCTATATCCAGCCAGTATGTCTTTTAGACTATTAAACTGCCAATATTTTGTTTTAAGAGTCAGCATTGCAACTAACCTAGTGAGAATTATTTTGCATTGGGTTTCTGTCTTGTCCATGGTCTAAGTATCTTGTTTCCTTAGAGGAGGCAATTTCTTCGGTGTTACTTTGCCAGATTCATTCCGAGGTGAGTTGCTCGATAAGGGAGAAAAAGAAAATGAGTTTCATCATGACATCTTTTCTTCGCTAAGTTCACTTTGAAGTTTTGGTTTTACAAAAGAACTATGTGGTTGTCTCAGATAAACTCTTCCAAGTGGGTATCTTTTTTAGTATTTGCTTGAATAAACCTATAATACTCAAAAATTCATGAATTTAAAATCTTCTTTTTAGGAAGGGTATCAATTGTTAGAACTTTCAATGCGAATTTGCTACAACCATTTTAGCTTTTTTGTGGAAAAGGCTAGAACTAAAACGCCGTAATATGAATGGCAACTTTGCTGTGAAAGACTAGGAAGGTTTACTAATTTTCTATGACACCAGGCTTGTGTTTCGAAAGGCATATATATACTTTTTTTGAAAAGGTAGAAAATGAAAATGAGTTTCATCATGACATCTTTTCTGCACTAAGTTCCCTTTGAAGTTTCGATTTTGCAAAAGAACTATGTGGTAGTCTCAGATAAAGTCTTCCAAGTGGGTATCTTTTTTAGTATTTGCTTGAATAAACCTATAATACTAAAAAAATTCTAAGTTCTTTTTTTTGGGAAGGCTATCAATGGCAACAATTTTCAATGCGAATTTGCTACAACCATTTTAGCTTTTTTGTGGAAAAGGCTAGAACTAAAACGCCTTTATATGAATGGCAAATTTGTTGTCAGGGACTAGGAAGGTTTTAAAATGCAGGCCTGATTGACACCCTTATACTTTCCATCTTCAGCTTTGATATGTGTACTTAACTAGCAAGCATAAAGGAGTTTGCTGTATACGTTCAGTATTATCACTGTGATGACACAGTTGCTCTTGTTTAAACAGGGCAGTTGCACCTGGTGTAATGGATACAGAGCTGTTTGGTCTACAGACTTTGCAGCACATTATGCATGTCACTCGCACCTGGGACGCTACAATGTCTATGTTTCCAAAAGGAGGTGAGGTGATATGGGGAGATCTTGATACATCACCTGAAGATGGATTTGACTGCTCCTTGAAAAAAGAACGAGCAGAGGAAATTTCTGTTTGTGAATCACAAGAGTTGAATGAGAAGCAATTGGATCTTAGTGGAAAACCTCAGACACATTATGGAAGAATGGTTTCATTTGGGAAGGAGGCTGCTGAAATGGAAAGTTCTAAAATTGTTCGAAAGACTTTAAAGGTGAGCTAACATATTTTGGAAGCTGAATATAATCAGATCAGCAGAGACGCATTTATATCCTCCTCTATTGATTCAAACAATGAAACAAGAAAGGGTTCAATCAAGTCTACGGTAGCATCTCATGGATGAAATTTCTCATGAGCTACATCTGCCAAAGCTTTTTCTTTATTAGTGTGACTGGCCATTTCAAATTGTACAGCTTCCGAGCATCATAGCACGTAGCTGTGCTATGCATGGACTTGTGACATAGAGTTGTGAGTTGACTAAGTTGAAAATCGCATGTCGTGCGTATTTAGGTTGATATTCTCTTAGATTTGACATCACTGTATACACAATATCTCCTGTTAAGCCTTTTCCATATTTCTCTAGGACCCTCAAAAAGTGACATATTCTTGCACGATGAGCTTTTCTACAACCTTTACGAGGAAAACAACTGTCTCCTCCAGTCCATGTTTAACAATCGAACACTACCATTTATGTGTGAGAGTTACTTGAACTCAGAAGCTCGCATGGTTAGATAATTAAGGCAAGGCTCAAAACAACTGACTGGAGTGTGTTTGTATCCTTTGAACCCACTCTTTTTGTCTTCTAGATGTGCTTAAAGACAATTAATTATGGCCGTTTTTCTCAGTTTCATACAAAAGTCGTTGATACTAGATGATGTTCCCTGTTTCACAAGATGCTGTATAGAAAAACTAGGTTATTAAGCTTCATTTTAAAAACTGAGGATCGATATTTATCAAAGGAATGTCTGCATGTGTTGTCCTCAGTAGAGGTATTGAGGCTTAGAGTGATTTTAGTCAAAAGGTCTTCCTTTGAATCTTGTTCTATCTTTCCCATTTAACAGGTTTACATGAAACCCTGCCAGGTGTATATCTTCTCTGAACATCGTTAACCTTAATCCTTCTAAGATTAGAAAGAGGCAAATTAAAAGGTATTAAAAAAAAAGACTCTTTTTGTGCATACCAGCTTATTTCAAGTGGAATGAGACCTTCAATATTTGCTTTTACATGCTGATCCTAGTTGTTGTCTGTAATTCACTTTAGCTTGCATTGTTGCAACAAAAAACTGTTCTGCATCACTGGAAGCTTGGCTAATGAGGCAGGACATGATTTTCTAGCACATCCACTCTACCTACTGTGTTCTTTTGATGTCAATGGCTTTGAAGATGCTAACGTTTTAAGCTTCAGGACTTTAACAGAGGCAATCTTCCTGTACGTGCCAATGTTTCATGTGGAGAAGTTTGGACTGAATACCATGAAATGAGATGGGAAGGAGTTGAAGCTGTTGTTGAGGGCAAAATATATACAGCTGAAACTATGCTTGACCTTCTAAGGTTTTTAGCTCCACGAATGATGGAACGTGCTGATTCAAATTGGGGATATGGTGTTGCTGACGATCTTGATAACCCAAAGTATCAGCACTACAAATATTGGTCAAACCCTTTGGAAACCAAGTATGTACTTCCAGCTATATTACAGCTTGTAGCTAATATGAGGTGTATATATCTTGTTGTGAGGTCTAGCTGTCACTAAGTTTATTTCCCCTAGGAGTTGGTTAGGACTCTTTTTCCTCTCAAGGAGTAATCTACTGTACAAAATGAGGACATACAAGAAAGGAAAACATTCACCTGATATCGTAAATATCTTAGTAGAGTCACGTTGTTTTATGATAGAAAGTGCAATTTCTGAATTGAGTGAATAATCTTGTTATCTATCATATCAAAATCCCTTTTGTGGTTCTTATTTGAGTGTTACTGGATGCTCATATTTTGTAGGTTATCTTTCCTTTTGGAGTAATTTAGGTTGTAAAATCCTCCCATCACCTTCATGGGCTTTTCATTCCTTATTTGCTTTTCTTTAAGAGGAATTGTAATTTGCTCACCGTAATGGTCTTGGTTGAGACTAGAACTAGTTGGTTTAGCCTAGTATCTTTGATCTTCAATTTATATGATGTCACTGCCACATTTTTTTTGAATTTATAAATGAACTTCAGGATTTACAAGTTTCAGAGGTTCATTGCCTTCAGTTCTACTGTTGTTTGAGTAATACTGTAATGGTGAAGTTTAGCAATTATAGCAATCCATAAGCCACTATGGGTATGGCACGTGTAGTTGCTCGAATTAGGCCACCAAGCTAGGCCATTATAAATGGCTAACTCATGGACTTCACCAAGCTGCAACAAATACTCTCCATAACTAGTGGTAGGTCCTAGTGAATCGGTTTGAGATCCTAGTAACTCTCATGTCATCACAATCAATGGCTCGTATGCGTAACTAATCAACAGCATCGTGAAAGTCGACCTGTCACGCAACGGTTCTAGCGTTAAAGTCACCAGTGTTTTCGTGCGCCATGCCATATCCATCCCTTTGTTGTTATGGCCGAGTGTGGTGTCAAGAAAGCGTTTGCCTCCTCTATAGCATTTTGAGTGTCCACAATACTGTGTACTCTAATGTTGAGAGCTTTGCTTTCACGTAGCCTTTCCTCTATAAGAGTAGTTGAGATAATCGAGGAAATGGGTGCAATAGGCTTACTTCCTTGCTTAAGCACTGTTGTCCAAGACATGGTTTGCTCTTTTTGTTGCTCAATCTTAGCTTCCAACTCCTTGATTTTGACGGATGATTCCGGTGTAGCAAGAATTGGTTGTGCATGGAGCTCTTGTCTCAACTTGTCTAGTTCTATTTGCAATTTCATATTGGCTTCCCGAAGATGGGACAGTTCCGTTTTGACCATATTCAGCTCCGCTTTCAATCCTTGAAAATCTTGCAGTATCACATTGATGTTGGCTTGATTCACTGCTTTTGTGGGTGTATAGGCTTCTTGAGAAGAAGGATAGATTAAGCTAGAAGAAGGGGAAGGAGAAGAGGGTGATTGATCAGATGGAGGATATGGCTGGAAGGCGGATGAGGATGACGAGGAAGCAGCAACAGCAGGAGGTACTGGAGCAGCAGCAGTTGCTGCTTGTGGCACAGCGGCGGCGGCAGCAGCTGCTACTGACGCAGTTGTTGCATTTTCTGCCGGTGCAGCTGCTGCCAGTGCAGCAGTAGCAGCTGTTGCCAAAGCAGCATCAGCAGCTGCTGCTGCTAGCAGATGCGAGGGGGTGGGGAAAGAGAAGGGTGCGCATGCCCCTACAACTAATCTGATATTTGATTAACCAAAAGTAACATCTGTTACTCGATCTCATGTTGAATGTAGCACATAGGAGAGGGCAATAGTGACTATGTGGAGATTTGCAAGCAAAGAAACTTCTTGAAGCTTTTTTTAGCCCTTTCTTTCCTTGCTTTGGAATCCGACATTGCATTTCTTGATGCAACATTGCACATACAAATACCAATGACGATATTGTGATCAATTGCAATAATATATTGATAATGTCAAAGCACTTTCTTGACACCACACTCGGCCATAATAGTGAAGGGATGGATATGGCATGGCGCACAAAAACTGATAATACCACCTTGATCATTCATTTTACCTCAGCCACCAGCCATTTGGATGCTTTGCGACAAAGAGCCAAATTGAAAAACACACGAATTTTCATGGATGATCTTACCTACATTCAAGTGGCAGAAAGACGTCAAGCTTTCTAGGAAGCCAAAACATCAGGACAACGGGTGATTTACCGAGATGGCCAGATTCATTATCTTGACAGTACTCCTAGCAGCTCTTGCCAATAGGAAGTTGGGGTCCCCGGGCAGAGGTGCATCCCGAGGCCCTGTCCACACTATTGGGGTTTGGAATTGCAATGTTATACACTCATCCTCCATTGATGGAGACCTTATTGATTTCATTACAGGGAGAGATTCTATTCTTTATGGAGACACATGAGAGCTAGATCAGAGTGCCACCTACATTATCAGGATATAGATGGGATTCAGTATATAGGACAGAGATGAGAGCCATGAGTGGAAGAGGTTCAGGTGGAGTAACATGATTTTATTGGGAGACATTACATCTAGTTATGGAGTGCATCAGACATGATGAACATGCACATTATATCTAGGTTCACCTCTTAGGATGCGACATTGGCTTGGACAAAGATCTCTTTATTGCAGCTTTTGACTTCCCCCCAGACTCCTCTTCCTTTGTGGAGGGTATTGGTTCTCCATATGTTGATCTTTCTTTGGATATTATTAGATTTGTTGAACGAGGGCATGTTCTTCTCATTGGCGACTTTGATGCCAGAACCGCTGCCCGATAAATCGACTTCATGATGTTGTTGATCAGTTATGCTTACGAGCCATTGATTGTGATGACATGGGAGTTACCAAGATCTCGGCCGATTCACTAGGACCTATGACTGGATATGGAGAGTATTTGTTGTAGGTTGGTGAAGCCATGAGTTAGCCATTTATAATGGCCTAGCTTGTTGGCCTGATTCCAGCAGCTACACGTGCCATCCTCATAGTGGCGGACACACTGTCGTCAACTACCTCATGGGGTCACCATCCCTTATCCCATTGATCTAACGCTTCCAGATTTTCCTCATGACCACTCTTTCATGTCTTTCCATCTGGGTTCTATACTAACCTCACCACCTCCTTCCCACTCCTTCATTGATCGTGCACCACCCAGATGTACTTTCACACATGCCTATATCAAGACGTACCAAGAGGCCCCCATGATAGCCCATTGGAAGCACAAGCTGAATTTCTTACCACATCACTTCATACTGTTGCTTCATTGTCCTTCCCATCGAAAACCTATCGGCATTCATGCAGCGACAGGACAGACAACCTCTAGAGGTTGTATCATCCTACACTTATTGGTCATGTATTTGCCATGAAACAGGCTGCTACAACTAGACTTGGGAAGGGACATGCTTCCTTCTACACGCTTCCTTGTACAACTAGAGAGGTTTTGCTTTCAGAGATTTATTCGGGATGCCCCGAGTAAGTGTCGGTTTTTTTATTCTCTTGTTACCCCTACCACACCATATGTAGCAAAGACATGGTGTACAGGTCTCTATTCATCTGATTGGGCCAGTATCTCGTGCTTGCAGATCCTTATGCTATCACATATGATACGAGCTAAGCCTTTTGTTCCACATTAGATCATTCTGTTGAGTTTGCAATTCAACCCATTCAGCTTGATACCATCTTTTAGCTTATCGCATATATTTAGAGAGTAAGATTATTCCCATTGGATGAGCAGAGGTCTACACAAGCAGTTACGTCATCTCATCATCTTCATAGTCAGGGCTTCTAGCTATTGTGGTTTTCTCAGGCTTCTCGTTTATTTGACACACTTGGCATTTCTATCACGGACCTTCCATTGGGCACCCACGACTACATCAGGTGGTTCCTCTAGATAACATATTTGAGTCGAGCGTGGCAGGGCCACCTCGGGGTCAAAATAAAATCAAAAAAAGAAATGCAGCAAAATACCAGTTAATACCTAAGAATATGGAGTCAGATCGGCTGACAAAAAGTTTACACACGTGTCGTGCAACATGTGTTCAAACATGCTGATGTGGCGAGACAGATGTCGTGCACATACTGGCCGGTGGTGTGTATACCATCTCCATGTTGAGCGCGAATTGGTCAACTAAACTTTTTTCAAAATAGTGGGAACATATTTGCTTGTTTCGTTGATCTCTCTAAGGCCTTTGATACTGTTCCCCGTCATCTTTTGATCAGCAGACTACGTCAGCTTGGCTTTTCCGACTCTATTCTCGTGGCAGTGGTTGTTCTGTATGAGAGAGTTCTAGCACATATTCGGCTAGAAACTGATTAGTCTTCTCCCATCCGTAGCACTGTTGGTGTCAAGCAAGGCTGTCCACTATCCCCTCCGTTGTTTGCACTTTATATTGATGATCTTGAGCGCCTCATTCGTGAAGAAGGTGGAGATGGTTGCCTGCTGGCTCATTTGCTCAGCCCCATTCTGCTTTATGTTGATGACATTGACCTGCTTTCTCCCTCACCAGAAGGGTTGCAGTGTCACTTAGAGGTCTTACATCGGTTTTGTGTTGCTTGGGGTCTCTCTGTTAACTTAAAAAAGACGAAGATCATGATTTTCAACACCAATCGCGGCGGTTACTTCTTCACGTGTCCTAGCTGATTCCCATGCCAAGCTATCCTGGTACCAGCAGGCGTCTGATCTCTTACGACATCTGGGCATCTCTATCATGGATCTTCCTCATGGTACTCATTCATATATCCGAGGCTATTTATTTCGTCGATATATGCAGCAGACTTGGAGCTCCCTCCCACCTTCCCGCATTCGACTAAGCTATTACCAGACACACTTCCTCTCTCTGGATCCTTCTGGTTTGCCATTGTTGCCGCTCTATCTCTCATAGCATGCATCTCTGTATTGCTTTTGTAGCTGGTAGAAATTATCTGAGAATTCAATACTTTATGTTTGGCTATGTAATCACTTAGTATCTAGCGATTTCAAAGTTTATTGTTAAAGATTGAACGTGATTTCCATCACTATTTTTGATAGGCGTAGTCATGCATTGGAAGTAGGAAGTTTCCGCTATTCCTTATCTATCCTATTTCCGACACTTTGCCCTCTAGATCCGACCGATTAGGGAGGCACGGAAAGGGTCCAACAATATCTGGTGTAATGGATACGGATCAGCAACTCTTACCCAAGCCTATTCAACATGGTCCACCAATAATAGTCAGCAAATCGACAGCTCCCCCTACGGAAATAGTCTGCATAGGACCACAAAGATATGGTTTAAGGTACTGCACAATCACTGGCATGGTTGGCGTTTACCTCTTCCTCTCTTGAAAATATTTGAGTATACTAGGATACTTGCAATGGCCATATCAAAAGATTGTAGGAGTTTTCTTTTGGTTGACTTTAACGACTTCAGAGTTGATCTTTTTTTTAAGTTTGAACTGATTCATCATTTTCAGAGGAACTATCTTGTTTAGAAATAAGGCATCTGGTTGTTTTTTAATAAAAAATGTTTTTTCAGTGTTTCTATTATATAATGTATTTATAACACTACAGTTGACCTTTCGCATGTAGGTTGCCAGATGCTCCAGAAATGGAAGTTTATTGCATGTATGGTGTTGGTATGTTGACTGAAAGGTCTTACATTTATAAGCCTTCTTCAAACAATGACACTTGCTACATACCATTTCGAATAAATGCATCTGCCGAAGGAAGTTCTGAAGGATGTTTGAAAAGTGGTGTATATTTTGTTGATGGCGATGAAACTGTACCAGCTCTAAGTGCTGGCTTCATGTGCTCAAAAGGATGGCGTGGAAAAACTCGTTTTAATCCATCAAATGTGGCTAGTTATACCAGAGAATATGATCATGCACCTCCGCTTACTCTTCTAGAAGGGCGTGGTACACAAAGTGGCAGCCATGTGGACATTATGGGAAACTTTGCTCTGATAGAGGATATTTTAAGGGTAGCTGCAGGTGCAACAGGGGAAGAGCTTGGTGGAGATCGTATTTACTCAGACCTGCTGAAGTGGTCAGAGCGCATTCAGATAGAATTATGAGAAATTCATGATTTTCTCAGTTGATGTGATTTCTCAATCTTTGTAAGATCCTCCAAAGTTGTTTCGTAGATCTTGGTTTTTTATATCACCCATATGAAGGATATCAAGCTCAAATCAAGTATCTCTTCAATAAATGTCTACAGAACTATGGGAAATTTTACTCCAATGAGGATGTTTTAAGGGCAGCTGCAGGTGCAACAGGGTAGAAGCTTGATGGAGATTTTATCTACCATTAAAGTCAAATCTGTTGAAGTACTAGGTTACATAATATTATGAGAAATTTAAATATTCCTGAGTGGTGGCATTTCTCAATCTTTTTAAGAGCCAAGAGTTGTTTCACAGATCTTGGCGTTTCATACTGTCCGTATGAAGGACATCATGTTCAAATCGATTACTTATCTTTACAATAAATGTGTACAGAGTTATAACTTTCTTCAAGAATATTGTTATGATGAATTCTTTATTTATCTGTTCAGTAGCAATGAGATGTAACATCAATCAGACAATGAGCTTGAATGGAATGTGTGTGAACCCTCTTGAAAACGATAGATTTTAGTTGGACTGCATTACAATAGCTTTACTGAACGTGCAGAAGGTCTATATTGACAAAATGATACTTTATATTTATCTGCTCAGATCTCAGCAGAGGCTTTTGTAGTAATAGGGAATATGTTTCCTAATGCAAAAATTGAGAACCAGGCCCTAGAAAATTTCAGTGTGAATAGTCTGTCACCATTCAAGACTGCTTTGCTCTCGAATGTTTTCCCAGGGCTAGGAGATGTGAATGCATGCCTTACCCTTGATTTTGTAATCCTTTCGAAGGAAAGAGTATCATTTCAGTAACTTGAGAGCTTGTAACCCTTATTTATTTTCTGCTTAACTGTTCGTCTTATGCCTCATTAAAAGAAGAGGATTGACTCACACTTCAGTCGAGCTTAGAAAATTTGAGTACTTTTGTGTTTGAAAGTTCAATTATCCTACTCTTTGCAGGTCCTAGTTTTATCCATGATAAATGATCAAGTGGATTAAGTTGCATAGAAAAACATCAAGCTTAAAATTCTTATAGCGACAAAGCCATCCAATTAAAACAGTTCCCCGCCAGGTCAACCAACCAAGTAAAACAGAACCTGATTTTAATTATAAAAGTGAGCAGGGATGGGATAGAGAGAGGTAAGGGCTATATTCCTTGATATTGTAGCCATGGCCAAGTGTCTCTATTGTCATATAACTACCTTTGGCTTCAATCAAGTGTGCACAGTATGTACTTCGAATCACTCTCTTTATAGTGTTTTTACTGTGTAAAGAAACTTTTAATGACATACTTGAAGGCATTCCTACCTTAAAGAATTCCTTTGTCTGGTCAGGTTGCTTAATATCAATGTACATCAAGGCAACCTTTAACCTTGGGCTTTTCATTCTTTTGCGCTCCATTGTAGACAAACTATAAGCTGAGGCTTTGTTTATGCTAGTCCAATAAGTCCAATATAAACTTTTGAGTAGTATGGCCCATGAATATGTAATTCATGTGCAATAAATACCTAGGAAGGACAAAGAGGTGGTTCTGTTCATTGAGAAAATATGACCAAGCATTGTGCATGGGTAACTATTACCTGACGTTGCTCTGGTCAGATGATTTATTATAAATTTAAAACTAGATGAACGAGTTCCTTCAAGCCATAGCTCATAACTACTGGGAAAGTGTTATGAGTGATGACAGTCTATCCAACATGATTTTGTTAGCTTGCTTAGATCATTATCTTACAGTGTGCTTTTGGACAATATAGATCCATCCAAAAATGTGTACATTTTACTTCTAACGACTTGCTCCAACACACTTTTTATGGGCAATTAGCACAAGCTGTCAGTGGTGAGATTTTCTGGGCACCATTAAATGGGTGTCACTCATCATATGTGATCTATTTCATAATGTAAGCATACTTATTTTTGTCATCATAAATTTATTGAGTGTATTGTGGATTAGTTGGTATGAGCCCAACTGTTCCTTGGTTCTTTGAAAAGTGACTCTTAAAGTCATTAGATGTCTAGGTAGTATAGTTTAGATGTAATGATTTTGGATCAACAATCTCTCCATATCTTCACCATTTGCTATGGTGAATCATTGTTTGAAGCACTAAACTTCGTTGGGCTTTTACATTTTTGATGCCCCATATTCATTATTATTCGTAAAATTCACAATGACAACCTCATTCATACAGCCTCTGTTATGGTCTTTGCCCAATAATAAAAATAATAAATTGATTTGTAGTGTTGGCAACATAACAACGATTTCTCATGATTGGGGGCAGTCTATAGGATATATGTGTCAAGGAGATGACAATACAGAGTTGAATGAGATTTCTATACCTGATTGAACTTTGGATATGTCGATCACATTACCAGTCAATATGATGAATGTAGCATGGATATCAACCGGTCCAATTCCTGATTCTATTGAAGATGAACTCATTCACGTTAGTCACGTCTTATTTTATGATGAAAATGTTGAACTTATTGATGACTAGATTTTAAATTACACGGATCCTTTACAAGGTTTAGAGCTCGCAAGATTTCTGATGAACCGACAATAAAATCATTGAAAGCAATTATATTGCAAGAAGGAAAGAATACAGGACCAATGACGAAAAAACAAACTAAGCAACATTATAACACAGTTTTGAAATAGAAAAGTTCATCACGAGATGCAGTTTCAACAGCTGAACCAAAAGATGTACTGTCTTTATTGGATAATGGTAAAGGGAAGATCAAGGATGGCTCTTCAAGTCAGAATTCTCACAAGACTTCACCTTCTAGGAAGTCTTCACTTCTAAGAAGACCTTATCTTCTAGAAAGTCATCACCTCCTCGAATGATCCAAGGTTAATCCTTTTGAAAAAGAACAATCAGATGGAGTCCAACATGATATGTTAAAGCATTTCAAATGCTATACTTTTGATGTTGTTATTATGTTACCAAAAGCTCATAGTGAACCTGAGAATCACGTGCCAAAAATACAAGAAGTTTACGATGGACCAGCTAGGACTCACCTTATGAATCTTGTTGAACCAGAAGAGGCTGAGACTATTGTTCAAGTTGGAATACAAATTACCCCAGAACAGTTTCAAGCATTGAGAAAGTTATTAATCAAATATCAGGATTGTTTTGCTTGGACATACAAGGATCTAAAAGTATTCGAGCATACAATACTCTTGATACCTGATGCAGTGCCAAAAGTGACAAGATTCTATCATTGCAATCCGAATGTCACTGATCTTATTAAAAAGGAATTACAAAGATTACTCAAAGCAGATTTTATTTACGAAATTGAGCATACTGAATGGGTTTCACCAATTGTTGTCGTTCTCTAAGAAGAATGAGAAGATGAGAATTTGTGTGAATCTCAAAGCCTTGAACAAAGTGACACGAAAAGATCACTTTCCGTCACCTTTTACAGATTGCATAATGGATCGTCTTGTTGGAGCAGAGCTTACAGGTTTTTGGATGGATTCAGTGGTTATAACCAAGTTAAAATCACACTTACAGATCGACATAAAACAACTTTTGCAACAAAATGGGAAACATATGCTTATAAAGTTATGTCATTTGGACTTTGTAATGCACCAAGTCCATTTTAGCGAGTTATGCAATTTGCTTTCAAAGACTACTTATTTGGATGATTTGGGAGTCCATAGTGTTGATACAAACCATCTGGATCATTTGGAAAAAGTATTTGAAAATTATCGCAAGTACCAGATTTATTCAAATTTATTTGGATGATTTGGGAGTCCATAGTGTTGATACAAATTATCTAGATACTTTGTAATGCACCAAGTCCATTTTAGCGAGTTATGCAATTTGCTTTCAAAGACTATTTGCAGGATGATTTGGGAGTCCATAGTGTTGATACAAACCATCTGGATCATTTGGAAAAAGTATTTGAAAATTATCGCAAGTACCAGATTTTTTCAAATTTATTTGGATGATTTGGGAGTCCATAGTGTTGATACAAACCATCTGGATCATTTGGAAAAAGTATTTGAACATTATCGCAAGTACCAGATTTTCTTAAATCTAGAAAAGTGTCAGCTTTGAGCTACTCATGGAGTTGTTCTTGGACATGTAATATCAAGACATGGAATTGCTACTGATTATTCCAATATCAAAGTCATTGTGGAGTTACCACCACCAGGAACAATTCGAGGAGTTTATATTTTCACGGGTCATGCAAACTATTATCGGATATTCATTTTGTTTTTTGCGGAATTGGCAAGACGTATATATAAGTTGACCATCGTAACAATTTGGACGATTGAGGCGTTGGAAGCATTTGAAAAATTGAAGAAAGCTTTAGCTTCTGCACCAATTCTACGCGCTCCAAAATGGACAATTGAATTTCATGTTCATACTGATGCATCAAAATATGCTATTGTATCAGTTTTGATGTAGCCAAGAGAATATAAGAAAGACTATCATATCAGATTTGCTAGTCAACAACTTATTGATTTTGAGAAGAATTACTCTACAACAGAACGAGAAGCATTGGCCATGGTATTTCACGTGAAGAAATTTCGACATTTTCTAATGGCGACGCATTTTGCATTTTATACCAACCATTGCTTAATCTAGTAAACAAGACATGCAATACGAGATGCATTGCAAGATGGCTACTATTACTAACTGAATTTGATTTTCAAGTTCTGGTTCGAAAAGGTAAACAACATTATCTTGCCAGTCATGTCTCAAGAATACAGACAACACTAGTCAACACTAAAGTGGATGATGAACTACCAGATGCTGCATTATTTTATGTTGAAGCAAACCTGAGTGGGTAGCAGATATTGTTGAATATCTGATGTCAGTAGGCCAACCTAACGACTCTTTGACAAAATCTCAAAAGAAACAATTGATTGTTAAGGCACAACCTTATCAATTGATTGCAAGCCAATTGTATCGTCATGGAATGGATGATATTATACGATGTGTTTTGCCACATGAAGTGCCTGATCTAATCACATTTTCACATTATGGAATGGGAGGTGGACATTTTTCAACTGATATCACTGTTTAAAAGCTTTTACAGTCAGGATGTTGGTGGCCTACACTTCATAAGAATACAAAAAACTTTACTCAGTCGTGTGATGTATGTCAACGAGCACATCGCCCTACAACATCCGGGGGGATTTTGGTTCAAAGGGTCCTAGACTCAAAGAGATTACAAATCGTTCATCTGTCTGTAATGGGTCAGAATCATCGAACATATCCATAAACAGCTGTGTATTCGGTGACATAGCAGTAGATTGTGGGGGTAAGGTGGCTTGGGTAAGTGTGATTGGAATGGTAGATCCAATTGCCACAGATGGCCCTTGTGAGAAATTAGAGACGAGGATAGCTACAGTGGTTGGGGGAATGGGTAGTGCAGAGCGAGTTGCAGTGAGGGCTATGGGTGCATCTGACAATGGTGAATGAGTACGATGTGGAGACGTGGGAAGTGAGGCGGGTGCGACAATCTCGTTGTGTACTCTATGACGACTCTTGGAGCTAGATGCTTGGTGGGATGATTCAGCTGGTGCGACATCATAGGTGGCTAGCACAAAATATGCATGAAATTCGTGAACTTTGTTGACTAAGTACAAGACGGCCAAGGAGAACAGAAGAGAGCCCACATCAAAGCTATCATCCGCTCCCGAAGACTGTGTTTATCCATTCGCTCTTCATTGCAAAATGTTGGAACTTCAAATTCTATTGGTAATATGGGATGCATTCCATACACAAGATAGTAAGGAGTCTGCCTAGTTGTGATCTTCTCAACAATTCTATATGCCCATAAGACAGATGGTAACTTCTAATCCCAATCAGAAGAATGCGCTTCCGTTACTTTATTCAAAATTTTGAACAAAATTCCATTTGCGCACTCTGTAAGTCCATTCGCTTTAGGATTATATGGAGTGGTTTGATGATGTGTAATGTAAAAATATGACAACATAGCCTCGATGGTCTGATTAAGGAAGTGGGTTCCCCTATCACTAACGAGTTCTAAGGGACATCCATAACGTGTGATAATGTTTTGGAATAAAAACTTTGCTACAGTCTTAGCATCGTTTTTAACTGTGGCTTCGGTCTCTACCATCTTGGTAGCATAGTCTGTAGCAACAAGAATGTAACGTCGACGAGTTTTACGAGTGATCAGTTGGATAGGCCCTACAAAATCTATCCCCCACTTCTCAAAAGGTGCTAAGGGAATAATCGGAGTAAGTGGCCAATGTGTCGCAAAGCTGGGTTTTCCCATTCTCTGACATGCATCACATTTTTGAGTGAATAATTTAACACCTCTATAGACGGTAGGACACCAATACTTAGCATTAAGGATCTTTCTTGCAGTATTTTTAAGAGCATAGTGGCCTCCCGAATTTCTTCATGAAGCGCATACTACAGTGACGATTTCGGTGGGTTCTAAACATCGATGAAGATTATCGTCGGCTCCTAATTTATACAATATTTTATTTATAATCATATAAGGTCCTACTTTTGAAAGGAAAACGATTTTTTGTTGTTTATTAAAATGATCGGGATAAATTTGGTCCTATAAAAAGTTAATAATGTCCATATAAATTGATGTTTTCGATTGGATATGCATTAAATGTTCATCCAAAAATTCATCAGAAATAGGATCAAACTGATTTTTTGTTTGGAGGCGGGATATATAATCAGCATTTTGATTATCCTTGCCTCTCTTTAATTCTACTTCATAATTAAACTCATCTAATAACAATACCCATCTAGCTATCCCAGCTGAAAGATCAGGTTTATTCACTAAATGTTTCAATGCATAGTGATCTACATGAAAAACAAAAGGGTATCCTAAAAGATAATGTCTAAATTTCTTTACTGAATAAATCATTCCTAGTGCTTCACGCTCTATAGTAGAATAGTTCTTTTCTGATGCTACAAGTGTTCACTCGCATAATAAATTGGGTAATCTATGTTTTGGTCATCTTTTTGACCAAGCAATACAGCTATTGCAAACGATGATGTATCTACATATTACATGGAATTTTTTGGTCCAATTTGGAGGTCTAACTCCAGCCACTTCTACTAATGACTGTTTTAGCTTATTGAAAGCTTGTTGATGTTTTTGTGACCAATGATACTCAACAAATTTCTTTAATAAACTTGTTAAGGGAGCTACAACTATTGCATAGTCCTTAATTATCCTACGATAATATCCTACATGTCCTAGAAAATCTCTAAGCTCTCGTGAATTGGTTGGTTCTAATAACTCTAAAATCATTTTTACTTTTTCGATGTCGGCTTG
Organism: Diphasiastrum complanatum; assembly: GCA_029204225.1. Lineage (NCBI taxonomy): Eukaryota > Viridiplantae > Streptophyta > Lycopodiopsida > Lycopodiales > Lycopodiaceae > Diphasiastrum > Diphasiastrum complanatum. The sequence continues at coordinate 35,644,597 of CM055094.1, forward strand.
AATGTCGTCCTTCGAAAACTTATGGCCTAACATGATGCCTTCTCTCATCTCGAAATAACACTTGGCCGGATGCAATTTAAGAGATGTCTCTTGACATCTTCTTAAGGACTTTTCTAATGCGTCTAAATGATCTTTAGTTGATGAATAGACACAAAAGTCGCCCATGAAAATTTCTAAAAACTTCCGTAAAATTTTTTGAAAAATGTTCGTCATCATACGTTGGAATGTGGCAAGTGCATTACAAAGACCAAAGGGCATTCATGTATATGTGTAAGTCCCCCAATCAGTGGTAAAACTGGTCTCACCTTCATATTTATCCTTCTCCCAGGATATCGTAATTCTTTTATGACTTTTCCCTGCTGATGTCTCCATCTTATCTCTGAACGTAGTTACCTTCTTCTTCCAATAAGTTATGACATCGGCTTGATGACTCTCTTGTAGTTTTTAATATAATAAAATCCATTAGAAATTTATGGTCTCCAATGTAGACTGTAACTTGGGACAATTCTCCTATCGGTGATCTTCTAGTTGCATCAACTAATCTTAAATGTCTTAATATAGGTGCTATTCTATGGTGAATGCCTAACTCATATGTTGTTTCTTCGGTCATTATATTTACACTAGATCCGAAATCTATGAGCACATTATCTAAAATGCAGCGGTTGATTACTACCTAAATCTCGGGTTGACCTTCATCATCGTAGTTAAGTAGTCCTACATTGACTAACAGTAACTTTGCTTTTCTTTTCTTTTTCCTTTGCAAAAAATGGTTAATCTCTTTTTTATAGTATTGATTGTCCTCTAATAACTGTTTAAAAGTTATATTGGGCATTCTGGAGACAAGGTCTTCCACTATATCATATGAATGATGTTTAAGTGATGATAGATCTCTAGGTATCTTGCTACTTATGATTGGATCTGAGAACGTTACTTTTTTTTTTAACTTTTATGGTTTCTTCATCTAAAAGCTTTTTAGCTTCCGAACTACTATCAACATTGACATAATGTTTTTCAATAGACCTATCAAAGTCTTGCTCTCTACTATTAGAAATTTCTACTGGCTGTTTTGTGACTTTTGCTTTATTTGTTGTGTTTTTCGCATTTCTCGCGGATTTCATTTTCTTGATTTTCTTCTTATCTCTAAGAGTTGAAACATCTTTACTACTTCTAGTAGTTAATTTATTTATCTCTACATCAAAATCAGGCCATTCTTGGTCTTGATTTTGTAATTCTGACTCTACTTCTATCCTTTGAACTACCATGTCAGTGTTAGTTTTAGATGGTCATAGCTCATCTTCTCTAGGCGAATTTACAAACCTCGGTTTAGACGGCGGCTATTGTGGCACATCGCATTTATAATTAGCACAGAGTGGCACATATCCTATTGACCTCCTGGGTTTAGGGCAATCAGGCGAATAGTGACACGGGGCTCCACAATGTAACACGAACCCCTTACTCTGGGTGGAGGAGTGGAATCTCTTGTCCCTCCTCTATGCAAAATGGTGTACTGTTGACCAGTATGTGGTTTTGGTATAGAGTTCTTTTGGTTAGAAGGAGTTGCTATATAAGCTATCTCCTCATGGTTATTGACCGGACAAAGGAATAATTCCTCTTCTAAATAGTTAGTCTGTAAACTGGGACATTTAGTCTTCGAGTGACCTTCCTTCCCACAAGTAGTACACCAAACATTGGCATTAGATTTCACTTTCTTACGCTTGGCCTTAACATGGACATTTGGACTTTTAAATCACCCATTTTCTTCACTAATATCTCAACACTACTTCACAATGGATCCATCTTTTCGGACTTCTCCATTCTCTTTTTCCTACCTGAATGCTTACTCTTCGATTTCCTATCAGAAGATTCATCTTCCGACAAAGAAGAATAAGATGAATAATCTGAAGATTCTTCGTCATCTACTGAGTCAGATTCTGATTCAAACTCGGTAGATGATTTAGATTCTTTCGTACATTTTGATTTATGCTTTTTACTACTTTCTCTCTCATTCCTCCGTCTTCGAGAAAGAAGTTTCATTATTTTTGGCAGAGGCAATGGCATCTTCCAAAGAGGTCATCAATCCCTGTTGACAATAACGATCCATTTTCTTAGGCAAGCCACCCAAGAACCATTCGTTTTGCATAGGAACGAGTATACTTTCTAAGCGATTCCTTCGGCTTTTTCTCAACAGAATTAAGTCGTGCCAACAATCTAGTGGAATATCCCAAGCCGTCTATGAATTCGGTCCATAGATTTAGGATTGAGAACAAGATATTCGTTCCTCATGGGTTACCCTTTTCTAAAATGGTACTCAGTTCAAGAAAGTTTTATTTTTCTGGTACTGTGTTTGATAGTGACTAAACTATGGAAGTTAAGTTCGTCCCAAGTTTTGAGATAAACTTTAATTTATTTTTTTGTTGACTTTCAGGTTTGGTTAAAATTTGAAAGCATTCTCTTGAATGTCAACAAATGAACTCAAGAAGAAATCACAAAGATATAGAACCTCTCAAATCTTTTTCTTGCTCCAAACCTAGCAAATCCAACACATAGAATGAAAGATACTTAATAAAGAAATGATCAACTTTCAATATTATGAAATTTTGTACTTTCTAAGTTTGAAATACACTCTTGAAAAGTCCAGCAACTTCAAACACAAGAGATCCAATAAAAAATAGAGTTTCTAAAAAAGTACAAAAAATTTGAATCATTGACTTTCTATATGCAAAATCTAGAATCTTGATATAGATTCTTGAAGAATGCAATAAGACCATTCTAATGAAATTAAAGTCCCCACATTCCACCAAGTAAAGTGTGAAATCAGCCTACTTCAAGTATTTTTCCTTATATTACAAAAAATCAATCATACACATGAAAAAAGCTTGATTTTGAATAGAAATCACTCTACCATGCTCTAAAATTGGTCACTTCTCCAAATCTTTTGCTAAAGATGGCTGATCTTCCAATAACCTACAATAAAAGCTCTGATACCATGTGAAGAAAATCAGATCACTAGAATCTAATTTGTTCTTTTGATCTTTGGTTAAAAAAGATAGCAAATCTACACCATTAAAAATGTAGAAATCTAGCATCTACTACACATAGAACTATAAACTCAATAATAACTTGACAAAATGGCATAAGAATGATAAGTTTTTGTTGTTGTCCATAAAATTGTTGTACCACACCACCTTTCACATGTGTAGATCTAATACACAACTTAAAATAGCATTATACACACAAGAATTCAAGATATCAACAAGACAATGCAAAAATGGATATAGAAATCCAAAGCTATCACTTACATAAGCTTGAGAGAGAGAGAGAGAGAGAGAGAGAGAGAGAGAGAGAGAGAGAGAGAGAGAGAGAGAGAGAGAGAGAGAGAGAGAGAGAGAGAGAGAGATAAAATCTTCCCAAGCTTGTACACTATATATAATAGGTCCTTGACCTATTTGGATGCTCTAGATCTATTCCAAACCCTAGATGTAAATGGACTAGATTAAATGCACCTAAACCAACCAATTAGATAAGGCCAAAAATTGACCTTATCAACTTTCCTAACATGCTAAAAATAGTATATCAACTATTCTTAGGCCTTATTAACAACGTAAAGTAAGTTTAAAATGCATATTGGCCAAAATTGCCATTTAAAACTAGACATGATAAATCTCAAACTAGTTGACAATTTTTCAAATCTTCCTATCATCTAATGTCCACTTTGGAAGAGTAGAAAGCTCAAAGAGACCAACGTTTAGTTGATTCATTTGCAGCATTGAATTTTGTAGAATCGACCATTCAAGCACTGTACCAGTTTTTTGATGAGTTTGACAGACATTGGTGGCTAGATTTTTTTGAAAAAAAAAAACTCTTGTGTAAAATCAAGAACGTGAAATCTATGTGGGTTTCAGAAAAAATTGTCAAACCGTAAAAGCCAACAAAGCTAAGTGGTCTGGTAATCTTGATGAAATCAAAGTAGGGGCCCTCATTGCACTTTTAGCTTCGGAAAATAGTGAAATTATTTATTTTGGATTGCTAAAGTGCTTGGCTTCATTCAAAGCAACGAGGGGACAAAAATTGTACGTGTGCATTGGATGCGAACCACTTCAACAAATGCCTTCTTAGGAAGGTTTGAATCAGAAATGTCGCAATTAGATCCAAAGGGCAAAAAGAAGCGTTCAACAAAGAATCAGCCACAAGTTGATGACATCAATCTTGAAGATGTGGACGTGCTTGCTTTCAATTTTGAATTGACAATGACAAATCATCTGCGAAAGTCAACAATCAATTTTACAAGAGCATTTGACTGCACATTTGTCATCAACAACGAAACAAAATCGTAATGCAAATTTTTTTGTTACCAATGGAAGGCGACTCAGATGAGAATCTACTTGTGGATTCTAATGAAGAAGATGAGTCATCAACTTCATTTGCCAAAAAAAAAAGACTTGACAATATATTAAGCATTGAGTTGAAAGGAGTTAGTGAAAATTCAATGGAATTTGTATTGTAAAAACATAATATCAAAAATATTTTCAATGTTTTTAAGATTTTGTGGATTTTTTATGTAATGCATTAAATCTATTTTATGAGTTATTTGTAAATAGTTAATATAGAATAAATAAAAGCTAAATATTTATGTATTTTATTTACATAAAAAAAAATCATTTTTTTGTTTTTTATTAAAAAGTTTAATTCTTTTGGACATGCATACTATTTTTTTTAGTCAAAATGCATGTCTTTATACTGGATAAATAAAATTTGCGAATTTTTACGCAAAAAATATGCTTTTAGGCAAAATTTACAAAACTGCTAAATGCTTACTCTTTATTAGGATTTTGATTTGTTTCAAAAGATTTTGTGTTAAGCTAAAATCAGTGGAATTATGCTCCATAGCAAGAGCCTGGACCACAAGAGCAATACGCAATCTATGTTGTTGTGCAACAACAACAGTCTAGACAATGGACAAGAGCACCACTAGGATGCTTTGGATGTAGAGAAAATCATCAAATAGTAGAATGAGGACAAATTCACACATTTTTGTTGCGACCATGGATATGGTCTTTGCTATAAGGTTTGTCCCACAACAAGACCAAAACCACCTTCTATAGATGCTCCAGTAAATCTAATTTCCATCAAACCATGACCAGCAAGTTTGATCAGCTCCACTAAAAGCCAACAAAATAGCTGCTCTGGTTATAGTCATCACAAGAGCTCAAAAACATAAGGAAGTTGCTCTTGATCCAGCAGCCTGTACCAGTCAATGATCAACCTTCCATATCAAGAGTATATCCGAATCTACAATGAAAAGTTGAAGAATGCCTTAATAATTTTTACACTGATATAACAAGTACCTAACTGGACTATAGAATTTTATGTGTATAGTGATGCATCAAAATATGCTATTGGATTGGTTTTAACACAACCAGGTGAATATAAGAAAGATTTTCCTATCAGATTTGCTAGTCATCAACTCAATGATGTTGAAGTGAACTACTCCACAACAAAACGTGAAGCTTTGGCTATGGTGTTATATGTTAAGAAATATCATCATTATTTGATGGCAATGCATTTTGCTTTTTATACTAATCATCAGTCTCTATTGTATTTGGTGAACAAGACATGCAATATTGGACGTATTGCAAGATCGTTAGTTTTATTATTAGAGTTCTGGTTATGAAAGATAAACATCATTACCTTGTTGATCATGTTTCAAGGATACAATCAACACCAACTAATACATAAGTGAATGATGAACTACCAAATGCTGTATTATTTTTTTAGAAATAGTACATGAATGGGTAGTGGGTATTGTTGAGTATTTGATGATGGGTCAATCCAACGAATCATTGTCCAAAGCTCAACAATGAAGATCGATTGTAAAAGCACAACCTTATCAAAAAATCTTAGGCAGTTGTATTGAAGAGAAGTTGATGATATTCTTTTAAGATGCATTTTTCCACATGTCGTACTAGATTTAATCATGTTATCACATGATGGAATGGGAGGAGTTTATTTTGTAGCTGATATTACTATTCGTGAGATTTTGCAATCAGGATGTTGGTGGCCTTCGATTCAGAAGGATACATAAAAGTACATTCAATCTTATGATATTTGTCAATGTGCACATCGACCAACAAAACAGAATTATGAACCATTGCAGTGTTAGCACAAGTACCGTTTCAAAAGTGGAGACTTGATTATGCACTTTGTAGGATTTTGTAGTCCTTAATTAAATGTTTTTTTGTTGATTTGGTGATTTCAGTAGGAGTAGATTCAATCTTGTTCACTGTTTTCTTTTAGATTAGATTAGTAATAATTTGCATTCTGTAAGAAACCAAGAAAGATCTGAAACAGACTGTAGAACACGTAGATATATGGTCTTGATAGATCATAGATTTAAGTTGATCTTCCATTGTCAGTCAAGAATCGAGATTAGGCTGCAGATGTGTTGAACTGACAGGCGGGACACATACCACCATACTGCACAAATTATCGGGATTCGAGAAGAGTAGAAGTAGAGCTTCTGTCAATTGTGGGCTGATAGGAATCTACAATAGATAGCTATAGAATTCTACTAACATTGGCTTTGATTCTGTCTTGTGGCAAAATTGGCTAACATTGGCACCATCAGCTACTGACAATCTTCTTAAATCTCGATAAAGAACTCATATGTAACATTCAATATTCTAGTTCTTTTTAGTTCTGATCCTACATGGCTTGCCATGTGTCAGCTTTCGAGCCCACCTCTCTAATATCTTTCTCTTTGGGTCCACTCAGGCCTACATGGTAGAGCTCAATTGGCTTGCCACACAAGCCTATGGTAGGCCTACATGGCTTGCCATGTGGCAAGCCCCAAGCTTGCATGATTTTCATGTGGCAGGCCTACATGGCTTGCCATATGACAATCTATGATAGGCTTGGTAGATAGTAGGCCTATGTGGCATACTACACAAGAAGGGAACTACCTTTTTCTTTTCCCAGTTCATTCATCTGGCATCCAATAGACCGACCTTTAACTCTTATAAGATTATCATTGCACAAATTATGGCTACTATGTATTGTTGTAGCGATAAAGCTGCTTTTATTAACAAAGTAAATGACATTGTTTTGGCATTCCAAAAAAATGGCTTTATGAAAGAAAGACTCTACGGAATCATCAACAATATTTTCTTATACAATATGTTTCCTGGTCTTATGTTCACACTACCTAATAATGCAAACTTTCTCTTGGTGGGCAATTAGCACTTTATCTCAGGGGTGCTAATTGCCCCTTGAGTTACCTTGCTAACTGTGGGTGCGACTGGTGGGTTTTCTCTCTCTCTCTCTCTCTCTCTCTCTCTCTCTCTCTCTCTCTCTCTCTCTCTCTCTCTCTCTCTCTCTCTCTCTCTCTCTCTCTCTCTCTCTCTCTCTCTCTCTCTCTCTCTCTCTCTCTCTCTCTCTCTCTCTCTCTCTCTCTCTCTCTCTCTCTCTCTCTCTCTCTCTCTCATGGACTCTACTATACTAAGTTTATACTACATTTCAGTTGGTTTTTGAAACAACAAAAAAAAGACTTTTCCCTTATGATACTTTACCAACAAAAAATGTCTTATCATGCTTAACCTAGAAACATGAACATGGTCTCAAATAAGAAAGTTTTTTTTAAAAAAACTACTAAGTCTTTTTGGTGGGAAACTTGGTTCTCAACGAACAGTTGTGATCAGTGCACATGATTAGGATCCAATCTAACTGTGAGCATCTTCTAACACCTGGTGCACCAAAGGGTGCTAGGTTTTCTATAAAAGTGAAGAATACTACAACCCTGAGCTTCACTCTTCTGCTTTCTCTCTTGTTTTCTCTCTTGCCTTTGCTCTCTTGGCTGGCTTCTCTACTACTACCATCCTTGCTTGGAAAAGAGGAAACCTGTGTAAGCTTTGCGGAAGAGTATTCGGGTGGAGTTTATTGCAAACAAAAGGTACGTAAGCTACGGTTCTTTTGATTGAATGATCATTGGCATCAGAAAAGTATTATTAGTTTCATTTGCTGGAATGTGAACGAACTCACAATGGTTTGATCATCATAGATACTACATTCTTGCTTCCGGTATATACATTTGGAAGCAAAGATTTGTGGATGATATCTCAAAAGCGAGTAAACTTTACTTCAGGTATGAGACCTATCGCTTTGCATTTTATATTGATTCTAATAGCGAACCAAGAGCTGTTGTAGCAATGATTCACATGAATGGGATACATTTTTTAAGCATTATGGGCCGTTGGATAGCAGATTCTGTCTAGCTAGAGAGCCGCTTCACCGTCTACAAATTTGCTTACATAATAAGCATGATTACATCATGATGATGGCTCCATCTAGAATGCGATGGACTTTCTCTTTGCACTGTAGTTTTGAATGAACTTGGACGCTATCTGAATCTCTATTCATTCTGCTAGCTTTCGAAGTATCAGATGTTAGTAATGCTTCTCAAACAATGCATGCGTCTATCTCAACGCATTACTAGTTGTTGCTTACTGCTCATAATGACACTTGCATGGCGCTATGGTGATACTACCCTTGGTAGACTAATATACATGTGCTCATGTTACTTGTTATGCAAACGATAATATCTCAGCACTACTACAAGGTAGTATATGAGGCTTCAATGATACTTTTTCCTTGTATGCAATAAGAACTTAGAGTACTCACAGTTTTTCGAAGATGATAATGTTCTAATAAAGGAACAAATGTATGATACTTGGTATACGAACGCTCGTTGGTAGAAATGTTTTGCATGTGATTGTTGATAACTCTATTACAAGACTATGATAATTTGTAAATAAGATGCATTGCCATTAATTTGTCACTTTTGATTTTGATTCAATAGTACAAAAACAGAGTCTTGCTTGAAATATTGGAAAATGGGTAGCTCACAAGAAATCACCTCACCTCGCATTCAGGTATGAACTTCTATGATGCTATTTGGAAAGGTAGTAGCACTCCATACTACTATGCAGTTCTTTAAGACATTTGGAATGACACTTTCTACGAGTTATTGTTGTGCTAACTTGGCAACTTTTGGTGAGTCTATGATCAATATTTTGGATCGATTGGATCTTGAAGATGGACTAGTGCTACCTACTAGTCAAATGGAGTCATGTGGTGCTAAATTAGTATCATGTTTGAACTCTTCTACTCATAGATTTCCAAGTCTTGGTGGCTCTTCAATGGAACTACATGGCAAATGCAAAAATGGAAAAGGTAAGAAGAGAGCTAACTTCATCAATGGAGGTGATGAAAACTCTTCTTTGGAAATGGTTGTTGCTAATGACTTATTTACTCATTTGGAAAAAGATGGTGCTTTGAGCATGTTTGAAGAAAAAGGTTCTTTTGCATCTTTATGTGATGAGTCCGAGAAAGTCATTTGTGCAACAACTGGTGTCACATGTATTCATAAAGAAGGTAGATCAAAAGGTTCTATCATGAGACTTGCTGAGGAAGATCTCAAGTCAAAAGGGAGAGATGTGTTCAAAGTAGGATGTACCTTGAATGATGCTTTTGTGAATGATAGTGAGGGTTTATTAGCGTTGCCTATATCATTGATTAGAAGTCTAGGTTTGACAAGAAAAAGTACTTCAATCATTCTTACATTGAAGGTACTATGTGTTCTTTTCATGGCTTCTAATGTTCAAGATTCTTCCATTTCTTATGATGCAACTATCAAGAGGGAGATTGCTAACTTTTGTGGTGTGATCATTAAGAGGGAGTCTTGTAAAGGAAAGGGCAAAGGAAGAGTGACTCTTGGGAAGATCCAAGGCATCTATTCATCAACTCAAAGGATGCTATGATTGTGGTGGAGTGTTCATACATAATCAAGATGGCAAAAGGTTGGATGAAGAAGACTACAAGAGCAACTCAAGTGGCAATTTCTTCAAGGCAAGGAAGATCTCATTGGTGAGCTCATTGAGGTTTGGTTTGAACTCAAATGGGCTGGTTTGATTAGGTTTGATACTCAGCTTCATCTACTCTACTTCATGTTGGATAGAATTGTAGAAATCTATCTTTTGGTTTATGATGGTGACATTGTTTTCACTAACTATCGTGAAAGGTTGAAATCAAGCAATGATGAGATCTTGTGGGATGTTCATCATGTGTTTGAGAGGGAGTATCTTCAGAGGTTCAGATCTGAAGATGTTTATAAATGCAAAGTCCTTGATGTTTTATTGGAAGATCAAGATGCTGATCTTGAATTGCTTCATCAACACCAAGAGGCAAGTAGCAATTGGAAGCTAGTCAAAAGCATCAAAGGGGAGCCACATGGGCAAAGCATTTTGGATCTATTTTTACAGGTTCTTGAATGTTCAAGTAAGGTTCTTGGAGCAGCAAGGAAGTGTCCTTTTACTCTATCTTACTTGTTTAATCTCATGTATGAACATTGTCATGTCAATGTGTTGGAATTGTCAAAATTCAATGAAACTAGTTCCATAGTTTTGCATCCTTTGGATCTTGAAGATGGAATATTTATCATTGCTGGTTTTTATGATCAAGTACATGCATCCATTCAAATCTTGAAAGATATTGAAGTGGTCAATATTGTCAAAATATTGGAAAAATCCATCTAATGTTGTAAGTAGGGGTTAGGGCGCCTAGACTTGTGGCAAATCGTGAGTACATGTCATTTATTGCTTGAATGATCACAAAAATCATCCAAAAGTTGACCAATCTCATCTATATGTGATTTAGACAAAATTTGTAGGTTCTAGGAAAATTATTTCATACAAATAGATTGTATTTGAGTCAATTTGACATTTTTGGAGTATTTCACACGTGTGAAATTCAGAGAACCATAACTTTTGCCATACTTCATCTTTTTTTATGATTCAAATCTTGTTTTGGAGAGATTGTCAAGCTAGTGAGATCTATCTCAGTTTTTTTGTCCTTGATTTAGTGAGAAGATAAGCAATTTTTTCATCCATCTTTTTTTATTTCCATCATTCTTTATGACTTCAATGGGTGTCTTTCTATTAGAAGAAAGTGAAAGATTGTCAACCTCCAATTACTCAATTTGGAAGGTTAGGAAGGAATCTGTCTTAATATACAAGATGTGATGGATATTGTACTTGGTATCAAAGAAGAACCACAAATTCCTCAAGAAATTCCAAAGTACAAAAAGAGAGCTAGGATGGCTCTACATTATATTAAAATGAATGTCTCAAATGACATTTTAAGAGAAATTGGTGCTTGTACTAATGCCAAAGATGCTTGGGATACTCTCAAGTCCATCTATGAGGCAAAGAATACTTCTAGACTTCTAACACTAAGAAACCAAATTTTTCAAAGTGTACAGAGAAGTGATGAATGTGCTTCAATTTATGTAATGAGAGTTAAAGACCTCCATAGAGAATTGTCATGCATAGGAGACTCCATTAGCCAAAATGAACTTGTTCAAGTCGTACTTAATGGGTTAAAGGAGGAATATGACAACCTTGTTCAGAGTTATGCCATTAAGGAGGAGCTACCAAGTTTGGAAGCACTCCAAAGTGTGCTCATTTCTGAAGAATCAAGACAAGAGTATAAACTCTTGAAAATGGAGAGATTGTCTCTCAACATTGATGGTAAAGCTCTCTTTACCAAAGACAAGCACAAGACAAGAAGTAAGAATCAACACCAATCCTCTTCAAGCAAGAACAATCTTATTTCCGATGAGAAAGGAGAAGAGGATGAGTCCTCTCAAGCGTCTACGTCCAAGAAGAAGAAGAAAAGTATTTCTTTTGTGGTAAGAAGGGGCATTATGCCATCAATTGCTTCAAGAAGAAGAGTCAATTCAAGCAAGCCAACATTTCTAATGAAGATAAGGAAGATGCTCATGCAAGTGATGGAGAGGGATCTCTTATGGTCTCGAGTTTTTCTTCATGACCTTTCAAGAAGGATGGTTTGTGGTACATCGACAGTGGAGATTCCTCACATATGTGTAGCTCCAAGCATTCTTTTTCATCCATGTCACCTTATGAAGGACCCAAGAAGTCCATCTACACAACAAATGATCATGACTGTGCTATTGAAGGCATAGGGACCATTCTCTTAGAGCTTTCTTCATCAAAAGTTCTTTCTCTGTCTAAAGTACTTTTTGTTCCTAAGTTAACAAAAATCTTATTAGTGTTGGGCAATTGTTTGATACCGCACGAAGCTCTTGAAAAATGGCCCCTCGGGAAACAGAATTGAAAGCATTTTCAGCTCCACTTGAAGAACAACCCAATCTGAATGAAGATCCAAGGTAGCACGCAAAACATGTATGACTGTCTCGCAACCGCCAGGAGTAGCACAACCAAACTGATGAGGAAATAGGTGGTCATGAAAACTGTCACGAAGCTGAAAACCAAAAGCCCTAGAAACCAATATGTATAAAACCTCTCTAACAGCAATGGGACGCACTCCATCGCCAGGCTTATCCAAGGCTATCAAACGAGCAGCACCAAGAATACGAGCAATAGAAAGAGGAATATGGCCACAAGCTACGGAAGAGCAAACTTGAAAGAGCAAACCAAACCTGCTAGAAGAGTCATCAGGAGAAAAACAGTCACGAAGATGCTCACAAACCATACCAGAAGGACCCCCACTTGACAATGAGGGCTGTGTAGAAAAGCATTAAGAAAATGAGATTCTGAGAGCTGCAAATCGGAATCAGGTTCAAAGTCCTCAACAAAAGAGGGAAGAGAGTCATTTGCCGGTGGATGAAGAAGCTCCAAAGCTTGAAGGGTGGCAGCAGAAGGAGTAGCTGGACTTGTAGGAGCTAAAGCACGAGCTGCACGAGAATACTCACCCACTTTCCCAAGTAAAACACAGTGACGCAACCGATGATGAAAAGGGGTATAGAAACACCATTCGAAGTCAAATTCCACTGAGCAGCAAGCGCATGACAGCGAAGGAAATGCTCTTCTTGCAGATTTTCCCAATCTCCTGACATAAAGCGACGAATCTTGTTGCGAGATTCCCTATGACCAGCTCACCACCCCGAGGAGGCAGAGGCAGCAAAAAGACATGCCAAGCTGCAATATCAGAAGGGTTGGAAGCCATATGAGACAAAGGTAAGGACAAAGCTCTCTGGACATCTAAGCGCAAGGCAAAAGGAATGTGTGCATAAATATGAGGACAAGGAAAACCCAAGTGAAAAGCGGTCAAAATATCAAGGGAGTGAATCCAGGTCCAAGCCGAGTCAGATGGCAAAGTGGGAGCAGGGTGAGGTGCAAGGTCGACATTGGTTAATGCGAGATCTTGACGAAAAGTAGAGCAAGATACCAAGTTACAAGCTAAGATTCACTAGCTATGCTAGAAAGCGGACTTAAGCTAGAAAGTAGGAAGAGAATGCTTAAGGAGGCTAAAGAGGAGCAATTATCATAAACTGAATAAAGGAATACAATGCTGCCCTATTTATACCCTCTCCCTAAATCAAATGGAGGATTCAAAAAAAGGGAGGGAAAAGGATTTGGAGGAAAAATAGTGCGCCCTCCCAATAGGAGGACCCCCACTCCAAATCAATGTGACCAAGTCCTAAAAATATAACCAAATAGGGCCCAAGGCCAATATATGAATAAAAAGGGCCCTTAGGCCTGTAGCTTACCACTCTACGATGTGGAGAGTGAGAAGGGATCGCCTATGTATGCTTATCACCTCCGAGGGGATGGTATTCTGCACATGGTATGATGTTTCGGATGTGGTGGAAGACATCATCGATCAGAATGCCCACATCGAGGTGATCAAACAGTCTTCTTACCTTGGTGTTCACAATGTGGCATCAACCATCCATGTCTAGATTGTCCATTGAGACAATTATGAAAAGCTAAGATGGCATTATGTTATAAGGACTAGCATGTACCATGTTATCAGGCAAATCCACTCAAGATGCACTACAAATGAAAAATTTTAGTGCCACCTGGTTTTGAGACAAGTGGATTATATGACAATTCTCCCAAATCCAAAAATTGCATTGAGTCACCTCAAACTCAAACGACCACAGCATCACAAGAGACAGAGCTGGTAGAATCCATCAAACAAATTGTAACACCAGAAATGATGAGAATTCTTCCTAGCCTTCTACAACAAACAGTGGATGCTACATTTCAACATGTACTCATAGCAGCTAGAAATCTTGGCGGAAAACTGGCACAAGGCTTGCAAGCAAGCATGGTCACGTAGTCTTCAAGATTGCAAGACAATGGAAAGGAAAGGGCTAAGGTTGACAATTGCCAACCAATTCCAAAATCGTCGATGGGCAATGTCCCAAGTCCAATTGGAGTCTTCCTCACACCTCATGCACTTGAACTTGACACCTCACTCACTTTGGAAGGACTCTCCACTCTCTATATAAGTGGAAATGCGCCCTACTACCAAGGGGATTTGATGATTTTGCATCCAAGCTCTGCCCAATTGTTGTTTGTTGTGTATAGGTGCTTTGGAGAAGAAGATTGAGGCATTGGCTCAAGGAGGCTATGCTATTTTGTGGATTGCAGGATTCTTGGAGCTCAAGCCCTCTTGGATCTCTATCTCTCTTTAACATTCTCCCACTCTCTCTCTCTCTCTCTCTCTCTCTCTCTCTCTCTCTCTCTCTCTCTCTCTCTCTCTCTCTCTCTCTCTCTCTCTCTCTCTCTCTCTCTCTCTCTCTCTCTCTCTCTCTCAATCGAACCCAAAGCTTGCAATAAATATCCTCAACCCAAAAACCAACCAAGAAACAACAGAATCTTTCCTACAAGAAACCAGCAGAAAACCAAACAACCAACAATCCAACACATGCAATAAATCAAGAACTCAAGAGCTATTTACAACAAAGTAATGCCAAGAAAGGGAAAAAGACAAAGCAAATCAAAGCTTATCTACAATATTTACACTTCCAGACAAGAACACAAAGGAGCAGATCATAATTTCTAGCATACCTTGAAACATCAAAACATCATTCATATCTATGCTAAAATCAACCATCTACATTAACCACATGGAGAGAGAGAGAGAGAGAGAGAGAGAGAGAGAGAGAGAGAGAGAGAGAGAGAGAGAGAGAGAGAGAGAGAGAGAGAGAGAGAGAGAGAGAGAGAGAGAGAGAGAGAGAGAGAGAGAGAGAGAGAGAGAGAGAGAGAGAGAGAGAGAGAGAGCTTGGATCTTCCAAGAAGAGGAGAAAGAGAGAGATCAAGAACAAGTAGAGAGGGGAAGAGAGGTGGAGAAGAGGGGAGGAGAGGAGACACGAGAGAGGAGAGGCACCAAGTGAGTAGAGTTTCACCTATTCAAAATAATATTGATTCTAAATAGTGTACAACAGGTCTCTTTTTATCTTTGGGGAGGCCCTTGCCCCTTGCTTCCTATTGGCTACTTGCAAGGAGGTGGGATTGAAATCCACACCCTTCACAAGAAACACAAACTAATCTACGGTGTACAAAGGAGCACACCCCACCTAACTATAGAAACTTAGGAACTTAAGTTTAACTTCCACTTTGGCCTTTTAATATTATTTTAATCACACCGTGATTGTATTAGATCAACATTACCTTTGATTTCATCAAATATAGAAATCTAACAAGAAGAATGAACTTTGAACTCAACTTGTTTTTTATGTCATGTATGTGCAATTCTAGTCCTTAGGTCCCCATTGGTGGGTTGGTTAGACCTTTCATTGATTTTCCATAACTATGACCCAACTTATGTGGTAAAACAACTACTAATGACCATCCGTGTGCATTGACATATGGCATAGTGGACGCAACGAATAACATGAACTTACTAGTATTGTCGTATATTGAGTAAATTTGGTAGGTGTTGACAACTAGGACCATAAAAATCATCTTGAAATATCACTTACATACATGTGATGTGGGATCACTAATGTCATAGGCTAGAAACACATTTGAGTCAACTCATGTAGAAATCCTGGATGTGGGTATCAACAATCACCACCACCAATTTTTTCTCGAATGTGTTTTGTTAGGGATATGACAGGCCCCTAATAGCACACATTATGAAAATTATAGGATGATCATTAATAATGGAAAACATCGCATCATCATGTCCCTCTTTCTTGTTTAAATTTTCAATAAGAAAAAAAATTCATCACTTAATTTAAAATATTTGGCACATATAACAATGTAGACATCATAATGAATGCATGGCAATAACTTTATTATATGATTGAGCACAAATTAATTTAGGTTTTCTTGTACTTTAAAACTAAAGCTCAATGTTAAGAACTATTGCTCTTCCATTTGAAATTGTGTTGCATGAGACTAGTCAATGGTTGAGTTAAACAATGGCTCTTGCATCGACAAATAATATATTTTAAAAAAACATTCTCGTTTAGAGCATATAAGGTTCTGCGAACAATCTAATGCCTTGCACTTTTAAAAGGTGGTTGCGGCTTTATGTACTTGGCGAATTATTTGATTGTTATAGACTTTGATTCTTATGTAGAACTAATGAATCTTGGAAAAGTTCATTAAAGTTGACAATCTTATTTGTGACAATCTATGAGTTTAAGGTTGTAATTTCTCCTAATAAAATCTTGAAAGTTATGTAACACGCAAAATAATATCATGTTCATTGATGACATTAAACATAATGGGTACCTTTAAAGCTTACCAAATATTCATCATCGTCTATTATACATAGCTTTCTTGGTAAGCACCTCAATCATTTACATAGTCTTTTGTTTAAATCACTCATCAAGCATAATAATTCCTTTAGATTTTGTTTATGGGAAAATTTAGAGATAGGTTTCCTCTATCATCTTTTCTTCTTGGATGATAATGTTGATGTCTAGTCATCATCTACTATACATAGCTACTTGGTTAGCAACTCATTAATTTGAATAATCTTTTTTTACATCACTCATCAAGCATGATAATTCATTTGAATTTTTCCTATGGTGAAATTTAGAGATGTGTTTTTTCTATCATCTTCTCATTTTGGATGATAATGTTGATGTCAAGTCATGACAGTGCATCATTGTCATTTGTATTGTTTATATTTCTATCCACATGGCTTTATCTAGACATAACAATCTATGGTTAAATTTTCCTAGATTATTGACTTACTATATGTCATTTTGTCTCATGACGTTCCTTATGCTCATCTTGGGAATACACTTGTACCTCAATACATCTCCTAGTTATTTTCAATATTGAAAACACTAGCCATGTATCCAACAGTGCTCATAAATGTACACAAGTTTCAAGAAAAAGTTACAGCACCGTAAATTTTTGCAATACTCATGGACATAAATAAAACAATATCAAGATGGTACTTTTATGTGTAAGCACATTAATGTTACTTTGAAAAGTAGCGAGAACATTTTTATCTTAATTAGTTAATCTAAAACATGATAGAAGCAAAAATATAGTTTGGTCATTGAATTCATATCTTATCCTACTTCCATTATTTAAAATAAATTTTCCACTTTCAAAAATAGATAAATCATCAAATCAGATTATTTTTCATGGTAAGGTTTTCATATGAATGTAAACTAAGTGTGAAACATTTTTACCAAAATGTATGTGCTATGGAAACATTTTTCCCAAAAAGTTGTGTAAAATCAAGGACTTTTGAAACATAACTTAAAACTCATGTGACTTGTGATGCAATCCACTATAACCATAAGCTAGCAAATCTTTGACTCACATGATTTTGGCAAAACTTATATAAATGTAAGTTAGGCTAATACTTTACATGTATAGATTAAAAACATTAAATTATGCCACATGTTGCTAATTTAATTTTCACAGACAACAAGACACTCTCAAGTTGACTTAGAGTGGTGCACCTTATAAATGAAAAGGACAATATTACAAATCCAAGAATTGATGTCATATATATTTTACGATTGGAGCTTGTGAGTGCCTTTGATAAATACCACTAGAATTTAAATAGGTAATTTGCAGTCACATCACTATTTTATTAGCATAACGTAATAACCTAACAAAGCTTATAAGTCAAAGCAACGCATCACCATAGCTACATGTTATTAGTGGGTCAAAATTTACATGTGTGTCTAAATGTCATTGGCACATTTGTTAATTTGTTGAAGTTAGTAGCTGAACTTTTTAAACAAACTTTGCCACCTCCCATGTGAGCATACTTTTTTATTAAAATAATTTTAAATTTATTCAAAGAATTAGTATAGATAATAGTTTTAATTTTCAAAACTTTCAACGCTTCATTGAATCACCACCCAAAGTCTCAAAAGATAGCCATCTATCAATCAAAATAATCTTAAAAAACTATTACATTGCTAAACAAGAATGGTAAACAAATCTTATTTTAAAGGTTTAGCTACTCATAAATGATAGATGAATCTTTTGATTATTTAGTTGCTCACAACATACTTAACACATTTAATTGCCAAACTTACGTAAAATTTTATTGACACTCAACACCACTTTGCCTAGATCTTACCCTTCTCTTTTTTTATTGGTTATGCTTTCAAACTAGCTACATTTTCTATATACTATTCTGGTCTTGTTTATCCACATATTCAATTTTGTTTGAAATTTGATAGTAGCACTTGTGATTTATCTTGAGTAATCAATATAGAAATAACTATGTGCTTATGTGGTTCAAAGCATAAGATAAAGAATTATCGATAAACTCTAAACATTTCTCCTTAAAATGATGACATATACAATGGAAACACTGATGAATTTTTAAGCTAATTCTCACAGATTAATAATCGACATTTGTAAAATTCATTCTACTATTAATCATATCTGGAAAGAAATAAAAATAAAATCTTGGGCACCTTCTTGGCTTGAAGATCTTTCCTCTTCCTCTCAAAGAGATTTCTCTTTTTTCAAATATAGTCATTTCTTTTCTACCACAACTATTATTTCAACTTTGCAATGCATTTTCTCTTACATTTCTTGTATATGTCTCATTCATGTTAAGTTTCAGAAGGTTTTTTTTTATTCACCATAGATCAGTCACCTCCTAGTTGCTCATTTTAGTATCTTTCTCATATTGAAGTGTGAACGATAACTGTTCAAAACAATCCCACCATCATGCTTTCTTCTTGATAGTTATTTATCAAATCTTTTAAATTCTTTTCCATACCCACAATTATAACTAATTTACTCTACATCTCAACAAAGACAACATAATAAATGCACTTAGTAGTCAAAAGGATTAATTGATCCTCCCATCTTCATAGTCAGATATACAAATTGACCATATTCTGCTTCTCTATTAGCATAATGTAGGAGGCGTAGAAGAGAAAATTCTTATTAGAGTTTATGCAAAAATAACTATCTATCTAAAACTAATGTTCATACCACTTAAGATACTATGTAGAAGAAGAGTCGATGAATGTAAATTGACCATTGATGTTGAACATCTCAATGATCAATTTTTATTCAAATAATTCTAATGGTGTGCACATTTTTTAATTTACCCTTTCTTGAGGATTTAATGAATATATTATCCAATTGATCTTCAAACTTCTAGAATACAAAATTTACGTCTTCTTGTATCTTTTATAAGAAAAAATGATGTTGTATATCTATGGGCTTTGTTTGAGCATGTTATATTGGATTGTTAATCATGTGAATGCGAATTGGATTGTCACATATAATAACACATGTACTTGTGGTTAGCTTCATTATTGACTAATCATGTGATGGGATGTGTCTAAACTAAAGGTGTACGCTATAGTAGATAATAGTCATCGACACTATCTATCCAATACGAATTTGTATGACCAACAAACTCTCATACTGTTGGATTTATTCCTTCTCTTCCTAGATCCCATAGTTAATCTAAGTTCATTCAGGTTGTCGCACAATTTGCAAAAATACACGAGAATCGAAGACACGTACCTACACGACAGTCAAACTATTGAAGGCAGTCAAACTATATTCAATTTGACCAACTATCAAATCGAACATTCTTACCTTGTCACCCTCAACTCCAGCCTATGAGACTCAGACTTGAATCGACAAAAGTCGACTACTTTGTTGATGTGGTACCACTCTAAATAAAGCTAGTCACCTATACTAGCTAGTTACTACATTGTGCAATTGTTTTGAAAATGATAACAACCATGATCGCCACCTATCTAAATAGTGACAGCTATGATTGCTACCAAAGATCCACCTCAGATGACACAAGCTCAACGTCTTTATGCATATATATGTCTATAATCATGAGATAAAATTGAGATATATCAAGCATTAGATGATCCAATCAATTTGTGAGCATTCAAAGTCAGATGATCATTGTAATTAATCAACAAACACTATAGATGTTATAACATCGATTAGATTTAGACAGAGAGTGAGAATAAACTTTTGAATGATCTTAGAATCATCGTAGCTATTGCAAAACTAAGAGCTAGTTTCGAACATGCGGTTACTATCGCAATATTGGAAATCATACTAGAAATCCATTTAGATTGAGTCATCAACATGTAGCTAGAGATTTGTTAGACATTGTGCATACAGACGTATGTGGCCCAAAGTAAACTTTGTCATTGAAAAGTGCCAAAAATTTTAATTACCTTTATTGATGAATATTCTAGAAGAACAGCTGTATATTTCATTAAGCATAATTTTGAGGCATTCAACCTCTTCAAGACATTAAAGGAGCAAGTAGAAAAAGAGACTGGTAAACGAATCAAAGCCCTGAGCACTCCTATCATATGTTGTTGTAGCCAAGCTTGAGATACATCAACTTGATGTACAGACCACTTATTTGAATGGAGTAATCGAGAAGACATATATATGATGTAGCCTAAGACATATGTTCTCAAATGGAAAGGAGAATCGTGTGTAATATATAACCATATGCATCTGTTGAGCTACGTTTTGAGATGGATCTTGGTCATGATAGTGCCATCATTATCAAAATTAGCAGTGATCATGACTGTCACCATCAAAATCAGTTATGTAGTTGCAGCTGGTGTTTATAGTGCCAAAAATAGTTTAAGCAAGTTACTAATTTCATTTTGAGTGGCATTATGATAATTAGGTAGTCAACAGTATTTGATTCGAGCTGAAGTTGGGTCATCAAAATTTTGATTTTGATTCAATAGTTGTTCGAATCGAACTTGTTCAAGACCTCTCTTTGATAGTTGTTGAATTTGAACTTATTTGAGACCTCTTCAAATCTTGTTTGATATTGCTAAATAGTTATTTGTTGCAAATCTTGTGTATTTCTTTAGACTATTCGACAATGCAAGTAAGTATGCAAGAATTGATTACATTTTAAAGAATGAATAAATTATTTTTCAGCTTGTCCACGATTTCTACCTTGTTTGCGAATTCTATTACTACAGAAAACTCCAATTTTTGTCAAAATCTTGTATTTTGCAAGAAAACCGTCTTTTTGACCTTTTTTTGGCGAAGTATAGTACTATACTTATCACTTGTACTGTTTTTCTACCCCTCACACTGCATCATCTCTCGAGATTGTGCTGAATCTTCCAATCTTGCTCCTCCACGACTCAAACGTAGAATCCCACGCATCAATGCGCCAAAGTACGATGGAGAATCCGACTCAATTAGATTTCTCCAAGACTTTGATAATGCATGCCGCTTCTATGGAGACACCTCTGAAACTGAAAAGCTCACCCTATTCCCTGTGGTGCTCTATGGAACTTCAAAAGGGTGGTATCTCAACCTTGAAGCTCCTGATCTTGCTTCGTGGACTACCCTCAAGGATGCTCTCATCAAGCGTTTCAGACCTTCTAAATTGGCTCAGAGCCCATTCATCCAAATCACACATATTAAGATGCGCCGCGAAGAGTCTGTTAGGAGCTACATTGAGCGTTTTGAATGCCTCAAGGTAGAATGTATGGACAAAAATATCAACAAAAGCATGGCCATCAAACTATTCCTGGTTGGACTTCCTAAAAATATCTGCCAAGAACTAAAACCAGTTGACCTTTATGATCAACTTAAGGACGTCATAATTGATGCCATCCGTGAAGAAGATGAGCGGTCCAATGAGGACTTTGATCACAAAGAAAAGAAATCAAAAAATTCAGACCGTCTTAATCAATAGAAGTTCGAAAATATTGTCCAATCCTCCGAACTTCTACAACAAATGGAAACTTGGTAGAAAGCTCAACAAACCCATATGGATAAACTCGTTGTTGATTTTCAAAGTGCCATGAAAATTATTACTGATAAATCTTTTCCAGCAAGAGAAAATATATGGTATTCTATCTGTTCACAAAACCACACTGCCAATGAATGTCCCCGACTAAAACACCATTATCCAGTAGACCCCAGACCCATTTATCAGCAATACCGTGCCTACAATCCACAACAGTCCATGCCGTGACAAGGCATCTATCAACCACGACCAACTGCACCTAATCAATATCCACCACGTTAACAGTTCGTCGTTAATCAACCTACTTCACAACAAGTTGTCCACTATTGTGATCCCAATACCATCGATCCGACAACTTATTATGTGGAAAACACTACTCCTGTAATGCTCCTAGCACTTTCTAGCATGTTATGCAAGCTGCCTTTTCTCAGCAAAAGGGAGATACCCTAGAAGTTTACTTGGATGATTTAGGTGCACATTTAGAAGAAACATGTCATCTATCTGTGCTTGAAAATTTTTTTATCCAATGTCAACGCTTCGGCATCTCCTTGAACTCTGAAAAATGTCAAATCTGGGTAACACATGGTATTGTGTTAGGACATATCATGTCAAAAGATGTCATCGCAACTGACCCGAACAAGGTCTTGATCATTCAAAATCTACCCGAACCACGCACCATCCACGAAGTTTATTCTTTCCTAGGCCATGCCAACTACTATCGGTGCTTTATTCTTGATTTCACTAGTAAAGCATGATAAATCTATAAAGTGGTTGTTGTTCCCAAATGGACTAATGAACGAGTCGCATTCATTCAGTTAAAGGAAGCCCTCACCAATGCACCTATCCTTCGGGCCCCTGATTATTCCAAAGAATTCCATGTGCATACCGATGCATCCAAGTATGCCATTGGAGCAATGCTCACCCAACCGGGAGAATTCAAAAAAGATTATCCAATCCGATTTCTCAGTAGACAATTGATACTTACTGAAGTCAATTATACCACTACCGAGCATGAAGCTTTGGCAATGGTGTATGTGGTTCAAAAGTTTCATCATTATCCCCCAAGAAAAGTTTTTGCTTTCTTCACTGATCATCAAGCACTCCTATATCTTATCAACAAGACTTGCACAATCGGTCACATTACTCGATGGATCCTATTACTGTGAGAATTTGAGTTTAGGTTCGAAAGGGAGTTCAACATTTTTTAGCAGATCATCTATCCTGAATCCCTAACTTACCCACTCTAGATCAAGGCATCAACGATGATTTATCTGATGCCATTTTATTTCAAGTTTGTTTTGGCCAAGGATATTACAGAATATTTAACTTCAAGGCTGATGGATCCACCCTTATCTAAACCCGAACAACGTGCATTAGTCTTCAAAACCAAACCTTCAAACATTAATTGTAGGACAACTTTACAAGCAAGGGTTAGATGGAATTATCCGACGTTGTCTTACTGAAGGCAAAATACTCTTTGTTATCTCCCTAACTCATGAAGGTATTGGAGCAGGTTATTTCTCTTTTGAATGACTGCCAAAAAAATCTTCTTGGCAGGATTTTGGTGGCCAACCCTTTTTAAGGATACGCACACCTACACAAAGGCCTGTGATATTTGTCAATGAACAAAACGACACCCTGTCACAACCGATCAAGCTTTCCAGAAATGGAAAATTGATTATGTTGGACCGATTAGTCCCGCTGCTAGATACACTCAATCAAGATATATCGTATTAGCCACGGACTATTGTACCAAATGGGCTGAAGCTAGAGCTTTTCGCAATGCTGACGCTTGTTCTACCGCAAAATTTCTCTGTGAATAGGTTATCATTCATTTCAGTTGCCCCCTAGAACTTGTCAGCGATAGGGAATGTCATGCCCATGATTGGTCTTGGGTAGCGTGTCCATGCTAGGGACCGGTAGACTAACAACTCGTAAGTTAATTATGACTATAAGGGAATTGGGGGCCTTATGTGTACATGGTCATAATTGATGGTTGTCGGTGGAGTTGGTATGGGTCTATCAGTGAGTCATTAGGAAACTGGATGACGTGGCCCAAATAGGCTGCAGATGTGTCCAGTGAGGTGTCACAGTGCACTACTAGTGGTGCATGGGCCTTGGAGTGTATAACTATACCTGTTGGGCTCTCACTAGTGTATGCTTGATTTTGTGATTGGTAGCTACATGCTATTGGTGTGACTCCTCTTTCCATGATTCTGATTGATCCATAGCTTGGGGGCTAGATCCTTATGATCTAGGTTTGGTTGGGTTGGTTTAACCTCCACCACTTCCCATGTGTTGTTGCTTTGTATGGTATGCTTAGACTAGAATCCTATTGTGAGGACTTTATATTGGTATCAGAGCCAGTCTAAGCAGGATTTACCATCGAAAGTGTTGAGTAGCAGTCCGAACTGCCACTGTGCCAACTTACGATCAAAGAGCGGCACCTTGCAAGAACTCTTGGACATAACCGTCCAGTTCTCCGCTGCCCATTTTGCAGTTGATAAACTGAATCAACAGCTACCGGACTAATGTGATTTTGGGCTATGAATGGTTTTTTGGAAAATCATACTTTTTAGAGATAGATTTTAAAAATCATTCTATGGTATTTAGAAATAAGTTTGACCAGATTGTATCTATTTCTGGATTGACTGATGTACTTCCATCGCCGATGATTTCCTTGGCTAAATCAATTGAGAAACTTCATGATTCTGAGTATGAACTCTTTCACTTGATTTTGAAATATCGTATGCATTGTGATGTTGGAGATGTGAATGTGTTTTCATGCTTTAACACCGAGAATTTGCATCAGGAACAACATCTTTTTCAAGATTTAAAACAAGAGTTTAGTGAAGTTTCTCCGAAGCAGCTACCTTATGGATTACCACCTGCTCGGTCAGTTGATCATAAGATAGATCTTTTCCCTGATAGCCATCCTATCTTCAGACAACCATATCGGTTCAATCAGAAGGAAGAGGAGGAAGTGGCTAGGCAGATCAAGGAGTATCTCAGGATGGGGCACATAAGACCAAGTAAATCTCCATGGGGAGCATTGTCCTTCTTAAGAGTAAGAAAGATGGGAGTTTCCGGCTATGTGTAGATTACAAGGGTCTGAACAAATTTACAGTTAAAAATAAATACTCGTTGCCTAGGATGGACAATCTTATAGATCGATTAAATGGAGCTAAATCCTTCACGAAAATTGATCTACGTATGGGATACCATCAGATTAGGATACATCCAGAAGATGTATCTAAAACCAATTTTAGGACCAGGTTTGGCCACTACGGGTTTCTTGTTTTGCCTTTTGGTTTGACGAATGCTCTGGCTACTTTCCAGCAAATGATGAACGATTTATTTCGTCCATATTTTGAGAAGTTTTTAGTAGTATTTCTTGGACGATATTCTGATCTATAGCAGAACACTCAAAGAGCATGCCAAGCATCTTCGTACTATCTTACATATCTTAAGACAAGAGAAGCTTTATGCAAAAGAATCAAAGTGCGAATTCTTTAAGAAGGAACTTCTTTACCTAGGTCATAAGATTACCTCCTTTGGAATCAAGATTGACGAAGAAAACGTGAAGACATTCCCTAAAACGGTGCATGAACTTAAGGCGTTCTTAGATTTCACTGTGTTTTTCTGTAGATTTGTAGAGGAGTACTCGAAGATTGCTGCGCCTCTCAACAATATGTTGAAAGGAGTGAAAAGCTGCAAAGGTAGGCCAAGTCCTCCTATAAGATGGAATGAGAAATTAGATGAGAGTTTTCGAAAATTCAAGCTTCTAATTGTCTTAGCTCTAGTTTTGAGAATAGCGGATGCAAATTTTCCATTCGTCATTAACACTGACGCGAGTGATACGGCTATCGGAGCTGTTCTCTTACATGAGGGCCAGCCCGTTGCCTTTGAAAGTAAAAAACTAACCGATGCTCAGGTCAAGTACACTACGCAAGAAAAATAGCTTTTTGCGGTGCTCCATGCTTTGAAATCATGGAGACATTACTTGTACGGTAATAAATTCGTGGTAAAAACGGATCATCAACCTTTAAAGTATTTTTGTAATCAGAATGATTTGCAAGGTCGTAAGGCCAGATGGGCAAAACTCATGCAAGAATTTGACTTTGATGTACGATATATCAAGGGCTCATCTAATCAGGTGGCTGATGGACTTAGTCAAATTGGTGAAGTGAACGAACTTTCCTTCACTGAAATCAATATAGAATTTATCTCTCCCTGAGAGGTCTTCATGAGAAAGACCCACATTTTGGACCAATCTGGAATAGGGTTCTAGCAGTTTCATCAAGCGGGACTGATGATCATGGTGATCAGTCTGGGGGAAAGGATATAAAGGGTACTGATGACTTCTCTATCCGTAATGGACTATTGTTCAAGAAATGGAACATTTGTGTGCCTGATGTGGATGTTGTTAAGAATAAAATTCTTTATGAATGTCATGACTCACCATGTGTAGAACATCCCGGCATACATCGTACACGGGATTTGGTACGAAGGGATTTTTATTGGCCAAAACTCAAGCCCTTTGTAGAATCTTATGTGGTCAAGTGTGACCAATGCCAGTTGAAAAAAGTTGAATGCCATAAGGTTGGCAGTTTGTTGCATCCATTGGACATCCCTGATAAGAGATGGGATAGTATTTCCATGGATTTTGTGGTTGAGTTACTGCGGA
Source organism: Diphasiastrum complanatum (assembly GCA_029204225.1). Classification (NCBI taxonomy): domain Eukaryota; kingdom Viridiplantae; phylum Streptophyta; class Lycopodiopsida; order Lycopodiales; family Lycopodiaceae; genus Diphasiastrum; species Diphasiastrum complanatum. The sequence goes on from CM055094.1 coordinate 35,671,328, forward strand.
CGAATAAATAGCATGATGCAATTTGGGTTGTGGCTGACCGTCTTACCAAATTGTCTACATTTATTCCGGTAAAGACCATCGTGGAGGCTTTGCATTTAGCTCAGATATTAAATCAGACGATGGAACAAATGATTTGGACATACGTTTCCAGATGACAATCTGATTGGGAAAAAAACCTTCCATTGATCGAGTTTGTCTATAGTAGTAGTAAGCATTTGGCTACCGGTTATAGCCCGTTTATGCTTATGTACGGTTTTGAGCCTAGGACACCCATCGCGGTTGAACACGATCAAGTTTCAGAAAGTAGCAGATTTCCTACATGATATGTAGGAAATGCTACAGATTGCTCGCAAAAATTGTCCAGAGTGCCCAGGGTAGGGACCGACATTATGCAAATCTGAAAAGATTATGACGAGACGTCCAAGTGGGAGACTGGGTATATTTGAGAATCTCGAAGGATTCAAGTGTAATGCATACCTGCAAGCATTATAAGTTGTCCCCTAGATATAGAAGACCGTTTAAGATCTTGAAAAAGATCGGATTCTTAGCTTACCATTGAAACTCCCAGAAGGATCACAAGTGCATCTCGTATTTCAGGTAAGTCATCTCAAAAAGAGTCTGCGTAAAGGAGAGCATCTTGGATCTGGAGATCAATTGGACCTGTTGGATGAATCATCGGGTGTATCTCATCTTGAACCCGAAAAGATCTTCGATACAAGAACTAAACGATTGAGAAATCGTATAGTTACCGAACATCTGGTTCGATGGAGGAGATGTACGGACGATGACAATTCCTGGGAACAAGAAGGAAGCCTAAGGAGAAACTTTCCCAGTTTTAAGTTCTGAGGACAAAACTTGAATAAGGGAGGAAGAATGTCATGCCCATGACTGGTCTCGGGTAGCGTGTCCACGCTAGGGACCGGTAGACCAACAACCCTTAAGTTAATTGTGACTATAAGAGAATTGGGGCCCTTATGTGTACATGGTCATAATTAATGGTGGCCTAAACACATGGTGGTGGAGTTGGTATAGGTCTATTAGTGAGTCATTAGGGAACTGGATGACGTGGCCCAGATAGGCTACAAAGGTGTCCGGTGGGGTGTCACAATGCATTACTAGTGGTGCATGGGCCTTGGAGGGTATAAGATACCTGTTGGGCTCTCACTAGTGTATGCTTGATTTTGTGATTGGTAGCTACATGTTGCTAGTGTGACTCCTCTTTCCATGATTCTGATTGATCCATAGCTTGGGGGTTAGATCCGTACGATCTAGGTTTGGTTGGGTTGGTTTAACTTCCACCAGTTCCCATATGTTGTTGCTTTGTATGGTATGCTTAGACTAGAATCCTATTGTGAGGACTTTATAGGGAGACACATTTTCTTAACTTTGTCATAACGGATCTGCTTTCAAAATTCTTTGTGGTACATCACAAAAGCTCCCCGTATTATCCACGATGCAATGGCCAGAAAAAATCCATCAACAAAATATTATGTGGTGTTCTCACCAAGACCGTTGAGTCCAGCCTGTGCAAAAAGTACAAAAAGGACCAAGAGTGGATCCTAATCTGATCCTCAAGAGGGATTGGTTGTCAGATTACTTGATCTAGCAATCTACTTGAGATTAAGATCAATCTAGATCAATTCTAGACACAAAATCCTAACAAGAACAATCATTAATTGAAGGTAGGTGTACTTTCTGATTTTCCACATATAACCCTGTCTGAGTATGAACTTCAACTTAAAAATCAAGTACACATTGATAGCACCTCAAAACAATCAAATCAAATGTAGACAAATGGAGAGAATCACTCAAAATTGCTTCCAGAACCAAGATTGGTGTCTCACATTGATTATGGCCAAATAAGCCTCTATATATACATTTTTGGAGCTCGAGGTACTGATCATCAGATCTCACACGTGTGAGGATGCCTTGTCACCATCATGCAATTTGACACTTGGATCAAAACTTTCCATTTTGGGCATTTTTGGTCTATTTTCCTACTATATGGAGATCTTCATGGAAATCTTCTAGAAGCAAAAACTCGCCTACTTCAGCTATTTCCACACGTGTGAGCTGTCCTATACACATGGGATGTGACACTTATTCAAAATATTTGGCTCATGCAATCATTAGATTGGTGCCATGTGTCATATCTCTAGAAAACTAGTTTTTGGCCATTTTAGCCACTAGAACTTGAATTAAAACATATATACAACACATATGATTATGGTACATAAAAAGTGCACTAGTTTCACACATGGGAACAGGCTCCACACATGTGTGTCTATCCTATATACAAGATTTTTGGCCTCTACCAAGCTTATTTTTGCATTTTTCACACTCCTCCTCAAAAATCTAGCTTGGTAAATCTAGCATAGATCTATCTATAACTCCAAGAGCCAATCTTGATTTTGTAAATGGATCTTTAGGCAATGCCTTGGTGAGTATATCAGCAATGCAATCTGATGATGAAACATGAATAAGCTTGATCTCCTTTGCTTGCACTTTCTCCCTCACAAAATGATGTGCAATCTCAATGTGCTTTGTTCGAGCATGGAAGACTGGATTGTTTGCAAGTTGTTGAGCTGCTTGATTATCACAATATATGCATGGAATGTCTCCATCCTTGATCACATGTAGCTCCTCCAAAAGCCTTTTAAGCCAAAGAACCTCCTTTGTTGTTGTTGTCATAGCTTTACATTCGGATTCTGTTGCTAGATCTACCATCTTAAATTCGCTAGACAAGGAAACTTTTACATTCTTGATGCCATCTAGATCATTTCCTGTGAGTATAATGTCATCAACATATAAAACTAAGATAATGATCTTTCCATCATTACATTTGTAGTACAATGATGGTTCATAAGAACTTACAACAAATCCAATGGAAATAAGATAGGAATGCGACCTAGAGTACCATGCTCTTGGTGCTTGCTTGAGTCCATAAAGACTCTTCTTCAAGAGACACACCTTGTCTTCTTCTCCATCTTTGATGAAGCCCTCGGGTTGGAACATGTAGATTTCCTCTTCCAAGAATCCATTCAAGAAAGCATTTGTCACATCAAGTTGGAAGAGCTCCCATTTGAAAGAAGTTGCAAGACATATGATTAATCTAATGGTCATAAGCTTTGCAACAGGTGCAAAGGTTTCATCATAATCTATGCCTTTGACTTGCAAAAATCCTTTTGCTACAAGTCTAGCTTTGTACTTATGAATGGAACCATCTTGATTATATTTCAATCTATATATCCATTTACAAGTAAGAGGCTTCTTTCCATAAGGTCAATCAGCAAGTTTCCAAGTTTGATTTTCCATTAATGCATCAAACTCTACTTGCATAGCTTTCCTCCAATATTGAGATTTATTTGCTTCCTCAAAACTAGTTGGTTCTTCAAGCATAGTAGTCAAGAAAGTATAAGAGTTGAGTAGTTGAGAATCTTCCCTTTGCTCCCCTTTGTCACTATAAGTGAGCCTTGATGGCTCAATCCTTGTCCTTGTTAATCTTCTTGGAACCCTTGGACTTGGAGTGGATTCCACTTGGTCTTCATCTTCATGAAGCTCCTCCTCGGCCATAGCATGATCTTTGACAAGTTGAGTGTTATTGGAAGTCACCTTTCCTTTGGCTTGGAGAGATTCAAAGTACATCTCTACTAGCAACAACCTTTTTTGTAATAGGATCATATATCCTATAAGCTTTCTTACTTTCACTATAACCAACAAAGATGCCTTTGAAAGAAGTGGCATCTTCCTTTTTCCTTGTTTCTAAAGGAATATGTACATAACAAGTACATCCAAAAACTTTCAAATCAATAAGATTTGGCTTTTTGCCAAATCTTACTTCATAAGGTGTAAGTCCTTTAATGGAACTATTAGTCATTCTATTACAAAGAAAGTTTGCACATAAAATAGCTTCTCCCCAAAATGAAATAGGAAGAGATGCATCTAATCTCATAGCTTTAGCACACTCACATAGTGTCCTATTCTTTCTTTCAGCTACTCCATTTTGTTGTGGAGTATATGTACAAGTAAACTCTCTCTTTATGCCATTAGTTTCACAAAACTCTTTCATCCTATTGGAGATGTACTCCCCTCCATTATCACTTCTTAATACTTTGAAGCTAGTATTAAGTTGCTTTTTCACAAGAGTTCTGAACTTTACAAAGGACTCAAAAACTTCACCTTTCTTAGACAAGAGATAAACCCAAGAGTATATTGATTGATCTTATCAAAGATCTCTTGAAAGGAAGCTTATGAGATTTGGAGAGTCCACAAGCTTCACAAAGCTTGCCACACTTGGATATGGTTTTGGGAAGTCCTCTTGCTAGATCCTTTGTCACCATGGTCTCCATAGCTTTGTAGTTAGGATGGCCTAATCTTTTGTGCCATAATTTCACTTGGGTGAGCTCCTCCCTTGCCATGTTCACACTTCCAACCATCACATTAGCATCCAATTTGAATAACCTCCCTTGCTTGAAACCACTAGCAATACATTTTTCATCTTTCAAGATAGAACATGCTCCATGCTTGAAATGTACACCTAATCCACTATCCATAAGTTGTCCTACACTCAACAAGTTCTTTGTAATTGAAGGTACATAAAGAACATTGTCTAGGTCTACTTTTTTAGATGATCCTAGACATAAAGGAATGGATCCAACACCTACAATCTCACATTCTTGATCACTTGCAGTGAAGATAAATCTCTTAGAACTATTGTAAGAAAGTAGATTAGAAAAGTAGTCTTTTTGGTGAGTCATGTGAGAGCTTGTCCCACTATCAATCCACCAAGTGTCTTGAGTAGATGTTTGTGGTGAGGATACCATCAAAGATAGATTGCCTTCTTCCTCCTCCTCAAGCACAAGATTGCCCTGATTGTCCTTCTCTTGGGCATTCTTCTTCTTGTAGCACTCGGATGCAAAATGTCCATTTTTTCCACAAAAAAAACACTTTAGCTTCTTCTTGTCCTTCTTGCTCTTGCCTTTGGAACTTGATGCTACATCTTTGTTCTCCATCTCCATGTCTTGAGTCTTCTTGGATGGAAACTTCTTCTTCTTGCCTTTCAAAGAAAAGTTAGCTTTTTCATCACCACCATTCAAAGATAAGGAACTCATCCTACTTTTGATATGAAGCATTCTACTCTCCTCACTAACAAGCACACTTTGAAGTTTTTCAATACTAGGAAGTGAATCTTGAATAGCAAAGTTTGAACAAGAAATAATCATCTCCTAATCCATTTAAAATGACTTGAACTAATCCATCATCTTTGATTTTATCATCTATAGAAGACAACTCCTTATTCAAAGATTTGATCCCAAAGACATAATTTTGGGCACTTTCACTACTTCCTTTCATGCTTTGAAGGATTTGATTCCTAAGCATGAGCATCCTTGAAGTGTTCTTGGATCCATAAATGGCTTTTAATGAATCCCATGCCTCTTTGGATGTGGTACAAGATGAGATTTCTTTCAAAAATTCATTACTTACATTCATTTTTATGCAGTGTAATGCAACTCTACATATCTTTTTGTACTTAGCCAATTTAACTCCTCCTTGAGGTTCTACTTCCACCTCAAGTACTATGTCATAAAGATCATGAAGTACAAGCAAAGACTCCATTCAAACTATCCAAGTAGCATAATTAGTGGATGTAAGTCTTTCACTAGCTTCAAGCAAAAAACCACCCATTGATGCCATTTTTGAATGTGAAAAAGCACTAGAAACTCTTATGGTTTCTCTAAGAGATCAGAACCTAAAGTCTTTTAGCAATTTAGAAAGCTTATAGACTCAATCCTATCACTCATGAACCAATCTAGAATGATGGAAATTTAGATTCTAGTCTCAAACTTGCAAAATCACTCCTTTTAGCAATCTCTCTCTTCAACCTCAACATACACTAAAAAAATCAGAGAAGGTCAATTAGTGCACCTAATTCAAGCTTCTTCAACCTCAACATACACTCAAAAAATCAGAGAAGATCAATTAGTGCACCTAATTCAAGCTTCAACTTTAATTTTTTGACTGACCTAATCCAAGAACTAATCAAAAGATTAGATTCACTATAGAAAATGCTTGATTTTGCACCAAAAATCACTCAAATTGGGTATGTGAGTCAAATTCTACAAATTTTTGAAATTTCTTAGTCAAAACCGGAGCTGTACGGCCTCACACATGTGAAAAGGGTTCCTACAGCCCACAACAAGATCTGGACCAAAAATTTTGAGGATAGCTATCAAATCCAACTCGCTACACAAAGTTTGACTAGTTTCCAAAAAACTGCTAATTTTGGCTTTTATTTGGATTAACCCTATCAATTTCAACAAAGCCTCTTGTACTAGGCTCTGATACCATGTGCAAAAAGTACAAAAAGGACCAAGAGTGGATCCTAATCTGATCCTCAAGAGGGATTGGTTGTCAGATTACTTAATCTATCAATCTACTTGAGATTAAGATCAATCTAGATCAATTCTAGACACAAAATCCTAACAAGAACAATCATTAATTGAAGGTAGGTGTACTTTCTAGTTTCCCACGTGTGAAACCTTGTCTTAGTATGGACTTCAACCTGAAAATCAAGTACACATTGATAGCACCTCAAAACAATAAAAAAAAATGTAGACAAATGGAGAGAATCACTCAAAATTGCTTCCAAAACCAAGATTGGTGTCTCACATTGATTATGGCCAAATAAGCCTCTATATATACATTTTTGGAGTTCGAGGTACTGATCATGCATCAGATCTCACACGTGTGAGGATGCCTTGTCACCATCATGCAATTTGACACTTGGATCAAAACTTTCCATTTTGGACATTTTTGGTCTATTTTCCTACTATATGGAGATATTTATGGAAATCTTCTAGAAGCAAAAACTCACCTACTGTAGCTATTTTCACACGTGTGAACTGTCCTATACACAGTAAATAATTCGTTGAGACTCAAAATTATTTTCACGATTTCTCTGTCATATCTACAAATTCTGATCAGACCAATTTTTGTACTGTCAGCCAATTTTACTCATTTTGTACAAAAAACCACTTACAAAAACTCGTTGGACCTCAAAACATTGCCTTGAAATTCGCAAACCTCACTAGGAAATCATGGGCACTGAGGATGATTCCTGGGAGAAGTTATGATTTTCTATCAAAAAAAGTCTATATATAGGCCTCAACTATCCTCTCCACGAGTTCATTCTAGATTTCTGCTCAAGAGTTCATGCTGAAATTTTCAAAAAATTTCAAAAATTTCAAAAGCATCTAGAATCACTGCTATCATGGCCTCCCATGACACCTCACTCTCACTCCATTGTCGTAAGGCCCCTAAGCCCTATTTGGACTCCATCAAGAATTATTCTGAAGCACTAATCCTAGCCAAGGATATTCTCACTAACCTTGGTTTTGATTTGACTTATTTCACAGATCAGCAGAGCGAGAGTTTGGTCCGAGCAGCCTACTCCACTTATTTTGATGAGTTCCAGTCATTTCAGATCACGTCTAAGGCCGAAAGTTATACTATCATTAACATCTCCTCAGAACATTTAGCCATTGGATGTCCTAACCTGAGCGAGACGATCATGGCAAGGAAACCAGCTACGATGCCAACTACTTCACGAAGTTTCTGATAGACGACCGAAAGGCAATTGCCCAAACCAATGACAACATTGTCATTTGACTCATCAAAGATCCAAAGCTCAAGGCAGCATAAGAGATCCTCGTGACAATGGTCGAGGTTCACATTTTCAAAATAGTCACATTCCACCTAGCGATCTATTTTCATTAACCCTCACCATGGATGATCCCACTCACCATTACAAGTGGGCAGAGACAGTTTTTGACAAATTATGTGTGTCCTTGAATCTATAAAAGCTACCACAAATGTGGATATCTCCTTCACATGTTGGTCACAAAACAATTAGGACAACGGACGACCGTGTCTATCAAATAGCTCGAAGACATCTATCCTAGCACCAGAAATCCCCACAACTGTCAATCGAGAACCTATTTCATTTGCACCACCAACAAAGAAGCAGAAGATAAGGCCGTGAGCATGGAAGACAACATCTCCCCTGATATCTTATCCAGTGATATAGGGACAGAGTATGCTGTGGATCTTGAAATCCTCTCAAGTCCCGAAGGAGGTTTTGGCGCAGGAGGAAGGCCCAACAATGAAGAACATGCCTTGGTAGTTGAAGCACCCACAATAAGGCACAAGATCACGCCTACTAAACCTAGCAAGGATTTGCTTACATCTCAAGAGTTTGCAAGGAAATATCAAACTACAAAGGAGCGAGACGGCTACGTACTACCAAACATGGACCATTGCAAAACCCATAAGGAAGTGGTCAAGCTCTTGGATCCACAACTACTATGGCACCATCAGCTATTTCTACAAAGCAAAACCTCCATGGCATGGTATCTCAAAGCACCTGCCTACATGCGCACCAATCCATACTATTATCTAGTAGCGCAATGAGAACCGTTTCTTGCCACCAAGATAAAGAACAAGATCTTTTGGCCCAAGCTCACAGGAGTGGATATCGGCAACCCAACGGATGACATGGTCACCAATTGTCATGTATTTTACCAAAAGCACCATGGCAACCTTGATCGCAACGTACGGTACTTTGCAGATAATTGCGACCTGGTGGCAATTTTGGTAGAGCTCAAAGGTTATTGGGACTGAGGGCTACCACCAATAGCCATTGATATCAATAAACCTCTACAAATGCAAGACGACCACATCAACGTAGCACGGCTGTATTATCGGGCAGCTCTCACTTCGGCACTACACGTTGATATGTTAGAGCTATGGAAAACCCATAACTTTCTCTAAGGTATGCTCCACTACTACAAATCCATGCCTTTCCTTAACAAATTACACTGGCAAATGATGGAGGGCATCGACAACAAGATTTACCAATCCTGACAACAACAATCTCGCCTCCAAGAAGCTCAAAAGATCCAGGAAGAAAAAGCTTTGATTGGTGTGGGACCACCAATCCAATAAGGAGAGGGATAATGATAGCAATTGTACAAACACAGTGAAAAATATTTTAAAAAAGAAAGAAATAAAACTCCGTGGCACATGTTTTGTAAGCCCACGTATGAGTATTTGCCAATAAACTTCTACTATGGCATGTGTTTTTTAAGTCCATGGGTAGAAGCTTAAAATAATAAAATAACTTAAACTTAGGATTAGAACTTAGACTTAAGAAACTTACGCTTAGAAAGTTTCTAAGTTATCTTAAGTCCCAAGTTAAAAAAATTCTAAAGTTCTAAGTTCTAAGTGATATCAGAGCTAGACAAAGGATGGTAACCTTTCTAACCTTCTTCAAGTTCTATGAAGATCACAAACTGAATTTTGTTTTGGGAAGATTATTGGCTTTTCTAGTAATAGGAAGCTTGTAGTTGAAGTACCCAATGAATCTTGTTCTCTTGATAAAGAGTAGTGATGCTTATAGAATTGTTTAGGAGCTGATTTTTTATTATGTTAGAGAAGTTTTAAAGTGGGCTTTTGATTTTAAGTCTTTTTAAAAAAGAGATTTGTGGAATGGTTAGAGGAAGTCTTCCTCTACATTCACAAATTTTTTTTGCAAAAGAAATTGATTCTAGCTATGTGTTTTGATCAAAACTAGTGGTTTTTTTCATAAATGAAGTGTTTAAGCTTCTGATTTTCACTTTGAAGTTCTGTTAATTTGAAAATCAGATCTAAAAAGTGAAGTTTTCAAAAAAACTTCATTAGTTACACCTTTCTACCTACTAGTTTCATGAAAATGGCAATGCAGGAAGAAAAATGTAATGTAACTTTATGCATAAAAAAGGTTTTGAAGTTCTGTTTTTTGTCATTTTGAAGTTCTGATTTTCATACCTGTAAATAAAAAAAATAGATATGAAAAGTGAAGTTTCCATAGAACTTCATTAGTTTTCCATTTCTAGTCACTAGTTTCATGGATTTGAAGAACTAGGAAAGTGAGAAATGTGAAAATTTGTATTGAATTTGAAATGACAAATGGGAATGGAATTGGAATGGGAACTTTATGTAAACATTAGGTTGAAGTAGTCAATTGAAGTTTACATAAAGATTAGTTTTGATTTTTGCGTTGGATTGAGGCAAAAGCAGGTGTAGTTTTCTTTTAAGCTTGGATTGAGCTTGCAAAAAGTAGGCTTGGATTGAGCTTACAAACAATAAGTATTGAATGAGTAGAAGTAAATGTTTTTATTTGCATTGGATTATATAAGAATTGAAGCATTTCTATCATTCTAATTAGAATTACTTCTTGTTGTATTTGCATAATAGGAAAACACACAAGCAACTTTGAATGGATCAAACCAATGAAAACTCATCATTTGATCTATCAAATCCATCCAATGTGGCACAAGCTCTTGAACTTTTATACTAACAAATTCAAGCCACTAATAAAAAGCTTCTTTAAACTAATCAAAGGAACCAAGACTTAGAGTCTAGGTAAGCCTTGAACAAGAAGAAGCATGTAGTTCCACCTCCCGTGAAATTGTATAAGGGGGAGAAGAAAGATAGGAACTTGCAAGTGGTAAGTTCATGGCTTAATGTATGGAACAAATACTTTGGCGTGAACCAATTTCCTAAATGTGAAAAGTTGTCCATTGTAACTATGTTCTTTGAAGGAAGAGGCTTAGTATGGTGGGAGAACCTAGTTGCAAAAGGCAATCAACCTTGTACATGGGATGATTTTTGCATAGCCTACCACTATTAGATGAATATGAACACTTTCAAAAGTTGAGTCATTTAACAATGAATAAAATTTTAAAAAAATTTATTCAAGATTTTCATGAGTACCTGAATCCACTTTATAGTGACATTCCAGCAAAGGTACAAATGTTCCAAAAGATTAGCAGGTGGATGTTCGTAAGAACCATCCAAAAATCCTAGAGGATGCTATTAGGGCTGCAAAGTATTTTGATGACACATCTAAGCCATCTAGGGGTTACCAGACTAATGAGCCAAAGAAAGGTTTTCAATTCAAGAGAAATGATAGGAAAGCTATCAATGAAACACATCCCAATTCCAACAATCCTAAGAAAACCAAGAAAATTTTTAAAAATCATCAAGGTGGCAAAGATATAGCTGAAGCTTGTAAGAAGAACCTGTGCTTCAAGTGCAATGGCGTGGGTCACCTTGCATGAGATTGCGTCAAAAAGCCAGCTTCTACCTCAAGTAATCTATCTCAAAGTAATGAGATGGATGTATGTTTCCTTAGTTCTTTAGATTTTGGACCTAATGAACTTATTTGTATTAAAGGTAAAGTTAAAGATCAAGTTGTTAATGTCCTTTTTGACATAGAATCCACTCATAACTTTATTAATGTAAATTTAGTGTAGACGCTAAACTTCTTACCCAAAAAAGTGCGAATAAACATTATGTGACAATGGCATCGGAAAGCGATTCCGAGTTTATGGATTATGTTGTTCCTGATGTAGAGTTACACATACATGATTACTCTGAAAAACTAAAATTCCATGTTGTTGCATTAGCTAATGTAGATATTGTTCTCGGGCACCAATGGCCATTGAAAATTGATTTTGTTGAAATATCTTTATCTTTTATGCATGAAAATTCTTTGATTAAGATCAAGGCTAGTTTAAGTGTTAACACTAAAAATGTAAGTCCTTATTCTAAACAGAAATTTAATTCAATAATGAAGAATTCTAATTTTAGACTCTTATTTATGTTTTCATAATGATTTTATTTGCTGCAATGATAAAAAAAAAAACTTAACATAAATGCCATGAATATACCGAGTGAAAACACTACAGAGTTTGAAGCCTATAATGAACTTAGGCAGGAATTCAATGATGTTTTTTCAGATCGTTCTGTAGGTTTACCACCCGAAAAAATAGTTCATCATAAAATCGACCTTATGTTTGGTTCAATTCTAATCACACAACGTCCTTATCAGATGAGTTCATCGGAAGAGGCTCAGGTAAGTAGGCGTTTACATGATTACCTAAAGAAGGGGTGGGTACAGCCTAGTAAATCTCCTTGGGCATCACCAATGGTTCTGGTTGCCAAGAAGGATGAGACTATAAGGTTTTGCATCGATTATAAAAAAAAAAAAGGTAACTGTTAAGAATAGATATACACTGCCACGAATGGATGACCTAATAAATTATCTTGGTGGTGATTGGCATTTCCTCTTACCCAGGCCTTGAAAGGCTACAAAAAGCTAAGTCAGAGGGCTAAGCCTCTACTAGTGGAGTGGATGGAGGATATGAATAGTTGTTTTGAGTTGCTTAAAGAAAGTGTCACTTCAGCACCAATACTAATAATTGGCGATCCTAATAAGGCTTTTGTGATTAGGACCGATGTTGCTCAATCTAGATATTGTACCTATGAGAAGGACCTATTAATTGTTCATGTCTTGAAAATTTGACGACATTATTTGTATGGAGCCAGATTTGAGGTTTTGACGGATCATCAGACTCTTCGATATTTCTATGATGCTACAGACTTAGAGGGGAGGCAAGCTAGATGGGCTGAGCTGATGCAAATCTTTGACTTTTCTATACGCTATTATAAAGGAAGTCAAAATACTCTAGTGGATGCTTTGAGTTATTTACCAGTTATTAATCAGTTATGCTTTACTGTTATAGAACTGGGTATGTTTCAGTCTCTCCAAGGACTATATGAGTCCACCGATCCTTTTTTCGGAAAGTATTGGCAACAAGTACTTTCTAAAGTCGATTCAGGTATGCAAGATTCCTCGAATCATGGATAGACTAAAATGGATTTTTCTATTCGAAACAGGATTTTGTTTCATAAAGGCAAGGTGTGTGTACCATAGAATGACATAGTAAGGGCCCAAATCTTGCATGAGTGTCATGATAGTCCATGCACAGGATATCCAAGTATACAAAGAACACTTGACTTAGTTTGACGACAATTTTGGTGGCCTACGATGAAAAGTCAAGTAGAGGCCTATGTACTTAAATGTGCTAAGTGCCAGTTAAATAAAGCAGAGAGGCTAAAAGCTAGTGACCTATTACATCCTTTAGATATTCCTACCGGAAAGTGAGAAAGTATATCTATGGATTTTGTGGTCGGGCTTCCACGTATAGGGAAGGGCCATGATTCGGTTTGGGTCAATGCTGTAAGATATTTTAGCAAGTAGAAGACATCTGTAATATATTAATCTTCAAGCAGATCTAAGATTATCAATCATTCTATTCTAATCATAATCTCTGTTGTCAGCATTATCAAGCTCAACAAACAAGCTGAAGTTATTACTTCAAGCTATTGTACTCACTGTTGATATTAATCAGAGTGCAATTTCTGTCTCACTTTTATTTTTCATTCTATTGCGCATTTGTATTGATTCCTTCATCTTGAATATTTATGCTACTACTTGTTGCGTTCCCGTTCCTACACCCTCTCACTCAAGCTTCCGCTGCCAGTCATCCACATTCTATGACGTGATATAAGAGCTACTATTATATCAGTCCATACTTTCACAATATCTCTCGTTTTACGACACTTCAAACCCACCTGTCGGATCCGACCTTCAGACCCATCCATCGGATGTAACTTTTCGGACCCACCCGTAAAGCCTTTTGTACCCAATCCCTCAGATGTAAAGCCTTTTTTATCCAATCCCTCATATGTAAGCCTTTTGTACTCAATCCCTCAGACATAAGCAATCCCAGTCGGATGTAAACGGTGCCTTCGCCTATTGGACATAAGCTCCTTGACCAAAACTCTCGACAAAAAATCCCACTCGAATGTAGTCCCCTCGAACGTAATCCAAGTTGGATGTAACTCCTACTCAGACAAATCTCCAACTCGGATCTAAATCTCAGCTGGATCTACCAGTCGGACATAAACGGTCTCCTTGGATGTAATCCCACAAGTTACATCCAACGAATTACATCTGACGTCTAGAACCGATGAGTTACATCCGATGTCTAGAACCAATGAGCTACATCCGATGTCTAGAACCGACGAATTATATCAAACGAATTGCATCCGACGAGTTATTGAATCACATCCAAACAAGTTATTGAATCACATCCGACGAGTTACATCTGACGAGTTATTGTTGAAAGTATTTCTAGTGAGTGCGGTGGCTAGATCTACTTACGGGTGTAGTATAGGGATGTAGAGATTCGTTCACTTTTTAAGTTTCTACAAAAGCTTCAACAGGAATATGAAGGAATGAGAGCACTAAGGCTTACCCAACTAGTGCCCGAAACGGAAATAAACTAATCAGTAACAACAATGAAAATCCTTGCTAAGGCTTACCCAACTAGCAAGGTGACTAGACTAATCCTAGATTAACACCCGAAGGGTAATAAAATGAGATTGCAGCTAATACTAAACAAATAAGCAATAATGAACATGCCACAATAAAACCGATGAAAAGGAGGCAAGAGGAGGCCCGAGCACCTTCCCTCAAGCTATGCACCTTTCCAAAGGGAACACAGATGAAATAGAATGATAATTCTCCAAAATAGAGAGCAAGATATCTTAATCTTAAAAGTGTTATTTACAATGCAAATACCTCTCCTTTTATGGCAAGGAGGGTCTTCCATAAGTGTCTACTAACTTATGGGACTAATCTGTTCCTAGTCTTTCTAGAACTTCTAACTTAGGATTTAGAACTTCAATTTTCTTAACTTAGGACAACTTAAGATAAAATATTTCTAATCTTAAGTTTCCTAAGTCTAAGTTCTAAATCTAAGTTTAAGCTATTTTATTATTATTTAAGCTTCTACTCATGGACTTACAAAACACATGCCATGGCTTGAAGTTTATTGACAGATACTCATACGTGGTCTTACAAAACACATGCCATGAAGTTTTATTATTTTTTATTTTCTCTGTGTTAGCACAGTTGCTAACATTATCCCCCTCCTTATTGGATTGGTGGTCCCACACCAAGCGACGCCTTTTCGTCTTGGATTTTTTGTACTAACAGTTATTGAATAACATTTGACAAGTTATTGAATCACATCCAGCGAGTTACATCCACAAGTTATTGAATCTAGATCTGACACTATAACTAAAGCTACATCTAACAAATCATCACTTACCACAGACATTCAGCTAATCACTTACCTCAAACATTTGGCTGATCACTTATCTCAAACATTCGGTTGTTCACTTACAACAAATAACAGGCTGATTTCTTAACAAACATTCCTCAAAACACCACCCCCCAAATGACTTGTCGACAAAATTTTGGCCACATCTGATTATGTCCTTCTTCAATTATCAATTGATCGCTCTGAGCATCATCCACACATCTCGACTACAAGCCGCCACCTAGATCGTCGGCCGTCATCGACGGGCACAAGCAACTTGTGTGTGTGTGTGTGTGTACTAGTTGTGAGTGCCCATAGTTGACGGGCAATGGCGGTCGATCTAGTGACGGTCGATGATTTCGGCCGATGATTTGGAAGATGGCTGAATGAGAGAGAAGGTTGGATCGCCTTTTTCTAGTTGTAAGTGTCCGTCGTTGACGAAGGCCGATCTAGGTGGTGGCCGATGATTTGGAAGATGGCCGATCTCGAGTCTTTGGAAAAATTCGAGTCCATGGAAAAATTCGAGCCTTTGGAAAAGTTCGAGTCTTCAGAAAAATTCTAGCCTTAAGAAAAATTGGAGTCTTTGAAAAAAAATCGAGACTTTTGAAAAAATCAAGTCTTTGAAAAAATTCTAGTCTTTGGAAAAATTCAAGTCTTTTGAAAAATTCGACGTGACAGTACAAAGGGTCCTTCGATCCTTCAAAAAAATTTGAGTTGACAGTTCGAGACTCGAAAATTCGAGTCCTTCAGAAAAACTCGACACTTGAAAAATTCAAGACTCAATTTTTTTCTAAGGACTCAAATTTTTTAGTCTTGAAATTTTTTGAGTGCGTCGAAAAAAAATTTGAGTCTCGAAAAAATTCAAGAATCGAGTCTTCACATCGTAGAAAGAGAAAGAGAGAATTTTTTGTGAAAGAGAGAATTTTTTACGACTCCAAAGAGAGATTTTTTGTGACTCCAAAGAGAGATTTTTCGAGAATTTTTTGCGAAAGAGAAAAATTTTCGTGAAAGAGAGAATTTTTCACGACTCCAAAGAGAGAATTTTTGCGACTCCAAAGAGAATTTTTCGCGACTCGAAAGAGAGAGAATTTTCGCAAAAAATTTGCAAAAGAGAGAATATTTTGCGAAAGTGAGCATTTTCGCGAAAGAGATTTTTTTGCAACTCGAAAGAGAGTGAATTTTTTTGCAAAAAAGAGAATTTTTGGCGACGAGAATTTTTCGTGAAAAATTTGCGAAAGAGAGAATTTTTTGCGACTCGACAGAGTGCCCGTCGTTGACGGAGGCCGATCTAGGTGGCGACCGATGATTTGGAAGATATGTATATATGACCTGCATGATAAACACAAAAAAGTCTATGTCAATTATAAAGTTTACACTTGAAACTGATATTATACACAGCTCTCTTGTTTCTGATTAGTGTAGTTCAATTTATTCAATGTCAAAGTACAAAGCGTGTGTTGATTAGACTCACTTCATGATATATGATGATTTCTTACATTCAGAAAAGCAAATCATAGTAGTGACTGATGATAAAGAAACCTCCAACATCTGAGCAAATTAAACTAGTTTGAGCAAGTTGTGTATCAACAATCAATGTAAATAAGAATGTCTTCCTATCAATAGTTTATCTGCAAGCACAAACCTAAAGAAAGTTTGTGGCAATTAAGTTTTCCTCTATAAACTAATGTAGTGATACACTCCTAAATAAAAAGAAAATTTTGAAATATATAAAAATGAAGCAACTACTTAGGATTTTGTGTTGCACTAGAATAAATGCTTTAGGGCAAAATAGATTAGAATGGACGACGTGAAAGTCACATTTTGGCTTCCCAACAAATTGGACCACCATTAGCTAATGAACAAAAATTTGGGGTTGGTCGAAGGTGGCAGGGAATGTGTGTATGTGTGTGTGTGTGTGTGTGTGTGTGTGTGTGTGTGTGTGTGTGTGTGTGTGTTTTTAATTTTATTCAGTGATGTGTGTGCCCTTGTGTCTATGTGTGTATTCAATGTGTGGGTTTGAAAAACATTCATCACAAAAATTCAAATTGTTACAAAAAATTGAAGCAGCAACAATTTCGTATTCCAATATTTTTAAGAAATAGATGTCTGGTCATCTGATAAATCAGAAACCAATACATGGGCATACACCAAGTTTTTTAACATTGGCTCAAAGTCAGTAAGTTTAACAATACTAAATGTCTCCAAACATATGCCACATTACTGAGTAGCATATCTACATCTAATAGGAATCGATATTCTCTCGGAATAAAACATCTTCTCCTTTGTTGTTGGAATAAGAACTCCACGTAAGCGTCTATCAACCACAAAATGGAACTTAACTCTAATAATTGTACCTTGCATCTCAAAACCATAAACCATAGACATCACTTCAAACTTACCACTACAACACTTCTGAATACACAATGTTCTAAGTGCACCTCGCCACTCCATCCACATCCGTAAATCGAATGTCCTTGTCAATGATCAACACACAAAGATGCTGCATTTCGCACTCTCGAAAGTGCGACATATAGCTACCCCTGACTAAACACAGACCGAGGCAAATACAATCCAATCATATCCATAGTCTGCCCCTGTGCTTTGTTTATTGTCATGGCAAATGCTGCTTTGATAGGAAACTGGACCCTCTACAATTCAAACGGTATGTTCGAATTGCTTGGCACTATAGGGAAACATGGAATAAGGACTCTACTCCCGTATATTCTTCTCGGTCACTATCTCTGCCTCTATGACTTGTCTATCCAGTCTACGAATGATGAGTCTCGTACCATTGCACAATCCTTTGTGCGACGCGATAGACCGCAACAACATCACTATCATGTCAACCTTCAACACCAATCTATGGGGAGGACATCCACTCGGTTGCAAGCTGTTCAAAAACTCTAGTGGGTACACATCAGAGTCATCACGCTCCACCATGCTATCAGCACTATAAAATGTGCAAGCATCACCAGGAAGTTGCTCAAAAACTTTTGAATTGATCTCGTCCACGTTTTCGTTCAACAGAGTCAATATTGCATGACTTCTTAAAAAATCAACATCCATGTAACATCGTGCAATATCGGGGAAAGTGAACGAAATCAATTCACACTTGGCGTGACTGAGGCAATGTGTTGCTTAATGGTGAAAGCATGGATAGTTGGATGGGTGTTCTCTGTGGGCTGATTCTGTGATCGATCTGTATGGGCACGGCCAAGCAAAGGTCCTTTGGCAGGGCTATCTCAAAGGGGGACCTTGTCTTTGTTACTTGTTAGTAAACATGCCTGAGTGTCTTGCTTGTATGTATTCGTGGTGAGTCTTAGTACTCGTGCTTTGCCTGGTTTACATGATTGCTTGTGATACAAGGAGCTGATGGCTCGAGAAGGAACCTTTCTTTTGAAGGCTGATACCATCAAACAAAGAGGACTACAGAATCTGTGGGGCGGATTCACAGTTCAAGTACTCGCACGTGAACGGCAACGAAACAGCTCGATGTTTGCAAAGGATGGATGGCTAGCCTGTTTTTTGGGTTAGTTTCATTTGTGAGAACGCCCACCAGACGCAAGCAAGAAGTCAAAAGTTGGAAAGGGCAATTTCAGGGGAGATCTTCTATGGAGTAGTTGACCTTCATCTGGGACGGCCACCTTCGGAACTGAAACTCACTGAGCATGGGTGATATCCAGTATCAGTTGGGTTTTTCCTCAAAGGGGAAAAGACTAGGATCCTCTTTAGAGATTGGCAACAAGTTGGATCAAGCCATAATCCTAGCAGATGGGAAGCAAAGTGTTGGAAAGGCTTTTTGTCCGAAGAACTCTACTCTAAGTCCGGTCAGCTGATTTTATAAGTGGAGGGGAACTATCACACACCCCTCTCTCTTGGGGCAAATCTTGAATGAAAGTTGATCAAAAGGGGGGCAAATTTAAGGTGACCTAGCCATACTCACATGAGGAGACTGGCAAACTTTGGACCTAATAAGTTGACAAGTTTTTGTTGTGAAAAGGAAAGCTTGTTATAGGCTTTCTCTGGACCAGCGACAATGAGGAGACATAATGAGTACGCTGACTTGTGTTACGTGTAAAGTAGCTGATCAACGAAGGAATTGTGGAAAGTTGAGTCTTGCATGAGAGACTCGGTACTTCAAACGGACGCTAAGGGACAGTTCGTATTGAAATCGGACTAGTGCAAACTCTAGGTGCATGTGTCTGATTCAAAGAGAGTACTTGAAGCCAAGCTAGATGTACACTTCTTGTTTTGACTGTGAGGCAATTGACCAGTGATGGAATTGTGAAAGTCAAGTTTTGCGCGATGGACATGGTGCTTCAAACAAACGTGAAGAGATAGTTCGTATGCGGATTAAACTGGTGCGACCCCTTGGCTCTCCACGAGGTAAATGGTTACATGTGGGCTAATTCAAAGATAACTATTTCAAGCTAAGTGAGAGGTGCACTGCGGAGTACTCAATCTTTGCCTACCTTAAATAGCCAAAAAGGAAAAGTATCAAGATCAGGCTGGGACAAGGAGAAAAATCAAGGTGCAAAAGCATCAAGGCACGGAGTGGACCATAAAGTGGGCAATAAATGATAAATCATTTGGCTCAAGAAGCCCTAGTACCTGTGCGGAACTGATCAAATCTGGAGCTCAGGGAGATCAACAAAAAGTGCATCAAGGACAAATCAGGAGCTCAAAGGAGTTCCAAAGTCAAAAGTCAGAAGTGACACGGGCGAACATTTCACAGAAAGGCCTCTGTCACCAGTTAATAAGGTTCTTGGGTTTTACGTAGGCGATATAAAATCTACGCTTTTCCCAAACAAAGTGATCTTTTCAAGTTATGTAATTTTTCAATACAAAGAGCTGAGCCTCCAACTTGTGGTGTGCCAGTTGCCATGTTAATAAAAAGTGGCCAATAAATTGAGTACTGTGCTAAGTAGCTTAAATGTATAGTTATTTTTAATTGGGAGACACCCTTACTTTAATATGACATCTGATGAGGACATCAGATTTTATAAAGGTGGGGTGGATGTTGTAAAGCTACCTTTACAAGCTTTACTTCCGGCGCCACTGGCGCCAACATTGCCTTCGGAGCCAGCAGTGCCACTGCTGCTCCCGGCGCCACTGTGACCAGAATCCAGCCGGCGCCAAGGTCCTATGGCTGAAAATCTTTGATCGGTTCTAGCGAAATCCAGAGCTCAAATCGATGTGCAATTACCTCACACGATCTAGGCATGATTAAAAAAAACTTGGGGATCAATAAATTCTAGAGAGAGAAAATAACTTTCTAGAGAGAGAAAACATGCTTTACCAGCCTGGGTAGAGTACTTGGTATGAGGGGAGGTGGCGAATCCCACCAATACTATAGGAGAGTGTGGGTTGCGACTCAGGGCGAGCTCCAACGAAGTCTCAGCCTCCCTTGCTGGAATGTTGTCTAGGCGTCCGCCTTGGCATGCCAGCGCCCTGGAGACTAGGGTCGGTTACACACTTGAAATGTAACCTTCTCAGATTTATTAATAAAGTGGGATTTCTCTCAAACTGACTTTGATTACCTTCTGGGTTTCAGTATTCGGTAAAAGCACCAGTAAGGCCGCTTCAAACTTTTTGATCTGGCACATAGCTGAGAGTCGTATCCCGGGACGCCAGCGGTATGCCATCGGGACCATTCGGTCCGCGGCGCCAGCGGTATGCTGTCGGGACCATTCGGTCTAGGAACTGGTTGTCTCCATATCTGTCATGGCTTGTGGTTCTGAGTGTTCCTTGCATGAACGTGAATGGGTTAAGCTCTTGGGGAACGGGCTCTAACCTGTCGGTTGAGTTGGATGGCTTGCTTGGGTGGAAGTTACCTGTTTATGGCTGTCCAGTCTGGCGTGGCACCAGGTTGGCTTCCAGCGCTCGTGACGAAGCTTTGAGTTGGTTAAGTCTAATGTAAGTCAGACGACTTGCTTGGAATGGATGTTACTCATTTGTAACGAAGCTTCGAGTTAGTTAAGTTTGATGTACATCGTGCGGCTTGCTTGGAGGGAAGTCACCCACATCGGGACTCCCGATCTGGCATGGTGCCAGGTTGGATCTCAGTGTTGGTTTCGGAACTTCAAGTGGGTTAAGTCTGATTGTTGTTGGCGAGTTGGCTGCTTGTATGTCAAGTGGGTTCGGACGGCAAGAGTTGAAGGCTGGGAAGCTAAGTCGTGGTTCTCGGCTCCCTTTGGGATGCCTGCGCTACACCATGTCACACACATACTCTTGCAATGGCCTTCCACCCAAATGTATTGCTGAAGCATGCTCTACTCGTACCTGTAAATGCTAGCTGTAAAACTCTCGAATGGTGACAACTTTGTGTCCACCCTCTAATTGCTCTTCAGGAGCATCTGAATGTATACCATCATGTTTTTCATCATCATCACCACGTGCGAATCCCCTGATACCACCCATCGGTACCATAAGGAAAGAGGAGGACAAAATGCAAGGCATCATATGATGAATGATGCTCTATGAGGTGCTGCAGACCATCTTGAATGGCTCTCCTGAATTACCTACAAAACCAACATCACCAACGAGCATATGTTTGACACTATGCAAGTTTGAAATCAAACTTGCAGTTGAACATGTCGCATCCTCAACAACACGGACGATAGATGCAGATGATAATGCCCTTTGCACAACGTTGCGTTTTCTATTCAACCTCCTCCTCCTTGCGGACCGGCTCTCACCCTCTCGAGTAATGTACGAAGGATTGTTCCTCACATACTCAGGGGTGTCCATACTCTATTCTACATAAATTTTTCTCTTCTTCAGAAACAAATACCTGTGAAATTGAAACACAAATTACTAGATTTGTTGCAAATTTTTTTGAAAATAACAAAACAATTGTTGATTGCAGCTGAAAAACAGAAAAACATATAACTAAAAAAAGTGTGAACATATACACTACTTGATTAAGGGTGATACTCTAAGGGTGATACTCTTCATGGATGATACTCTAATTTGAATTTGATATTAATTATATATACAATGTTTAAGCCACCCCTTTAGCTCTCATTGTTGTAGGACTGTAGAGAACGGGTCGGCGTAGCCCTTTTTGGTACTTGCGACTCTGTGGGAGGGCATTTTGATTGGCCAAAAATCCTCTGCTAATATCTTGTGGCTTTTGTGGGGGGATTCACCCTCCTGGGCTAGTTAAAAATCTTCTACAAACAAGCTCCTAAACTCTTGTGGGAGGATTCACCCTCCTAGGCTGGTTAAAAATCCCCTCCAACAACACCTTGGGCAAGAGTGGGTTGGGGCACATTTATTTAATTTTTTGTTTTGTACAAAGCAAAGAAGGTAATAGTATCTCTCTTTAGTGGATATTGTTTATTATTATTTCCCTCTTAAAAAATGGCTCGGGCCCAAGCTCTTGTTCAGGTTTGAGATAATCATGTTCGCTCTCGGGCCTTTGGCGTGAGCTTATCTTATCTTCACATCGTTGCCGACTCTTCTAATATGCCCTTTCGTAGAGAGAGAGAGAGAGAGAGAGAGAGAGAGAGAGAGAGAGAGAGAGAGAGAGAGAGAGAGAGAGAGAGAGAGAGAGAGAGAGAGAGAGAGAGAGAGAGAGAGAGAGAGAGAGAGAGAGAGAGAGAGAGAGAGAGAGAGAGAGAGAGAGAGAGAGAGAGAGCGCTTTCTAGCAGGTTTGGGAGGGAGAGGTGCAAAGAAGAGTGCACCCCCTGCACCTGGCTGGCCTTAAAGAAGAGGCATGGATAAAATGTAATTAGAATTATCCGTTAGCCAGGAATTTACAAATCGAACGATGAAGTTTGTGGAACTGTGAGTTACATCAAAGAAAATTTTGTAGATCATCAGCTGATGTACGTCAAGTTCATAAATTGGTCAACAAGTGTGCCACATGCTCAGAATTGCAGGACCGTCCTAGTTTCAATGTATGTTCTACTTTCCACGTTTTAGCTAGCAGTGGCTTAACACCAATGCAAGATAATGGGAGAAGAATTCCTTCATTTCAGAGCTCAAGGCTGCAGAGTTTGCCCATTGGACCTCAAAGAAGCGGTGTCAAGTTTAATATATGTTGCACCTAGAGCTGCTGACTTGCCAGAGTTACTGCAATTGCGTTCTCTTTTTGCCTTTAAATATGGGAAGGAATACATAGCAGCTACGTTAGAATTGCGTCTTGAGTGTGGGGACTGGATGGAATTTATCTGAATATTCAATACAGTTACATATCAAATGCTTAATTACGTTCAAGAATCCAATAACGTTCAAGAATATTCACATACCAGATACAATGCACATTAGATGTTTAAACATTCAGATTACGTTGCACATATCGGATGTTTGAAAATATGTTCAAGAAACTATCAGATGCTTAATTAACATACCTGTGTCACAATGATTTGACCGTATTGGATGCAAACTGAATCTGCTGGGCTCTACAAAGCGGTTGTGAATCTGCAAAGCGAGGAAAGTCCGTTTGATGTGATATAAGATTAACATATCATATAAAAAGTTTCAAGAATCCAAACGATTGTGGCGATCCACAGATGAGAGAGTCATGAGAGAGCGTCAGCGGCCGATCACAATCCCCCAGAGAGAGAGAGAGAGAGAGAGAGAGAGAGAGAGAGAGAGAGAGAGAGAGAGAGAGAGAGAGAGAGAGAGAGAGAGAGAGAGAGAGAGAGAGAGAGAGAGCCCCGAAGAGATTCATTAGCAAACCATGCAAACCATCCTATAAGGAATATGAATTACAAACTGGCCCGTTAATTAGAGAGAGTGATTGGACAATGGGTGTGCTATTGCAAATGCCTAGACCGTTGGCAGCACATAATAAAACTTTAAGGCCCAATGATCACTCATTAATTATAGAGTGGCCAACTTGACAGCCCATTTAATGTGGATTACCACTTGGACTTGGAATGTAGACTCTAGAGCATAAAGTCTAGCTAGTCACACCTAGATTCAATTGAATTCACACTGTCGTGCAACATCAGAAAATGTGAATAAAATCAATTTGCCCACATCATCCATCCTTAGGCACATGTCCTCTGGCAGGGATGTTTTTTGTCAATTTGTGCACCTCCATGTGTTTCCACAAATGCAAACACTTCAGCGAAGCGTTGACAATCTACGCCCGACTACCACATGGACCACGAATCTATCAAAAATCACCCCCAAAAACAACTGGAACTCTTCCAAATGGAGCATCGATGTTCAATATATCTCGCAGAGATCGATCTACACACTCTGTAGCATACTTAGGCGCCATGGGAGCCTCATCCCAGATGATCAGTCGACATGCCATCAAAAGTGTACCTAACGCAGATTGCTTAGAAATGTTGCATGTCGAGCTCTCATTCACTTCCATCGGAAGAATTTTAAATTGAGTGTGTGGTCCTACCACCTTTCATCAATAGTGCAGCAATCCCACATGATGCAATTGTCAATGCTATCCACCCTTGTGCACGCACGTACGACAACATGACGCTATATAGGTGCGTCTTGCCTGTACCTGTCATGCCCATGACTGGTCTCGAATAGTGTGTCCACGCTAGGGACCGGTAGACCACAACCCGTAAGTTAATTGTGACTATAAGGGAATTGGGGCCCTTAAGTGTACATGGTCATAATTAATGGTTGTAGGCCTAAACACTTGATGGTGGATTTATATGGATCTATCAGTGAGTCACTAGGGAACTGGATGACGTGGGCCAGATAGGCTGCAGAGGTGTCAAGTGAGGTGTCACAGTGCACTACTAGTGGTGCATGGGCCTTGGAGGGTATAAGTATACCTATTGGACTCTCACTAGTGTATGCTTGATAGCATGACCGGTGGCAGGATGTCGTTGGCGTGATGTCACATTCCTTTTTATGATTGATCCATAGCTTGGGGGCTAGATTCGTTCAATCTAGGTTTGGTTGGGTTGGTTTGTCAACCATCAGGTTCCCTTGTGTTGCTTGTGATTGGCATGCTTAGAATAGGATCCTTGGATTGGGGACTTTCTAGTACCACCTGGACCATCTACAAAAAACACTCCACCCACTCTCCGAACAACATGCTCACGTACCACATGGTCGAAAATCTTTCGCTGATCCACGTTCAATCTCTTGATGTCAACTTCAACCTCTGAAGGGTTCTCGTTGACAAACATCTCCTCACGAAACAATGGAGATAAACCAAAATCGGCATTGAGGACCCTAAACCCAAAATTCACCAACGACTTTCCAGTTGCCTGCATGTGCGGCTCCACATCAAGAATAGCTCTTACCAAACCTGACTCACAAAAATGGTCTCGCACGTTATTGGCTGTCCTAACTCGTGCGCATAATCCTCAACCAAATACAGCTCTATGCTCCTCCAGAGCTCCAACGGGTCGGAAGGGGCACATGTCAAAAGAAGTGTTGGCTGATTCTGATGAATCCCCATGATACTTGGCAAAAGCTACCCAAGAGCACCTCTCACCATAGACCGAGGAGGTCTCTGAGAAGACGAGAAGAACGAAGACTGAGAGTCGAGTATGGAACTAGTATTTTTAGGCAAAGTAATAAATGCAAGTAGACCCCTCTTAAAGAAAGTAGAGTGAGCCACCTTTTGATGGTGACCTCTAGTGGAGAGTATTATTCCACTTGTAATTTGTGTAATGTGGAAATGCCACTAGGATGCCACCTAAGGAGCTCTGTTGCTTATTTAAGAGACTCCCTCTTTGAGAAGAGGAGCTTTTTGTGTATTGTATCTACTCCATGCTGAAATGAGAAGAGCCTCCACGAGTTTGGTGCATCCATTGAGCTCCTTGATGATGCTTGTTTCTTGAGTGATACATTCATGATCTTGCCCTTCCCTCCTTTGTGTGTGGTTGTGGATAGTAGAGTTCCTACTTTCCTAGAGTGGATTAGATTTCATTTCTTGTTTGTGGATCAATGTAGGAATCGACATTCAGGTAAACTAAATAGTCTGGGTTTGTGATGTAATTCTTGCATATTCTCTTACAACCCTGTTCTTGATGTTCTTGGGCTGTCCAAGAATCAAGAAATCAGTGTTTCTTGATCCTTGGAGTGCTAAAATGCTGTCTAGTTTAGTTCATTTCTTGTTCTTGTTTTGTGGAATGCAAATGTAGCTTAGTTTAAATGTTAAGGATATGATTGTATCTCATTTTTGCAGTAGTAGAGTAGGCTTTTCACGACATTGCAACCATTCTTCACACTGATTTCTTGGTTGAATGCTTGACTTGCATGTGATTCTAGTGCAAGAGTGACAAACTTGAGTGTCCTCTAACAGGCAAGACAATACTAAATCGTTCATCAGTCTCCTCTGTCTGATATAGGCTTTGAAACAAGAAAGATAAATTTAAAAAGAACCCATCGTCTCTGTTGACAGTAGACAGAACAAGAAACAAAGTTGTAAGCAGAAAAGAAGCCAGCAGATCCTCTAGAGCAGAGGATCTGTAAACATTTGGTGCACGTTGCTGCTTGCACTCCACACATCATTAAACTATACCAATTGTAACGATACCCAAATCATATCCATAACACACGAGCACATCTGTACATTTGACACATACTGTCAGTCCCATTCTTGACCATCCACGTAAGTGCTACCAGAATTCTCACCAATCTGACGATCATTTGTTGAAGCAATATCCACACTTCCCTCTTCAAACCTTCAACCAGCACCCTCATGACCTACACCTCTTTCAGACTTGTGAAACACACCCTGCAACATACTCCACACACTACCCATGCATACCTCATGCAACCAATGCCTTACCTTCATCTCTCGCACATCTGCAAAAGCCCCGTCTTCCTTCTTCAACATCTTCATAACCACCATGACCCTAGCCCCACGCCACTTTCTTCATCACGAGCACCTACCCGAAGCCTACTCTCCCTAACCGATCCTACAGGCCACACGGACCTTCACGCTCCATTCCCTTCATTGAGATCTCGACCGAACGCACCTGCTTCAGCTCTAGACCCGACAATTTCTGATCACCATCTCGATCGACGCCTCTCCATCAAGAACTCGACCGACGCCTCTCCATTAGGATCTCGACCGACACCCCTCCATCAAATCTCGACCGAAACCCCTCCATCAAATCTCGACTGACACCCCTCCCTCAAATCTCGACCGACACCCCTCCATCAAATCTCGACCGACAACCCTCCATCAATTTTCGATCAACGTCCTCCTTCAAATCTTGACCGACGCCACTTTTTCGATTCTCGACCGGACCATCAATTTTTTTCGTCCTTTTTTTATCAATTTTTTTGTGATTTTGCCCAAAACATTCAAGTTTTTCGCCAAAACGTTCGAGTTTTTCTATAGCGCCTTCCGGCTTGTTGCATGTTTTTCCATCACCCTCGCAATTTTTTTTTCGCTTTTTTTCACCACCCAAAACCTTCGCTTTCTTTGCTTTTTTCCACCGCCCCAGACTGTCGCATTTTTTGCTTTTTCCAACCAAACTCATTTTTCGTTTTTTTCGCCTTTTCAAAACCTTCACATTTTTCGCCTTTTTCCATAGCCTTAAAGCCTTTGCTTTTTCATTTTTTTACCGTTACCCTCGACCTTCACATTTTTCGCTTTTTTAAGACCTTTGGATTTTTCGTTTTTGTAGACCTTCGCCTTTGTTTCGATTTTTAGACTTTTGGTTTTCGGTTCTTCACTTTTTCGCTTTTTTGTAGACCTTCGCTTTAAGTACCATGCTGAGTGTCCCGACTGTGTCAGAAAACACAGTTTTAAAGACTGTCTGAAACAACCAAGTACGATCCTACCTGCCCGCCACGTCAGTTATGAATCACGATAGGATCCTCACGACAACACTGTGAAAATTGTCAACATTTCCTTGTCTAGTTTTAGGCCAAAATTGCTAAAAATGGCACATAGTTTAGGATCTGACTTTTCACACGTGTGAAACAGGTCTAGATATTTTTAGTAAGTGTATTTTTTCAGTATGAAGAAGTGTCAAACTTCAAGACCTTCGAAATGAGTCCATTTTCATGTATTTTGGACATATATGCCAATTTTACCTATATAGGGCATATTTTAGGTAAGGAGGGTCTAGAGAGAGGAGAGAGAGTCATCTCTCTCAGCTATATATAGCAGGTAGGCCATGGAGAAACAGGTTGGAGCAGATCCATTGTATTCATTTGCTTAATGAGAGATTTTTCTATTGGGTTCTCCTTCCATTGTTGGCATTGTGTAGTGATTGAGTTCAAGCTTTGTGTGTATGATCTTAGGTGCTTTCCAAAAGTGATAGGCTGATGTATTATGGACTGTATAATGCTATTTTGGGCCGCACTTGATGTTTATGGAAGTTTTCATTTGTGATAAATGCTTTTTGATCAAGTTCTTTGCATTCTAGGTAGCATAGAATGTGTTGCCAATTCCTAGCTTATGTAGTTTGGAGTGCAAGCATTCAAGCCAATGATCTTGGAGTTTAGATCCACTTAGGATCTGTATTTTTCACATGGTATCAGAGCTGGTTGGCTTCTATTCATAGTAAGTATTCCATTTTTGGTGATATTTGGATGTTTGATCAAGTTCTAGCATGATTTTGCATTGCTTTGTTGATCAAATCTTACTAACCTTTGTTTTGTGAGTTGAACTTGTGGATCAAAAGCATATTTCAGGTCTATTGAAGATCAGAGGCTGAAAAGAAACTATTTTGGATCAGATCATAACACCTAATCATTTGTTGATTGTGAGTCTTGTGCATATTCAATACTAACAATGTTCTTTTCAATCCTATTGTTGACAATCTCCATTCTTGGATGAACACTCTCCTTAAGTGGATGAAACTTCTCCTTAAGTGGATGACAAATGCTCTTTTGAGTGAGTTGTAATTCTCCTAAAGGCTGAGCAAAGCTCCCATTTGGATGAAAGATCCCCTTTTTTGGGTGAACATATTGTAAGCTCCATTGTGAAGAGCATATTGTAAAGATTGTCATCAATTTTGGCATAAATTTTGGTGTACTTTGTTGAGCATGTAAGTAACTCTCCTTATGTAATTTGATTGGAGCATTTGCTGGAAGGTGTTAACCATTATGCAAGTGTGTTTTCAGGTTCTTAACAGGTTGAGGAACATTCTCATGTGAAGTGATCTTAGATCTACATCTAAACACCAAATTTTGACAAGATAGTGAAGCTAGTCTTGTGATTCACTAAGTGTGCTCATTCATTCACCTCTAAATCTTGTATTTATCACTTGCTGGAGTTTATAAACTTTTAGAAGTGTGGTTTACATGTGGTTTTACAGGTTGAATCAATATCTTAGTGTGGTGATCATATGTTGATCAAGTTTGTTCATTACTAGGTAATTTTGGCATCCTAGTTTTGGGTATTTTCTAAGAATGCAAGTAACTCTTCACACCATAACTTGATTTGGTCACTTGCTGGAAAGTTTGAGAGCTTAAGCAAGAGTGTGTTCAGGTTGGTTTGAGTTTGTAATCCATTCTTAGTGTGTGCAAAGTGTTGCATGTGTTTCAATCTTCCTTTCTATGCTTGAAAGCCAAATAGTTTCAAGATAGAGGTCATTTAGGGTTCTAAATCTTTTAAGATCTTCTCCTTCTTCATTTATTGAGAGAAAGGAGAGTGCTAGGTGCATTAGAACAGAGCCTAAGGACACAAGAAGATTTTAGCATCATGACATCCAATGGTGGAATCATGTTGGAAGCTAAAGAGAGGTTAAACTCTACAAACTATTCAACTTGGAAAGTGAGGATGGAGTCTTTACTAGAGTTGAATGAGCTAATGGATATAGTTGTGGGAATTGAAGAAAGACCTCTAATTCTTCAAGAGCAACTAAATTTTGATAGAAGGGCTAAAAGAGCCTTACATATCATAAAGATGAATGTTACCAATGAACTTCTTAAAGAAGTTGGTAAATGTACTTCTTCAAGTGAAGCATGGAATGCTTTGAAGAAGATCTATGAGTCCAAATCCACATCTAGGGTTCTCACCCTAAGAAGGCAAATCTTCCAAAGTTGTCAAAGAGAGGGAGAGAGTGCACATTCATTTGTCTTGAAGGTTAAATCCTTGAATGATGATCTAGCATGCATAGATGAAAGCATAAAGGATGGGGAACTAGTTCAAGTCATGTTGAATGGTTTGCTTGATGAACATTCTAACCTTGTACAATGCTTTGCTATACAAAAGTCCTTGCCAAGTGTCAATGACTTGCAAGAGATCTTGGTGGCTGAAGAGCATAGGTTGCAAGCCAAAGGTGGTGGTGCATCAACACAAGGTGGAGATGAAGAAGCTCTTTTCACAAAGGGCAAGTTCAAAGGCAAGTGGTCCAAGCAAGGTAGTTTGGAGCATGGAAAGCATTCTTCTTCTTTGCAAAGTAGGAAGCAAGATAAGTCCAAGTTCAAATGTTTTTATTGTGGAGTGAAAGGACATTTTGCAAATGAATGCCATAAGAAACAAAATGCTAGATCTAGGTTGAGATCTAATGTACTTCTTGGAGATGATAATTGTTGTGCTAACTTGGCAAGCTTTGGTGAATCTATGGTCAATTTTTTGGATCCATTGGATCTTGAAGATGGACTAGTGCTACCTACTAGTCAAATGGAGTCATGTGGTGCTAAATTAGTATCATGTTTGAACTCTTCTACTCATAGATTTTCAAGTCTTGGTGGCTCTTCAATGGAACTAGATGGCAAGTGCAAAAATGGAAAAGGTAAGGAAGGAGCTAACTTCATCAATGGAGTTGATGAAGATTCTTCTTTGGAAGTGATTGTTGCTAATGACTTGTTTGTTCATATGGAAAAAGATGGAGATGCTAAGTGTCATTCTTTGCAAGAAGATGGTTGTTCTTCTAATTCTTTTCATATTGATGTATGTAATCATGTGGGAAAAGATGATGGTGCTTTGAGCATGCTTGAAGGAAATGGTTCTTTTACATCTTTTTGTGATAAAGTCATTTGTGCAACAAGTGGTGTCACATTTCTTCATAAAAAGAGTAGATCAAAGGTTTCTATCATGAGACTTGGTGAGGGAGATCACAAGTCAAAAGGAAGAGAAGTATGTGAAGTGTTCAAAGTAGGATGTACTTTGAATGATGTTTTTATGAACGATAGTGAGGAAGAATCATTATCATATGACTCATTACCTAAATCATTGAGTAGAAGTTCATGTTTGAAAAGAGAGAGTACTTCAATCACTCTTATGTTGAAGGTACTAAGGATTCTTTTCTTGGCTTCTAATATTCAAGAGTCTTCTACTTCTTATGGTGCAACTATCAAGAGGGAGGTTTCTAACTTTTGTGGTGCTAGCATTAAGAGGGAGTCTTGTGAAGGAAAGGGCAATGGAAGAGTGGTTCTTGGGAAGATCCAAAGCATGGATCTAACATCTCTTCATCAACTCAAAGCATTCTATGATTGTGGTGGATTGTTCATTCATGGTCAAGATGGCAAAAGGTTGGTTGAAGAAGACTACATGGAGCAACTCAAGTGGCAACTTCTTCAAGGCAAGGGAGATATCATTGGTGAGCTTATTGAGGTTTGTTATGAACTCAAGAGGGCTGTTTTGATTAGGTTTGATACTCATCTTCACCTACTCTACTTCATGTTAAATGGAAATGTTGGAATCTATCTTTTGGTTTATGATGGTGGCATTGTTTTCACTAACTATAGTGAAGGGTCAAATTTGAGCATTGATGAGATCTTGTGGGATCTTAATCATGTGTTTGAGAGGGAGTATCTTCAGAGTTTCAGATCTGAAGATGTTCACATATGCAAGATCTTTGATGTCTTATTGGAAGATCAAGAGGTTGATCTTGGATTGCTTCATCAACACCAAGAGACAAGTGGCAATTCGAAGCTAGTGAAAAGCATCAAAGAAGAGACAAATGGTCAAGGCATTTTGGATCTGTTTTTACAGGTTCTTGAAGGTTCAAGTAAGGTCTTTGGAGCTGCAAGGAAGTGTCTTCTTACTCTACCTCACTTGCCTAATCTCATGTATGAACATTGTTATGTCAATGTGTTGAAATTGTCAAATTTCAATAAAACTAGTTCCATAGTTTTGCATCCTTTGGATCTTGGAGATGGAATAGTTATCATTGCTGGTTTGTATGATCAAGTACATGAATTCATTCAGATCTTGAAAGGTATTGAAGTGGTCAATATGTTTTCTTTTGAACAAAGTTCAAGATCTAGTATTCTAGTGTTGGCAAATTGGCAACTTGTTGACATTGTAGGATCAAGCGTTGTGTGCAAATCTTGTGGAGGTACTTCAAGTATTTCAAGTTCAGGTTTTGGTCATTCAAATGGAGTAGGGAACACATCTTTTTGGCATTCATTCACTCAAAGGCTTTCATGGATTGAAGATCTACAAAGGCAAGGTGGTGATGGAAGTTCATTCATGGAGATACATGTTGCATTCACTATATGTATAGTGAAATGTGGAGGAGGCATGCAAACACTTGTTGATCACTTTCATTTACAACTTGTTTGCTGCTATTTTACAGAGAAACCAGAGATGGATACATGGAGGAATTCATTAATTGAGATTCTATGTTCTTTTACATGTACCATTTTTATGATTCTATGTAAAATTGATGTAAGAAATAGTGAAGCATCCTATATGGACACTATTATCTATATCAATTATGTTGTGTCCTATTTTGTACATATTAGGATCCTTGAGAAGAGATCTATTCTGATGATGGAGATCATTCTTAAGTTGGAACAAAGTAGTGTTGTAAAACTAGCAAGTTAAGTTGAAGAGGGAGTGTGAAAATTGTCAACATTTCCTTGTCTAGTTTTAGGCCAAAATTGCTAAAAATGGCACATAGTTTAGGATCTGACTTTTCACACGTGTGAAACAGGTCTAGATATTTTTAGTAAGTGTATTTTTTCAGTATGAAGAAGTGTCAAACTTCAAGACCTTCGAAATGAGTCCATTTTCATGTATTTTGGACATATATGCCAATTTTACCTATATAGGGCATATTTTAGGTAAGGAGGGTCTAGAGAGAGGAGAGAGAGTCATCTCTCTCAGCTATATATAGCAGGTAGGCCGTGGAGAAACAGGTTGGAGCAGATCCATTGTATTCATTTGCTTAATGAGAGATTTTTCTATTGGGTTCTCCTTCCATTGTTGGCATTGTGTAGTGATTGAGTTCAAGCTTTGTGTGTATGATCTTAGGTGCTTTCCAAAAGTGATAGGCTGATGTATTATGGACTGTATAATGCTATTTTGGGCCGCACTTGATGTTTATGGAAGTTTCCATTTGTGATAAATGCTTTTTGATCAAGTTCTTTGCATTCTAGGTAGCATAGAATGTGTTGCCAATTCCTAGCTTATGTAGTTTGGAGTGCAAGCATTCAAGCCAATGATCTTGGAGTTTAGATCCACTTAGGATCTGTATTTTTCACAACACCACACGAGCACCATAGCAACCAATAGTTAAACCTGCTACTCAATCGAGAAGTTCTTTGAAAACTTCTACATCACCATGACATTTACCAAATCAAAATCAAACATAGATGTTATATGAAATGAGTTATGGCAAGACGTAGAGAAAACCGATATTCTGTCATCTGCTACTATTCCCAGACAAGAGCACCCTCCCCAGGGAATTGACATTTTCACTACACTCCTGCAACCTCAAATCTATATGTCTTCCCACTTTCTGATGAGATTTTCACTACTTGCATATCACGACACCAACTTTGAGAAATTGGAAATCTAAGTAGAGGTTCATTTATGAATCTCATGATCTGATGAATACTAATGAAAATAGTACCTTCTTTTTCTATGTATTTCAAGCTCAATCTTACAATATCTGAAATCAATGATGGTAGATTTTAGTGTCACCAACCCTATCTTGTTTTGACAAGGGCATATCAGAGTTTTTCTCATTATTCTACAAGACCAATGAGATATTGCAATAGTCAAGGTGAATTATCAATGTTGATGAATGAAAGTTTTGTTTGACAAGTGCCATATACTTCTCACTCTCTATGTAGTTTGTTTATTTCCTTGTTTCTTTTCATCCCTTTTGTGTGATTGATTTTTGCATGAGAAATAACTACTGCATGAGAGTCTTCCATAGAGCATCTCAAGACACATTTTCATTCATCTATCCATTTTCAAATACCTTGCATAGAGTTTCAGATCTTTGAGTATACTGAAAATTTGCAAAATACATCTCACGTCAGAGTTGATTCCTACATCTCATCGTCATATTCATTTTTGAGTCAACTACAGCAAGATCGAAACAAATTTAGTTAAAATTTGTTCAATCTTTAGTTCAGTCGCATGTTCAAGGTTTTTCAACTGTGTGTTTCAAACACCGATCCAATCTAGAGCATGCAAGCTATAGATAATAACATCCCCACCAACAATTTTTTTTTTTTTTGGGAGGAAGGGGGGGGGAGGGGGTGGAGAGTGGATATGCAGGCATCCACTGGGGCATCCATTGGAGCAGTCACATTGCCAGCAACATCATCAGTGAGATTGACAGCCAAGGTCACAAAACTAAAGGCGACAACGACAAGGCTACGAAGACAGATAGGCGATCCAAAGAGGCACAATCAGAAGAAGTACTTCAGTCACGACGAAAATCCTTTAGAAAAGAGAAGCACAAGTATTGGAAAACCAGTCTCCTTCTTCAACCAACCTCTTGTCACAACATCTGCATCCATTCTCATGCCTATCGCCCACACCACCTACCGTTGTCACCACCACTACCACCCTTCCTTCCATCAGTTTGTTTATCATCAGTACACTGTTCTTCTGAGAAATCCCCCGTTTTTTATAGACTTACCGAAGCAACTGATAGATCATTGCAAATGTCTAAGAAGCAGGTGAAGCAGCTAGAAGACATAAGAAATTAAGCAAAGAAGCTGAGGAAAAAAAGACAAAAACTAAGCAACAGTTGAGTCAGATCGATCTTGATCAAAAGAAACTCTCTGGAGCAATGATAGTTGAATCCCCTCTTATGAAGCCCAAAGAGATCCAAAAGTAACGGATCAAAAGAAAGAGATGCAGAAAAAGAAAGATGAAGACAATCGTGAACCTGCAAAATAAAGCGAGCTCCTCACCCAACAAGTGGTGGTCAAAGCTCGACATTGCAAGGGTCCAAGGCTGCAACTGTAGAACTATCAGTTCCTTCACCCTTCCACCAAGCCTTCATCATTTTCCTTGCCGTCACCAAACCATCCGTCCAATCTGTTCCTACCACCAATGTGTGGATGAGTCCATTCCCTTGAAGACTGATAACCAAGATTTGTGCTACCTATTAGGAAAGAGCATCGACAAATCCGGAACTTCAACTGAGAGAGGAACTGTAGAAACGCCTAGAAGCAAAATGGAGGACACAGATCTTCCAGAAGTTAGTGTCTGTCAAGAAACCAGAGATGAAACCGTCAATGGCAGATACAAGTGATAAGAGAAAAAGACACGCGAGAAGCACTCAAGCATGCAAGATTGTCAAGCTGTTGGGAGCTCTCCAATTTTGAGAATGTCAACCACTTGCAGCAATAAGACATTCTGGTTACATTGCGACAAATTGTGAAAGCAATTTTTGATAAAGACTGGCAATAATAAACATTTTGTTTTATGCAAGCGAACGAGGATCTATGCTTTTCCAAGTGCTGATCGAAGATGCCAATGCGGAAGCAGAACAACATCATTTAATATGAGTTGCAGTGGGACCTGCAACAAATTAGGGGTGGGATGATGTTGGCTGATTCTGACGAATCCCCATGATACTCGGCCAGAGCTACCCAAGAACACCTCTCACCTTAGACCGAGGAGGTCTCTGAGAAGACGAGACGAACGAAGATTGAGAGCCGAGAAATACTAGATAGTAATGGAGCAAGAACTATGTAAGCCTCATGGTGAATCCCGGAAGATGGAATGACCATGTAGGAACTAGTATTTCTAGACAAAGTAATAAATACAAGTAGACCCTTCTTAAAGAAAGTAGAGTGAGCCACCTTTTGATGGTGACCTCTAGTGGAGAGCATTATTCCACTTGTAATTTGTGTAATGTGGAAATGCCACTAGGATGCCACCTAAGGAGCTCTCTACTCCCTCTTTGAGAAAAGGAGCTTTTTGTGTATTGTATCTACTCCATGCTGAAATGAGAAGAGCCTCCACGAGCTTGGTGCATCCATTGAGCTCCTTGATGATGCTTGTTGCTTGAGTGATGCATTCATGATCTTGCCCTTCCCTCCTTTGTGTGTGGTTGTGGATAGTAGAGTGGAATAGTTTTCCTGCTTTCCTAGAGTGGATTAGATTTCATTTCTTGTTTGTGGATTAATGTAGGAATCAGCATTCAGGTAATCGAAATAGGCTGGGTTTGTGATGTAATTCTTGCATATCCTCTTACAATCTTGTTCTTGATGTTCTTGGGCTGTCCAAGAATCAAGAAATGAGTGTTTCTTGATTCTTGGAGTGCTAAAATGCTGTCTAGTTTAGTTTATTTCTTGTTCTTGTTTTGTGGAATGCAGATGTAGCTTAGTTTAAATGTTAAGGATTTGATTGTATCTCGTTTTTGCAGTAGTAGAGTAGGCTTTTCATGGCATTGCAACCATTTTGCACGCTGATTTCTTGGTGGAATGCTTGACTTGCATGTTTTGGTTGTAAATGCATGTGATTACAGTGCAAGAGTGACAAACCTGAGTGTCCTCTGACAGGCA
Organism: Diphasiastrum complanatum; assembly: GCA_029204225.1. NCBI lineage: Eukaryota > Viridiplantae > Streptophyta > Lycopodiopsida > Lycopodiales > Lycopodiaceae > Diphasiastrum > Diphasiastrum complanatum. The sequence goes on from CM055094.1 coordinate 35,707,996, forward strand.
GGACAATTCTAAATCGTTCATCAGTCTCCTCTGCCTGATATGGGCTCTGAAACAAGAAAGATAAACTTAAAAAGACTCCACCGTCTCTGTTGACAGCAGACAGAACAAGAAACAAAGTTGTAAGCAGGAAAGAAGCCAACAGATCCTCTGGAGCAGAGGACCTGTAAACAAGAAGCACACCAAACATGAGACGAAGCTGCAACGGAGTGCCCCATGACACTGCCTCGCACAAGCAAGTACTCCACTCTTTTGCGTCATTTATCAAAAGTCTGTGTCTGCAAGCATCTCTGAACGACCGCAAGTCTTCAAAGCTGGTTGTACCTCTAACATGAGCCAAAAGAACTTGCATATAGAACCTCTCTCCTTCAGAGGGGTGTACAAAGCACATGCGACCAATGGCAGGGGTCGTCTGCATGTTGATTCGACAGGTCCACCTAGCGTTCTCTTGTTGTACCAATACTGCCTCGGTAAATCCTGATACAGCAACTCTCGAGCCTCTAAATCACCACTTCTGTTCAGCTCAAAGAATGTTGTCAAAGTGGTACCTGAACGCCCATCTACGACCTCCTCTAAATCCACTCCCTCACTGAAGTACACCACCTCTTGTCCAGGGAGATGAACTGCCAACCGGGTCACCACGGGCTTATGAGCACCCATAGAAAGCCTCAACAATCGCCAACATGACTCACTGGCTGAGAAGTATCGAGCATTAAGAAATTGCTCTATCTCATCCACCCGTCCTGATGTCTGACCATCGCCATCTACAGCCCTCGCCGTAATCATATCAGGTCCCTTGTACACGTATTTGTACAACCCACACTACGTATATGTACACTTACCTCCACGTTCAAGTGGCACTGAAAATATAGTGTCAACCACTTGTTGTACGGTACAACCCACCTATTATCATATGAAATATACCCCTTCACCACCGATGTTTCGTCAATGAAAATCCTTGGGTAGTTCTTCGAGCATTTTCCATCCTTCATGCAATGGGCATTTGGAAAGGATGTTCCGCATGGACCGTGCATCATAGATTTCGACACTATCTCATACAACTCCTCAATTTTCTTGAAGCTCCTCAATTTTCTAAGGACTATTATGAGTTCATATGCCTGTATAGAAAACCGTCAAAGATAACATGATGCAAGTTTTGAGAAATAATCCAGATTTCATTCTTGTACGTATTTGATAAGTTAAAAATTGGGTGCTAATCATTGTTCAACCTTTTTTGAGTTATCCAAAAAGTACCTGCTTTTCTTGAAGCTCCTCTATTTCCTAAGGACTATCACTTAGAAAAGAGTTTATATGCCTATATAGAAAATCGTCAAGGATTTCATGATGCAAATTTTTGTGAAATAATGCAGATTCCATTCTTGTACATATTTGTATGCTAAGATTGGGTGCTAATGAGTGAGTTATCTGGAAAAAAAAACCCGCTTTTCATGAAGCTCCTCAATTTTCTAACGACTATTCATATGCCTAAAACCATCAAAGATTTCATGATGCAAGTTTTTGAGAAAAAAATGCAAATTTCATTCTTATTCTTTGCCACCTTTTCGAATACTCACTGAGTCACTATGTTAATAAGTAACACTGGACGGTACAAGCATCTCTTTCATGAGTGCAAAAAGGGGAAACATATATAATGCTTCTTGGTTTTCAAGGAGAGACTCAAACCTGGGATCAAAGAAACTTTGGCAAGCTAACCAACTCAGCCAACCCCATTGATTGAGAACATATATAATGACTTATAATGGGAGGGGAGATGGATGGATGAATGGTTCTCCCTTCTCCCATGAGCCCCCCCATTTACGCCGGACCGTTATTTCTAGGTCATGAACGGGGCTAGAGTAAAGACTGGGTCATTGGGCCGCCATTTTCTGGTCTGTGAGGGTCCAATTTAGCGGGAAGGGTCAACTCCCCCAGATCATCTGGATTGCCAAAGCTGAGACCTTTTTGTCCTCATGCTCTTCTTTCGCCTCTTCTTCCTTGGGCGCCATCGCCACAAAGACAGCTCGTTCCCTTGCACTCCTTCTCAAAATGCTACCTTTATGGGGGGATCGGGCAGCTGGGAGGGTGGTCTAGATGGGTTCTGGTGTTTTAGGTTTTGGGTCGAAAGGTCTGAGCAGGAGGGGGAAGTGATGGTGGGCAGTGGGTGATGATGGAAAAGGGGCTGCTTGTGGGGTAGGATCGGAATAGAGGTGGGATGCTTGTGGGGTAGATCAGAATAGGACGGATGCTTGCACTCAGAGATGAATAGGGATTGATGTGAGTGATGGGCTTGTAGTGTTTTGGCTTTATTTAACAAGTCCACTTAGTGTCGAAGTCCACTATGTGAGTGTGAGCATGTGATAAGAGTTGAAAATCTGGTCCCCATACAAAGCTCAAGATTCCAAGCAAGAGAGCTCGGTATGGTCCGAGGTGCAGAAATTCATCTGGAACAGGTTGGGAATGCTGGTGGGCGGCTGTGATCTTGCAGGGCAGGGCTCTTGTAGATCCTCAACTCAGTCATTCTACCTGCAAGAGATTTAGAGGCTGCAGCACTGGGTTTGGAGTTGTTGCGATGCCGCATGGGTTTTCTCTGCACCTTTTGTGCTCCAGGCTTCAGGCATCATGGAGGCTTTTCTTTTTTCTTCTTTTATTGGCTCAAATATCGTACGCAGAAACCTTAAATCCGACACTCGGATCAGATGGGTGCCAGATTAGGTCAGTGCTAAATGGCAAGAATGACAGTGAGATCCTGCTCTCATTTAAGAATGGGCTTGTGGGCCAAGGGGAGCCAGCCTTGAGAAGCTGGGATAGCATCAATTTCAGCTCATGGAAGGGTGTGACATGGGGTCAACAGCAGTGGGAAACTCAATCTGTGGTGAAGCTGGAGCTTGCTGGACTTGGCCTGCAGGGAGAGATATTTCCTCTTTGGCAGGAACTCCATCAGCTCACCATCCTCAACCTCTCTGATAATGTTTTGAATGGCAGCATCGACATGTTCCCGTGTGGAAAAGAGCTCACTGAGCTAGACGTAAGCCATAACATGATTACAGGATCTCTTTCCTCTAGACTACCGAGCTTTTCCAAGCTGAGAGCAGTGAATCTTAGCCACAATCTTTTTTCAGGTGATATTCCTCCAGCTATTTTTGGGATGCAGCTTAATATGCTTGATCTTTCAAATAATAATTTTACAGGCAACATCTCCATGATCATCCCCAGCTTTTCAGCCCTGGAGACTCTAGATCTGAGCTGCAACAATATTTCAGGTAATCTGCCTTTGGAGATAGGGAAGCTTCATGCTCTGCAAATATTGAATGCATCTCATAACCGGTTGACAGGGAAAATACCAACAGGAATTGGGCAGCTTCAAAGATTAGCAATCTTGGACTTGAACTCCAACCAGTTGGGGGACGTGTTATCACCGAGTCTTTTTGATCTGGGATCCATAAAGGTGCTTGATTTAGCCAAAAACAACTTCACAGGGGCAATTCCTGAGGCGATTGGGCGACTTAGCAATCTCACAGTCGTTGACTTATCCTCAAATTATCTTTCGGGGGAGTTGCCTTCGGCTCTTGGGAACTGTTCACACCTTGTAGAACTCAAGATTTCAGGCAATAGTTTGACTGGAATGATACCAAGAAGTTTTGCCAATCTATCACGGCTGCAAGTATTAAACCTAGGGTTTAATAAGTTGTCTGGAAGCTTTGACCTGAATTTCTCTGGATTTCCCGTATTGGAGGAGATATATCTTGCAAATAACTACTTGGGCGGGTCTCTTCCCATGGAGCTTGGCTATCTTGTAAGTCTCAAAAGCTTGGTACTTCACAAAAACCTGTTTGATGGCTCTATACCTGGATCTCTTGGAAATTGTTCACAGCTTGAGGAGCTGTGGTTTGATCACAATAACCTGACCGGTTCAATTCCTGAAGAAATCTCTCTGCTGTCTAATCTGAAGTCACTTGTCCTTGCTGAAAATCAGCTTTCTGGAGCTATTCCTGCTGTTATTTCGAACTGCACCAGACTTACGGTTCTCTGGCTTGAGGAGAATGCCTTCAGTGGGCCTGTTCCCCTTGAACTGGGAAGTTTGAAGAACTTACTTATGCTATCTCTTGCCAGTAATAATCTTGAAGGAACTATTCCTCCCTCTCTTGGGCATATTGAAAGTCTGATTGGGCTAGATCTAGGTTCAAACAGCTTGATTGGTCAGGTACCTGACATGCTGGCTGGCCTTTCATCAATTCAGTTCCTGTTTTTACCTCACAATCAGCTTGAGGGATTCATTCCTTATTGGATTGGGAACTATTCATACCTTCGAGCAGTTGATCTTTCATACAACAAGTTCACTGGGCCCTTGCCTTATGATTGGAGCAATCTCACGGCTGTGAAGGTAAAGTCAAAGTTTCCAGATAGTGGTCCCACTGCAATGGTTTACACAGCTGAGGGTCTGAGTTACATGGCCTTGGCTCTTCCAACAACATTAGATTTCTCTCACAATTGGCTTACAGGTAGCATTCCAGATAGCTTCGGCGATTTACAAAATTTGCAGGTCTTGGACTTGAGTGTGAACAGGCTTAGTGGTGAAATTCCTAAATCTCTTGGCAATTCATCTGGCCTTTTGAGACTTGATTTATCCAACAACACTTTGATTGGGCCTATTCCTGTGGAGATTTCAAAACTCAATTTTCTGTCAAGTCTAAATCTTTCTTATAATTTTCTGGCTGGAGAAATTCCTGATTCAGGTCAGCTTAGCACTTTTGGTAAAATGTCATTTCTAGGAAATGACAAGCTTTGTGGTTTACCTCTTGACGCTTGCTCCACTGCTCCGAGCTCAATAATGTCAACAAGCCAAAATCAGCCCAAAAATGTAATTCGGAAACTTTTACCTCTTTACATTATCATTGCCGGATCAATAGGATTTTGTGGATTTTGGGGATTTTTCTTTGCACTGCTTCGACGGGGCCAAAAGTTTCAGTGTAGTCCAAGTGACTGTAAGAATCAGTGCCCCCATTATGTTTCAAGTTTTAGTGGAGTGTATCCCATCAGCCTAAATCCTAAAGAGCTAGCATTTGCAACAGATAATTACAGCCAGGCAAATATCGTAGGTGATGGAGGTTCGGGTATGGTTTATAGGGCTGTCCTTGCAGACGGCTCATGGGTAGCAGTGAAGAAACTTGTCACAGATGGAACTCAAGGAGAAAGAGAATTTCTAGCTGAAATGCAAACTTTGGGTAAAGTTAAGCATAAAAATCTTGTATCTCTTCTTGGATACTCTGCTGATGGTAATGATAGAATACTTGTGTACAAATATTTGAAGAATGGGAGCCTGGACACATGGCTGCATTGCAGGGAGGAAGGCATGAAGTCCCTGGATTGGCCAACTCGCCTTAAAATCCTACATGGGGCAGCTCAAGGGATATGCTTCCTCCATTATGGTTGCTCTCCTCCCATAATCCATCGAGATATTAAAGTTAGCAACATTCTGCTGGATGAATATTTTGAGGCTCATGTGGCTGATTTTGGGCTGGCAAGGTTGATGCATGGAGACACACATGTAAGTACTGATGTTGCTGGGACAGTTGGCTATATTCCACCTGAGTACAATCATACATGTATAGCTACGACCAGAGGTGATGTGTACAGCTTTGGAGTTGTCGTTCTAGAAATTCTCTCCGGTAAGAGGCCAACTGATTACTATTTCAAAAAGTCTGGTCTGGGTAATGTAGTTTCATGGCTCCAAAGTTTGTCTTCTCTTGAGAGGGCATCTTTAGCAATAGACAATAGCCTCGTAGGTACAGGCCCAGCGGATGAGATGCTGGAGCTCATGAAAGTAGCCTACTACTGTTGCCAAGAGATACCTGGGAAACGTCCAAGTATGAAGCAGGTAGTTCACATGATTGAGAAAGTGGCTGTACAACCGTCTATTGTTCAATCTCCAACTGCGGACTATAAGTATTGCCTGAAAAATGTTGAAGATAAGGTGTAATTTTTGTCGAAGCTGCAGGTCTCTCTCTCTCTCTCTCTCTCTCTCTCTCTCTCTCTCACACACACACACACACACACACACACACACACACATTGTGTCCTCTCTATTTTACGTGATGCGAATATAATTGTGTATACAGCTGATTAGTTGCTCCTTGTTAATTGCTGTTCAAAACCTTGCGTTTGTGTATTCCATTTTTGTCTCACACAACTTGGCTAGAAAATTTTAGCTGTCAGAGTTCTGCAGCAGTGATTCAATTCTAAATGCCCAATCTTTAGCTAAAGTTCAGCAGGCGATTTGCACTTTCCTCAATGCTCTTTGTACAATGTCAATGGGGGTATCTCATATAACGCAATTTCATAAATTGCACTCCGTGCTATTAGTCGCGAGATTGATTTGTATCCTCGAAGATGTGTTTCTCGTGGAAGCCGAGTACACATGCTTGGATTTCATGCATTGTAACTTGCGCTACGTTGTGGAGTTGATTTTTAACCTCAGGGATGGATCAACTTTTGGAAACTACGTACATGTACATCAAGTCAAATTTCAGGATATATAAGTGTTCCTTGTTAAGGTGAAAGATGTTTCAATTATTGTGGCTCGTTGGCAAGTGAACTTCATCTTTAGGAGAGGACTAAAGTAGAAGCATTTATCCTTTTATGTCTTCGTGTAGTGATGCTGTTTTGAATGTTTTTGGATAATTGTTCTTTCCTATGCCTCACCTTTTCCAGGAACCTCTTGTTTTGGATTGGCATTTTAGTCCTTCGCAGAGAACTATGCAATTCAGCTTCTCACAACTTTGAAAGCACGCAGTTTTTTATGTCAGATCTCTGTGTTTGTAGACCCTGAGGGCTCAACAAATCATCTGGAAGCTTGTGGCTCCATTACTAAGTCTTGAACGGTAAGCCCACAAAATCTAGTAAGCACTGATGTTTTGCCATTTTGAAGATTATGAGCGACAAATCAAAATTCTTCCTGCCTTGTACTGATAAAAAAACTCCAACCTTGTTGTGAAGAATGAGTTGTACCAGCAGATATGCTACCCATAGAAATGTCTTATGTTTCGTTTCGATTTGTAAATCAGCAATAGTTTCCTCAGCATTTTAAAATGGAATTCTATGCAAGGAGGTGATGAAAGGGTTCCAACAGAAACCAATGTGCCTACCAAGGATGCTCAAATAGGATGGTTATCAGGAGGGATCTAGCAACAATGGACTTTGTCATTAGAATGCCTGTTAGGAGCGCTAAAATAACATAATAATGGAAAAAGCTAGGATGTTACCAATGGAAAAGGCTAGATTTTTTTGAAACAAATTATAACAACTTAACCTGACTGTGAACACAAGTATCAGAAGTAGCTAATAAAAAACGCTTGTGTTATTGATGGGCATGTTAAGCAGAGATTTTACTAATGAGTATGAAAATAGTAGTGAAACGTTCTGGGCTCACCAAAGCATGATCTCCATGATATAACACACCTGAGTTACCAATTCTTTATGCATAGATTGGCCTCTCCAATGTGTGGTATCTTTTCCTCTTCTTGAGGTCAGGGGTTCAACTCCAATCTGCTACACGAACACAAAAGTTATTCATTGATCAGAAGTATTTGACATTCAAGCCACTAGAAATTTTAGCTAATGAGGACAACTAGCAGTAGTTGTATCGATTTACTAAGCAATTCCAATGCATTTGACTCATTGAATTTCAATTGTTTGTTTTGAGCTTTGAGCATTCAATTTATGAGAATTAAGGGGACTTTGCATAGTTAGATGTTTGTTGACTTTCTCAAGAGTCGAACCATTCCCCTTTCACAGGGGAATGGTCAAGGATGGTCTAGTGGGTAAGCTTTGAATGGGGATATCTTGAAATTTTTAAAACTTGACACAGCAAAACAATTGTTAAGGTTAAGTTGACAACATCAATAAAGCTGGGAATTGGCTTGTCAAGAGCTTTTTAATAATAGTGTGCCGCATTGTTGCATACCAGATTATAGAAACTCAAAATCATGGTCTTGCACATAACAATGTAGACATTGTATTGTTACTATGTCTTTCATGCTTGAAATACAATTGTTGGGTGTAGTTCCGATCTGAAGCAAACAACTTGTACGTAATTCTAAGTTCTACCCTACATTTTAGTAAAGCATTTGTGAACAATCACACATACGATTCCATTGCTACATGTAAAATCACATGGGGTGGGAGTTAATATAGTTATTCTGCTAACGAGAATCTAAGTTTTGTTGTTTATAATATATATAGCTATTGTAGTCCTAATCGTAGTAGTAGTAAATATTGTGAAGAATTGTCAAAAATTGGCAAATCTAGCTTGATCAAAAATCATATAGTATAATGTAAATTTTGTACATAAGTGGATTCCGCACATGTGTAGCCAAGATGTCACGTGGCAATCCACTCTTAATGTAGGTTAGGTCAAGTCCATAGAGTTGGTCATGTCATTTTGGTAGTGATTCCTAGTTTATAAGACCTAAATCTTAGATTTAAGGTGAAAATTGACCAACTAGCTATCTACCAAGCATGACACTAGGAAATAGACTAGGGTATCATTTTAGGGTAAAAGGGCTGAGTCAACTTTCTTATTACATGCTGGAAATCCACCTAACTTCACAAAGGAAGTCGAATTTGCTATGTATTCCAAGTTCCCATAGTGAGAAGATAGAATATTTTTGGAGCTCATTGGCAATCTCAAGCTAGTTCACCATGTACATTGAGTTTTTGTGATCCAAATGCAACCAAATCAATTTTTGCTTGTTTCTCAGCTTGAAGGCAGTACTACAGCCTATAGTACACATGTGTGGGCTCGGATTTCAATGTTGATCAATGCTTTTGACTGTTAATGCTTGTTGTTTGTCAAATTGCCAATCTAGATCAACTTTTTTGTGTCTTGTTTTTGATAGATTGTTAAGCAAGCATCCAATTATGGATCTTCCATACCTATTTAGCATAAATTATGTCAACAATTTGCCCAAAAAGTTCAACAACAAAAATAATGACTGTGATTTTCGTTAGGCCAAAAATGCTAAGGAGAATAAGTCTCAAGTTTTTCTACAAGAAAATGAAGAGATATTGCAAGCGAATGTAGTTCAACTCACTTAACAACTGGTAGATTATTTCATTCAAGCAAAAGCTCTTACTAAGATACCAATTGGTGGTTCAAGATATTGGTGGCAAATGATTTGACCATTGGAATAACAAGGATGCAAGATGTAGATGATAATTTGGATGGGGCACATTGAATGATGTGTTTGACCAATTCGAGTATGATAAGTGGCTATTAGTGCATTTAAAGAAGGTAGCAAACTTGAAATTCAAGCACTACATGAGGGAATCAAGCACCAAAGAACTTCTGAGCTCAAGATATTTTTAGCATTCAAAAGTTGGATGGTAGAAATTTCATGACCCACATAGACAATTAGTCTTAGTTAAATGACACACACAGACATATCTTTTCTTGCAAAAAATCAATTGTGGATTCATGGGAATAAGATGATAATAAGTGCTAGTTTCATTTTAGTTTTTGGAATAATTGCACATATTACTTTGTTATGAATCACCTAGTACTAATAGCTTCAATACTCCGAGTGATTTCCAAAAACTCTCTTACTTACAGTAAAAACTCACTATCTGAACAGGTGGTGATCATTGTTGTCATTGTCAAAATAGTTGCACAGTGCTAAAACTAAATGGTATAAGTGACTAGCTTTATTTAGAGTGGTACCATGTTAGTCAGACAGTTGACAATTTGTCGATTCGAGTCGAAGTCAAATTAACTGGAGTTGAGGGTGATGAAGGTTCAAATGTTCGATTCAATAGTCACCTAGGTACTTGTCTATGATTTTCATGTATTTTTGCAGACTGTGCGACAATGCGAGTACATATGCAACAACATGAATGAATCTAAATTAACTATTGTTAGCCGATATTTTCGCACAAAAAATCGTGCTATGTTTAAAGCGATTTTCACATCTTTATAAAAATCGGCATGTAAAACTTGGCTATTAATGGTAAAATCGGCATGTAAAACCCGGCTATCAATGGTAAAATCGGCACAAAGTTGCCTATAGATAGGGGTCCCAGCCAGCCCAAAATGTGGCTAGAGCAAATTTTGAGGCCTTAGAAATGGCCGATAGAATAGGTGATGGCCTTTGAATTGGCCCGATTATAATAGCCGGCACTGCCAAGTGAATTTTCCAAGGTACTCTGTTACTTTTTACTGATATAAAAAAAATCGCCTATTGTGCTTTTTTAGGGAACCGGTTGCCTTAAAGAAACCCCAAGTCATGAGTGCCCGCTGAAAGTTGTGTGCATCAAAGCAATATTGAGGGAAAAAAACGACTCACGGAAATGGCAGAGAAGTTGCGGGACAAGGTCAAAACACAAAGGAATTAGGAAAGGCAAAGTATGGGCAAGCAGTGTCTCGACGGGCCAACTCGACGGCTTGGACAATGGGCAGTGGGTGCGCAATGAAAAAGTACAAGTGGAGGCCAGAAGTGCTTAACAAAATATCCTACCTAAAAGTGGTAGGAGTTGACCACAAATAGACACGAGGACTACCCAATTAAGAAGAGTAATGAAGAGGTACTTACCATTTACACCACCCACAAGTGCAAATAAGGAAAGTGGCTCACACATGTGACCCTTGTACCCATGGCCCCAATCCATCTTTTCTAAGAGGGAAAGGGTACCACTTGTGGTCAAATCACAACCAAGAGCCATGTACAAGAGAGGACAATTTTCATGAAGGGCCTGAAGAATGAAGTAATGACATTTTGAAGGGGAAGGTGTGAGAGATGCTTATAAAAGAGGGGGGCATTTTTGAACGTGAGAGAATGAAAACAAGCGCATTGTGGCAAGCCACTAGGCCCTACCTTTTTGTAACACGAAAAAAATTGTATGTTGTTAAAGTTTTTTTTTTTGACACATGTAGTATATTGGTGAATGATCTGACCAATAGGCATACGTACTTCCAAATAATTTTTTGGGGTTTTCTATGTTTGTCCAAACATGATCTAATTGGGTGCCATATATAGTTGTTACTTGTTGAAAGGATAGTTGTATATTATGTTCACGCATAACTGATTCAAGTTTTTGGAAACTATTGTTTATGTTTAATGCATTAATACTTATGTTGGGTGCGATTTTGGGAATAATGTTAAGTATTATATTTAGTTGTTCAATAAACGTGGAAATAGTACTATTTGGCTGTCTATATATTGCAATAATATGTACATTGTAGGCTTTATGAGTAAACGTAGCATGAATAATCTCACTGTGCAGTGTATTAAATAATTGTACATGTTGAAGGTGTTGAGTTTTACGATACAATATTGTTGATCCTACAAAGATGTAATTGTCAATGGCTTCGAAGGTTGTTGGAAAGTAAGGTTTATGATTACGTGTTTGGGTTTCTTGTAAACATAATATGTGTGATGTCATTAGGTTATGATCATTTACATTAGATAATGATCTGGTGTTTAGTGATTGAATAATGAGATGCGTTTTTGTGTAGGTACACATATTGGAAAAATGGAACTCCCATTTTGATGTTGTTCTCAGGCGTGTCATTTCCTTTTGTACACATGGATCAATTTTTAAGTGTTTTGAAGTTAATAACGATGTGATGTATAAATTTTCAGGTTTTTTAACTCGTGTGAGTGCTGTGTACATTAAACCATATTTTGAAACATGTTTTGGGTTGAATGCTAGTTCGGTTATTGTCAAACCTTGGGCTCGGTGTATTGTTCTTGCTATTGCTATTCTGATTGCAAATTGTTTTCTTGTAATCTTATTAAAAATAGAATGGCCAACTTGAAATTCTTTTGTGATTCGGTCTATTGGAGTCCATGTTTGATTTATATTATGGGTTTTGTAGATGTACTGGTTATTGTGACGAGTTTTTGTACCTATTTCAGAATTATGGAACTCTATCCATACAATGTCTTCTATAGAGGTCATGGTTCTAGTTTGGAAAATGTCATCTACTCCATTAACAAGACAATCTTCAATGTCTATGTTTGTTGCACAAAGTTCTACCAACATGCCTTGTTTTACGTAAATTGTTTTTGCTAATGATAGTGTTGCTGATGGTGCTTCTAGGATTACTATTGTGGCACTGCAACTAGCACTAAGAATGTCAATCGCCTATAGACAGAATTCTGCACTTGTGATTGTATGGTAGACTTGATTGTTGTATTGTTGTATATCTTTGTTTGTGTAAAATAGATACGGTAAATTTGGCACAAAGGGTGGTGTTCTATGACAAAAACTATATGAAAAATAATTGACAATCTTGGTGCTCATCCATACAGGGAGACTTTCTTCCAAGCGGAAAAAAGCTCATTCACAAAGAAATTTTTTCATTCAATAAAGGAGATTAAATCATCCACATGGGGAGCATAGCTCATTCACTAGGGAGAGTCATCCACATGGGAAACATAGCTCACTCACTAGTGGAGATTGTCAATTTTAGAAGCTAGAAACAATATGAAGCTTAAATGTATACAAACTTTTCAACACATAAAAAGCTCATTTTGATGGATCACAAAGATCCAACACAAGCTAGAAGAGATTTGATCAAAGACAAATGCAAAAAATCATTCTAGATTGATTCAAAAACCTATGTTTGGCAAACTTTTCATTTTGGTCACCTCCTTATGCTGATACCTTGTCAAAATCTAAGATCCAAACAGATCTGAGCATATCCTCGCCTCAACCTGCATAACACAAGGGAAGGCAGAGAGAGAGAGAGAGAGAGAGAGAGAGAGAGAGAGAGAGAGAGAGAGAGAGAGAGAGAGAGAGAGAGAGAGAGAGAGAGAGAGAGAGAGAGAGACTCAAAAGTGAATCTAACAAAGTTTTATTAGAAAAAGATGGAAGATATAGTATAGAGAAAATGGCTCTCTTTTATAGATTTGAAAGGTGAGTCTCCTTCACTCTGATTGGCCACTTCATTGAGGAAAAGATTCCAATCCAAGTCCTTCAAATTAACACAAATCTAATCTAATGGTTCTAACATTAGCACAAAGTAAGTCACATGAATCATGTGAGTCCCACTTTGACCAAACTTAGATACCTTATTGCAACTTGAGTTTGTGACTTTGGGCCCCTACATTATTTATTTGCACCCAGGGCCCAAGTCTTTGAGAAACAACTAGAAACTAACTAGCAATGTGCTCATTGGGTTGGGCTTACACACCAGGATGCCAATGCCCTCACACTTAATACTCTAGTTGTATATTGTATTGTGGCAGGGCCCACTTGGTAAGGCTTGGCCAACAATAGTTTTAGTGGAGGGACCCACTGAGCACCCAACAATATCCCTCACTTAAAGAGGTGTCGGTCCCACGACACCTGCTTGTGTTTGCTATGGAAGAGAGTCGCAACACGTTTATTGCTGGTGGAATTGCTTTAGAAAAAGCGTGGATAAGATATCGCTTACGTAAAACCTAAGGCTTTATTGGATAATGGTGATTAGCAAAACCATGGACTTTCCAGATTTTCAATAATACCCATAGAGGTCTTATGGCCATTTCTAATAACCTTGTTCATCGACAAATGGGTAGTCGACACCATCTATTATAGAACCACATGATAATTCTTGTTGATAATGATTCTCGTATACTCGGTGCTACTTCTCCCAATGGCATTATCATGGTCTCTCTAAATTCATAAGGTAGATAAGATGTGCTTGTTTGACTACTTTTCATATCTAGGTATTCATAGTATGTTTGGACATGAAGACTTTCCTCAACAGTCAATCTTACTAATTGAGGACAAGGCATATACATTGTAGGTGTTGGTTATTGTTGTACGATTGGCCTCTTTGGGATTGAAATCCCTAGATTTGGCCTTTTAAGTATTGTTATACCCAGATTTGGCATTGGTTTGGGAGCTTGGTGCATCATGGGACCATCAAACCTTGGTTGACTCTTGCTCATCGTTGACACTTAGCTTTTCCCTCAAGCTTACACTTCCCATTTAAAGGCTGCGTGAATGTGCTATTGTATGGACCTTCTGCTAAGCTGCCTTCAATTCACTTCGTTGACACAAATTCCCTTAAAGATTCATCACCAAGAAATCCTTGCATTGATTGCACCAAGGGTCCTAATAGAACCTGCTAGACTTCCTCGGTTGCCAATTTCTTGACTTCCTCAGCTATCACTGGCTTGATGGATTCTACTAAGTCTATCTTCTGTGATGATATTGTCGATTTGCTCGTGGATGTGTCTATGTACTTCGGGACTTTTGTCGAACTGTCCTCTTCTTCACTTGTTCCATAACCTAGTGGCACTAGGATTTTTCACTTATAGTGCATTCGGTCTAAAGTGGGTTGTTCAACACATGTGCATATCGATCTCTATAAGCCAAACGCCTCCTGGCTATTTGTGGATTCCACATCAGACAATCTCGGCATGGATGGTTAACTCCACATTGTGCACATGCGTTCGAATGTTGATGGATCCCCTCGCTGTGGACATTTGGCTCAACGATGTTTCCTCCGCATCCGTAACACATTAGAGGAGTTCTCAATATCAAAAAGACCCTTTAAGAAATGCCATGTAGGATAAAGAAAAATATCAAAATAAAAAAAACAATATTGTTTATTTGCTTGTCCCCACCACTCTCGAGGCCTCCCCAACTCCCAATGATCTAACCATAGTGTCTATAGTCATAGTTAAGAACTCCAAACTGTTCACAGTCTAACTTCAAAAATACATTTTCTTCATTGGTTAGGAAGAGGGCAATCTTCTCATTGGATCTAGAATATGACCGCCATCCCCAAATTCAAATCAGGGAAAAAAGCAAAGTATATGAATATGCATTCCCTCCATTGGAATGGAAATATGAGCGCCATCTCCAAATATGAATGCCATCTTCACATTGGAATGAAAATGTGAGTGCCATCTTCAAATATAAGCGCCAACCACCTACTGAAATGAAAATATGAGTGTCATCTCCGAATTTGAATCACGCAAAAAAGCATGGAGATTAAAATGATGGTACAGAGTATATAATATAATAAAAGATGAGGATTTTGTTTTGTTTTGTTTTGAAAAATCTGTTCTTAATACTTTGATGCATCTGATTACTTTATTGTTTTTTTCGATGACGACATTGTATCATCTACATTTGGATATCTTTACTGATTTGGCACCTTTGCAAAGAAGAAGAGGCAAAGGAATTCAAATATCTGCTGAGGATCATTCTCGTTATAGGGTAGAAAGAAAGAAGAACTTGGATTTGTGTACAGATGGAACATAATATCCTCAAGATCCAAGCATTTTGACTCATCCCACATTCTCTTCATTAACTCGTCTAGTTACATGGATATGCAATGGGCATACCGGATTACTAGGATATTGTGAGAGATTAAAAAACCATGGATAACAACCTTATATGAAGAAAATTCACTTCTTATAATGTGAGTTAATACGGATATCTTATTATTTCTCCAAAAGACCTTAGAGAATGAACAACTTAAAAGAAATAATGAATTGTTACAGAAGATAACAATCGATATTAAATCAGAACTAGTGCAAATGCAATCAATCTTACAATCTATTCGAATTGAAAACTTACAATTAGTGAAGGATGTGAATGACTAAGAAGAAGGCTGGAAATAAAAAGTGAAAGCGACAAAGTTGCAAGGATATTGAAACTCTTTCAAAAGAAGGTTATCAAAATAGAAGGATTCGTGCATTCAAGTAAGCATATTCTAATTTTTGTAACTTGATCAATGACATATGGATTTATTTCAGCTAAGTTGATATTCTACTAACTATCTGTTTTTTTTTGCAGATTTGCTTTAGTAGCTCCTTGGAATGTCATTGGGCTCAATATTGACAGGCAAATCCATTGAGTGTATCATGATGATGAACAACAGGAGTTCAAATGTAAAGTGCAAAATAAAAGAGTCTTTGATGGTGGACATTCAAATTTTTTTAGATAAGACTATAATTCAGGGTGCTTGTGATTTTGCAGGTATTAGCAGGGAAGCATATGCAACAATATTTAAACTTATTAGAAAAACTTTTAAGCAAGTTCGAATTAGAAAAGTCCCAATTCCAATGTCATATCACTTGAAGTAAGAGAGAGATACATTAAACATAGGTATGCATAAGATCATTGGTATTCCATTTCATATTGAGAAGGTGTATGAAACTGATGGAAGATCAATATCCTATAATTCATTAAACAACTTATTTGTTGATCTAAATTACTTGCTGAGATACATCGTCACATTCTATGATATAACCTTTGAAAAGGTGAATGGCAAAATAATCATAGTACTTAAGTTAGATGAGTCAGAAATTTTGAAAGGGCAAAAGATGGAGAGAGTTAGTATAACTCTCATGAATGGTGCACTATCACAAACATTGGACCAAGAAGATTTCAGATTCAGTGTCCAGTCCAAGAATGATATATGGTAGTTGGCAATGTTTTAGGTAACTAGCCTCATTATTACATTAGATTCAATGGACAATATTAATTCATAGTAAACTAAGCTTCATTAGTTCTTTGGACAGGTGCTGAAGGAGGATCATGATATACTATCATGGATATTCTCAAGGACGTCTTATCCTAGGATCATCAAGGACCATATGGATGGAGGATTTCTAAATGTTCCAGGAGTTGGAGACTTCAATGTTGAATGGCACTTAGCAAGTGATTTGAAAACATTGAAATGCATGTATAATGTCTCTCACGGTGCTACATCTAAACACCCTTGTTTGTACTACATGAAAATGGCAAAAGATATTACTAGGAGTACATGAATTTATGCAGATCCAAAATGGAAGCTTGTGCTGCCTATTCCCTTGAAAAATGTGCATGTTTGCACTCTTCATGTAGAAGTTAGATTAATAGAAAAGATCATTTATCTTCATATAGTTTTTGCTTGGAATAGTAAGCCAACATCATCCGCAAAGGAAGCTATCTCTCGAAGATGTTTTATCAAAAGCAGGTTTTCATAAGGGACATGTCAAAATTTAGAAAGATGAAAAGCTTTCAAGAAACGCAGGAAATATGCCTACTAAGCCAAGCATAGGAGGAACAAAAGCATGTTGATTCCTATCAAACCATATTGGTAAGGCTTCTAATATTCAGCACTCAGTCTAGACAGATCATGTGTGAAATGACAACCGAACACATGTCACGTGCTCATTGCTTGAAAATGGAGACACGTGTCACTACCGTACGAAGTGACAGTTTGCATGTGTGAACCGCGATATAAAAGTCACAATCTATGAGACATTTTTTCACCTTTTTTTTTTTGCTTCTCGCTCTTGTGCACCACTAGCTCATGTGCATTTCTATCTAATACCTTTCATGTGCACAGGTCTGATATACCGTACACAGTCTTCGCATATCGCTCTTGTGCGCCCCTTTACTATATACTCTGATACTACTCATACTAGTGCACAGGTCCGATATACTCGTACATAATTTGTACATATTGCTTCTCTACGAGCACTGTGCACCCTTCCCCTTCCTATCTCGCTCATCGCGCACAAGTGTGATATCCGTCAGACAACCTCTATGGAGAGGAGAAAGGAGACAATGAGAGATTTTTTCTCTGATGCTCCCTCAACCCCTGTCATTGCCATAAATCCTCCTGCTCGAACTAGAAGGCGCAAAAGCAGCAGGTGGCTCTCTGATATTTAAAAATTATCAGAGGTCAACCAATCTGTTGCAGAAGACAAGAATTAATAAAATTATGAGTAGAACCATGGTCTAATAAAATATTCACTTCTTGATCGTTAACTATGCTTGTTAAATGAAAATTTCATTAGGCAAGAAAGAAGCAGTACTAAAAGAACATTCACACTCACAATCAAACAGGTTAATTTTCAAGGTTTTACCTTTACCTCCAAGGATTTCTATCACCTGTGCCGCAGGTTTCTTCCTCTCCGAACAGAATTTCATCATATGTCCAAGCTTATTACAAATGAAAAAAAGATTTTCTTTCATAGCCTTCAACCGGGACATCTATTAGACTTCCGTGAAGCATTCATATAGGTCCTAAGAAACAATATGGGCTGAGAATGAAGATTTTATTATTTGTAGAAGGGATTTTGTCTTTAAACTTGATGGAGACGGAGCATAAGCCCTCGGCCACCAATTTACAGGTCTGATAGCTTGCTGGAAAGGTCAAGAAGAGTACTAAACATGTTGTAAAATTTTCCAGCATGATCCCCTTGTGGATTGAGAGCAATCCATCCCCCAAAAAATCACCAAAAAAGGCTATTTTTTTTTTTGCTATTTTTGGCCTTCTAGGGACAACTTCAAAAGACTTTGATTCAACTTTTGGCAAGATCCACAAGGTGTTTTACATCATCCTACTATCCAACTAAATGAAAAAACTAGCAAAAATGGTGATTTTTGACTATTTTCTGATTTTTTCTTCACCATAAAGTGGAAATTCATGACATGCAACTCTTTCTCACCCACATGCAACTCAATTTACAGAATTATAACCATTTTAATGATCTAATCTTGCTGGATTTTAGCTCTTACTATCAATTTTTAGCCAAAAATCATGAAAAACAAGCAATTTTTGGCCAAAAACATAGCCTAGAACCATAAATCATGAAAAGAAGTAGCATGCATCATTAATGATCCCTAGAATGAAAGTACACTTGTTGGATTATACCGAATCCTATATTCAGGATGTGGATAGAACATCTAGCTTGTTTCAGATTGGTGAAGGTTATTTCCCATTGGTGTGAGAGTTATTGATGTTTGTGAGGGTTTATGGTAGAAAAAAATTTATTTTTCTCTTACAACTTCATCAAAGCTTCATATGAACTCTCGCCAACTTGGTCATAGATGAAAAATGTCATTCTAAGCTCAATAGGCCATGTTGCGAAGGTTACTTTTCCGAGGATTTAAAGATTGGGCAAGAATCCCAGTTTTCCTTGTATTTTTAGTCAAAACTTTGGAACTCTTGCATAGCTTACTGATGCGTTAAGAACTCTTGCCGACTTGTTTGTAAGCTACTCCCAGTGTGAGAAAGCTCCAATAGAAGGGGCAAAGGCTAGTTGCAATAGAAACACCTATAGGTTTGGCACTTTTTGGAGCCTGGGAACTCTCATAGGACTTCACTACTGCTAAGGAACTTTCGCAGACTCATCTGCAAGCTTGTCTCCATGAGAACTAGCTTCAGCAGGAGTGGCGAGGGTTTCTAGGCAGTTTTGAATTTTTTAGTTTTACATGGGTCTTTTGAATTTTTTTTGGGTTGACGAGAGTTAGATTGAAAGGATCAGAAAGCTATTAAGCCTGATAGGTGTTTTTTGGCCTTTTTTTGCACATCTTGCAAGAAATAGAGGTATTTTTTTTTAATTTTTATGGGGTTATGAAAGTGATTGAGTGCTTGGATCTAAAACTTCCCACCTCTGAATCTCTCCCCACAGTCCATACAAGCAAAAAATCATGAAAAACGCCAACTCTAACTGCTAATTCACACTAAACTACTCCCCCGCTAACTCTAATAGGCCACAAAATTTGATTTTTGGTGAAAACAAAGGGTGAGAGAGAAGAAGAGGGAGAGAAAGACAAAGAGAAGTGTTGTGTCACAAGACAAGTGATGGCGCTCCTCGACGACAATGCCACTATTGCATCGATTGTAGTATAGGGTTTCTCGTTGGGAGCGTATCATCGCCTCAATCTGCATAACACATGGAAAGAAAAGAGAGAGAGAGAGAGAGAGAGAGAGAGAGAGAGAGAGAGAGAGAGAGAGAGAGAGAGAGAGAGAGAGAGAGAGAGAGAGAGAGAGAGAGAGAGAGAGAGAGAGAGAATTTACATAATGTACTGGTACTCAAAAAATGTGACGAACCCGAATGATTCATGTTCTGATGATGCGAATAGAAAAGGTTCGAGTTCTGGTGAGTTGGAGTGAGAGAGAATCCAGCAGAGAGTAAGTTAGAAAAAGATGAAAGATACAATACAAAGAAAATGGCTCCATTTTCAAGATTTGAAATGTGAGCCTCCTTCACTCTAATTGGCCACTTCATTGAGGCAAGGATTTTAATCCAAGCCCTTCAAAATAACACAAATCTAATCTAATGGTTCTAACATCAGCACAAAGTAAGGCACACACTTTGACTAAACTTAGATTCCTTATTGCAACTTGAATTTGTGACTTTGGGCGTCTACATTATTTATTTACACCTAGGGCCAAAGCCTTTAAGAAAACAACTTGGAACTAACTAGCAATGTGCTCATTGGGTTAGGCTTACACACACATGATGCCAGTGCCCTTGCACTTATTACTTTAACTGTATAGTGTACTGGGGCAGGGCCCACTTGGTAAGGCTTGGCCAATATTAGTTTTAGTGGCGCGACCCACTAAGCGTTCGACATCCTAAACAAAGCATGTGAAATTAGAGAAGGAATATTCCACAATTAACACCTAAACTCATATGAAATGCATTGTTGGAGGTTAGAAGGCAGGAAAATATCAATCTTTGGGTAAAAGGTGATTTGTACCCACCTAATTCATTGTCAAATGTTCCTCCTCAATTTTGTGATGTACATAGTTTGTTAAGATTCATTGGTGATGGTGCTAATGGACTTCTTGGCTATTCTAGAGTTATGGATTCTCAAAGAATACAAGCTGAACGTTGGCAATCAGAGTTTAAAATCATTGCAAGAATCAAATTAGACATTGGCTAAAGAGATAATTGATCTATAAATAGACGTTGCCAATTTTCACAAAGGTTGAAGGATTGCAATCTTCAAACATTAGTCTTCAAAAGATGTTATATGGATTACAACGAAAGCGTCGACTCTCAACTGATGACCAATTAAAAGAAAATTCAAAAAAGGGAAAACATCTCTGTTGTAAGGGTGAGGAGTCGATTGGATCTCCTCAAAGCCGACGGGTAGTCAGCCAATCTACTAGAGCTACGAGCCTCTCGTCAAGCCCTCAATAATATAATACCTTATTACTCCTTAGCATACTTGCAAACCATCTGTAGCCACACCAAATCTATTCACACCTCGCACTGTGACTAGTCAAAAAACCTGCAAGCTAGCTTTACGTATAGCACAAAAAAAAATCTGTGTGTTGCATATTTACAATGCAAGCAATCCAACCATCATCATCAATAATAGCATCAAATAGTAGACTTGGAATCTTCTACAAATTTCTATTTATTCGATGAACTAATAGGTAGTCTGAACTCTGATATATCTAATAGGGCATCATCAGTATGATTCTACTAACCTATTGATCATTGATCATCATGTCATCTCCATATTTTTTGCCACTAACTATGGCATCAAAGACACAAGAAAACCATGGCATGCCAAAGGAAAAAGTAGACAAAATATTGCTTTTGCAAGGCAAGGCCAAGTAAAGCAATATGTAAAAGCTAATGATAGTGAGGTCGTCATCTACAAAACCTAATTGTATTGCATATGAGACAAAGCATACAATATAACTATATACCATAGTAATCTAGCACACTATTGCTTCTCTATGTAGGTTCCCCATGAGTGCTTTTACACCAATTCTTGGCATTGTCTTGCATATGGCAGTACTATGTGTTCTAGTTAGTCAATGAAGCTTATACAAAAGTCACATTAAAGTTAATACCTTAAATTATAAGAGCATGTGTCCACGAAAAGCTTTGCTTTGGTAAGGACTTTATTGCAAGAAGTATGTGCTTAAGATGCACGACTTCTATATGCATCCTGTAAATAGACAAGAATTTCATGTCCCTCTCTTTTTCTTACATGCATGTCCATGCTTTAGACGATCCCTCATATGCCAGTCATAAATAGCAAAAAATTCCCTTCGCTCTCTTTTTCTTCAATGCATCCCTAGGCTCTAAACCTGAATGATGAACCAACATCATTACAACTATTAATTACAACATTAATCAAATAAAGATTATAGATTTGCATCTACAAAATTCCATGAAGGTATTTTATTGCTGTTATACCTCTACTCTTGCACACACGTTGAATCCTAGTGCAATTCTTGAGGTCAGAAAAGAAAGTGCCAACCATTATTCCACAATTCCAACTAGCATTTGAAACTAGCTAATTACCTTGCCTCCAATCTTATACTATCACATATTTTTTTGCAAAAACTTTGTGCAATGTTGTTGTGTATACCACAACGTTCTAATTTTGGTCTCTCTCTCTCTCTCTCTCTCTCTCTCTCTCTCTCTCTCTCTCTCTCTCTCTCTCTCTCACACACACACACACACACACACACATGTGAAAGTCATACAATATGGCTAGTACTATGTAGTCCAACTCACTATTGCTTTTTTAAGGAGGTGGATTGGATAAGCCATTTGCACTCCCCTTAAGTGGTTTACACCATGCTTTCTAGTTTCTCTCTCTCTCTCTCTCTCTCTCTCTCTCTCTCTCTCTCTCTCTCTCTCTATATATATATATATATATATATATATATATATATATATATATATATATATATTTAGAACTTTGGTAAATGGCTTTTTAAGATGTGGGATGGGTAAACTTGCAAGGAATCTGGTGTACTGGGCCTTCCACCATGGTTGAGCCTTGCCTTTGGGCTTTTGCCATTGAGCATAGACCCCCTGAGAGCAAAAAGCCTTTGGTCCACGACCTTCATTCCCACATAAAATCACTTTTTCATTTTTAACAAAGGAAAGGGAGGTGCCTCCTTGGGTGGAATCCATGTGCCACCCCCTTTTTGGGTTTCAAGATTTTTTACATGCACCTTAGGACATCCAAACGGTGCATGTAATATTTTTTTACCTCTTTAAATGTGCACCTTTTGCCTGGAAGGTGCATGTAAAAAGAATCTATGGCAAAAAAAAAGATTTAAAAAAATTGAAAATGTTTTCACATCGGGGAAGGTAGGACCTCCTCCTCATTCCACCATGGGAAGGCCTTCCGTCTCAGGCTACCGCCCTTGGCCAAAGGCCCTTCTTCGGCGGAATGTCTCAGAGGGACCCCCCCCCCCCCCCCCCCCCCCCCCCTCCCCCTCAAATAATCTTGGTTTTCATGATGCACTATTCATATGACTTCAAAAGTCAAATTGAAAAGCTCACACGCTCCTAACAATATCATGTATTCTCATCTTTACTTCACGCCTCTCCATGCAACATTAATGCCCTTCTATTTTCAACTCAAGAAGTTTGAAGTTTATCCAAAGAGCCACGATTTGTGGAAGGTTAGACTAGAATCTCACATGTGCATGATCTGTATCCTAGGGTAGATCTTGAAGCTTACTATGTATCATCCGTATCCTAGTGTAGATTCTAAAGCTCACACTAGAATCTCACCGTATGCATCATCCGTATCCGAGGGTGGATTCTACAAACCTGCGTCAAGAATATAGACATACTAGATATGTATATATCTTGAAGAATGATTGGCTTGATGGGGAGTGAATTAGGAGTAAGATAGCCCTAAGATCTATCCACCACCCCAGGACCCATTGGAGTTGCAATGTGTGATTTGTGGATATTGAAGGATTTTGGCCTCCAAGAGGCCAAACGTTTTAGTTCGCACAATTGTTTTGGGCATGAGGGGCCGCTCACTTGGGTTGGGGGGCCATTGTTGAATTGAGAACCGTTAAATTTAGTTTCAAGGGGAGGGGGGGGGAGCGAGCGATGGCGAAAGCAAGAGAAAAAATATCAGCTTCAGGAGGATGATCTGATCTCCTGATCCACGCTGATCATCCATGGATGGGGGAGATGCCGATTCTTCTTCCTCTCTCCCTGCAGCAGATGATCATATCCTGCACCCTGTCCGTCCATGGCTTCCTTGCTCATCATGGATCTATGGTAGCTCCATGATGGCTTGGCATGATGTGTCTGAATTGGGCGATCCAGCTTCATGCTTTGACTCCTTGAATTGTTAGATACCTTGGATGTGGCAGATTTAATGCGGGAAAAAAAGGGTTGGGTTGTATTGGGTAGCTGAGGATTTTTTGTGTAGCCCTTAGTTTGTTGGCATCTATGAAAATTGACAAGCAAGTTGTTTGGCTTCGGAGGGATTTGTGGAATATTATATATAGGCTTGATCCTTTATCAAGACTACATCTGAGACTAGAACATGCAGGCAAGGATTATTTTATATTTGTTGCTGGTAGACTGAGGCTTCAGCAAAGAGTATATTACGCCTTCTAACTGATGATGGAAAGTACAACAAAAATATGTGTGTGTGTGTGAGAGAATCATATTGTTATGGGCCAGGAGGGCTAGGATCAGGCTTCAGCAGACATGTACTCTTTCTCTAACAATGAGGTAACAAGAATATTCAATAAATACGTGAGGGAGAGCATCGAGATATAATTCATGTAGCTTCCAATTTACCAATTTGTATGAGTATGCCAGGTGTATGTTTTCGAATACATGATCAGCCTTGCCATTTTTTGTGTCTGTAGATGCTAGTTCTTTTGAGCCCTTAGTTTAGACATGAGGAGCATAACCTCGTGCTTTTGCTTTATTTTTGTCAAAGATTTGGAACATTATATTTAGACTAGTGATAATTATATCTCAGCAGATGAAATTATAGTGCACAAGAACTTTTTTTGCTTCTCTGAGAGTGCTGGTTCACTTTCAGTATCGTTCATACCCTCTGTTTATTCCTGGATTTGTTAGAGAATTTTTGCAGTATAATTAGCGTCTGAATTGAACTGTAAGAATTTGATTATCCTATGATGCCGGTCCAATCTTCACATCCAGCCAACGACTGTGGCTTTCATCCTACACGATTCTAAATTTTTCCATTGCCTTATTGCAGAAGCTTATAAGGTGGAGCTAACTCGTACGACGTCATGGGGAAGCAAGAGCTTGCATTCGAATACGACCAAATATGTGTTCAATTCTACGAGTAGCACAATTGGACGTAATTCAATAAAACTGCTTTTCACAAGATGCCTCAAAAGCTACTGCATGTTGAGATATTGGGTGATATTGGCTGGGTTCAATCAAATGTCTCCGCTGGATCAATCCAGTGTAGGCCTTAGATTGAGCCGTGCCAATATCACCCTAAACTCGACTGTAACAGCAAACACTATCTTGCGTTTAATGGAAAAACTACGAAGTACGTCCAATTTCCATGCAGCACTCTTGCTGCAGTGCTTTCAGAAATCATGACACATGTAGTGATTCTGCTTACTGCGGAATTTCGGTCTCATTTCACGTATGATGATTACTATAATCCTTCTCCTGGGTCAATTTCTTTTCTTGTCAATTTTCACATACAATCCTCACCATTGCTCAATTATTGAATCTTTTTCTCATAAGCACTCATGCTCTCTACTAGGTTATCCGCCATCCGGAGGCAGGCTACTGCGTGCTCCCGAGAGCCGATGGAGCGGCAAGGGTGGCTACAACTTGTAGCTCGCCATTGGATGGATAGGAATGAGATTAATCCTCTATGTAGAGCCATGCTTTGGTTTGAAACTTGGACGTTCTTACCCAACTCTGTGATGCCACAACAAACCCATATCACTCCTCACAATTGCTACATACTACTTAAGAAGCCCCATCAACTTTTACTTTTAGTTAGTTAGCTGGCGAAGTTCCGGGTGCCGTGGTACGGCACATGTGCCGTAGGTGCCGTACAGGTGCTGTACCTTTTCAGTGCCATGGCACCTACATAACTTTTTTTTTTTATTAAAGAAAATCATAAAATGCCCCTTTTCAAGTGAAAAAATTAAAAAATATATATATGTGTCGTACCATGACACATGTGCCATGGTACGGCACTTGCCACGACACTCAAACCCCACGACAAACCATCACATATTTATACATTAGTAGTTCGGATCTGAGCATTTTAGGGCTTCTCTATACTTTTCATAACCTAACCCTAACTTACAACCTAATTGATCTCGAGATCCAAAAACAACAAAAAACATACTATTTTTGGCTCCTATTTTCTCTCTACCCTATCTAAGCACCCTTTGGCCTTATTTCAAAGGTTCCTTTACAATGTAGGATAAGATTTTGGAAAAGCATCCTATGCTATTTGGCACGTGTGGCATCTATTTACATGGCCATCTTGCCAATTACAATGATGTGACCAAAATTGGTCAAAAGTAGCTTGTGAATTTTAACACTCCTCCTCACAACTAGTTTGGATCTAACATAGATCTACTAATCACTCCAAGAGAGGTTCTTAACTTTACAAATGCTGCTCTTTGAAGAGGTTTAGTGAGTACATCAGCCAATGAACTACTTGATACATGTTAAACCTCCTTTGCTTGAACCTTTTCCCTCACAAAGTGATGACAAATCTCTCTGTGTTTGGATCTTGCATGGAAGATTGAATTTGATGCAAGATCTTGAGCTGAAATGTTGTCATTATGGATGATTGGTACATCCTTTGGATCCATAATCTTTAGCTCCACCGATAACCTCTTTATCTCCACCGATAATCTCTTGATCCAAAGCCCATGCTAGTATCGCTCAGGTCTTCAAATTAGACTCTTTCCAGAAGCCGTATAATTCCCACAGATCCCACGGCTCATCCCATTCGTCCATGGTAATGTCCCTCATCCTTGGAAAGAACAAATAATCAATATGCCATGCATGTTCAACATTCCGCAGAAATATCCAGGGCTTGAGGATTTTGTAGAGAGTGGTTACCTCCCTCCCCATTTGCGTTTTCAGCCTCTTTACTCTGGACCTCCTCGGTATCACCATTTGGTCTGTTGGCAATATTGCTTCCACTTTAGAAACAGATAGTGGGCTTTGTATCCTTTGCTCTGAACTTGGTCTGGCTTGATTCATTTCCTACAATCGTGCTATCTCAGCCACATGGCCTTTATTTCCACCTGCAAGCTGATACATTCTTCTTCCTTAGTTTGGAAATTTTCCTGCCAGTCTGCTATGTCTTGCTGTAATTGTTGGACATCTGTCTTACAACTGTAAGTTGGCCTGTGCTTGTATACCTTCCTTGTGATTCAGCCAATCCTTACAGTGCTGCATAGTCGGTAGATGACCATGTTTCTCTGCTAGCTCTTTCTCCAGCTGTAAATTCTCTTCTCGTAATAAGCTCTACTCATCCATTAACGTCTGAATCTTTTTAGTAACCCGGGTGCGTAAGATGTTCTTGGCCCACTCTTTCGGACCTACACTGTCAATCCGCATCGGCCCACCGGCCGTGATACTGTCCAGTTGAGATTGCAGCAGGTCCCACAGTTGAGATTGCAGCAGGTCCCACTCATACTTCCAACATCTTTATATGTTTGCAAAGCGCTGGCCTCCCGTTGATGTTTTGTGATTTTCTCAAAATACTGAGTATTTTTCTCTTTTAATGCCTTATTATCATCTGCAGCCCTCTGCAACTGCTCTCTGAGCTTGTTGATGCACACATCTTTTTCTTTTACTTGCGATTGGCGTAGCTTGAGCAGTTCCTCTTCTGTGAGTCATAATCTTGCGGTCTGTTCTTCATACAGTGTCTTCCAATAAGATGCCTTCTCTAGCTGAAAGTAATTCCGCAGAAATTCCATAGCGGGTTTTACCCCGGGCGAAAACTCAGTTGTTGTGCACAGGAACTCTCTGATTTGGTCCTCATCTCGATGCACCTCCGAAATAGATGGTACCCCATCAGCCTGAATACGTTGAGTAATGTCTGATGTCTTGTCTGGAATAGAAGTTATCCTATCATCAGCTTGCGTAGGTTGTGGAGTCACTCCGAGTTGGACTTGGAAATTATAGGAATCAGACTGAACATCCTCTTCATCCCCCTGCACCCCGAGTACTAACACCACACTACTCACTGCAGCAATAGAAGTGGAAACACTCTGTAAAAAATTCACCTCTTCGTTTGATAGCACTCCGAAGGCCTCACACATCTTAGTAATATGTGCACCCCACTCGCTATACTTTCAAGCCCCGTCCAAGCATTTTTTAAATTGCTTGTAAGCAAGCGCTCCCCAAGGAATAGAAACATCGTCCAAGGCGGCTTTGATCAAAGCAAAATTCCTCACCGAAATGTACTGGGCAGTGTGGCGTGCAAAGATCACCTGATTAAACCATCTTCCCAGAAACCCAAAGAGGACGATCGGCAAAAACTCAGCTTATAGCCTTGTTCTTTGTTAAATGCTTCTTTGGGAAAGAATTCTGACATCGGCATTGAAGGAATATCAGCTATGTTCCCTTGTATAGGTAACCCAAGAGTCTCTGTAAACGTTTGCTCCGTGATGGGTATAATCATACCGTGTACCTGTGTGCATCCATTATCTTCAGACTCCTTTTTTATGTTAGTCAAAATTCTATGACTGCCTCTTCCACAATTTTGTTCAGATGAAATTGCTGTAAATGGTCTAGCCGCAACTGTTGTAGATAATCTTTGATGATTTCCGACTTGACCTCCATGCACTTTATGAATCAAGAGCTTTTCCTAATAGTCGCCATCGCTGCTGGTCACCAAACACTTTGCTAGTAAAAAGCGTGGTTATGCAACATCAATAGAGCTTGTGTAGAATAACATCAAATTCGGTAAGTCATCGCTTTCATTTAGAACTTTCCTATTAATTGCTAACCTAACCCATGCGCTACTGTATAAAATGGACACGTACTCCTTGTGATAGTCTCGTCGTATCCACACGAGTAACAACCCGATCAATTGCAACGTGTAGTGTTATAAACCCCGAAAAGTAGCTTATCGTAATTACCATAATGAGTATCTTTATGGAATTAAATGCAATGCCATGTGTTGTACCCGTTAGAAATACGTTTGAGATCGTAAAGTCCTTTAGGCATTCGAACCCATTAAAATCGTAAGAAGGATCGCAAAAATACAATCGTTCAAATCGTAATGTGAACTCGTCGTGCGCAAAAATATAACCGTTCAACCCGTAATGTGAACTCGTCATATTCCTCATCGTTATACCTGTACCCGCAACTCATAGGTGGTTTGGTTACGAAAATGCCAACCAGCCCCGCAATATCCCTCTGAATCTTAAAATACATACCTCATATGATCTCTACAAACCTGTTGTAAGCTAAGAAACTAGTCCGTACAAGTGTCCCAAGCACTACTAATCGAAAGTCGTATAGATTTTGTTCCTTCGTAACTTCCTTCATGAAAACTCTTGTAATAAAACCTTAACTACCATATTTCTATGACAATGCTGAAATGAGATGTCAAACACTACAAATCTGTATCGTCCATGCCTACTAACTATACTTAAATCAACAAGATTTGTGGATCATAAAATTCCATAATACTCATCCCTGACTGGGGTTGTCTTAATAATATGTGCCTAACCAGTACATTATGCATAAGTGTAGGCATTCACAAAAGATAAAAATGGTAATGATTTCCTGAGAGATAATAATGTCCATCTATTGACGCATATGCACAACCAGACCAAGTTTCATACATTGGAGCTACAGACGAACTATGTGTTATATCACAGCCAAAACCCTTTACTAAAGAAAACTTCTACATCAGTTGTTCATCAACAGTATGTACATAGGAACTCGACCACTATGTAAAACAACATGAGAAAAATGAAGATCCAAAGAAGACGTTAATTCCCCAAATTTGGTATCCAGCATTCCAAATTTCAAAGGAGTGGTTCTGTTGTTCTTCAAATTGTCGCATCTCTATCTGCTGATGATTCAATTGCCAACTTCGTAGCTCTTGTATCTCTTGTTGTAAATGTTCCTATTGTTGAATGGCCAATCTCTGACGTTTTAACACCTGCCACTCTAGCTCAATTCTCTCATGTTGCCTATACCGCATTAACTACTGGTAATTCATGGGAAGATAATACTCCATTTCCACCGAGTTGATGTCTTCCAAACATCGTCGTTGTCGTGGTCGTCGTCGAACTTCGTTGGGGTCCATGTTGTCACGATAATATGAGAATTATCCTTTGATCGGTTTATGGCTATGGCAGCTTAACAAAATCTGATCCAACTCCTTCTACAGGTCGCGACGTGTCCCCTATAAGTAGATTCATCTTGCTAGGGTGTCCTCTTTCATGCTTTTACAATAGCGAAAACAGATTCATATTGAGAAAGATCCTCAGCTTTGCCTTCATAAACCCTAGCTCATAGAACCTCCATATGAAGAGAGTCAATTTCTCCTCCTGTAGCTCGTGGCTATATGTGGCCACTTGGGAGTTGTCTTGCCTTACCAAAACGCATGCCTCCAGCTTCTTATAGATCCTGAAACAACCTATAGAGAAAGCCTTCCGTTTTTATTTTTAGATTCGACCGATAGAACTTGTCTCCGAATCCATCCATAGTTTCGAGTTTGGCAAGCCTCTGTATGCTAGAAACTGTGCACCAAGGCTTCACTTTTTGCTTTCTACCCGTCGTAAACCCCGAACTCTTGAAAAAAAACTCTTCTCCCAAAGATCTCTTCAATGGCTACACTATACTGTGTACACTCCCTGAACGGCTTTGATACCAACTTTGAATTTGCTCCAAACAGAATTACCGATCATGCAACACAGTAACACAAACAGAAAGCACTCTTTACTCCAAGCTCACATAGCAACTGTATTTCTCAAAACCAAAATACATTGTACATATAGTTTTTCACTATGGCAACCCATGCATGGCCCAGGTTGCCGTTGACGGGACGCATGTCCCATCGACTCGCCTCGTGGTGAGGCCAACTAGTCCTTATCCACTGATAGGACCCACAGTACTATAACAAAGTAGTTCTACTTTAATTCTAACTTTTAGGGTATAGGGTTCAATGTTTAGGATTTAGGGTTTAGGATTTAGGGTTTAGAGTTTGGGGTTTACAGTTTATGATTTGTGGTAGCCTAGTCGTTATAGATTTTCACAAAATCAGTGAATTAAGTAGTATAAAAGGTTTGATCATTCCCCAAGAGAGAGAATAATCTCTTCTTTTGTAGGATAAGTGTATGTAAGAAGATGAATGAAACATGATATGTAATATTCACAATGAATACTACAACGACATAATTGGTTATCCAAAGATATTGAGTGAATTGGCGTCCAATAACACCAACAATGAAACGATTTGGTCAAGATCTAAAATTATAAAGGATAATTTATCTTTCAGGCTCTTAGGATAACAGTAGCAATCAGATCAGATTACAACTAACAAATAGATTCATCAAATATAATCAGATTGGCTAATGATTCCTCATAATCGAGCACAAAGAATTAGTTCTTATCACAGGAAGCAAACAGAACAGAGCATCAATCAAGTTTGTTATCTGAATACATAGCTCATTTAGAATTGAAAGAAGTTCTGCTTATGGTTATGCTTAATAGCTTCGGCTAATTCCCTACACACAACAGTTAGAATTGTTGCTCA
The DNA here is from genome assembly GCA_029204225.1 of Diphasiastrum complanatum. Taxonomy (NCBI): domain Eukaryota; kingdom Viridiplantae; phylum Streptophyta; class Lycopodiopsida; order Lycopodiales; family Lycopodiaceae; genus Diphasiastrum; species Diphasiastrum complanatum. Next base: position 35,739,256 of record CM055094.1, read on the forward strand.
CTAGTGATGCCTGAAAATCCGAGTTAGAGTAACTAAAATTCAGTAAAAGATGAACGGTGTGTGGCACAGACAGACAAATATCACAAACAGTTACGGATCGTTCAGAGTGTATTCGCTCAATTGATAAGAAGTAATGTTGTAAGTGATGGCAGAGGGAAGGAATGCTCAAGCTTAAAGAAACTAGCTCTCCTCTCTCTATTGATACTCAAATATGTGCATATGTACAATGGCACGGAGTGTCGCCCTTATAGGAACGAACACCGGCCTGAGCTTCGCTCTCCAATCGTTGGGGTACCAATTGGGAACGACTACGTATCTCTTCGAAGTGTCGCTCTACAACGTCGCGCACTCTTAATTACAATGTATTTACAAGATGCAAATAGGCCTTTACATGAATTTAGGCTCTATAGCATATTTACATTTACAAAAATTCAAAATTTTACATCATATAACAATTTCATAGGATAATGTGGAATTATAGGCCTCCACATATCTCGTTCCTCAATTGTGCAGCGGCTCTCAAACATGATCTTCAAATTCTTCTTTGTCTTTTTCGGCTGGTTGATTTCTTGAAGAAAATAGCTTTCGCTCTGGCCTTTGTTTCTTCATTGATCTGATCCACTGTCTTTCCTTGTGTGGCAAGAAAGTATTGTTCATTTGCATGTAATCTTCTTTCAACGACATGTCGGGGTATCCTCCCATTCCTTGATTTCCAAGTGGACTAAGTGGTGTGGTAATCAGAGTGTTATTTACAAGATGGCCATACCAACTATCCTCGATCAGAATTTCCAACATTTCAGCAGAAGGGACAGTTAGGGATAGGGTTGCATATGTGTAATTTGAAAATTCTTTTTTTATATACAATTTCTGAGTGGATAGCAGGGCATAAGAGATAAGAGAAGCGATATTTACATAATTGTATGTATAATATGATCGGGTGATAGGATTTATGGATCTAAGCAAGTTTTGCTCCTTTATTTTGTTTAGATATTGAGAGTAATTTACTTCCCAATCTGTATAAATAGTCCATAAGTCAAGGAAAAAATAATGACTGGCATATCTATGGGAAATGGATAGAGAACTAGGAACAAGTTCATGAACATCAAAAATGTTTATTGTTTCCAATTTATCCACATACTCGTCCAGAGTAGAATAAAATGTGTTTTCAAATATTTAAGGATATATATATACAAACATCCTGTAACAACATGGATGTAGTTTACTACCACATTGAACTTATTCTGAACAATGGCCAAGGCCAAGACATCTTTTTGGTGCGGTGTTAGTTTGGCCCAAAAATTCTTAAGAGTGGAAAAAGTCCAAGGACTTTCCCATTGCTCTTGAGTGTAACCAAAAGGTTTTGGCAGAAAGAGACAATTCATTCTCCATTGGAGTTCTGGGCTACATAGAGGGGGTAAAAAGGTGGTTAGTTCCTGCTGAAATGTAGCAAATTCTTATTTCAGAAGCAAGTAGACTATCTTATTCTTCCTCTTCACACTGCCACTTGGTGAGGCTTCACTCTACTGCGGAATCATTTGTAGGATTGGTGGTTCTTCTGCAGCAACTTCGGCAATTTGTTTCGACTGTTCAGCATCCTCTGCATCGGTCTACACTGCTTGATTTTTATAAATTTGCTTGAAAATTACATCAGTCTGGATGGCCTTTTCTGATATGTCCTTAATTGGCTCATCCATCTACATGGACTGCTCTTGGTGCTGTGGCAGGTTCTTTCTCTTCGAGAGCCTGGATTTGGCTTGAATGAAATTTCGCCTCTTCTAGCTGTTTGAGCAATGTATTTTCATTTTTAAAATTATTTGACTGCTCAGGCATTGTCTCCAATGTCTCTAGAGTGGCGTCAAACCTGCCTTGGGCTTCTTCTAGGGTTGTGTTCTTCTTTGACAGCTCCACTTGAGTTGCTTCAAGTTCTTCACTTTTCTGCATCAGTCAAGCTTGTTTGCCTCCAACTCTTCATCTTTCTGAATTAGGTCTGCTCATATAGAATCATATTTGCTTCCGAGCTTCCTTGAGACCTTTTCCAAGTTGACGAAGTGTTGAATGGTTGTCTGGGTGTCTGACATCAGTGTCCCGAAGGTCTTCGTGTAAAGTTCTTCATCCAAGACTTGCGACTCAACATCGTCGTCATCCTGTTCTGGATTAATGGCAAGAACTTCCTGCTCTTCTTGTGGTATCTCTGGCTGAATGTCTTCTTGCATCGTCAGCAGCTGCTTCAGTGTCTTCATCCATTGTTCTTTGCACTTGTTTGCTACTAGAGACTGGCTTGTACTGTGATGAAGGTGAGGATCCTCTCACTAAACTTGCGTTCTTCTGTGTTGATGATGATGATGATGATTCATCAAGTTCAGTTGAGGTCGCCTTTAATGTCTGCATCTGGGAATCGGCTTCTTCAATGGTCAAATCTACTACTTGCAGCACCAGATCTATCCTGATATCCTCCTGCACAGTCAAGACTCCAGCATACATACATAAGATTCCAATTTGTAATCTGAGCCTTGAATATTGTTGATCTTTTATCAATTTACAGAACTGCTTAAAAGCAATCTGTCTGAATGCAATGTGCCCTCTCTCTCAGACTCTTAGCAGGTATCTCATGTTTTTATTTAAAATGGTATACTCTTGCTTCAGTAAGAAGATTGAAGCAAGAGCGAGGCGAACAAAACTCTTGAGATTTGGGTCTCTAATATAAGATAGCTTATATCCCCTCTTCTCAAGGTATGCTTCCTCCTGAAAAGCTTCGCGTCTAGTGATGTAGTCGAGCTTTGTAACTGGAACTGTGTCGTCAATAGACAAGCCTAATACATGACAATAGAAATTTTCAGAAATAACAATCTCTTGATTTCGGAAAATACAATGAACATGTCCGTCATCAGTTTCATCAATGTTACGAATGAATTCATGATAAAGATCCGTTAGGATGACTAAAGGATAAAATTGAAGTAATTCGTCAATCCGAGCTCTAACAACAAAGGGTTGTAAAACTGATAGCATTGGTTTAGAATGCGTTTTAAAAACAATGGCCATGGCAGTAGTATTAGTGACCAATTATTACAGCTTAACCAAAGGTCCAATAGTACTAAAGTTCCAAAAAATAAATTGGCTTAGTAAAAATGTCAAAGTGATAAAGTCAGAAAACATGCATATTGTCCCTAGAGAAAGGAAATTCAAATTCCTTCAACTCCTGATACGAGAAACAATACAAAATCCAAGGCTAAATTTTGACAATCAAACACCAAGAAACCGAAATTTCTATAACTGGGTGTTAGTAACTTAGATTTTCGGAGTTGTACTAGAAAATCAATTTCAATCCAATTCGAAGCTACCAAAATGTCCAAAATTCTTTATCTGCTTAGAATAGTTCACATATTACAGAGACAGAAGGCAACTCTAGGATTATACAACAGCATACAGCTACTCTCAATCCAACTCTCAATCAGCTCCCTATATTACAAAATTTAGGTTCAACTGGAGTTAGATGAAATTTTCTCTTTGAGACAATCCAAGAAATATTTATATGAAGTCAACCAGTTTGAATGACAGAAAATCCAAATATTCCCATAACATGCAGGTTAATCGAAGGAATTTGAGAATGAATTATCTTCAATTCCTCACATGCTGCTTATGGAATCCGCTAATCCACTTACTTTCTATCCAGAACAGCCTGAGAAATTGATTTATAATCGATTTACCGAGGAACAAAAGTTACATAATAGGATTCAGGATAATTGGCATATGCTATCCATTCTACTTCTCAGCCAAGCAGAGTTTAGCTAGAAAACAACAATATTATCTCCCAAAGCAGATTATTCTAAAGCAAAATGAAAGCTTCCACTCAAAACTGGGAATTAAGAATGAATTCACATAACTTCTCAGCATCTAAATTAAAAAATTGAAAGTGTAGAAGAGCACTCTACCACCATATTTGACAAGCATGCTAACTCAAAATTAGTGAATCCAACACCAAACTCCTTTGAGAAAACTTTTCTTCCATATCGATGAACGTTGACTCCATCCTATCCAAAAAAAACCTGCATCTTAGCCAAGCTCTGATACCAATTTAAAGAACCTAAAGGATTGCCCCTAAGATGAGGATAGGAGAACACAATAAGAGAGACTATGGAGCCAAACCGCCCAACCAAACCTAGATCAATCTTGGATCTAGCCCCCAAGCCATGCCATGTGAAAGCTAGAGGAGAATGACATGGAATTAAATCATGGCGCAACCAATAATCTTGAACACTGGACGGCCGGTCTACCATATTAGGACTATTCCAGGTCCTTTACCAAATATGGCCATAACAATTAATTTTTTAACTTTCTTCGTTTCTTTGTCTAAAAGCTTCTTAGCTTCTGAACTAATATCAACCTGTGAAAAGTACAGTACTAAGGACCATAAATGGATCTTTGAATATTCCACAAGGTGATTGTATGCTTGTTAAACAATCTATCAGAAACTAGTCATCAGAAAACAAGATCTAGTTTAGCAGCTTGATAGGAAACAAGTAGAGACAATCAAAGCATTGATCAAATAGTATAATCCAACTCCACACGTGTGGAAATAAGGCTGCAGTATGGCCTGTAGACAGTGTTTACAAAGTGCCAAAGCTGGGTTTCATTGGAAATCAATAGTAATCACCATACAATGAGAGGAAACTCGAGTTTCTCCTTGAGGCTCCAAAAAGTTTCTATCTTCTCACTATGGAGAATGGGAATACATAGTAAAACACACTTCCTTTGCAAAGTTAGGTGAAAATCCAGCATGTAATAAGGAAGTAGACTCCACTTTCTTGCCCTTATGTGAAAACCCTAGCCTAGATCCAAGAGTCATGCTTGGTAGGGGCATGGTAGGTACAAATCTCATCATAAATCATGGTCTAGATCCTACAAAGTAGGAATCACTACCAAATAGACACAACCACTCCTCTTGACTCGTGATAACCTACTTTAGGTGTGTATGTACAAGTGGCACTTTGGCCATTCAAGTAACCAACAAACAATATTGACAAAATATACAATATTCTACATGGCTAGATTTGCCAATGTAGGCAATTTTTCACACTCCTCCTCAAATCTAGCCTTGGAGATCACAATGCTTTTATCAATAACTCCAATTGAAGATCTAAGCTTGACAAATGAATCTTTAGGTAAAGGTTTAGTAAACAAATCAGCCAAGCAACTTGATGATGGCACGTGTTGGAGCTTGATCTCTTTAGCTTGCACTTTTTCCCTCACGAAATGGTGAGCAATTTCGATGTGTTTGCTCCTTGCATGGAATGTAGGATTAGTTGCAAGTGATTGGGCTGATTGGTTGTCACAATAGATGGTAGGGATCTCCTCCTCCATGACATGAAGCTCCACCAATAGCCTTTTGAGCCACAAGACCTCCTTGCATGTTGATGTCAAGGCCTTGTATTCAGATTCTGTGGAAGATAGGGAGATGGTATCTTGCTTTTTGGAAAGCCATGATACTACTCCATCACATAGAAAGGTGGCAAAGGCACTTGTTGATCTTCTATCCACTTTGTCGCCTGCAAAATCCGAGTCACTATAGGCTCTTAAGCCAAGATTAGTTTCTCTATACAAAATACCAAAATTCTTAGTGAATGAAATGTATCTAAGAACTCTTTTGGCCATCTTCCAATGTGAAACTAGAGGACTTTGCATGAATTGGCTTAACTTTCCAACACTATAACTAAGATCAGGTCTAGTTATAGTTAAATAGATCAAGGAGCCAATAAGCCTTCTATATAATGTGATGTCCTCAAAGGATGCTTCATCACAACCAATAGATGCTTTTACATGTTGCTCCATTGGTGTCTCAATGCCTTTACAATTCTTCATTCCAAATCTATCTAGGATGGATGTAGCATATTTAGATTGACAAATGAAGCTAGAATCACATCCTCTAATAACCTCTATTCCAAGAATGAAGCTCAATAGGCCGATATCTACCATCTTAAACTCTTTTGCTAAAGCAATTTTTACATCTCTAATTCCATCTAGATCATTACCACTCAAGATAATGTCATCTACATACAAAACAAGAATAATGATCATGCCATCATGAAAACTTATATACAATGATGGATCATAGGCACTCATTACAAAATTGATGGAAATGAGAAAAGAGTTTAGCCTAGAGTACCATGCTCTAGGTGCTTGCTTGAGCCCATAAAGGCTCTTCTTCAAAAAACACACCTTTCCTTCATGCTTTGCCTTGATGAAGCCCTCGGGTTGCCTCATGTAGATCTCTTCCTCCAAATAACCATTGAGGAATGCATTTGTGGAGTCAAGTTGGAATAGCTCCCAATTGAAGGTTGTAGCAAGACTAATGATCAACCTGATAGTAACAAGCTTAGCCACAGGAGCAAAAGTCTCATCATAATCAATGCCTTTGGTTTGTAAAAAACCTTTGGCAACAAGCCTAGCTTTATGCTTGCTTACTGATCCATCTTGATTATACTTCAATCTAAACACCCACTTGCAATCAAGAGGTTTCTTTCCTTGAGGAAGATCCACAAGATCCCAAGTATGATTCTCAATAAGAGCATCATACTCTACTTGCATAGCATCCATCCAACTACTAGACTTAGCATCTTCATAGCATGTTGGCTCATCTAACATTGAAGTAAGTAAGGTGTAAGATGTGAAAGATGATGAGCCTTTCCTTTGATCACCTTGACCATCATAGGTGAGCCTCAATGGCTCGGATCTTGCCCTTGTAGATCTTCTTGGAGTTCTTGGAGTTCTTGCATCTTGAGGTGGATCCTCAAGTTCTTCTTCACTTGGAAGCTCCTCCTCCATCCTAGCATGATCCTTGGCATCAAGATGATTAGTAGCATTATCATCCAAATCACAAGCATGTCCTTCATAAAAAATAACATCCCTACTCACTATCACCTTGCTAGTGATGGGATTGAAGACTCTATAACCTTTGCTATTCTCACCATATCCCACAAAGATGCCTTTGATGGATGTTGCATCATCCTTCCTTCTCTTATCCAAGGATTGGTGTACATAGCAAGTGGATCCAAAAACTTTGAGATCCTTGAGATTGGGCTTCTCTCCAAATAGAGCTTCAAATGGTGTGATTCCTCCAATGGCTTGGTTTGGCCTTAGCACACTCACAAAGAGATCTATTTCTTCTCTCACTCACTCCATTTTGTTGAGGGGTGTATGGACATGACAACTCCCTCTTTATGCCATTAGAACTACAAAAGTCAATCAACTTATTGGAGATATATTCACCTCCATTATAATCTTGGTACTAAGTTGATTTTCTACCAAAGTCTTGAACTTTACAAAAGAATCAAACACCATTGATTTGCTAGACAAGAGGTACATCCAACAAAATCTAGAATAGTCATCAATGAAGGTTACATAGTACTTGGCACACCATTAGACTCATGTGAAAAAATATGAACATCCGAATGGATGAGTTAAAGAGGAGAGTTTGATCTTGATGTAGATCTTGAGAAGGGTAGTTTGTGAGCCTTTGAGAGGCTGCATGCTTCACATCTCTTCCCACACTTTGACAAATGCTTGGGGAGTCCAACTGCAAGCTCCTTTGCAACCATAGATTCCATGGCTTTGTAGTTGGGGTGGCCCAACCTTTTGTGCCACAGTTCCACCTTTGATAACTCCACCTTTGCCAAGTTAACACTCTCCACTGCAATATTAGCATCAAGCTTAAACAATCTACCTTGCTTAAAGCCTTTGGCTATACATTCATCATTTCTAAGGATGGAACAAACTCCATGTTTAAATTGTACATCTAGGCCATTATCTATTAACTGGCCAACACTAAGCAAATTCTTGGTTAACTTAGGAACATAAAGAACATTATCAAGATTCATCCTTTTGGATGATCTCACATACAAGGGAATTGTTCCTATTCCACTTATCGTACATTCTTGACTACTTGCAGTATAGATTGATCTATGTAAGTCATTGTAAGAAAGTAAGGTGAAGAATATGTCCTTTTGATATGTCATGTGAGAACTTGCCCCACTATCAATCCACCAAGAATCATTGGTGTTGCTCTTGGATGATGGTGGTTTGTTGGAAACCATCAAGGATGACTCTTCATCCTCCTCCTCCTCCTGATGTGCAATGTTGCTTTGTTTGCTCTCTTGTGCCTTCTTCTTCTTGAGACATTCTGATGCAAAATGTCCTTTCTTTTCACAGAAAAAACATTTGTACTTGGACTTGTCTTTTATCATGCCCTTTGAGCTTGAAGCCTCATCCTCCTCCTTGGTCTCCTTGAAGTGCTTCTTCTTGCCATTGGTCTTCTTCTTGCTTTTGAATGAGAAATTAGCTTTCTCATCACCATCCTGCAGAGAAATAGCATTCATTCTTGCATTGGTATGCAACATCCTACACTCTTCAGCTACTAATACACTGTGTAGCTTTTCTATAGTAGGCAAAGTGTCTTGGATTGCAAAGCTTTGGACCAAATTTGTAAAGCCACTCCCTAGACCATTGAGGACAATCTGAACAAGCTCACTATCTTGAATCTTCTCTCCAATGGAAGCTAACTCCCTATTGAAAGACTTGATTCTTAGCACATAATCTTGTGCACTCTCATCACTCCTCTTCATGCTTTGTAGAATCTGATTCCTAAGCATGAGAACCCTCAAAGTGTTACTAGACTCATAGATAGATTTTAAAGATTCCCAAGCCTCTTTAGCACTCTTACATGATGATACTTCCCTTAAAAGATCATTGCTTACATTCATCTTCATACAGTGAAGTGCAAGCCTAGACCTCTTCTTGTATTTCTTGTGCACCTAGAGGTTCATCTTCATCATCTATTAGAAACTCATAAAGATCCTGGAGCACCATTAGTGACTCCATCCTCACTTTCCAAATTCCATAATTGGTAGAATTTAACCTCTCACTAGCTTCTAGAAGGTAGGCTCCCACTGATCCCATCTTACTAGCAAGATTCTACACACAAGATATAGATTTGTTTGAACCTAAAACTCACAAATGTTTCTAACTTGCAGTGTTTCACTCAAATGTTGACTTCTAATCCAACAGATGGATTTGTAATCACAGTTCTATCAATCCCTCACAAAGCTGGAATGAAGATAAGATGAGATGAAAACTACACTCAAGCAAATCTTGCCAATCTTGGCTATTCTTGGACAAAAACTGACTCTATCTCTCTCATTCACTTTGATGTACTTTCAAGACCTGGTTTCCACTTTAAGAAGGTCTGAAATCAGCCTAGATTAATTAGTTTTCATGAAACAAATTCAAAACTAATCAATGGCCAATGATCTTGGTAGCTTATCCTAGGATTTGCACCAAAAATTACATCAAACTGACACCAGATGAATTTTCTATGATCCAATGAATATGGGTTACTAAATGCTGGTTCAAAGATGCCCACACGTGTGAACAGTATGGATTTTGATCCTGAAAAAGTTTGGGATCAAATCCCCTCACCAAAACCTGGATACCAACTCGCCCTTCCAATACTAGCTTTTTGCACCAAAACCTGTTAAAACTGGATTAAACACAGATCAATGGCCTTGTACTTGGCTCTGATACCATGTGAAAAGTATAGTACTAAGGACCATAAATGGATCTTAGAATGATCCACAAGGTGATTGTATGCTTGTTAAACAATCTATTAGAAACTAGTCATCAGAAAACAAGATCTAGTTTAGCAGCTTGATAGGAAACAAGTAGAGACAATCAAAGCATTGATCAAATAATATAATCCAACTCCACACGTGTGGAAATAAGGCTGCAGTATGGCCTGTAGACAGTGTTTACAAAGTGCCAAAGCTGGGTTTCATTGGAAATCAATAGTAATCACCATACAATGAGAGGAAACTCGAGTTTCTCCTTGAGGCTCCAAAAAGTTTCTATCTTCTCACTATGGAGAATGGGAATACATAGTAAAACACACTTCCTTTGCAAAGTTAGGTGAAAATCCAGCATGTAATAAGGAAGTAGACTCCACTTTCTTGCCCTAATGTGAAAACCCTAGCCTAGATCCAAGAGTCATGTTTGGTAGGTGCATGGTAGGTAAAATCTCATCATAAATCATGGTCTAGATCCTACAAAGTAGGAATCACTACCAAATAGACACAACCACTCCTCTTGACTCGTGTTAAGAGTTGAAACGTCTTTACTACTTCTAGTAGTTACTTTGTTTATTTCTACATCTAAATCAAGCCATTCTTGGTCTTGATTTTCTAGTTCAGACTCTACTTCTATCCTTTGGACTACCATGTCAGAGTTAGTTTTAGATAACCTAAGCTCATCTTCTCTAGGCAAACCTCGGTTTGGACTGCGGCTGTTGTGGCTGAGGACATTCAGTAGTGACATGCCCTTCGCCTTTACAGTTAGCACAAAGCAGCACATATTCTACTAACCTCCTGGGTTCAGGGCAATCAGGCGAATAATGACCAGGGGCTCCGCAATTGTAACACGAACCCCTCACTTTGGGTGGAGGAGTGGAATCTCTTGTCCCTCCTCTACACAAAATGGTGTACCGTTGACCAATATGTGGTTTTGGTATAGAGTTCTTTTGGTTCGAAGGAGTTGTAGTATGAGGTACCTCCTCATGGTTATTGACCAGACAGAGGAATAATTCATCTTCTAAATAGTTGGTTTGTAAATTGGGACAGTTAGTCTTAGAGTGACCTTCCTTCCCACAAGAGGTACACCAAACATTGGCGTTAGATTTCGGTTTCTTCCGCTTGGTCTTAACGTCAACATCTGGACTTTTAAATCGCCCATTTCCTTCGCTAATATTTTCACACTCTTTCTTAATGGATCCATCTTGTCGGACTTCTCCATTCTCTTTTTCCTATCTGAATTCTTACTCTTCGCTTTCCTATAAGAAGATTTTCCTTCTGATGAAGAAGAGTAGGACAAATAATCTGAAGACTCTTCCTCATTTGCTGAGTCGATTCCGATTCAGACTCGATAAATGATTCAGAATCTTCCGTTTGTTTTGATTTATGTTTTTTACCTATTCCTCCGCCTACAAGAAATTCAAGAAGTTTTATAATTTTCAGCAGAGGCAATGACATCTTCTAAAGAGGTCATTTATCCCTATCGACAGTAATGATACATCTTCTTCGGCAAACCACCCAAGAACCATTCGTTTTGCATAGGAATTGGGTACTGGGCTTCTAACTTTCCTATTAAATTCTTAACTCTACGAGTATATTTCCTAAGTGATTCCTTCAGCCTTTTCTCAACAAAATTAAGTCGTGCCAACAATCTAGTGGAGTATCCTATCTCCCTAAACTGCTTAAGGAATGCTGCTTTCAAAGTGTTCCAAGTATTAATTATTTCCGATACTAATTGATTGTACCAAATCCTAGCCTGCTTCCACAAAAGACCTGGCAAAATTCTAACTTTGTCCTCATCTATATATTCTTTATTTGCTATAGTAATAGATTCAAACTGAGACAAGTAACTATCCGCATCTTCAGATGATGATCCCTTAAAGAAATCATATCTGATTTTGGTAGATGTGGGTGGCGCTAGGTTCGCCATATTATCAAGTGGCAGGTTAGGTGGATCAAGTGGACTAGGAGGATCAGGATCAAGTGGATTTGGCAGATCAGGATCTGGACTATGTTTGTTGCGCCTATCGGTAAATACCTTCCCCTAGGCTCATGGATTGGTGGAGTTCTCTCATAATCGTCTTCTTGAGCTTGATCCTCTTGTGCAACATTGTGTGGAACATCTTCTTCCAAAATTGTGAGAAGTCTTTTGATGCTATCACAACCATCTACATGGTCTTCATCATCAAACCTATGCATTTCATCAAAGATGACACCTTTACTAATGTGAATCTTATCCATCACATGATCAAAACACATGTACGCCTTTGTCCTTAGATCATAGCCACCAAAGATACACTTGATTGCTTTTGCCTCAACTTTGCTTTGCTCCTCCTTTGGCACGTGTGCATATGCCTTACATCCAAAGACACTGAACTTGTCAATTCTGGGCTTTGTTCCAGTAAGAGCCTCTTCCAGAGTCATATTTGGAATCGAAACTGTGAGACTTCTATTCTGCAGGAATGTTGCAGCATTACATGCCTCTGACCAATAAGAGTTTTGTAAGCCTATTTGCTTTTTATCATGGAGCGTCCACTTTCCATAATGGTTCTATTCTTCCTTTTTGCTACACCATTACTATGCGGCGTGTGTTATTTAGTAAATTGTCTTTTGATGCCATGTTCCTTTTAGCGGGTATTTCCTATCCACCTTCAACCCTAGATCCAATCAAGCATCAAAGAGATGAAGAGGATTAACTAGTTGTCACGTAGAGATTTGTTCCCATGAGAGTGATAACATAGTTCATAATCAAGCAAATGCTTATGATCCACATCTAACACTAACCATTAACACTATGATCCATTAACACTAGCAATTAACACTACATCCATTAACACTACTCAAGCAATGATAGATATTACTCTTCTCTCTCTCTTTATCTCTCACAACATGTATAATAAAGATAAACTCCAACAATTAGCAAATCCAAAGAAAACATGAGAGATAGAGGAGGGAAGAAGAAGGGTAAGGACATTACATATCCATTCCATAAGAGGCTCAACCTGCTCATATTGAATAAAAGTGAATATGTACAAATAACTCGAATCTACCACTTGATATAGTGGATTTTAGGGCTTTGGCCTCAAATCCTATTGGCCAATTTCCACCTCCTTTATTATTTGAAATTCAAAAATTGGGGGGAACCCTTTATATTCACTAACTTGACTATTAGGCCTTGCGACATTAAAAGTCTCAGAAAAAGGCCTAAAGTCCTTTTATTAATGTCTAACTAATCAAATAACTAGGTGATCATCGGGTTGGACTTACACACGCAGGGTGCCAAATCTCTCTCACTTATTAACTATGGTTTTTGTTGCCTTGGGATCCGCAAATCCTCCAACAGTATCCTCCACCAAAATTGGTGGTGGTCCCATGACACCTCACGAGATTTATTACTTTGGGCTTTGGTTAGTCTCGCACGGACCTTTATTAGATGGTACTGAACCTTTTTAATGAATTTTAAACTAGCATAAGCCTATCTCCTGAATAACTTCTTGATGGTTGGGAACCTTAAAAAGGAACATATCTCCTCTCAAATCCTCCATCGCTTGGTAGAATCTAAGTATGAGTTAGATAAGGGGACCATGCAGCCTTACGATTGGTACAAAACGGTTTTCGGAGAGCTTAAGAGAGCCATTAAGAGTAATACCAAACAACAGTTTATTGTTGGCTCTCTTTTGTCATCCTTGGCCAACGCGTATCTAGAAAATAAGGTTCATGGGTTTCACGCTGATTTCGTCACTTGCATCTCGCATCAGCGATGGCGCACTCAGTGACCATTGTCAGCTACACCCACACCCCCTAGTGCTACTTGCTCTGCTCTTCTTAGTCCCCTAACCTCTACAACCACCTCGCCACCGATTCCTCCCAAGGGCCTCTATGAAAATTGGATCTACCATTCCAATCACAGTTACCCAAGCCATCTCACCCCCACAAACTTCAACTGTTTTCCCAAATACCCAACGGTTTATGGATATGATCGATGATTCAATCCCTTACAGGCTGATGAGCAATTTGTCATGTCTCAGAGCCCCGAGCCATTTAACCCCAACTCCCCCAGAATGAAATTAAATTAGTTCCAAAAAACTTTCAATACTTTTGATTCAATAACACCATTTCAGCTAGGCCAACAAGCTCATCAAGCTTTTCAGGCACCCGACACCATCAAATCTTCGGCGGTCGTATCCCCAAAGTAGTTCGATGCATAGGTCCCAAAAGTTTGAGCTATCCTTAGAAAATGCCAATGAGCTATGATCCTTATGAGGCTTGGAAGCCTCGGATTTCCCTATTTATGGTGCAGCCATCATGCAAGTGGAACTTTCAAAGCAAAGATCATCATTAAGCATGGAGGAAGCACATTGAAATAGTGGCAAATTGGTGGAGTACTCTTCAAAGGTATTGGCAAGAGATCTCTACCAAAGAGATCTTATCATGGATATGGTGAGGGTGCTGCTATGATGGATCCCTTGGCTGATCTTCACTTCTTATGCATACCAAATGATCCACTCAAAAAGCTTTACAAACTTCTCAAGTGATCTAGTACCTTTCCAAGCTATTTTTTGAGGAGGAGTGTGAAAAATTGGCAAAAATCTAGCTTGGTATTTTTATGTTAGAAGTTTGTGAGTGAATCTCACATGTGTGGAGGATGTTCCCACATGTGGAGAATTGTGAAATAAATTAAAAATGTTTGCTATAGGGGTCTCATAAACTTTCATAGTCAAGCTTCTAGGTGTCATTAGTAGATTGGGCCATTTGTTGGCTTTAGAGGTCAATTAGTCAAGTATACTTGTTTTGTCATTATTAGGCCAAAAGTACAAGTGGAAAACTCGTGCTAGATAGGTTCTTGACAAGTGTCCTTAGTTAGTTTGATGTGTGACAAGTCAAAGTTCAAGAGGTCCAATAGAATTAAGAGGTGGAAGTACCATTGGTCCAATAGGATTTGAGATATGCTTGAGAATCATTCCAATAGAATGGAGAGGGGATGCATCATTGGTCCAATAGGATTAGGAGGTTGTAAATATGAATTCCAATCATGTTTGAGTGTGGATTAGCTTGTGGATCTACTAGTATCATTGTACTACTCATTCTATGTAATGTGATTTTGAGATCAAGTGAGATTTTGGATCGCTTTCTCTCTCTACCCCAGAGCTATTGGTTCTCTCTACCTGAGATCTGGCTATTTTTGTACTTAATTTTTATTTTGGAACACTTCCCACACATGTGTATGTACTTTGGAAGTGAGTTAATGCATGTAGTAGTGTGTTTTTGCCATTGAGAGTAAGATAGATCTTGAATCTCAATCTAATCTTGATCATTGTGCATCCACACACCTTAGGAGATCCAAATCACATGTAGTGGGCACTCCACACGTGTGAAATGAACATAATCATCTTTTACTCTTAGTGAGAATAGAGATGTAATTACAATCTTTGGGTACCAATTGAAAAAGAAGTAAACATGATACTCGCTTGATTGTGATAGGTTATGAGAATTAAGATGCTGTTATTCTCTAAACATATTGATTAGCAAATTGTGTCTAGCATGTTGTGTGTGAGTAAATGCTTTTAAGAAAACATCTTCTCACTTGGAAACAAAGTGATTTTTGAGGAAGGATCTTAACGTTGTTGAGAGAATGATACATACAGCATTCACAATTTGCTTAATACATTGCGAATGTATTTTTGAGTCAGTTAATGCAAATCACCCTCAAAAAGAGTGAGAATTATACTTGTGACAATTCTAACACATTGTCACAAGCTAAAAATCAATCCAGGCGTCTTTCACATAGATTCACCATGGTTGGGATAATTCCTTGGAACACATGATTTTCAATCATGCACATACAGCTATTTTGAAACCAAATAGGTTGGGGGATTGACACTGAGAATGTTTGATGATAGAGAGAGATTAATACTGCTAAGGTCTTCTTAAGAAATATAGTGAATAGAGTTGAAACCAGCCACCATCCCACAACACAAAACCGCACGAGTCAGTACAGTGGAAAAGACAAGTATCATAGTTGAGCATCAGTTGTTATCCATGTCCAAAACAAGATTAACTATTTAACAGCCTAAATACAATTGAATAACATTGTCCAAGCTCCTCAGCCAAATTCTTTTCACTAGCAATATGTTTTGCCTTATGTTTGAGACCAGATCTGAGCAGTGTTAGGGCACAAAAACCGTATGAAATTCCAACAGTACCGTAACTTTATGTATGAAGCTATCATCCTCAATCACACAGTACATAACAGGTATGGTTCGTGTATAGCATTAGGTGTCAAGGTAGATCCGTGCCATTATGACCCTTCGGACTCCCTAAAAATGTCATGCAAGTCCGAGTGCTATGCTACGAAGCTTGGGAAAATCCATGTCATTCAAGCCTCTAGGAACCAAACCCCATTCACAATGCTAGCATCTTAATGCTAACATAGCAAGCTTACATTTAGTCCCACAACCTTATCATAGTTACTACTTTACTTTTTCTTTTAAAATGTAGGAGAGTCTAGTTATCATTCGTCACATTGCTTTATGAAAAATAACATTTTACAAACACCCTAAATTTTAGCTCGTTACTCATGTATGGAAAGTGTAACCACATGTCTTTTAGTGGTAGCTCATTCACAACATCTTCTAGGGTACAAGCCTTAAAAACATCTCCATAAAATGCATTAGTTTTTAGCAACGGTTTTCAATGCAAAGTTCAGTTTAGCATCCTATATATGTGGTGATGACATATCTTGAGAACTACCCATACTCCACACACACCCGCCTTATTTACTATTGCTTCAATCTGGAAAAACCAAGTCAAAACATTTACATTCCCTTTGAATGATCCTTTCAACGGGAAAGAGAATTAAGCCTAATTCCGTAGATAGATAACAAGCATAATCTTGTAGATTATTAATGACAAGTCCCATATAGTCAAGTGCCATGCAAGGTAAGGCATTGATTGAGCATTCTATTCCCTCACGAAAGACTTTGCTGAAAAGAACAAAGTAGAACGAGTAAACAATTACTTGCATTTAAGCTCGTATCAAAATGGAAGTTAAAATGAAAAGGGTTTCATTAGAACCTTTCTTAGCTTGCAGGGGCCTATAGAGCAGTCCACCTTTGACTATTAAGGTAATAGAACCTTTGGGCCCTATAGAGCGCTACAAGACAAATTCTAATTTTACATGACACTTTGTGAACAAAAAACATGAGCTTCTCAAACCACAATCACACCAATTTATGAATTTACATCATGAATATCATGATGGCTACGAAATGATATTTCATTGATTCTTTTTTGAGGTTTTTCACTTAGTGACAATACTACATTTTTTTGTGAAGATATTTTTGTTAGTGAAAAAGCTGGCCTTGTATAATAAAAGTGTTGATATAACAACATGTAAGATTACTCAAGTAGATGATGAATTATATGAAGGCATCTTTATCTTACAACCCATGGATTTACATATGTAGACAATTGCTTTGACTTCTAGTCTTCTCATTAAAGTTTGGCATCTATAGTCACTCAAGAATGTTCCATCTTTAAAGCATACCTACTCTTTTAAATTTTGTTTCTCATGTCACTGGCACTACAAAACATTTTTGATTTTACACTTTTCATTGTTACACATCTTACCAATTCAATCTCCAATTGCCTCTCCCTACTACACTCAATGATGATACCTATTCGATACATTATCGTCCATTCGTCAATCACTCCTACAAAACTTCAAATGTTATTCTTTATTACCATTATCCATGGTTTGTTCTACTACAACTACTCCTGAGCAAATGATAAATCTCCCTGTTCCATATGTTTCTTGTCCTAGTATCCTCAATCCATGTTCTTCACACAATTCTAGCGTCATTTCCATCTCATTGTCAACATCTTCTAGTATACTTTGTGCGTTATCTATACAACCTTCGTAACTATATTCATCATTCCAATCATAATTTGAACCCTTTTAAATTGCTTTGAAACAGAGTACCATAATTTCATGTTTGTCTAAGATAAACTTAGCCCACTTTTAGAGTGATATAATTTTACCCTTCATGAGTTGTTACACTTGCTTGTAAGGGCTTGTAACAATATAAATCTTTTGTAGCTCCTTGATTGCATCATTCATTACCAACCGTTCAATCATTACTTTAATATCATATTCTTTGTCTACATGCCTACTTGGCATTAACTTGTTTTGGCCACAATCAAAAGTTACATTATGTATTGAAAACAGATTCATCCCGTAGATCAAAAACAAAAGCCATAGACAATTATATTGCTGCCTTCCTATGTCATTCTTGATCCATCACTCAAGGAATATTCTTTCATAGCTCCATTTCTGCAATTTCCACCTTATTTTTGCATCATAATGTTTTTTTCTTTGGTTGCACATTAATTATTGAGAAATGACATTCTCCATCTTTGTAATTTGTAGAGACAAATTGCTCCTAAGTAATAAAGACTTTCCCAGCTTCAAACCCAGATAGACTTTGATGATATAGAATTATCAATGATCAATATTCTTTTAGGATATTGTATGAATTTATCACTTTAATGAATTGTGTAACAGGCATTGACAGCTATAGAACTAAGAATATTTTATGAACCATGTTTGATGGTATTATGAACACTGACCTTTGTGCAGGTACTCGAGAAAGTGCCAAAAGAACAAGAATCGAAACAAGAAGCTTTCTAAGCTTAAAGACAGTATAAAGAAGGCTTTTTGATAAAGTCTATAAAGAAAGCTCAGTAGATTCTATAAAAAAAGGCTTATTACTAAGTCTATAATGAAGGCTCAGTGGAGTCTATAAAGAACAGGACAAGGTCTAGGGTTTGATCACCCTAGTGACTTGTTCCACCATGATTGAGGATGGGCAATCTCTAGAAAATAACTGCCAATGACCATGATTGAGGATGGGCAACCTCTAGGAAAAAAAGGGCCTAAAAATTGATGGACATTATGCAAAACAAGATGGACATATACCTTGGCTCTTCCTTAGGAAGATTGCACCTGGGTGAATTCCTAAGTTGTAACCATGTAACATTATATGTAATTAAAAGTCAAGTTGAAACCTTGTACCACCTACCTCCCACCTACTCTTCCTTATGCATTCTAGGCTATTTGACACCTAGAATGGGGCGCCCTCCTACACTCTCACTTCATATGCCAAATCATCATAATAACTCTCCCAAGCTAATACACATCACCCATTCAATACAACTCATCCATGCACTCCACTTCACCCTAAGTCCAATAGGAGTCTTCCTCACACCTCATACACTTGAACTTGACACCTCACTCACTTTGGAAGGACTCTCCACTCTCTATATAAGTGGAAATGCGCCCCACTACCAGGAGGATAGAAGGATGTTGCATCCAAACTCTGCCATTTTAGTGTTTGTTGTGTATAGGTGCTTTGGAGAAGTGGATTGAGGCATTACCTCAAGGATGCTATGTTATTTTGTGATTTCAAGATTTTTGGAGCTCAAACCCTCGAATTTCTATCTCTCTTTCACATCACACACAAACTCTCTCTCTCTCTCTCTCTCTCTCTCTCTCTCTCTCTCTCTCTCTCAACCATGGTATGCTCTTGAAACTGTTACCCATATGTAATAATGGCCACTCAGTACTTTTGCATGTCATAGCATCTGTGGCCTCTTGTCCATGCATGTCAGATCTAGAGCTTGCATGTCAGATTTGAAGCTTGCATGTCGTAACATCTGTGGCCTATTGTTCATGCATGTCAGATCTAAAACTTGCATGTCAATTTAAAACTTGCATGTCACACCATGCATTGCCAAATGACCATGCATGTCACTTCATGATTGTTGCACGTCAAGAATCTATGAACCTTTATGATTGCATGACAAGAATCTATGAACCCTTATGATTGCATGACAAGAATCTATGAACCCTTATGAATTGCATGTTAAGAATCTAAGATCCAACATGATTGCATGTCGAAAAGATTAAAACTTATGAAAAAATTTCTATGTTTTTGTTAAGCTAGATATGGAATTAAGATTATTGAATATGAGCTAAGTTTATGTAAGTTGATGTTCCTACATCTAAGCCCCTATTGGAATCCCATATATATATATATATATATATATATATATATATATATATATATGGATGGTGTGACATGCAAAGCCATCAAGTTATGGATGTTGTGACATGCATGGCCATCAAGTAATGGATGGTGTGATGAGTTAGTTCTTTTATACAAAATGTGTAGCCTTGAGGGAGTGGTTGAGGTGTCCAAAATAAGTGTGAGACGTGTAAGGGAGACTCTAGGAGAAGTAAAGTGAGAGGGTGAGGTGTATAGGTATGAGAGGGTGTTTATCCATTAGTTAGAGCAAAAGGGGAGGAGTAGGAGGGCGCATTTTCTTAGGTGACTGGAAAGGTCGGATTGCACCATTGCGATGGAGAAAACTAGGGAGAAAATGCAGATGAAGCTAAAGCTGGAAGGATGGAATGCTGGAAAAAAAACAGCAAGGTTCACTGTTGGAGAGATGCTGAAAATGGGCGAAGGCAGGGCGAAGCAAATCAGATGCAAGGCAGGGCGTTGCGTGGGAGAAGGGCGACGCAAGGCATCGATGGCAGGCAGGCAAAAATAGCAGTGAAGGCAGGGCGGAGAGGTCGCAAAAAAATTTCAGAGAAAATGCGAGGGGGGCGGGTAGGTTTAGGTAAAAAAAAATAAAAAAAATATTAAATAATAAAAATATTATTATATTGGCATTGGCCAATTGGATTTGCATAATGATAAGAAAAGAATCCTTAGGGGGGGGAGGGGGTCCCATCTTGACCTCTCAATGTTTCCACTGTTGTGTGAATGAATTTATGTAATGCAATGTTTTTTCGAGTTTTAATTTAAAGTCTTATTTGATTTTCATTAAGTTGATTCGAGACTAGCTTTATGTGAATGATAAGCCGATTAAATATTTCGGCCTTTAAAAACTTAGGACATGCCTTCACTCTCGAATTCACAATCGTCCTCAATTTTCAGCACCATCTTCCTCAATTCTTTCTTTCCATAGCACCATCTTCATTTTCCTCTCAACATCAGGATCTTCCTTTTATGTCACAATGAGTTTCCATTTTTGTCACACCAATATATTTATCTTACGTGACATCTTGACTCACATCTTGACTCAACACATCATCCTACTCACTTCATGCCTGAGCATTTTCCTAGTACCAAAATTGTGGTACTGTCTTTTGTGGAAAAGAGTTATAAGATACGAGGGTTCCAAGACGCCTATCACATCACTCAACACATCATACTCGCCTTGTGGCTTTTCCTAGTAACAAAACTTTGGTAATTTGTCTATTGTGGAGAATTCGTACGAGAAGATATTAAGCCCACCAAGAGCTCTTTGCATTTCTAGGACCCACATTTTTAGCCATCATTTGGACGGACACTTGGAACCTTGAGGTACCAAAACACAAAGGAAGTCTTAAACTGCCTCCAATTAGTTGAAAACCTAAAGGTATATACAAGATTTGATAAACACACAATGCATTGCATTCAGTAAGCACATTTTGTGATTATCTAGATGAATTACAGGTATTGAGCAAAACAAATGAGACAAGTGCATATCGAATTTGCAAGACATCATAATAATGTAAAGTACAAAAGACAAACACATTAAAACATTCAAACACTCAAGGATGATTTTCTGGATATAAAATTATGTTAGGAGCAAGCATACGATATGAAATCAGACCAGTGGACTAATTGTCAGGCACTAGGAATGCATTCACCATTATCACTGACCCTCTTCTAGACAATTATAAATGTGTTTCTTGAGTGACATATTATAAGTCTTGAATAATTATTTGCCAATTTATTCTTCCAGTGCCCTAAGTGTGAATATGCACAAAAACATATAGCACAAAGTACTGTGTTATAAACAACCAATAGGAATTGAGTAATTCAACAAACGAAACCAAAATTTTCTGTTATGCTCTCAAAAACCAAATCATATGGAAGATAGGAAAAAATGAGCAACATCTTTTGCTCTTCACTACGATCGAAGCACCTAGACTATAAACTTGTACAAATCATGCTCCTAAATCACTACTTGCTTCAATGCGCTCCAGAACTACAATAAATACAAATGCAACACCAATTCACGAGCAAGCGACATGCACCATATAACTTTGCTACAATCTGTAATGCTCCAAGCCGCTTTTGGGTTGAAGCAACCCTATATGTGACAAATGTTGGCAAACCGTAGTCTACTTATACCATCAAATAAAGTCTTATTCAGACTTCTTATCCCGCGGAGGAGCCTTGGGTATCTTGCTTAGTACGAGTTCATCAATCTTCTTATATTGCTTCTTTGCCTCGCACACAAGAAGTTTTGAATATTTGTCAATTTCATGCTCATACTTGTCATAAATGACAAAGGATGTGAGTGCAGCAACAATACCTATCAATAACACATCAACCCAAATTGATTTCTCAGAGACCAAAATGTAAAACTCAATATGGCAAACAAGAAACTTGAACAATGTAACATTGCTACAAACACTTTGAAGTTCAAGCTTGTGCACTAAGAGTAAAAATACATAAACAAGTTATGCTTTCAACAACATTGTTACAATATCGTCTTGAATATTCTCCCACAACGATTTCTTTCATCAAAGTCGAAAAGTTGACTTGAATAGATCAGCACTGAAAGTACAAACAAATTTTTAAATTGTACAGCATAATAAAATCTCTCATTTAAGCCTAACATTTTGGCCTAAATATAAGTAGTGATAATATTTAGAATGACAAAAGGTAATGAGTCATGACTTACCACTATATAAAAGGGTCAAAGAACTAAACCATCCTCCAACGATTGAGAGGAACCAAAGGCTTGCACTTACCTGTGACAAGACACAACATGCTTAGGGATGTCACTCACTTTTTCACTTCTTTTCTCAATTCTTAGTGAGGGAATAAAATATATTTCAAACTTACCTTGAGAAATAGCTTCAAATCTTTTCCCAATGCAGCTGCGTGAAGTAGCCCCAAGGCTGCATTAAGTTCAATTCGAAGTGTCTTCGCAATGCTTTGAACTGAATCCTCCGAAAGATGTAATTTTGGAATAGGAGGTGGTGGCCTACACACAGCAACACAGTAAACAGTGGTTAGAAGCCTATTAAGCTAGAAAATATTTGAGGCATATTAACTAGCAACATAATGGTTACGATCACTTCATGACACAAGTTTTATCTACAATGAGCAAAGTAGTAGGACTACCATAAACGTATAACCAATCTTTCTTGAGAAACTTAGAAGATTGCTTGCTACCCAAGATTTGATTTTAAAAGAGAGTTTGTAGCCATTGAAAATTGAATGGAAAGTGCTACTGAAAGCTCATGAATAAAAAAATGATACTTTGTTCAGAATATGTAGGAGTAATCCAACATATAAAATTTAAATGCCACCTAAATTTTAGGTAAAAATTCTAAATCTCGACATAAATGCTTTGTTTGTTAAACAAGTATCGATTAAGCTCAAAATATGTAGTAATGGAACATATAAAAATACAATGCCATCTAAATTTTAGGTAAAAGTTCTAAATCTCAAGATAAACACTTTGTTTGTTCAACAAGCATGGATTAGGTGGGTGCATGCATGCATACACAGGTAAACCATTTTTCTTGGACAATTCAAAATCCTAAGTGCTTTTTGAAAAAAAATGGCCACACCTAATCTATTGTGGGGACGGCCCTTGCCAGGAATTATGCTAGCCAAGGCCAACTACAAGATACAAGAGTACAAACAAAGGTGGGAAAGCTTAATCAAATGCACATTCCTGACCAAAATCAGTCCATTCTTTTGATTGATAACTCTAGACTACCTTATATGAATGAATGGTTGAGGAATTCACATACCTTGGAAGCATATACAAATGCCAAAAGGAGTGAGCAAATCTTCTTAAAGGCTCATGCTTGATCAATCATCTTTCATTCAAGGAAAAATATCCAACCATAAGTTGGAAGATCAATGTAAATGTCTTCCCAACAAGGATTTTTCCCAAGGCTCCAAGCTATGATACTTGAGACTTATACTCAAAATTGGCAAACCATAGTGTTTATAAAAATTTTAATACATGAAGAGAAAAATGGATTTGAAATTCACAAATGTCTCATCGACTTTTAAGGTATATATTTTCAATACTAGAGGAATCTGAGATAGAAAAATAAATTAATCAAATGAACAGGGATATTTGGAGTCGAAGTCTTGGACACAACTTATTGATTAGTAAGATATTCCTCAAGCACACATATCCTACATAGAATTTCCACCCTAAGCCATCTCAGCTACACTATCCTATCCTAGTGGTTTGATAAAACTCTGCTACTCGGAGCTATCTTAACTATGATTTTGAGCAATCAATTGAGTACAAAAGAGGCTAGCAACTTTATTTTTATGTTATTTCAATTTGAATTATAAACAGAGTCCAGACTCCAATTTGTAGTCAGTCTTTAAAACCTAGTAATTATCCTTTTAATAAAGCTAAAACATAAAGGTTAAAACATAAATTATGGGTCCAAAATAAATCCCAGTAATCAAACGTCTACTCACAACTATGAATACTTCCAAATTAATGTCTGTAAGGATCATTATTATGCAAAACATAGTACATGCATAGAACCCACGGTTCCCAGAACCGTGGGTTCTGGGAACTGTGGTATGGTTCATGTAAAAAAATAATTAATTGATTAATTAATTAATTTTCCTAAATTTCCCCCCAAAACCCCTCAAAGCTAGTCTTTGTCCCTCTCTCTCTCTCTCTCCCTCTCTCTTAGCAATTTGGGAGATTAAATCATTTGAAGTAAATAATCTAAGTAGGGAGAATCTGCTTTTCCTGAAAAAAAATTGGCATTTTTTTAGCATTTTTTTGGGCTATTTTTGGGGGCTGGGACAAAAAACAAATTAATTAATTAATTAATTAATTATTCAGTGCGGTTCACCACGGTTCTGGGCAAAAATTTTAAAGAACCGTACCGGTTCACTGTACAGTTCTCAGAACCGTGGTGAACCGTTAACGGTTCATTGATTCTATGAGTACATGCTGTTGACAACAAAAAAGCTAAGATGGCTAGAAATCATGCTATTAAGAAATATGTCTGCCAAAGTAGTAATTGGTTCTCTCAATTTTCAAACAAAAGTTTGGCCCAATAACATATAACAGCCATAGCTATGTGACTACACAAGGAACTTAATAATGTCTCAATGATGATGCTTGTGAACTTGCATTTGGATAGTAGACATATCAATGCACAAAACCTGTTCAGCTCCATCAAGAAAAGAATGCTCAATTGGATAGGATTCTATAATGGTAGCACAAAGGGACTAACATTCAAAATGGGACAAAATCTTGGAACGTGTGACAAGACACTTTCAAAAATCTCTGATTCTTTTTCAAAAAAAAAATATTCAAAAATTTAATTCGATTCAAGAAGAACCTTGACTAAGTTCATGTGTAGACCTCCTAAACTTGATCCATTTTAATTTCCAAGTTTTGTGAAATGTCATTAATTCATTTCAAACTGTACTTGGTAGATACCAATAAGTGAGCACTGAATACCAGAAGTCATTGAATGTACATGACGACAATTCACTTACCAAGAGAATTTGGGATTCACGTTGTAATGTTGTACTATTTCCGAATCTGTCCTGAAGGCTGAATTGTCAGACAAAGGATTGGTAGTTTTACAGCATTTTGTTTACACATTCAGCTAATAGTTATCCTCTCATTGGCAACAATTTGAAACAGGGGAAGGGCATCATTTGTCACATATAAAGCACCCGAAAGCAGAATTTTTATTAGGTGATAGAATTAACATAGTAGGATAGAAATAACATATAACAAAGGTGCATGGGATTGCTGGACATCATCAGTGCCAGCAATATACACGTTTATTCTATCAAGTTTTTCAGTAACTGGTTGAACTATGACTTGGATAATCGTCACTTTAAAGCCAGCAAAGATTTAACTAGTGAAGTACTCTGATTGGCAGTCATGTAACAAATACTGGATTCATGAGAGGTGACAAAAGGTATGTAATGAAAGGAATGGACTTACGAGTGTTGGAAAAATCTTTTAAACTTTAAAATCTATCACATATAGAAATATATGATCAATGAAAACCTTTCCATTTTTCTTATCTTACACAAGCATCTAATAATATATTTGTTGCAAATGTGTCTCTCGTAGTGTCCGCCATAGATCTAAGTGTACTTTGTGCACTTTGCTAAATCCTTTCAAAAGGAAATGCGTTTATGCATTGTGATTGACGTACTTCTGAGTCCTTGAAGAATGTATGCTACAACATGGATCAAGAGCGACAGGGAGATGCTCTTGGAGAAATACAGATGCTAGCTTGATACGGGCTGAAAGGAGAATGTTGGGAGTGGAGCTCTACACTTTTTGAGTGGCAATAAGAGAGATCATAATGCTTTTCAACACATGCATGCAAAAGATTACTGAAAAGAATTTACATTGAAACTGGAACAGTATGTGCAATAGCTTTATAAAATAAGCATATTTCCTACAACAAGCTAAAATGAGGCATGAGGAACGATGACATTGATTCATGAGTACAAAGACAATGACATTCTTGAAATATCTTGCTGCTTAAAAGAAGGTACAGGGCCTTGTAATACCACCTTCCTACAGAAGCAAAATGACTATTTGTTGTGAAGGCAACAAGTCATTCTAATATGAACTATAAAGATCTACGTTCAGACGTGACCAATAGAAATGAGAGCTCAATTTTTGCATAATGCCCTTCCAAATAGGACATACCTTCCAGAGATGATACAAGAATGAAATGAGAAATGCACTAAGGATAAAGTGATATCAAAGATTATCACATACTGAACCAGAAGAACTGATTTGATCATTTTACAGCATGAACAAAATCAGGACACAATGATGATAAAGAGGCAGTAAACCACTTTGTCTAGTTGTAATTAAGATTTGATGATGAGAAGATGCATAGGAACGTGAGACACAGCACCAGCAGTTGAATCAGATGTTCCAAGCCAGCAATGAACACTAAATGTGTAGGACTACGGGAGGTAAATCAGCATTCTTGGCCATCAGATGAAATGAAGATGATGTCACCATATTCACAAAGCAAATACTTTGGCTGACATTTCTCTATCATGCACAAGATATTTGATCTCATGGGAGCATAATTGATAGACAATAACATCTATCACACATGCACATGCATGCATACACAGGCAAACGCACACATGCAACATTGTTCTGTATCGTAAGAAACACATCCGTTAAGAACTTCATATCAAGTATGATTCATTCATTGTAGGTTTTATCAAGTTTTCTTAACTCAAGGTAGCCAAGAGGACCTTTTTTTTTTAGCAAACATGCTACACTTAATTCACTTCAGCATAAAGCATAACACAAACACGACTTGAGCACTACCAATCTCCAACGTTTTCTTAAAGAGCAGCAATCCAAACTCAATACTGCAGATCTCTTTGCTAGTACGAACATGAATAATTGAGGCACATTTGCCATGCCCAGCTCCATGATAGGTGTTTGTGTCGAAGATTGATTGTCAAAAGCTCTAATTTTCAAGCTTTTTTTGGATTTTTTGCGTAGCTCAGGATGCCAAAACATCATGACAAATGTCTCATGTTTGTTGTGCACTGTCCTATGCTCTCTAATTTAATGTTATATTATTAAATAATAGCTAATGGGCAGTTGTCTGTACAAAGAAAGAAAGATTTTCACTTTTCGGAAACCCTAAAATTTAAAAAAACGTTTTTAACGTTTACAGGGCTACCTCCCTCTCACTGCCAAATAAACCCTAAAAATAACACTGCTAATGCTTGAAACCCTGAATTGCCAAAACAGATATGACACGCAATTTAATTCAAAAAGGGAAACGCACTTTCACTCTGTGGCAGTAAACCCTGATTGAAAATCTTCACATAAGTCAATACTAAACAAAAAAAATGCATCCTAAATTCCAAGACAGCCTGGCACGTGGCACCAAGGAACAGACAATTACAACACCAAAAAGCTAAAATCAAATACAGTCACATGTAAAAAAAGTGTTCAAAACACAAAATCCTATTCCACATTACCAACAGCCCTTGAATTGCACCCAATCTTCACTCGCGTGATGGCAAGCAAGTTCTAATAATGATAACCAAAAAGAGCTGAAATATGAATCGTGATAACCTAACCTCCCTCCTTTTTGTGTGCCCAGTTCTCTGACTAAGTTTAGGGCCTCAATTAATATGTTGATTATTGATTTCAATCTTGTTCCATACATTCAGAACATTTTTGTACGTACACAACAAAACGACCAGCCACACACGCACATATGTCATGCATCTGAGCATATTTATGTTTGTGTATACGTATGTACTATGAGATTTAAATCTCAACTTTTCTTCAGTTTCCTTATGTAATATCTTGTCTTTAGTTTGGTTCCATTGTAGACATTATGGTGCAATTTTCCTACTCTACTTCTTTATCCCTGGTGCCTTGTAGAGCTATGTAGTTGACCTTTGTAGATAGTTAAGAGATTGCTTTAAAGCAATGCTTCCTTTACTGAATGAACTTTGGTTAGAAAGGGTATTCCTCTTAAATTGTAATTGGATTTGGTAATTCTGTAAGTGGTATAGACATATAAACTTAGTAAGTTTGTTCAATTCCTCAAATTTATGACTGTTTACTCTTATAGTCATCAAAAGATTTGCATCAAGATCCGAATCAATTTAAACATAAATTCAAAAAAATTTGCTGATTTTTTTGGGGGAAATCGTATTTATTAATGTTTGAGGGATTTGGAGATTGAAAAAAACGGTTATGTTAAAGACTTAATTGTTACAGATAATACTTGATAGAGATACACGAGGGAGATGGATAATACCCTAAACTTGTGAAGATTTTGATTACTTGTAACTAGTTCTAGCATATACTCACAAAAGATTTCAATAATCATATTCACTGTGCACAACCACGGTGAACATTTGGTACATGCATTCCAATATAAAAAATTAAAATAATGGATGCAAATGCTAGACTGCTCTGCAAGAGGTTTGATTTGCAAATTCCTTGCAACTGTGATCACTCTTTTACACCTGAAACAATTTGGAAGATTTGAAGTTTCTACCAAAAGCTAGTTCATGACATTTTTAGAAACAAGCTAAAAGAAACTATTTGCAAAGCATTAAGAGTTGGAGTCAGATGACAATTGTCTTTGCTTCAAATCTTCCTTAGGGTAGTTCACATAGTTCTCCTACTAGCTGTTTTTTGTTCCAACAGAGAAAAGATATTTTACCACGGACTTGTTGCACTGTTCATTTAGTAGTAAGATAATCTTGCAACCTGTCTATTGATCTAATTTTCTGTAGCTATTTTTAGCTTCGTAAAATCAGAATCATAAACTTTCAACTTCTTGACTACACACCCATCTTGCAATGCAAGGCCAACTAGCACATTTTGCAGTAGCACAGAAAATGGAAGCTCTTTCAGTCTATGTTTTCCGAAATTGAACTAGACATAAAAGTAAATGGAGTGCATACCTGTTCAGAAGTGATGTGACATTAGACCAAATGAATAGACTGATGAATAGAAGCAGCAGCACATTAGAAGCAACTGAGAGCAGAGTAACCTGCCACCAGTGAAAGACGACCCATGCTATAGTTGTGCCAAAAAGAAGTCCGGATGACAAGAACTTCTCCCTCCAAAGAAGCACATCAGCAGCTGCAAATTCAGTTCCAACTAAATCAGTCAGGGACGTCCAGAAAGAACAGAAGAGTTTGCAGCTTGCTGTATTGCAGTATAACGCATTTCCTGATACCGTAGTGCAAAGACTAAATCTTTACAAGGAATTTCTAGATTTATGCCCATCTTGGCATTCATGCAAAGCCAAATCACAGATAGTCCATAGTCGTGAAAGAATTATGACTTGTAAATCAATTACACAGCAGCAAAGGAACTACACAAAAGGAAATTCTTTTAGACTGACCACAAACTTAAAACGCAGGTCCACAAAGTTATAGCCTCGTACAGTAATCATTACAAAAAGAAAAGTTAGCAATAAGAGCACAGAAAATGGCAATGAGAACCTCTTCCTCCTCCCAAAAATTCGTGCACGGTTTTGGGCTTTCCTGAGCAGCGAGAAGCAGAAGGCTCATCATATGTATGGTGTGATTCAGAGACAGGAACACTGTCACTAGTATCTGTAAAGGAGTTCTCGGCTGCATCAACAGCGGGAGGATTGTCCTCTGTGTCTGACATCTTTATCTGAAAGAGTGTTTCAGCAAAAGTAATCAACCTGGTCCTCTATGACAATATTGCCACAATTTCAGCTCCTCGGGTCGACTGTTTTCAGATTTTGGTCCTTTAACATCCAGAGACGGAAAATAGCATCACTATCGATGAAAATCACGTATTCGTATAATTCAAAAACTTAAAACCAATAGGATAGAGAAAAGAGTTGAACAACCAATCAAATAAATTCTAACTGACTTCCATGAATTCCACAATCTTCAGACTACATTATTGAAAAATATTACAAAAATATGGAAGAAAGTGGGAAGATATCAGAAGTAGAGAGCATCAGCGACGATTGTCAAATCGGGGTTTCAAAAAATAGATGAAACACATAAAAGATAGACAGTAGATATAAAGAGTAGAGCGTTATATCAACACATTGAAGCAGTATAATGGAAAAGAGCAAAATATTTTGGTCAAATTACTATAAGCTATATAGCGGTACCGGTAACACTAAGAAGAAAAGATTGATGAGGAAATCATCACAGCTCAACCAAAACATTTACAAAAAGATATTCTACTGCACAGTGGCACATCGTGACACTATCATAGAAGCACGAGCTATATTGGGCATAATACCTCGACATAAAATACTTAAAAAATTTGAATTGCTGATAACATCTCAACATAAAATCCTTGAAAAACACTATATTGCGTGTTATACCTCTACATAAAATGCTTTGAGAAAAACTTATACTTCGTATCATATCTCCACATAAAATGCTTGAGAAAGCTATATTGCGTGTAACACCTCAAGATAGAATCCTTGATAAAGCTATATCACGGATTACAACTCCAAATCGAACGCTTGAAAAAGCTTCATGGCGGATTATACCTCAAGATAAAATGCTTGAAAAAGCTATACTGCGTGTCATACCTCTACATAAAATGCTCGAGAAAAAGTATACTACGCGTATACCTCAATATAAAATGCTTGAGAAAGCTACGTTGCTTGTAACACTTAAAGATAAAATGCTTGATAAAGCTACATCACGTTTATACTCAAGATCAAACGCTTGGGAAAAGCTTCATTACGGATTATACGATCAAGACAAAATGCTTGAAAAAGCTACACAAAGGATAATAACTCGAAATAAATGGCTTGAAAAGGTGATGAGAGGATGTAGATCAAACGCTTCACTGCGAATCATACCTCAAGATAAAATGCTTGAAAAAACTGCACCGAGCATCATAACTCAAGATGAATGGCTTGACCAGGTGCTGAGAGGCTGTAGATCCATCAGAGAAACACCATAGCCACAGCCGCTTCGCTTATCGCTTATCTTCGCTCGTTCCAAGATCGTCGTCCTCCATCGCACCATCGATGCCGCTGATAAACGAAAAGAAACGAAGGAATCGAGAAAAGAGAGAAAAGTGAATCGAAGAAAAAGCTGTTCCGCTTACCACCGTTGGATGGCACCGTACCATCGGCTTCCAGCCGTCCGATCGCAGACACGTGGCATCGAGCTATTTGCACGGAAAAGTGTCAGTGTACTTGTACCCAAGCCCCATGTGCACATGGCCACCCCACGTACCACCTCCAGGTGCCGGTCGTCCTGTGGGTCCACCGGCCAGTCCCGTCCCTCGTGAGTAGTAAATATTAATAGTAGTCCGCACTGAAAAATATTACGCAATTTTTTAAAGAAAAAAGTTTCTTTTTTAATTAAAGGCAATTTGAGTGCAAACTGTAAAGTACCAAGGAACAGTACAAAAAAGAAAATATTTATTAATAAATGTACAATTAAAAATTTAAAATCTTACAAAAAAAAAAGACATTGGGATTCCAAATTTCAGAATTAAAAAAATTGAAAAAAAAAAACATTGATTAAAAAACCGAGGGACTCTGAATTTATTATAGTAGTGCTCCGGAAACCTTTTTGAGTTATCCTCAAAGAATTGGCATTTTTTTTTCGAGCTTCTCGATTTTTTGAGGACTATTACTCGTGAAAGGGATTATATGCCTGTATAAAAAATCGTCAAAAATTTCACGATATCCATGTTTAAAAAATATGTAGATTCATTCTTATACTTTGACGATTTTCCTTAGCACTGATTGGGAAGGTCACTGCTATGGGATCTGTGATGTGGCACCATTTCATTGACCATGGAAAAGACACACGCGTCATAAGAATTTAATATTAGAATTTGATTCCACTCAAATCACTATGAGGTTTAAACTAGCCTTGAAAGTTGAAAGGTTGAATGTGACATTATTGATGTGTGTAGTCCTTTTATCTTGTATAATATACTAGCAAATTGGGTGGTAGATGGTGTGTGTGTGTGTGTGTATGTGTGGGCGTGCGCACGTGTGTGGCATAGAGGGAGAGAGAGAGAGAGAGAGAGAGAGGGAGGGAGGGTGTGCCTGTTTGCCCGCCCTCCCTCCATGCATGACCTTCATGTGCCCCTTCCCTTGTGCGCCTCCCTTGCGCCCTCCCCGCTCTCCCTCCCTTGCACCCTCCCTACGCGCGTGCCCCCTGCTCCCCCTCGTGAGCCTCCCTACGCCCTCCTCGCTCACCGTCCCTATGTGCCCTCCCCTCGCCCTCCCTGCTCCCCCTCCATGTGCCCCCTCTCATGCGCCCTCTCCATGGCCCCTCCCTGCACACCCATCCCTGTGAGAGAGAGAGAGAGAGAGAGAGAGAGAGAGAGAGAGAGAGAGAGAGAGAAGGCGTGACATAGGTTTTGATCACTCTCTCTCTCTCTCAAATATTTTTAAATATATATATATATATATATATATATATATATATATCTTAATAGTTGGACTTTGTTGCCCAAAACTAAAACGATTATTGCATCCATCCTAGTGGGGTGTATGGGCATAGTTGCTAACTATAGCCAAAAACGTGCAAGCTTGAATCGTGTCCACCGTGTAGTGACATCTAAAAGACTAGCTCCTTAAAGAGCTTGGCCAAGTTGTATATATGTTAACAACTACTAGTTGATTAATATGCTACCAAAAAAAAAAATTATGGCCCAATAATGAGTTTGGAGGCCCATCATAAGCATGTAATGGCATGTCCTCTTGGGCTCTCATTAGAGAGTGCACCTTAGAGTCACCTGCAATGCCTCTGCTGCACAAGTCCGCACCATCCAAGGGGAGCGATATATTTTTTCTCCCTTAACTCCATCCGTCACCCTTGGATGGTGCCAGCACTGCAAGTGCCCCTTGAGTGCACTCCTTAAGCATTCTTGTCCTCTTGTCTAGTTGTGGTAGGACCAAGACAAGAGGACTTGCCATTATATCCTTAACATGGTCCTACAACACCCATTATCAAACATAATCTATGTCACACAAAACAAAACAAAAAATATACAAACATTAATTTTTGAGGTTTTTTTAATGATTCCATTTGTGAGAGCTATGTGTTTTTAAGATTCCACCCATTAGGCCTATGTATTTTCAAGGTTACATCCACGATGCTCAAGTATTCAAGATCCCATCCATGGGAACTATGTATTTTGAAGGTTTCGTCCATCATATTTAAGTATTTCAAAGGTTCCATCCATGAGGTTTTGCGTATTTTCAATATTTCATCCATGAAAATCTTTTATTTTAAGGGCTAAAAATTATACTCAATCAAATGTATAGAAAAAAAATGTGCTCCCATAATTTTGCCCTAGGTAATGGTGGTCCCAAACTCAATATGGATCGTTGATTTATGTAAGATTTGAGTTTACACAAATTATGTGGTTGAATATGGGTATATTTGGAGAAAACCAAATGTGAAAAGTGTTTACAAATCTTGAAGACGCCATTTTGAGAGAAAATGATTTCTAATAAAAAAAAACCGTCCATTGTACAATAGTTTTTCCATTATCTAAAAGCCATATTTCCACATTTGGTTCACCCACCTAAGTTCGGTTCTATTTATAAGCCCTGTAAATATGATGAGTATGATTATGGATACTCCAGTACGTGAGATTATTGGTTATGACTCGTTATACCGAACTAGGCCAAAAATGTAATTAATAAACTTGAGAGGGCCCAGTCACATATGTGGAGCTAATGCATGGATTAGGACATCTATAGGCATGTGTTCAGTATCAATAGTAATGAAAAGTGCTTCTTGTGATATTTTTGGCTTATCCCACACATGCAAAGTAGAGGTTGAGGCTATATATCCTAGTAGGAACTCGCCCTACTACTATGCAATTATCAATTTCCTCTTTCTACACCTGCATCCTAGACTCTTGTCAATCATTTGACTCACACTAAAAAGATTCTGAGTAATGGAAGGAATGAACAAAACATTCTCTAACTTTGGATTCCTATTTTGTAGAGAGAAAAATAGGAATAGTTTCAATGTCTTTTATGGAAAATTCGTCGTCAATGGCCATGTAGATGACTTTCCTTTCACCTTCATAAGTGAACAAGGATGAGAAATATTCGTTGTGCCTTGTCATGTGAGAGCTTGCTTGTTATGTCCATGTCTAGTCTAGAGGATCTGGAGTAATCCTTGACGTGGTTGACTACGCGGCCTCCCGATGTTCGAGATTATTAGTTACTCCTCAAATGAATTCTAATTCAAAGCCAGTATTATAATTAATAACCTTGAGAGGACCCAGACACATGTGGAGTGGTGCATGGTATGTGAAGGTTGTATGGATAGAAAAAGAATCAATTGAAGCTTTTCCTATCTATAGAGGTGACCTTGGGCATGCATGTCAACGTGCATAGGCCTCTATATTTCTAAGTACCTATAGCTCTTTTTTGTTGAGGTGTAACTTGAAATTGCCAGTGATCAAAATTGTTGTGGATCATTTCAGTTAATGGACAGTATAGAAATCAAAGATAGTGCTGGTTGAATTAGCAATACCTGTTAAACCAATTTTGGATGAGAGTGGAAGCTAAACTAAAAGTCAGGCCTTGGAGAGAAATGTTAGTTGTCTTAAATTTGATTTTTTTTTCTTGTATTAGATTGGAATTTTCAATGAAAATTCTAAGAGAGGAAGTAAATGAGATAGTAAAATAATATTCCAGTTATGGAATCATATTTCTTTTAATGGATTAAGAATAAATCGCTGGGAATTTGCATAAAAAACTAGTTTTGAAATGTTCCATACACACACACAAGGATCTTCGAGCTAAGATTTTTTGGAGACATTATAAAGCTTTTTTTTATGATAACCTAGACAACCAAGAGTATATAAAACTTCTACGAGAATAAAAACATTTGCAAAAAATGGACTTTTTTATTCATTGTTGACTTGGTAAAGTAAGAGAGAGAGTTGACCAGTCAACATGACATGTGTCATATGTTCACTAGGACATTTGGTCCAGTGAATGAGTGACACAAGTGAAGGTTTACCGGTCAAACATGACACATGTCATTTGCTCATTGGGACACTCGGTGACACATGTCAACCTACTTGCTTGTCTATGTTTCAAGATACTACCAAGTGACAGGTGTTGATTTCACATGGAATTGCCCAAGGGTTGACGTTAGGAAGGGTGGGTTATGGGGTGCTTGAGAATTGTGGATAAGAGAGAGAGAGAGAGAGAGAGAGAGAGAGAGAGAGAGAGAGAGAGAGAGAGAGAGAGAGAGAGAGAGAGATCATAGCAACAAAAAAAACAAAGGTAAGAATGATATCTATCAACATAAGTCTCACCTATGCATGAATACATTAAGCTTGATAGCCCGTTTTTATGAGTGGCTCACATATACGATGATGATAGTTAATTGAAAAAAAAGCTTGGCTTCATAAGAAGCAATCGTGGTGTTTGCTGGTGCGCGTTGTCCCAACAAATCTTTTTGAGATACATTCCTCACCTATATGTCCTTTTTGTTGCCAATCGACAATGACTGTCTATAGAATGGTAAATTGCAGTTTTTCATGCATAATGCACATGTTTTTGAGTGGTTTTTGACCTGCTGCGACTGGCTGTAGGCTTGACCATCGTACTATTTCTGGCGCTTTTACCAAACACTAAAATCCAGAAGGGTGCTTGACAGGTTCGGATAAAGAAATTGGATATGCAATGGTAAAGTCTGTATAGGAAAATTTGTCGAATGTAGTTATAAAGTCCTCACAACAGGATTCTAATCTAAGCATACCATACAAAGCAACAACACATGGGAACCGATGGAGGTTAAACCAACCCAACCAAACATAGATCGTACGGATTGAGCCCCCATGCTATGGATCAATCAAAGTCATGGAAAGAGGAGTCACACTAGCAGCATGTAGCTACTCATCACAAATCAAGTATACACTAGTGAGAGCCCAGCAGGTATACTTATACCCTCCAAGGCCCATGCACCACTAGTAGTGCACTGTGACACCTCACTGAACACCTCTGCAGCCTATCTGGGCCATGTCATCTTGTTTCCTAATGACTCACTGATAGACCCATACCAACTCCACCACCATGTGTTTAGGCCTACAACCATTAATTATGACCATGTACACATAAGGGCCCCAATTCCCTTATAGTCACAACTAACTTACGAGTTGTTGGTCTACCGGTCCCTAGCTTGGACACGCTACCCGAGTCATGGGCATGACAGTCTTCCCCCCTTATTCAAGTTTTGACCTTAGAACTTAAAATTGAGAAAGTTCCTCCTTAAGCTTCCTTCCTGTTCCCAAGAATCGTCATCGTTTGTACATCCCCTCCATCGAACCAGATGCTCGGTAACTATACGTTTTCTCAATCGTTTAATTCTTGTATCCAAGATCTTTTTGGGTTCAAGACGAGATACACTTGATGATTCATCCAACAGGTCCAACTGATCTCCAGATCCAAGATGCACTCCTTCACGTAGACTCTTTTTGAGATGACTAACGTGAAATACATGATGCACTTGCGATCCATTCGGGAGTTCCAATTGGTAATCTAAGGATCCAATCTTTTTCAAGATCTTAAACGGTCCTCTATATCTAGGGGACAGCTTATAATCCTTCGGGATTCTCAGATATACCCAATCTCCCATTTTGGAAGTCTCTCGGTGACCTTTTCAGATTTGCATAATGTTTGTTCCTATCCTAGGCACTTTGGACATTTTCACATGCAATCTGTAGCATTTCTTGCATATCGTGTAGGAAATCCGCTACTTTCTAAAACTTGATCGTTCGAGTCTCAACCACGATGGGTGACCTAGGCTCAAAACCGTACATAAGCATAAACGGGCTATAACTGGTAGCCGAATGCTTACTACTATTATAGACAAACTCGATTAATGAAAGGTACTTTTTCCAATCAGATTGTCGTATGGAAACATATGCCCAAAGCATTTGTTCCATCGTCTGATTTGTTCTTTCCGTCTGTCCATCTGTCTCAAGATGATCAGAAGAACCCAAGCTCAGTGTTGTCTCTAGTTTAGCAAATACAGCCGACCAAAAGTGACCGGTGAACTTCGGATCGCGATCGCTCACAATATCACTTGGTAATCCGTAAAGCCTAAACATACGCTCTACAATATGTGAGCTAAATCAGAAGCCTTCGTGGTGGTCTTTACTGGAATAAACGTAGCCAATCTGGTAAGACGGTCAACCACAACCCAAATTGCATCATGTTGCTTATTCGTCTACGGTAACCCAACCATGAAATCCATAGAAATACTATCCCATCTCTTATCAAGGATATCCAGTGGATGCAACAAACTGCCCGCCTTATGGCGTTCAACTTTATTCAACTGGCATTGGTCACACTTGACCACATAAGATTCTACAAAGGGCTTGAGTTTTGGCCAATAAAAATCCCTTCATACCAAATCCAATGTACGATGATGTATGTCGGGATGTCCTACGCATGGTGAGTCACGACATTCATAAAGAATTTTATTCTTAACAACATCCACATCAGGCACACAAACCATGATCATCAGTCCCGCTTGATAAAACTGCTAGAACCCTATTCCAGATTGGTCCAAACGGTCATCACTGGCCATGGTGAGCACTCGGAGCTTCTGCACAAGTCGAGCGTTTGGGGCACTGTTTGGCACGGTGCCCGGGGTTATTGCAAAGGAAACATAGATTTTGTTTAAGCACCGCCAACCGTGCTTTGTCTTTCACCACCAATTTTTTCTTATTCTTCTTTTTCTTTGACTGTTGGTATGCTTCTGCTTCCAGCTCATCAAAAAACTGCTTCTTACGCTTGTTAGATTTTTCTTGCTTGGGTTTCGGGGCCATTTGGCCGTGCATGCTTTTTTGTGATGCAACAACTGTACTATCATAGGCTTTCGCCACACGGATAGCATCTTCTAGTGAATTGAGGATATTTCGTTTGCATTCATTTTGATAGTCAGCTGACATACCATCACAAATCAAGCATACACTAGTGAGAGTCCAGCAGATATACTTATACCCTCCAAGGTCCATGCACCACTAGTAGTGCACTGTGACACCTCATTGGGCACCTCTGCAGCCTATTTGGGCCACGTCATCCAGTTCCCTAATGACTCACTGATAGACCCATACCAACTCCACCACCATGTGTTTAGGCCTACAACCATTAATTATGACCATGTACACATAAGGGCCCCAATTCCCTTATAGTCACAATTAACTTATGGGTTGTTGGTCTATCGGTCCCTAGCGTGAACACGCTACCCGAGACCAGTCATGGGCATGACAGTAGTGGTCTGAATTCCAATGTAAATCAGAATTAGACTTATGAAACAGGAACTTGGATGTAGTCGTTGGATGCAAAATCGTCGGATGTAAATTGGATCATTAGAGAAAATATGGGCCCAAAAAGGGCCCTATAAAAAATGCCATGTAGGAGAGAGAAAATTAACTATAAAGTAATTATAATATCATTTTCTAATTTTTTTACGCATCTGCCCGCACTACTTTCCATGTAAATGAATGCACCTTAGTTTAGTCACATCAAACTTCACGGTGTTTAACCATAGTTAAAATATAATTTTTCAAAATGCTGAAATATTCCCTCCCAATAGTTGGAAACACTCAAAAATTTGAATTAGAAGTGACATTTCTGAAAAAAGCCTACGCCATCTCTATCTCCAGGGTCAAAAACAAGTGTTTAGCACCATCTCTATCTCCAACAGAGTCGTTAGCGTCATCTCCAGCTTTGTTATTGTCATTGTGTTGTTTGTTACTGTACTACTGTACTGATGACAAAGCTTTATCATCTTCATGTGGATCTGTCACCAGAATATGCTCTGCTTAGGACGAGAAATTCAAGGCAACCCAAATTGTCAACTTCTGATATGGTCTGATACAGGGAGGAAAAGCTAAAACATGTAGATTTATGGTCATCAGGAACATTGTATTCTATTGATCCATGTTCATTGCACCATCTAGATTTTCATTCAATGAGTCAATTAATAATCTATATGTGTCATGGTAAAAATGGCCTATTCCATTAGGTAATGAGCATCCTGAAACCTGTTTATACTTATTCTGAAAAACTGCACAAAAATATGAAGGCTCAAAATTTTAACAAAGGATCGAAAAATTCAGGATCGAATTTTTCCGATCCAAGCCTAATTTTCGACCCAATGTTAATCCCATCAATGAAAGATTTTTTAACCCTGGATCAGATCAGATAGTATCTAATTTATCTGGACGTTTTTGACCTTGGATTGAATCGGATCGGGTCTGATTTTTCCGACCCTGGAAAGATCCGAGCCTATGTATAAGATTCTGACCCTTTGTACAGATTCCGACCCTTTGTAGAATCTTAGAAATTTTCGATACTATATCGACTCGAAAAATCTGTGATTTTTTTATATCTAAAAGTTGATACTATATAGACTCAAAAAATCCGTAATTTTCCAAGTCATTGTAATTTTTTGAGTCAATGTATATTTTTTGAGTCTGTGTAGATTTCTGAGTCTTTGCAAATTTTCAATACTGTCAGAAGTCCGTTGTGACGTTGACAGTCCGCCTACTTCTGTAAATAACTATTTGGCAAAAATGACGATGACAAATCTAGTTAATCAAGTAGATTAATGTCAGCTTTCAATGTGTTGAATCATGTGACTTCCAATCATCAAAGAAGAACTATTGGAGTCAGCACTTTGATCAGGTTATCATCTTGTAGGTATTTTTGTTGTAATTGTAAAGTTGTAGTTTTTGAATCCATCAGTAATTTATCAACCAACTCAGTTGAAGCCTAGTAAATTTGCACCCACTGATTTGCACACAGCTTAACGCTCTTGTACTCCATTTTGATAATTATCAGAGTGCAGGTTTTTGTCTACATTCTAGTTCTATTGTGCATGCTTGCATTGTTTGATCCATCTTGAATGCATAGCATGTAACTGCCGTGCTTCCGATCCACCACACCTACTCAAAACTTCTGCTGCAAGTATCAATTTTTCCTGATTTCTGACATGGTATTAGAGCGGATGGCTCAATAATCTGCAATTTCCATTGCGGATTCAGTATCATTTCTACCGAGACCTCATATTAGCAAGTGCGCAGCCACTATTGTTGTTTTCACCAACAATATCGATACTATACCAGAATGGATTCTAATTCTAGCTCTTCTCTGATTGACAAGCTCAATGGATAGAACTACCATCTCTGAAAGTTCAAGATGAGAGTTGTTCTATTAGCCAAGGAACTGTAGGACATTGTCGATGGTACTGAAATCAAGCCGGAGACTGATGTAGCTAGCATTGCCAAATCGAGGCAATGAGATGGCAAAACATTTGTTTTAATCACATTGAACACCAATGACTTCCAAATGAGTCATATCCGATCTCCACAGACTGCTAAGAATGCTTGGGACATCCTA
Organism: Diphasiastrum complanatum; assembly: GCA_029204225.1. Lineage (NCBI taxonomy): Eukaryota > Viridiplantae > Streptophyta > Lycopodiopsida > Lycopodiales > Lycopodiaceae > Diphasiastrum > Diphasiastrum complanatum. Next base: position 35,779,900 of record CM055094.1, read on the forward strand.
GCAACTCTCTATGACATCCGAGATGTCACTTCTAAACTCCATCTGAGGAAGAAATTCTTCACCTTGAGAATGTCTGATGCAGCAGTTCCAACATCAAGCAAATGTTGTCTCAAACAGTAACTCAATCAAGCATGAAGAAGAGGATGAAGCTGCCTTTATGACTAGGGTCAGAAATTTTCAGGATATTGCTTCTTGGTACATGGACTTTGGAGCAACTCAGCACATGACCCATCATCGGGACTGGTTCCAAAACTACAAGTCTTTTACCCATTCTAGAATTGTGCAATTTGGAGACAACTGAACTCACTCCATTGAAGGTGAAGGAATAGTCAGGGTCGAATTTCAGAGAGGTGATGTTAAGTTACTGTCCAATGTCTTGTATATTTCGAACCTTACCAAAAATTTGCTTTCTATAAGCAGAATCACTGATTCTAGTCATATGGTAGAATTCGATACTGAGGGCTACACTATTCTTGACAAGTCTAGAAAAGTCTTTGTTTATGGTAGAAGATGTGGCTACCTTTAAAAATTAAGTCACTATTATTCTACTAGTAGTCAGGCTCTTATTTCTACTTCTGAATCAAATCATTTGTTGTGGCATTTCAGACTAGGCCATCTAAATTTCAAGAGTATTCAAGAAATGTCAAATCGGAACTTAGTGCAAGATCTTCTATCTATTAGCAAATCTGATTCTCCATGTGAAAGTTGTATTATCAACAAGCATGCTAGAAGTCCATTTACTTCAAATTCTGTTCCTACTTCTAGAGATTGATTACTTTTGTGGCCCAATGCAGACCTCTTCCACAGGGGGAGAGCTCTTTATTTTTTGACTTTTATTGATGACTTTTTTAGGAGAACTGCTACTTACTTTTTAAAGAATAAATTCGAGACTTTCAAATTCTTTAAGCAGTTCAAGGCATCTGCAAAAAATCAGACCCAGAGTGATTCTGGTAGCAATGAAAAAACTAACATGGAAATGCGTTTAACCTTTGACCTCTGCTTGTGTGCTCAGATCCCTGAAGATCTAAGAAAAAAGTTGGATGAAAAAAACAAAAATTCGATTTTCATTGGCTACTCCCTAGATCACAAGGCATACAAGCTCTACAACCTGATCACTCAAAAGACATTCATGAGCAGAAATGTCATGTTCTTGGAGGATTAGTTTTTTGATCACAAGGGAAAAGCTCCAAAAATTAAATCCGACCCAAGGGTCGAAAATTCAAAATTCAACCAAGGGTCGAAAATTCAAAATCTGATCCAAGGGTCGAAAATTCAAAATCCGACCCTAGGGTCAAAAACCAGAAAATCAATACTGACTCTGACAATGAGTCAAAACCTCAACAGAACGAGTAGCATCAGAGGATCGAAAATCAACCCAGAAGATGAAAGCGACCCAGACAACCTCCATCCTGATCCATGGATGATCCGGCTTGCTATTTTGTGCAGGAACCAAGCATAGTTCATGAGGCTATGTCAACACCTAATGCTGACTAGTGGAAAGCTGACTAGTGGCTATGTCAACACCTAATGCTGACTAGTGGAAAGCTGTCATGAATGCAAAATTTGATTCTCTGATTGAGAATCAAACATGGGTTGTGATTGAGCTGCCAAAGGATTGAAATTTGATCCCATGCAAGTAGTTGTTCAAGGTGAAGTATGATGTTGAAGGTAAAATAAATCGATACAAGGCCAGATTGGTAGCCAAAGGCTTCTCCCAGATCCCAAATCTGGATTATTCTGAAACCTTTAGTCCTATGGTAAAACATAGTTCAATTCGTTTACTTCTTTCTTATGCAGCTGCAACCGACCTTGAAGTTCACAAAATGGACGTCCAAAATGCATTTTTTTCATGTCACCATTGAAGAGGAGATCTACATGTCCCAGCCAGAAGAATATGAGTTGAAGGGTAAGGAGCACGTAGTGTGCAAAATTTATAAAGCCCTATACGGCTTGAAGCAGTCTCCAAGGGCCTGGTTTCAGAAGATTAATACATTTCTAATCGAGAATGGTTTCATTCCAAACTCAATAGGCTCAAATATTTATTTTAAGTTTGTATCAGATTCCTTCATAAGCATCACTCTTTATGTTGATGACACGTTACTATTTAGTAACAATTTAAATTTGTTGAAGGATACCAAATGCTTGTTAGCACAGGAATACAAGATGACAAACATGGGTCTGAACATGGGTCCTGCACACTACTGTCTTGGAATTAAGATTTTTCGAATTCGACCCAGCAGAGAGATTTTCATCAGCCAGCACAGATACCTCACCAATGTGTTGAAGAAATATGGAATGGCCAAGTGCAAATGGAGCCACTTCCCACTTGACCCTGGTTTGAAGATGTCAAAGGAGCAATGTCCAATCCGAGTTAGAGAAGAAGGAAATGAAGAAGTATCCATTTCAATCTATAATCGGTTCATTGATGTATGTTATGCTCTACACTTGACTCGACCTTGCTTACTCAATCAGCTCTCTCAGCCAATTTCTTTCAAATCCAGGTCCAGTCCATTGGAAGGCGCTCATGAAAGTCATGAAGTATGTCCAAGCTACAAAACACCTCAGCATTTGCTATGGAGGCAACCAATCTGTCAACATTCTAGAGGGCTACACAGATGCAGATTGGGCAGGAGATATCGACACAAGAAAAATCGACCTCTAGATTTGTGTTCTTGTTCAATCAAGGCCCAATTTCATGGAACAAACGGAAACAGACCTCAGTAACATTATCCTTTATAGAATCGAAATACATAGCCACCACAAATGCTACCAAGGAGGCAATTTGGCTGAGGAACCTGCTTGCAGATATCGAAATTATCCAGTCACATCCAACGACCCTCTACTGTGACAATCAAAGTGCCATTGCACTATCTCTAAATCTGAGATTCCACTCTTGAAGTAAACATATCAATTCAATATCACTATCTTAGAGAGAAAGTGCAAAGCGAGAAAATTTCTTTGGTTTACTACAGGACAGAGTTATAGGCAGCAGATTACTTCACCAAGGCTCTAACAAAGGAGCGTCATCTCAGATTTAACAACCTACTAGTCTGAAGATCAAAAATTTTCAGGATTCGCATTAAGGGAGAGTGTTGGAATTCATGCTCAAGCCCAATTCCATTAGGTAATGAGCATCTTGAGATATGTTCAAACTTATTTAAAAAAAACTACACAAAAATATGAAGACTCAAAATTTTAACAAAGAATCGAAAAATAAAGGATCGACCCAAGGCTAATTTCGACCCAAGCATAATTTTCAGCCCAATGTTAATACCATCAATGAAGGATTTCTCGACCCTGGATCGGATCGGGTCTAATTTATCCGGACGTCTTCGACCTTATATCGGGTCTAATTTTTTCGACCCTGGAAAATTTGAGCCTATGTATAAAATTTCGACCCTTTGTATAAATTTCGGACCTTTGTAAAATCTTAGAATTTTTTGATACTGTATCGACTTGAAAAATCCGAGATTTTTCAATATCCAAGAGTTAGAATTTTTTGGTAATGTATCGACTCGAAAAATCCGTAATTTTTTGAGTCATTGTAATTTTTTGAGTCAGTGTATATTTTTTGAGTCTGTGTAAATTCTCGAGTCTTTGTAAATTTTTGATACTGTCAGAAGTCCATCGCGGCAACAGTTTGCCTACTTATATACACAACTCTCTGACAGAAACGACGACTACCTACTATAGAACAAATATAGTTAATGATCAAGTATATTAATGTCAGCTTTCAATGTACTAATCATTTGACTTCCAATCATCAAAGAAGATCTACTTGAGTCAGCTCTCTGATCAAGTTATCATCTGGTAGATGTTTTTGTTGTAATTGTTAAGTTGGAAATTTTGAATTTATCAATAATCCATCAACGAACTCAACTGAAGCCTGGTAAATTTGCTCCCAACTTCACGCTCTTGTACTCCATTTTGATAATGATCAGAGTGCAAGTTTTTTTCTACATTCTAGTTCTATTGTGCATGGTTGCATTGTTTGATCCATCTTGAATGCATAGCTAGTAATCGTCGCGCTTTCAATCCACCACACCACACCTGCTCACCACTTTCGCTAAAAGTATCAATTTTCCCTGATTTTTGACATGTGCTAAGGCAGATCCGTGCCATACTAGCCCCAAGAACCTCCAAAGAAAACAATTTGGAGTCTAAACACCTTATAGCTTGGGCAAATCCATCCCATACAAGCGAGTTGAAAGCGTGACTCACCACAAGTGCATAATAAGAGGTTACATGTACCACCACCTGGATTTCCCTCCACACCACCAGAATTTCCTTCTTCTACTTTTTCAGGTAATCCTGAGCCTCATTTTGCTCATGATTTTCGTGATCACATCCAGCTTACTACTTATTCTGGTTCCTCTGATGGGAATATCTTGAAAAATTGGTTCTCTAAATTAGAGACCTATTTTCTTATGTATCTCAAGACTAAAACCCAGAAAGTGCAGTTGGCTGCGTTAAATTTAGATGGTCGAGCTCAGACTTGGTGGCGTGTCTATCGCTCTGAGCCTACTCGTGAGTAATTACATATATGGCCTACTTTTCGGCATGATCTTTATATGGCTATGATTGACCCACAATGGTTGGTTTGCCAACGTGATTTGTTTCGTAGCCTTCGCCATACTAGTGATTTGACTGCTTATATTAGTGAGTTTATTGAGCTTTCCTACCTTTTTATTGATCTTCATCCTACAGAGCTTATTCACATTTAATTGCCAGTCTTAGAGACACCTTACAATATGATGTCTCATCTTTTCGGCCTCATACTCTCTCAGATGCTATCTCCTTGGCTACTACCTTGCAGCATAAGTATCCTGAGTTATCCACTCCTTCTCATTTTTCTTGCTCTCATTCCACTACTTCTCCTACTTTGGCTTCTTCTACTACCGTTCCTCCTGGTCCTCCTACCGCTGTTTTTTTACCATGAGGCTTTTACTCTTGATGATTTTGAAGTTTATATCCATATTCTTGATACTCCTGACCCACATTCTATTGATGAGCCGGCTGACCTGCTTCTTGCTGATCCTGCTTCCGCCCCTTGCCATGCACAGCTTGCTTATGCTATTTGGGCTGGTGGGCGTCCTGGTCTCGTTCTATTCGGTTACGTGTTCGCATTTTGGGACGAGAGTATATTGCTTTGGTGGATACTGGCAGTACACATTCATTTATTAGCAGTTACATTTCCACCAGGATTCGTGCTACACCTATTTCTGCTACACAGTCTCTCAGTGTTGAGATTGCTCGTTCCCATTCTTTTTCCAGTTCTCAGATGTTTCAGGGCTTGGACTATAGCATTGGTGACTTCTATGGACAGGCATATTTCTATATTATTCCTCTAGAGCGCTATGACATTATTCTTGGTGCAGATTGGTTTTTGTCACTTGGTATTGTTGTTGTGGATCTTTCTTAGCAGACACTATCTTTTACACATGTTGGTCGACATCATTTACTTTCTAATATTGATTCCCAGAGTGACTATTAGTTGGTTACCGGGAAGCAGTTTATGCCTAGCCTGCCAAAGGCTCATGATGCAGCTCTTCTTTCCATTCAGAGTACATTAGCTGCTGCTTCACTTTCACCGACCGTGGGTCCTCTTACTCAGGTTGATGCTGCTCCGGATTTACAGGTTGTTGCTACGTGCCTTGCGCCTATATGCCTTGATTCACAGATATCGTATTCGGTGGTCATTCATGATTTCATTGATATTGAGGCTGTAAACCTTGGTGGTATTTCTACTATTGCTTTTGCGCCTACCTCAGATAGCCCTCATGGTTCGGTGGTTGGTGTATTATCTTCTCCATTGGTCTCTATATCTCCATCTCTTGAGTCCATTATGGCCAATGTTCCTGCTGATTTCTATAGGGTTCTTCACAGGTCCACGTTTGCTGGTTCCCTCGCTATTGGTGATCAGGTTGTATCCTCTTTCACTTTATTCCATGGATCTCTACTTGAGGTTTGTGATTTGCCTCATGATATTTCTACGGTTCCTGACATGATTCATGAGCCTTTCGCCCTTACCATTACACATTTTCAATCTGAGGATATTTGCCAGATGGTCACAATTACTTATCTAGGGTATTTATATGCTGGGATCTTTCTAGATGAATATACGAGGATCCTTCAGTCTCCTTGTGTTTCTACATATAGGTTTCCTACAGTCCATGCCGATGCTATGGCTATATGGCATTCCTGGTTATTACATATAGCTTGGTTTTCATTTGAACCTGTTGATTGGTGTTGGTTTTTCCATATTATTGATTGCCTATGGTGCCGATATCTCTATGATTATGCATGTGGCTCTCTATGTGTTCCTTGGATTGTTGCTCATTGTTAGGCTTGGCATATCTTGATGGCCTGGATTATTGCCTCCGTTCCTGGGCCTTGAGGGTACCGTGTGCCATTGCTACTTCTCATTCATGGGCCTTATAGATACCTTGGGTTTTTGACCATGCTGGTGCATATTTCTCCATTTTAGCTATCCTTTGTCAGGATGATCTCTTTATGCTCCATGTTTCCTGGCATATCGATTGCTTTTCCATGCTGTTACAGCATGCCTGTTATCCTGCTTATGTTCCTACTCTTTGGTGCTGGTCTTCCAATGCTGCTATCTTTTCTTGGGGCACCTTGCACATATGGTTGATGGTTACGTGTATGATGCGGCTATTCGCGATGAGTGTCCATCTCTTTTTCAGTTTCCTTATTGGCCCATTGCTGATGCAGTTCTACCTTCTTGGGCTTTTTGGATACCTTGGTATGATGTACCTATCTTTTGGGCTGATCCTCTACTAGCTTGGGCATTACGGATACCTTGGCATTCCTAGTTGCTGCTTGATCTTCTTCTGGTTCCTTGGCATTCCTGGTTGTTCCATATTGCTTGGTCTCTGATGATGCGGCCGAGATGTTCCCTTCGTCGCCATGATGTTGATCCTGAGTTGTTCACTTTCTTACCAGTTGACATTCACCAGGTTTGCCACCTAGATGTGGATTTTAGAGGTGAAGCAATTAGACTACCAAGAGAAGCTTGGCAATTGCAAGTTTGTGCATATCAACGGGCCTTGAATGAAACAAAATGGACAAATCGTGTGCGGGTATAGTCTTGGAGTGAGGTTTGCTGATTTCAACAAGAAGCTTATCATGGATGTTCATGGCCTTTCTCTAGCAACACTAGTCATGAATGTGAGCTATGATGAAGAATTCAATGAGGAACAAGAGCGCATGGTTGAAGGGAACAATATGGATGAGAACATTTTGGAGTTGTAGACAAACATGGCCTTTTAAGCCTTTTGTATGCAGTTCATGTTGCAAACTTTGTTCCCTATTAGGTCTCCAAGGTACATATGGGCATTCTTTGAAAAGAAGGCAAGGTAGTTTTCTCCTTTTGGTTATTTCTCCACTCAATTAACATCATAACACAACTTGCCGACTTTATGTTGTGAGTTTATACAAAAAAAAATCAGGTGGCATGTATATATGGATGTGTTGTTTCTAGGCTCACAAGGAGTAACTTTATCTGGAGGTCAATCAACCATTATTATATGTACATTTTCAAAACAAATAGTAATAAGGACAATTGTTCGTTGAATTTCCAATTCTTTGACAAACGTCATTTCGGTTCCTAAATAATTTACATTTATAAAACTTGACCAAAAATGTTTTTCTTACGAAAAAAATTTCTTATGTTTAAGAAATCTCATGTACCACTTCAACCATTTTCCAAACAATCCCCTTTATATACATATGACATCTTTGGATGCACAGATAGCTGAAGCTCTAGAATGAATCTTTTTAGGGGCTTTTGTCGTCTTGATTTGTTGTGTGGAAGCTTTAATAGTGGGTATACTATTTCAAACCTAATTCACTATTGCTATGTCCTCCATCATCATGCTTTTATGGAAGCTTTAATAGTGGGTATACTATTGTTATGCCCTAATGGCTTGGATTGTTGAGCTTGTTCTCTTTACCGAGATGGTTGTTTTTTCCCGAATAAATAAATAAAATCAATCAAATTTTTTTCACAAGAATGGAACACATGTTCCATATAAACTAAAAGGAACATGTTGTGTACCTTATGGTATGCAACAATATTCTATGGGCCCTACCATTCAGTACGTAGAAGTTAGAACCTCAATATACAAATGAACATAATACATAAAGATGCTTATATTAAGCACGCCTTAGTTGAAAGTTTTGACATTTTTTTAATTGCTCCCTTCAACTTTGACTCGTCACATAAACATCCATCGACTATTTAAACAACTAGTGTCTTACCTTTGCAAGAGGGCCATAACACATTAAAGTCTATCAAGAGAAACTTGACAAGACTTTAATGGCCCACAAAATACTTGTGTTGTTTTTGAAAGTTTTCAACAATTTGATGTGAAGAACACTGCCTGATTAAAATTTCCAAGACATCTTACAATGGATTTGGATAAGAAAAGGTAAAATATCAATCCACTTTACCTAAAGGTATTACATTTCCACTAACATTTACAAGTAGTTCGAGTCATTATAGAAGTTACAAGGGCTTATGGCAACTCTCCAAATGGACCCTTAACATGACTGGAAGTCACTAGAAAGACCACTCCCATATATACAACAGCCTACAATCATTATCATCAGCAGATTGTTCCCCCATGTGGTGAGTTGGTGTGTTGTGCTTCAGTTTTGCTTGCCCGCCCGGGTTTGATTCCCTACAATCCCACGGGTTGACAATACCAAAAAGCATTCCAACATTGTTGCAGGTTATGTCTGACAACGTATTCTGATGAAACTAATGAAATTTCAGCAAGCTTCAAGTGTGCAATGTTGATATGTGGTCATTGACATTCAAGGTTTTCTGACATTCAGTAAATTGAGAAATACCCATGAATCAATACCACTAACAACACAAAAGAGCTTAAATCACTTATTCTGAGTCATGATTTTTGGGCATCAATGTCCCCGAGCAAGTCTTAGGGTATAGGTATAAAAGACCAAGCCAAAAATTTGATGTTAATAAAATTACATGTAGCTTGAACTTGTCACATTCAATTCTTGAAGATTTACTCATATTGTGAGAATTATTTACCAAAAGTTATCTTGCTTGAGAGAAACCTTTATATAAATAAATTCATAAGGTTCCTCTGAGCATTGCAGAAATTTGTAAGGTTTCTGCAGGCAGATCTTGTCACGTAAGCACTCTTCCAATTCCAATTTTTTTTTAAAAAAAAACTCTTTACACAGATATTAAAGCCACAGATGGAACAGATATGAAAGGAATGTCATGTTGTGTATGTTGAATTTTTTTTATTCGTTCCAAGCATGCTTCTTTCATTGTCTTAGATAAAAAGTTTGTTTTCTCCATTTCATGCATACAGAACAGACCAGAACATACCTCCCAAAAATGTATGAAAAGGGTGGGCATCTATGTATTAAACTGCATGCATGCCCCTAGCCTCAAACTTTTTGCACCTTCTGCGTGGAGCTTGAACGTATTCTCTTGCTCTTGGCTCAATGTTGTTTGTAAAACTGAAGCCCCAAAAAAGTGAAAGAAAATTCTCTGAAAATCCTTAGCATGAACAGCAAAAGCACTTGCAACAACTGAAATTGGTGTTTGATGAAATATGATAATATGTATGACAATGTAAACAATTTGTTGCCTTGTTGCCAAACAAGGCCACATAAAGAATATCCTAGTTCAGATGTTAAATTTTAAAAGGGCCATGAACCACATGGACCCAGGCATGAGAGAGTTCAACAATTAATGCTAATCATTGGGTCCTGTACCCAGAGAAAGCTTCCTCCCCTTTCTCCTCTTTGCCAGCCCCATATAAACGTTGCTCAGCTGCTTTACTTTGACTGGAAAACATTTTCATCACCTTATTGAGGCATAACAGTGCAAACAAGCTGCCTTGAAACCGCTACAGACAGCACATCAGATTCTCAGAACTGAATACTTACATGCTAGGTTCAGCACAGATTCACTAAGGAGCTTGCATCAGATTTTTCAGAGCTGAATACTAGCTGGCCTCAGCGTAGACATGCAGTTGCTCCAGTAATTATACACGGGATACACAAGTGTTTATGTAAAATTCCAGAAACTGCCACCGTTAAACTGCTACTGGTATACCTGTGCATGCCAAAAATGTAGGATGTCAGTTTATTATCTCATGTAACTGCTCAAGTATAAAAATATACATTGTACTTTCTTTATGCTCAAATGCGATCTGATACTTCTAGAAGGGATCATATACAGTGAGATGAAAGTTAGAAGAGATTAATGTAACTAGTCAGCAGAGCAATTAAGTCAATATGGATCTTTTACTGATTGGATCATGCGCTCAGACAATGGGAACTAGATGTTGTTGTATGTATGGAAAATAGCAAGAAAAAAATCCCATCTGAAAGGGTGAAATTACTTGCAGTTATCACAATACTGACCCAGATATATAACAACTAGGAAGAGAAAAGAAAGCTAAACTAATATCGATCGAATGAAAGCTAATAATGATACATCTTAGCCTTTCACCAAGTTACCACACTCTTGTAACAATATCAGTCCCCGGGAACATGTCAATGGATGACATTAATCACACAGAAGCTTGAAACTACCCCCCAAGATTCGTAGGCGACAAGAAACCAGGCAGTAGGATTGGGTGGTAGTTCAATCAAAACTCAAAAATACTGGTTCACCATTGTTCCTGCTTACATGATTGTCATGCACAGCTTTTGGGCATATACTAACCCACAAAATGAAGTGCTAGAAAGATACCGATCTACTAGGTATCGCTGCATTTTCTGACTATTAAAGTACACTCGATGAGCTACAATCTGTCTAATGATGATGTACTTTTGACAGAGGGAATGGCCATTGGATCAGGTACTAAATACTTATCCTCTTTATCAAGTTTCTTTGAAATCTCTGTAGAAATTAGGCACTTTCATTTTCAGACAGGCTTATTTTTTTATCAATCATCGGTCCTGGAGTTTTTATCTTGCCATTTGCAGCAGAATTGATGTCTTAAGTTTTTCTCAGACGTTCCAGACGTGCCCATGACTTAAACCTCACCAGCCATATGGTGCTCATTATCTCAGAACATACATGAATGAAAAAGTTACAGCATTGTTCACCCACATCAATATAGATTATTGAAGGGTAAAAGAGGAAATTTGGGACACATTTGACAGGTGTAACCCAGAAACAATTTACAAAACATTTATCATGTCTGGATGGGAGCTTTCCATCCATCTTGCAAGACTAGCTTATTGCATGTATGGTGGCATAAAGCTTCATAGAAACATTAGAGATGCTCTCCCATCTACCGATGGGTACTCAAGTGAACGGCGAACCTAGAGAACTTCCTTGCTCAACCTTGTCTACCTAACAAGGATTGCAACATTGGATGTACATTTTGCTGCATTTTTGCCATGAATAGTGTCTACGAGATAGTTCAATGTTCTTATCCATACCTAGATGCCCTATGTAGCGACTTTCATAAACTTGTGAAGGGTCTTATGATGAAGTCCATTCACGTTTGGCAAGAATATCTTTCCCTTTCTCTTTAGCATACCTTTGATTTTGTTCTTCCTTTCCATTTCAACAAGATGTTAGGCTTTTTGCAGCCCTTGTTGATTGAAGAGATGATGTTGATTTTAAGTAAGGCTTTTGGCACGGTTGATATTTTTATGGTTGCCCAAGTCCAGCTTCTCAAATGAAGATTGACATTTTCATAAGCACTACTCTTTCAAAAGATTAATCATAGGATGTGATTCTATGTGATACTCGATGGATAAAGACAACATGCACCTTCATGGTTATAATTCTCTGCTAACATAAAGAGAGGTAAGCATGAGAAACCAAATTACTGACCGGAGCTTTCAAGTGAATATGGGCGAGAATTGTGTAACAACTTGCAGTGGGGTTGCCAATACATGAGATTGAACAGATTTCATTACTGCCAACAAGCTTGGCATGTAACCAGTGCACATTGCCTATTGTGTGTGGAAGAAAGTCACGGTTCTTACTCCATCTTGCACAAGCGTATCTAAACCACAATATCCTTAAGGGTTATTAAGAATACACCTCATAGAGTATCACATAACAAAGTATCGGCAGCAACCTGATTATCATATAACAATCTGAAATTTAGAATACTTTATATACAGTCAATCAATAATATATATGCTGATCATGAAGTATATTGCATGTCCTCTGCCTAAAGGAACTTTGAGAAAAATCTTCTACAGAGAACTTAAGGAACCTTCTGAATATGCTAGCTAAAGGTTAGGGCTAGCATGCACGAGCTCCGAAGAGGTTATGTGCCCTATCACTTGGACCCTGACCTGGTCTTATCCACTTAATCGACATAAGAGCCCCGAGACAGTTGATAAAAACTATGTGAATATCGGGGCCGAAAACAATCGTATGTGAACTAGTGTCAATAACGGAAGTCAATAGTGATCCTGGAATATTTCCAGAACTCTCCCACGCGAATAGAACATTGCCCTCAATAGGGCCACTGTAAAAGTATCCTGGTACTAGAAATGAAATAGAAATGTGCATCAATGTCATCGTGCAGCGACTTAGATACTAATGTTATCGCGGTTGCAAGTGCATGGACCACCCAACCTGTAACAATGGTGTCTATGCCACCTCAATAGGCTCATCATCCGGTTGTATCAACTATTGCATTTGATGCCATCATGTGTTGAAGGTCTTGTAATATCTTTTTTAAACCATCATTTCTGCTTCAATTTGTAAACAGTCTTGTAAGATAGATTTCTCCACCCCTCTCCATTTTGTTGAACTGGAATACACTCCCCCCTCCCCCTACCGTTACTGCTGTGCTGTGGACATTGATGTTAAGCCTGGGAGCTTCAAGCACAGAACTTCAACTCAGTTGTGTGTTGGCCATGCAAATTGGCACGTCATCCCTTTTCCTTTTAGCAATCTTACATGAGTTCCAACTACAATGGGTGGGCTCATCTAGGTCAATTGGGCTAACACAAGGTCCTAAGCGACAACCTTCAAGCCATACAATGGTCCTAAAACATGTCCATGAATCTACTTGGCTAGTTTTATTGATTGCAGAGTCCCAAAAAGACCTAGTTTCCTTCCATGCCATGTCATTTGAGATCGCTCATAGACTTTTTGTTTACAATCTAGAAACAAATATTTTTAATCTCCTTTACTTGGAAAAGAGGAGTAAATGAGAATAGGTTTGCAAATGGTCTCTACATATGAAATGCAGATGGAGATACGTTCATATGAGGATTGATATCTTAAAAAAACCAGAAATTGGTTATCCTGAAGAAAGTAGCCACATGGATCCAATCCAAAATAAGTTCAAAGGGCAATTGTGTTTAGAGATGCATAAAACACACCCATATGAGCAACTGCAGCCCCACTTTGCTGATCAAAAGATTCTCATGTAGATACATGCTGAGCATAAGAACATTGTTTTCCGTTCTCACCTAACAAGAGATTAGCTATTATAGTCAACTTGTAAATTGATATTTTAATGGAAATGTAAATTGTCATAAAACACTACGCAAGCGTGACACAACATACATTTCAACCTCTGAAAAGCAACAAAATCTATATAAATTATTCACATGTTTGAAATTGTGTTCTGAAAAATAATATTGTGAAAGACATGAACAGAGCCATTAGCAACAGTAAAATAGCTAGTTTCACAGCATCGCCCTATCATGGTGACATACCTGTTAGCAAACATGGAGTTCGTGTCAAGATGATTGCAGAGGAAAAGTACTGCTGTCAGCAGGCTGGGCACTGAATATTTTTCCCAAGAGCAAACAAAACTCCACTTACTCCAGAATGTACCAGTGCAGCCTCCAGAATCTTAGAGAATGACCCCTTCACGTTCTTCAAAAAGTCATGTAGGGCCCCTCATCTTGCACATATAGGCACTTCCAAGTCTTGCAGCTAGAGGATAGTTGATAAGATTGCATTGCTCAAGGTAAGCATCAGCAAAAGGTATACAAAGATCGGAGGCTTGAAAAGGATCAGAGATGTTCTAAAAAGTCCAAGCACCCAAGTTGATGACAACTGACAAGAATGTTAGATATAATATTGGGAGTCACAGCAATCTTGAATGACATTTTAATCGATTTGCGAACAAAGGAGTTCTCTCTATCTTTACAGTCCTCCCATGTATAGAAAAATTCATACTTTAAGCATCAAATCATTAAGGGTGCTTGTGGAGTGCCTTGCTGGTGCGTTGGAACAAGTTTCCTCGTCCCTGACAACAGAATGCAATCCAATGTGCTGTTGTGGCTTAAAGAGGTCAGGACTATTCTCGCAACTGTCCCTAAGAGCACAAACTTTTCCTCCTAGCAAAGAAGCATACTGTTTCTGAAGCTCTAGAATCTCCTTGGACCTTCTAGAATTCTCCTCCAGCAGCTTCAAGCTTGCTTTGATAACTTTCTGCATGATATGCCCCATATTCTGGCGATCTTCATCGCCAGTTCGCGCAAGCTCCTCACTGTGGCGCTTCAGGACGCTCTCCAGCACATGGGGCTGACACAAAAAAGAAGGATTATTCATAGCTTGTTCATTCACTCCAGAGCTTAGCTTTGAACAGTCCACCAATTTCCACAAATTTTGCTTCTCTTCAGCTGAGAAAGTCCCTTTACTCAGCATATTATCCAGTGTGGTGTAGAGCATGTCGTGAGATCTCCTTACTGATGGTGGGAAGGCAGAGATGATGGAAATAAAGGTATCTGCCGAAATGGAGAGATTCTCCGCAAAGGTCCATATGCACTCATCAATCTCTGCTGCAACTTCCTCAATATCCCTCTCCCCTTCATTCCCATTCCGCATAAAATGCCTGACAAGGGACAACAGAGTCTCTGGTCCAAAATTAAATGCCTGTATATAATCATCAAGTTCATGCAGGCCAGCTCCAATTTTTGCTTCCAGCACAGAAATAACCGAAATTAAACACTCCCTTGGAATTTCATCTGCCCCTTTCACAAGCTGAGCTGCTCGCTCCAGCAAACTGCACCAGTAGTGGGATGATAGCTCTAGCCAAGGCCTTGACTGAGGAGCATTTGTGACAAGCATTTTGACCAGAAGCAACACCACCCAAGATCGTTCTCGATCAGTCCGACACTGATCAATTATGAGATAATCCAGCCAAGCTCTCACATGCCTGCCTTGCCTGCATTTAATGTGCAAGCTCACCTTGGCATCCACTAGAGTATCTATAACTTGAGATATATGATCATCAGGGAGGGAAGCTACTGTGGCTAACATTTCTGTGAGGGTTTGACATGGGGATGGCTGCCATGCCCCGGACTGTATGGCCGAGAGTGGGATTGGAGCAGAGACATGCTTGGCATCTGAGAAAGCCTTTGTGCACGTAGAGGTGATCACTTTGAGCGACCGAGAAACGATGTAGTCATCAACAGGAGGGTGAACTCTTTTGTAGCTTTGCAGAAAAGAGACGCACGATCTCCAATGGCCGAACACATTCGTATAGAGAAATTTCTTTGTGCTGTCCATAAGATCGTTCATCCCCAGGAGCTCCGCCACTGCGCGGATCGGACCCACATTGTGGAAAGAGTAGGTGGGTTTGATGAGGTAGCAGAAATCAGCTGCCATAGAAAAAGCCTCCAATCCCCCAGGAAGGCTGGGTATCTCCACCACTCGGGGGTGGACCGCGCTAGGAACTGGCAGAGCTCTGAAGTAGGAGCTCTCATTCAGCAATGGCAGCATGTGAAGGCAGAAATCCTCCCCGCTCACTCTCACAGTTACATCACTATACTCCCCAGTACGCCGTACTCTTTGCAGCCACCCGCTGAAGCTGCCTTCCCTCTTAGCCATCGCTGTAAGTCCACTCAGCTCCTCAGAAGCCACCGCAGGCATGGAGGCCAATCCTGCATCGCCCAACTGCGCAAACGGAAATTGGTTCAACAAACAGTGGACCACTGAGAAGCACAGCTAGTGTCTAGGCTAATGATGCATCGCCCACAAAGTAACACCACACAGATCAGCTCACAAATAGTGGGCTGCTCTTGGATCGCGTGAGAGATTCTGAATTCCGAGCCGAAGATAGTGGAGTACGAGGTTGAGTGTTCAGTTACAGTTGTATGAAGGCTGTCAAGTCTAATATATTTTATGGAATTGGTGCAATGGTCGTAGACTAAATAGGGCTAGACTCTAGAGAGAATCAGGAGTAAAACTGGAAACGCCATGGCCAGGAGAGAGTACAAAAGCAGGAGAGACAGTAGCACTAGCTAATAACTAAAAACTTCATAAACCCTTCTGTCTATCTAGATCAAAACTCAAGAGTCCTGACTCCTGGAGCTGAGTCCCGACTCCTGAGCCATCTCCATGATTCCATCCCCAGGATTCCCGACCTTATCCTGTTCAAACATTCAAAGACAGAAAAAAGAAAGAGGTGGGTGTGGACTCACTGTGGCTGATTGTGGGCCGTTCTCTGTGCACAGGTAGAGAGAGCGTGAGAGATAATATTGAGTGAAACTGTGAAAGAGAGAACACCACAGTATTACCTAGATAGCAATAATATGATCCATCTTTAGAGCGAAAGACTAGTGAGTTAACCTGTGAAAGACAGAACTGCAGGACTACCTACATAGCTAGTATCCATGATGCATCTCTAGAGAGAGAGAATCGATAGCTAGTATCTATAAGATCTCTAGACTCTAGAATAAGATACCAATGAATGAAACTGAACTGTAAATAGCTAGATAGCAGCTAACTATGAAACAATCTCTCGACTCTAGAGTGAGAGAATAGAGACTGACAGTGAACTATGGATAGCTAGTATTCATGATGTATCTCTACAATGAGAATAAATAGCTAGTTAGAGGGAGATATTGTGAAACTGTTGAAAAGAGATCTGTAGGTACCTAGTATCTATAATGGCTAGAGTGAGAGACTAGTGAGTGAAACTGTAGAAAAAGAGAACTATAGATAATGGTCCATCTCTTGACTGCAAATCAATTTTCATTGTTTGGATGATGAAATCATGAATGATGAATGAAATAGCAAACAACAATAGCATTATATAAGGCAATAGGCTATAGCAAACAGGTTGGTAACAGGCAAGCTTGGAATGGAGACTGGAGTCAGTCAAGAAAGGCTGCCAAGATCAAACTGATCAGTGATGAGAGTGATTGGAAAGGATTGTAGTAGAAGGTGGAGACTGCATATAGAGACAGGTATGCACATACCCAAAGACTTGACTTTCTATAATAAGTGCAAACTTTCATGATTGTGCAAAGTGTAACGTTGGATGGGCAGGGTCCACATTTGGAAGACTTGAACTTTCCCTCCAAATTCTATGCACCTTAAATTTCAGTGAAAATCCTTTCACCAAGGATGAAAAATACGCTAAGCTGCTTCGCAAATTTAACCTCTAGCGCAATCAATCCGGATCGGCCGATCTTTTGCCCAAAAAATCGGCAACCCCACCCGGTATTGCACATGACCCCAACGAGCCCAATAGGGCCAGCTAAGACCCAAGTTCTACTACTTAATTGCACTTTGATTTCTGGATTTTTTTTGTCATGTAAGTAGCATTGAGACAAAAAAAAAAAAGCTGCTCTCCCAAAGATGAGAGCCATGTTCCATTTTTTCTTCACAAACATCATAATGCTACTACATTGTGGCACTAACCATGTTTAGCCAATTCTACACAAGGAACAACACGCAAGTTCGCTAGGGCAAAGGCGGATTCCATGCGGAGCCAACAAGATTAGCAAATTTCAGAACTTGCTAGATATTTTCTTCTTTTTT
The DNA here is from genome assembly GCA_029204225.1 of Diphasiastrum complanatum. NCBI lineage: Eukaryota > Viridiplantae > Streptophyta > Lycopodiopsida > Lycopodiales > Lycopodiaceae > Diphasiastrum > Diphasiastrum complanatum. Next base: position 35,797,676 of record CM055094.1, read on the forward strand.
ATTTAGGTTTTTTATGTAACCATTCATATTATCAAAAATTTACATGCCCATACAAAGATCCTTCATTTGTAAAGATTCTAATTCTAAAGATTTCATTGAATCAACTTATCTTATAGAATGATTTCTAAAAGTATTTTATAGCACATGTGAAGCTTGTTTTGTATAATACTAATACAAATTATTGCTCAATCTTTATAACAAGTGAAACCTATTTCTAGAGACCTTTACATGTGGTTCGGATGATTATGAAAGTTACTTCTCGCCCTGACAACCGTGTCGTAACTTTCCAAATGACTCTTACCACTAGTAAAAGCCACCTGAAAGATTAATGCATAATCTTGCATTTCGTCCTTGAAGTGCCCTTTATTTTGCAAAGATGTCAATTAAGTTCTGCAACCTAGTTCACACGGTCTCACCTTTTTAGATTCTTTAAAACAATGTAAGAACAAATGTCGAGCATATTATGATTTTTAGAAGTCCATGTTTCAAAATTATGAATCTTGAGGTCCATCAAACACTTTCAAAGGCATATTAAAGCCCATAAAATTTACATAAAGTTGGAGGAGGATATTACTACATAGCGGTTGTTCTTGACCGACTTGGCAAAAAAGTGTGGGCAATACCAATAAAATCTACGCATAAATGCATTGTCAATCTTTTACACTTGGGACAAAATTGCTTACTAACTTTTACACCTGAGAAAACATAGCTAGGCCACATTAAGAAGATGTAAAGCATGGCTAGGCCCACAATAAGAAGATGTAAAGGCATCAACTTAGTAAGTAGTGAGCATATTTCAAATGAATATGTGCGAGTCAAGTAGGGCACTTTTTTTAAGACACTATTGACACACACTTGAGTAGCAAGGTTACATGTTATGGGCAAAGTCAAGGAAGGCATGTGATCTTGATTCATAGTGAGTGACTAGTGGTTGAAGTTGTTCAAAAGTCACATAGCATTACCCATTAGTGATGCTCCCTACACTTTCAAGGTGACATGTTACAGAAGCTCAAGGAAGACATAGGGGTCTAACATGAATTACTAGCAACTTCTTGTCACCAATATAGTGATCAAGATTCACGTGAGACACTTACTCGTTGATGACACATACTCCAATTGCAAAGTAGCATGTGTAACCATCCAATGCATCTAGAGATTGACATGTATTTAAACGCGTGACCTAGAATAGAATGTCAAACTTTTTCATGTGCAAAAAAAATTGTTTCGCAATTTTATTGTGTGAAGTGCACAACCTCCTGTTGGATTATTCTCCTTCTTACTAATCGACTAATCGGTTTTAATCCTCATCCATTGTTTATCTAGTTCTGCAGATTTTCCCCTGTCTTTACACAGTCTGCGGATTTACAAGTGTGTTTACACAGTCTACAGAAATTCACGAACTTTGACAACAGTATAGTATTTTCTCTCTCTACAATCTGTTGGATTTATCTCCTCTACTCTCCTAAATCCTATGTTTATCTGTCTCCATTCATGTTGCTGTATTTTACTTATGTTGTCGCACAGTCTGCATATTTACATATAAAATAAGACAAGCAAAAAACGCAACTGTCTGCATAAATACAAGTAAATTTTCACAGGCAAAAAAGGCAACACTGTGTTTTTACACGTGATTTGTGATAGGCGAAAAAGGCGACACTGCCTTACAAATGCCAAAGGTGCCCTAATGGAAAAGCGAAGGTACTTTGTAAATCAAATTTTGAGGCATTTGTCAGAGTGTCGCATTTTTCGCATCTTCACCAACATTCATTTCAATGAAGGCTGATGTCGCGGCTTTCTCACGCTCATCCCATGCACTGTGCAAACAGATTTGACAATGACAGCACCCACCCACAATCTCCTACAGACAGCACATCCACTTTGTACTTTCTTCATCTGCACACTTGTAAAATTATGTATGTATTGAATACAATCTACGTATTCAAATATCTCAAATTTTTATTGGTTAGGCAAAGTAATGAAATTAAGAAAACTTTAAATCTCATTCTTGGTGATATGTCTAGACAATAGGTGTCTATTTTAGTTGCCTACCTACCTATTTTACACTACACAACTTATCATGTAGCTCTCTCTCTCTCTCTCTCTCTCTCTCTCTCTCTCTCTCTCTCTCTCTCTCTCTCTCTCTCATGGACTCTACTTCATGTTTATTCAGTTTTGTATGTTCTTCGAGCAATCATAGAAGGATCACCCCCTTTGGTACTACACCAATTTAATTGCCTTACTTGGGTACACTAAGTTAGAAGGCCCTCTTAAAAAAAAAATTAAAGGTGAACGTTGGTTTCTATAAAAAGGAGAGTGAAATACATTAAAACTCAGTCACTCTCTCTCTCTCTCTCTCTCTCTCTCTCTCTCTCTCTCTCTCTCTCTCTCTCTCTCTCTCTCTCTCTCTCTCTCTCTCTCTCTCTCTCTCTCTCTCTCTCTCTCTCTCTCCCCTATGACCTACTACGACTTGGAGATTGCTAAGTGGAGACTTGTGAAGACAATTGGAAGAGTAACGCATTCGTAAGGAAGCTTGCAACAAAACAAAGGTAAGAATGATATTTATTTTTTAACATAAGGCTCACCTATGCATGAATACATTGATAGGCTGTTTTTATGAGTGGCTCACATATACGATGATGATAGTTAAATGAAAGAAAAGCTTGGCTTCAAAAGAAGCAATTGTGGTACTTGCTGGTGGGCGATGTCCCAGCATATCTATTGATCCATTTCTGAGATACATTCCTCACCTATATGCCACTTTTGTTGCCAATGGACAACGATTGTCAATAGGATGGTAAATCACACTTTTTCATGCATAATGCACATGTTTTTGAGTGGGTTTTGACCTGCTGGTCAGCGACTGGCTGTGGGCTTGACCATCGCACTTTTTCAAGAAATTTTGATTGTTGTTTATCTAAGTGTATTTTTTGGCGCCATACCAATAAGACATATGGTCGCCCGTCCATAATGCGATGGACTGCCAAATTGCATGCAATTTATGTGGAATTTTATTGCTATTTGCATACTAATGTGATCATTAGTCATGCCTTGAGTATATGTGCTTCATTTTGATTCTTTTGGCATGCTTAATAAATGGATCTTCTCAAACACAGCTAATGCATTATTGCAGAGGGCCACCCAATAGTTTGGCTCATAAATATGCTAAGCAATTGCCAATGGATGTGTGAAACCTAATTGCTCATAAAAATTATCATTTCATACGGTTTTTATGAGTTAAGATTGGCCATAACATAAGAAGGTCCTATCAAACACTTAAAGCATTAGTGTCTTTGAGCATAATGATCATCAAATAAATGATACATTTTAAGGTTTGCTGGAAGTCAATTAAAAAAGTACTATGGAATGTTTCTATGGCATTGGGCATGAGAGAGAGAGAGAGAGAGAGAGAGAGAGAGAGAGAGAGAGAGAGAACATTGTAGGCGTCACGGTGACAACTTATGGCTTTTGAAACAACTAAGTTACCAATAAGTTAGGCTCTCACACTTACCTCCTTACTTGGGCTTGGAAGTTGAAAAACATATACTTCTTTCTAAATGATGGGCACTCTCTAATTTTACTTTCAAAATGAAGTGCACATTTGTGCTCTATCCAAAATTGCAGACAAGATTCGATTTTACTTTTAGAGGGAAAAATTTAAACTTTTGACTCCCCATATGAAGTAACGAAGTTCATGTTTTTTAATTCGCCTTCGGGTTGGGCTAAAGGTGGCCTTTTTAGTGTTTATAGTTGTATCTCAACTAAGAGCTTGTACATTTTGAGTCTTTGAAGGGCATTATAGCTTGCATAATTGAAGCACTTCCCTTGCCTTTATGAAACAACCCTATTTACCTTGCACACAACCCTATCCTTCCCTTGCCTTTATGAAACAACCCTATCTACCCTTGCCTTTATGAATCAACCCTATCTACCTTGCACACATGACACATCTTAAGATTTTTGATGTAGTTGTATTTCCTTTCTACTGTGCATAATCTATGTACAATATATTCAAAAGGAAGGAGAAAGCAAGTTTGGAGTAGGTATAGGTGGGTAAAACATAAGTTTGGTTTCGATCTTGCATAACAATCCATCAGATTATCGATTTTTGGACTTAATAAGTATATATTTTTTTAGAGAAGCTATCTTTATTAAGAACCACAAGTATCTTATTGACTAATACACATGTTGACCCTACTATTGATATTAGACCTTATACTTAATAGCTAATTGCACAAAATAGTCGGGTATTAAAAATTTTCAAATATTCATTTCCAATGAGGATATAAATGTAATAATTCTCACATAGTCACATCTTGCTCAATATTTGAACCGACAAACATTCAAAAAAAACAACAACTGCCAAAGACCGTTATTCTAGGGCAAGGATATTAGAGCCTACTACCTTAGCCAAGCCATTCTCATCATGATATAGCAATAATGCCCAAGAATAGAATTTCACGCAATATGGGGGAGTCCAATGAGCTCTTAAGTATTATGGAAGGAGCTGGGTAGATCTATGATGCCTTTTAGGAAGTCACAGGCGAGCCTGTGATTCTTTATCGGGCAAGATTCATCTGCCATGACTCCTTCCATTACGTAATGAATAGTTGGGCTTTTTTCAGATGACGATTATGAAACAGAATCTATGTTTGAAAAGCAATGGGCACAAATTGCCGCAACTATTTATCGATTATTAATCGATTTCAAATAACATTTTAGGTGTTCATTTTACAGTTAGTCTATTTTTATTGTTTTATTTTAATTATTTCCGAGAGCAATGATTAGTTACAAATATTCTCAAAAAAACAGAAATTTAAAAAAAATTAAAAAAAAGAAAAACAAAAAATAAAAAAAATTATCTCTTTCTAGTATTTCTCTATATGGTGCTGGGATGGTGCTTGCTTTATGGCACTTTCTCTTTACACCGCCCACTTGGATGCCAGCCACGTGTCGAACTGCCACTTGGAATACTCTGAGCGATCGATCGGAAAACACGTGGCAAAATCTCAATGCTCTTCGTGATATCCAACGGTGGCAGCATTAGAATGCCCTCGCGCCACTAAGATACAAAGGCTTTGGTCTGTCTTTTGATCTCTCCATCTCGAAGCTTCAATGGCGATGGCGATGGCGATGGCGATGGCGAAAAGCTTTGCTTTTGTGTTGATGGCAGTGCTGCTGCATGAGAATTGGGTGATAGAAGCAGCCAGATTGCCTGCATTTGATGATTTGCTGCAGCTCTTCGACTCTGACACACAATTGCCTTCTCTGGACGCCCCTGCATGCGGGCCACAGCTCTCAATAGAGACTCCTGCCTGCGAGGTTGTTGATAAAAGGGATGGCTATGAGCTTCGCAAGTATCCGGCAGGCCAGGTGAACAACCCAGTACTGCACAGACGTATAATTGTTGCGTTTCAGCTTTTCACTTTTGACACTGTTTTAGGCGGGCACTTTCACTAGAAAAATGAGTTTAAATAGCTGCAATCTAGTGAAATTTAGACTAAATGGTGTAAGATTCTACTAAATTCAATGAAAAAAATGACATGCTTATCTGCTGCAATTGAAAAGCAAGCATTTCTATGGCATCCTTAATACCTCAATGCTTGTTCCTGTGAAGTAAAGAATTTGCTTAGCATTTTAATTGTTACTCTTAGCACATGATTCAACTTTGCAAAAGCTTCTATTTCTTGAGAATACAGTCTATAAAAAGTACAAAATTTTCCTAAAGATTTCAGCCCAAAAAGGGGTATGCCTTGCCATCCTGTACACTTCTGAAAGGATATTTTGGTAACCTTTTCACCAGATTTATGGCAGGGCCATTTTACTAGATGGAAACGCTAGAAAATCCATTCTTCACCACATAATGTATTTGGTAAAATAAGAGTTGATGCAAGTGATATATGTAGAAGATTCCAGGTTCTTAAAGAATCTCTATGCTGCACTGCCTGGAATAGAGCTAGAAAAGGTTAAGAGTAAAGTCATAATTTGCTGGACCCCAAGTAAAGTTTCTTTCTGGGTTCATGTTAGGAATTGGCTATATCTTATGAACCTGAAAAATCTATACCAATTTGATTGAAACTTGAGTAAATATCGACTTCAGGAAAATGAAATGCTAGTTTCAGCCACAGCTTTCTAGTTCCACTCTTTGGCTTGGATCCAATCTATCAGTTTGAAAGCTATTGCAATTTGCAAACAAGCTCGATGAGGTGTTCTCAAGGGTTAACAATGAATAAATTTTGTTTGCCATCATGAAGCAATGAAAGCACCAAAGCTTTCAAGTTCACCGTAGACCTATTTTTATTCAAGATTGGCCTGTAAAAGAAATGATCAAACGTGCAAAAAATTCTATCTGTTTGGGCTTTTTTTATCTAGTGCATTTTTCAGAGCATAGAGGAAAACTGTCGTGCCCACATTCATTTGGCCTTGGGATTTATATCTCGTAAGGGGGTCAAAGGGCCTTGTGCGATTCATGGATTAATGGATTATGAGGGGGTTGGGGGCTCTCATGGTATTCTATCATAACTAATGGTTTGGGGCCTAAAACCCTTGATGGTAGATTTGTATGGAATCAGTGATGTCTATGTGGGTCAGTTAGGCTGCCGATGTGCCTTGGAGGGTATACCTATAGGCCTCTCCAAAGAGGGGGCTTGATTTGTGAGCTTGTTGCTACATGCTATTGGATTGACATCTTTCTTACATTTGAGTTATTGTTAGTGGTCCGTAGCTTGGGGGCTAGATCCATTTGATCTAGGATTGGTTGGGTAGATTTGATCCACTATCCATTCCCTAAGTGTATTTGGAACCAGCATCCTAGTATTGATCTTGGTGGTCTTTATAGTGGTATCAGAGCCAAAGCTAGTAATTGTTGTTTGGTAGCTTATGGTGGAGGCCAAGAATTGGAGAAGGGGATCTTCCAAAGTTGGGTCCTGAAATTCTTGGGGAGTAAAGCTAAAGCTTGGATTCACCAACTTTTCAAAAAAAAAAATTGATTTGGAATAGGCTATAGTTGCAAGGTAAGTGCACCACCTGAAACTGCAATAGGATGTGAGCTTTGAAAGTTCAGATTTTGAAAGTTGGGCCCATTCTTTTGTATAGCAGCAGGGTTTTACAAATCTGGTTTTGGAATGTAAGGCACAATTCTGGCATGAAATTGGGGATAGTTGGTGAGTGCATCTTTGAAAATATTGGCCCATAATTGAATGCTGAAATTTTTGCATTCCAAGCATATACTTGTATGTGTTTTCGTGCGAAAAGCCAAAGTATATACTTTAAAAAATAATTATCTGCTGGAAAATATTTCCACAGAATAGTAGTTTCTGGTTTCTTATGAATTTGTAACAGTTTTGCCAAACTTTCTAGTAGTTTCTTTGTGGTGGAGCTGGAAGAAGCTGTAAATGTTTCTTTCAATCAAGAAAACAACTTATTTATAAATCTGCCAGAAGGACATGGAAGTTAGAGATTTCCCTGGCTGAGATTGAGGCAACTAGGATCAAGCTCTGAAATCGCTGGTAAGCAGTGTGCTACTGGCTGATTCTAGGGTGCCAGTCTCTGGGAAACCAGTAATTCTTATAAACCTTCTATATTCATAGCTGTGCTTCTAGGGTGCCAGTCTCTGGGAAACCAGTAAGTCTTATAAACCTTCTATATTCAGAGCTTGCTATTGGATCAGACCATGCTAAAGTTGCGGATCTGAGGTCGATAATTGCTAAAGATCAACAAGTAATATTTCCTCCTACCGCCAATAGCCAAAGAGTTCAAGTATTGCCACAGAGGTTGCCATTATCCAGTGACATTGTAATTGCATTTTAATGTTTAAGCTTGGGTTCTCCTTCAATCACGTGACTTCAGTCTTGAATTGCTTAACTAGTCTTTGGCTAAACTTTACACAAATGCTATACCTCTGTAACAACTTGAGATGTGAAGATTGTGGTCACATATTAGTGTTTCTTTCAAATATGGCAACTGTATCTGATCCACATTTTACCAACAAATTTTGCTGTGATTCACGGTGTTTAGCTCAATGTTGTTAAGAATACAATGCATTTATCTGTGCAGATCTGGGTTGAGACTTTGGTTGCCAACACATCCTACTTGGTAGCAACTTCTGTTGGTTTTTATCGCTGCTTTTTCTACATATCAGGGCAAAATTCTGAAAGCGAGCAGATTGAAATGACCGCCCCAGTTCACATTCAGCCAGCTCCTGAAGCAGATGGATATAAAATTGCCTTTTTTGCTCCAAGCAGGTTATTTTTTTTAAATTTCGACTTCAATAAAGGAAGCAGAAACTAAAAATTTAGATCCTCTTAAAGAGAAGTGTACTATGTGACATGGTCAGATTCACATGTAGAGAGAGAAAGAGAGAGAGAGAGAGAGAGAGAGAGAGAGAGAGAGAGAGAGAGAGAGAGAGAGAGAGAGATGCCTCCCTAGATCCAAACTATCATAGATCAGTTTAAACAACACCAGTTTAGTGAATATAGACATAACCTCCCATACATAGACCTAATCCAACCTCACCCCTAAGTTTTGAGAGCACACACATCCTTGATCCATTCTGTAGCTAGGTGTCCCATACCATAGTAGCCCACCCACTCATGGGTCACTTTGACTAAGCCTTGGAGGACCTAACAAGCTCATAATCCCACCAAGGACTGGGAAAAAGTCCATGGAAATGCCAGCTCAATCTATATAGCCTCAGCCGTTGGCTTCTAACTAGTAGTAAACTGAAATTCACCCTTTTGGATAATGTCTAGTGCACTATTGGTGAACTCAGCTTTTTGTCATAGTTGCCCATGCATATACTAAGGTTTCCTAGAGTTAACTTGATTAGTCTGCTTACCTTTTCTAGGTTGCCTTGATTTTAAGTTAGTGGACAATGTTTGAGCGATTATGACACCTTTTCAAGCTGCATTTGGACATACTCCTATTGCTTGGGGTCTCTAACTTAAAAAAGACGAAGATCATGATTTTCAACAACAATCGACAGAGCACAATTATCAATTCTTCTATGACGGCCAAGAAGTTGACATTGTTGCCTCTTATACTTACTTGGGAGTCCTGTTTACTGCGCCCGTTCTTGGTTTCCGCCAGGCTGCATTTGTGCACATTTCCTCCGGTCTTTCAGCATTGGTCCAGTTCGAGCGTGGTTGTACAATGAATTATATTTTTGATTCTAATACTAGATGCCAGTTGTTTCACACACGGGTGGTTCCAGTAGTGATGTATGCCTCCGAGATCTGGTTTCCAGGACTTTCTCTCGGGGACTGGGCAGGCATTTCCCGCATTCAAGCCACTATGTTGCATGATACGTGCCAAGACCAAGACCACCCCTCATGATATCCTATGTGTGAGTTTGCTACTCCTCCGATCATTCCTTGAGGGCTTTTTCCACGTTATTCTTTTTCTTCAACGGATTCAGAAGATTTGTGCATCTCACCCGGATAGATACATAGTTGTTGTGGTTACTTCTTCACGTGTCCTAGCTGATTCCCATGCCAGGCTCTCCTGGTACTAGTAGGTGTCTGATCTCTTACGACATCTGGGCATCTCTATCATGGATCTTCCTCTTGGTACGCATTCATATATCCGAGGCTATTTATTCCGTCGACATATGCAGCAGACTTGGAGCTCCCTCCCACCTTCCCGCACTCGACTGAGCTATTACCAGACACACTTTTTCTCTCTGGATCCTTATTGTTTTCCATTGTTGCCGCTCTATCTCTCATAGCCCCTATCACATGGCCTGTGCTACCGTCTTGGGCAGTTGCACATTTCCTCTCATCAGCTTGCTATTGAGGCCGGTCGTGCATGTGATATCCTCCGGGAGCGTCGTCTATGTCGCTTGTGCTCGTTGCAGGAGGTGGAAGATGAAGCCCATTTCCTCCTCAGATGTCCGTTGTATTATGAGATACGGGGGAGGTATTAGTGTCTCTTTCGCAATGCCCCGCACACACTTCGCAGTTTTGTCTCCTATCCTAATGCTTGTTGCTTGGGACTTCTTGTTCATGAGATGCTTACTCTCCGTCAGTCTCATTTGCCTGTACTAGATCACCTGGGGTTAGACTTCCAGTAGCTGCTTCTCATTGGCTTCTTTCGGACTTGAGCACATGCTGATGACTCCGACGATGAGATTCCTATCGCTGTGCCACCGTGGAAAAAGGCCAGATGTAGTCGCCACTTGTCTCCATCAAGGCCCATTGTACACTCCAATGATCGGACACTTCACACTTACTTTTGCTGATATGTACTTATTCTCCACCTGGCCCGAGTTGTGGGCATTGGTACTTTTTCTGTAGTTCTTCTGTTATACCTGGTTCAGGTTGTGGGCTTATTTCACTTCTGCTTTGTTCTACTTTCATAGCTAGTTTATAGCATTTTACGACCATGTCCTCCTATGGATGATGCTCCCACTGTTGCTTGTACATATTTTTCTTTTTGGTCTTATGAACCCATGGATGCCCAAAAGACATTAATAGAGCTCTCTCTCTCTCTCTCTCTCTCTCTCTCTCTCTCTCTCTCTCTCCATCTGAGATCAAAACAAACTGAACTAAAACCATAAGGAACCATGTTGAATCATGCTGAACTAGACTGAACCATACCGAATCGTACTAAACCATACTAAATCATATTGAACCATACTGAAGAGAAAAGACACATGTCTCCCCTCTCTCTCTCTCTCTCTCTCTCTCTCTCTCTCTCTCTCTCTCTCCATCTGAGATCACAACAAACCGAACTGAATCCATAAGGAACCATTTTGAACCATATTGACGCGTTGCAGAATCGTACTAAACCATAGCAATACTGGATCATGGCTGAAACCATACTGAAGAGAAAAGAAACGTCCCCTCTCTGTCTTTGTATCTCAACATCTCAACATCTTGAGATCCAGGAGGTATTGAGATCTCTCTCTCTCTCTCTCTCTCTCTCTCTCTCTCTCTCTCTCTCTCTCTCTCTCTCTCTCTCTCGCTTCTCCATGCTCCCCCCCCCTCCCCCCCTACCTCCATGGCAGGAAAAACTAGGGGAGCCCTTGCTCCCCCACCCCTACCATCGCCCCTCCATCATCTTCCACCCCGCCCACCTCCTCCGCCCTATCTGCTGCTCCACCCGCAGCTCCACCTGCTGCCACCCCACCCGCAACTCCACCTGCTGCCGCATCATCCGCCGCTCCACCTGCTGCCGCCCCATCTGTGGCTCCACCTGTTGCCGCCCCACCTGCCTCCACGACCGCCACTCCACCTGCCTCCAAGGCTGTTGCCCCACCTGCCGCCCCACCTGCCTGTGCCTCATCTGCCATCCCACTTGCTGCCTCCGCCCCCTCCTCCCTCCTCCACACCTCCTCAGCCCAACCTGCTGCCCAACCTCCTGTTGGCCAACCTGCTGCCCACCCTCCTGCTGTTGCACAGCAGGCCCCCTCTCTCCCTCTCCACACCTCCCACTCTAGCCCTCCTTCATCCCCTGTCCCCTCCACTCCCATCTCTAACATCGCTGCTTCAGGCACACCCTTCTTATCTCATGCCGACTACACCACCTCCAAATCCTTTGAAAATTCCTAGCCTACCAACTGAAAGAGCTGACAACAGACGTCCAAGCCTTGAAATTGGAAGTCGTCCACCTACGTACAGAGAACCAACTGCTTCGGACAGAAATGGATAACAAACGTGCTTCCCATCTGCAAAAAGAGACAATGACGAAGCTACAAGACCTGGAACAGCAACTGAACCACCACAAAGAAGCGACCAAACCATGGGCTTCCATCCTCACCAAGGAAAAAGGTACAAGCCCACATTGGATAGCCGATGGCGGAAGTAAGTCTGGCCCCTTCTCATCATTCATTTCCGCTACTCTTACGGAAGAAAAACTTTGAGATTCCAAGGCTCTCAATATCAGGGTACGAGGCATCGTTGACACCCAAAACGCCATTGAAGAAGCAAAAAGATTTTTATGTACTAACCTAGGACATAATGCAAAAGGTTTGGATACAGCAAAAAGGACACTACTACTTTGATCCTCTGCTTTATGTCACATACGTATCGTAAAGCAACCTTGCCACCTACATCTGCATATGGAATTGTAATGACATACACTCATCATCCATGGCTGGAGATCTTTCCGATTTCATCACAGAAAAAGACATACTTTTTTTAATGGAGACACACGAGAACCCAGAGGGAGGACTACCCACATTTGCAGGTTACAGATGGGATTCAGTTTACAGGACAAAGACCCGATTAGCGAGTGGCAGAGGTTCAGGTGGAGTTGCATGTCTTTATCGAGAGTCACTACAGCCAGCTATAGAGTTTATCCGACATGATGCACACGATACATATGGGTTCATATCACCGGACGAGCTATTGGTTTGGATAGCGATCTTTTCATTGCCGCATGTTACTTCCCTCCAAAGTCCTACTCCTTTGCGGACGGATCAAGATCTCCTTATGTTGATCTCTCAGCAGACATTGTCAGATTTATAAATCGGGGCTATGTCCTTCTCACTGGCGACTTCAATGCCAGGATTGCTACCAGACAGGTGGACTTTCATGACACTATTGATACATTACGCACTTGAGCTATTGATTGCGAGGACATTGGTATCATCAGGGCCTCAGAGGACAGGATGGGCCCTATTACGAGCTATGGTGAGTACCTTCTACAGATGGGTGAAGCTCACGAGTTGGCCATTTACAATGGCTTAGCTTGTTGGCCACACTCTAGCAGATTTCACTTTCCATCCACATAGCGGAGGACAGAGTGTTGTCGACTATCTCATGGGGTCTCTAGCTTTTATCCCACTTATGTCTGATTTCCACATTCTTCCCACTACCCTCTCCAATCATCATGCACATGCCTTCTCATTTATGTACTTAGCTTAGTTTGTAATAGACGTTTTCTTTATTACAGCTTTGGAGATGCTATAGAAGCTCTCATGGTTACCACATAGTAAAAAATATCTTTCTTTGTTCACTTTGGGGGCTATGCTCATGATTGTTTCATTGTAAATATTTGAGGTATGTGAATTGCATTACCTTGTAGAATAGGTTGAGTTTGAGTTTGGTAGAATTAGATGTGTTGGCATGCACAAAGTTAGGTAGAATGTAACTAGTAAAATCTCAAGCGTTGCAAGTCGCCTCAAAGGCAGTAACATCTTGGTTCATGAGGATTTGACTGCCATGCAATGGAAGGAACGCAAGAAACTTATTGAGGAAGAAAATTCTAAAGGAAAGCGGGTTCTTTCTTGTGGCAATCGGCATTTCTTTGTCACACCTTTAGCATCACCTCCTGTGTGAGAGCTCTGAGACGCATGATTATCCAGTTAGGTTGAGAGTTAAAACACTAAAGAGATGCCCAGTCAATATTCTCTTCTTAGTTAGCTTGGTTTTAGTTATGTTGTTTTGATGGCATTGTTCTGTCTTGGTGCCATCTTATCTGATGTACTTGTTTGTCTTATATGCCTTTTGGCATGGAAAAGACATTAGTAAAGCTTTCTCTCTCTCTCTCTCTCTCTCTCTCTCTCTCTCTCTCTCTCTCTCTCTCTCTCTCCAACCATAAGCCCTAAAACTGATATGAAACCATAAGGAACCATACTAAATCATGGCATGTGTGTGAAAGAGATCATCATAATATATAATATTGGGCCACAAGGCACCAAAAATGGGGTACAATGATGTTCGATGAACATAAGAAAACTATACAACTAAGACTCATTGGTGTCATGGTAATAAGAATCTTCCAAGTCTGTGCCAGTCTGGATCCCAAGGGCTGCAGATGAATAGAGGGAACCATATGCTGTGGTAAGACTCTGGCTCTACTGTTGTATGTGCTCGTCCTCCCCCTGCCTCTCCTCCTATGGCCTGCCTTTGGCTACCCCACTCCTTTGTCTATGGCCGCATGTCTGTGTGTCAGAAGCTGTGATCTTACACCCTAGGATGGCCTACCCATTGTGATGATGCCTGGCCAGTAGCTACCTACGATGCTTCGCTCTTGTTTACAAAAAGTGAACCCATCCCCTCCCTCCTAGAACATCTAGGTTGCCCTCTAGGCCCTACGTGCGGGAATGGTTGGCTCCTCCTCTGTCTTCGCATCAGGGTCCACCAATAGGTTAGCTAGGCCATCCCCTCATGCCTGTGCCTCCATCTCGTCCTCCTCAGTATCCCCCACTCCTCCTCATAATTAGTCCTGAGCTCCTCTTCACCCTCTAAGCCCTCATCGGCCCCCTCCTCAGCCCTCCTCTGCCGCCGTAAAGCTGTACGTTAGCCTCTGCCTATCTGTAAAACTCTTTGGAGATCTCATCATCCTGCTCGTCCTACGTGGGTGGTGCCTGAGGAGTAGCAGCTGCCGAGTCCACCAAGCAAGAGTCAAGGTTCACCTGCAACCACAAACAAACATTGTTTTCAAATAGGTTTTTTGCAATTCATTGCATATTCTGAAAGTACTTCAATTCGTCAAACCATAGCTGGAGCATGGGGTAATAAAGTGACTCACCTCGATCATCTGGCCCTTTGCGCATGAGTTATGGACTCGGCTCATTACATTCATCGCGTCCATTTACATTTACTTTACTTCATGCATAACCAGGCCTTGGGCCCTTTTTAATTCATTAGTGACACTTAGACTATATGGTTGGCCTTTGGCCTTATTATTCATTATTAGGCCATTGGGACATATCACTGGAGAGAGATAGCCCTCCTGGTTCGGTGGTTGGTGCAGTATCTTCTCCATTGGTCTCTATATCTCCATCTCTTGAGTCCGTTATGGCTGATGTTCCTGCTGATTTCTATGGGTTTCTTCACGGGTCTACGTGTGATGGTTCCCTCACTATTGGTGATCAGGTTGTATCTTCTTTCGCTTTACTCCATGGATCTGTGCTTGAGGTTTGTGAACCACCTCATGATATTTCTACGGTTCCTTACATGATTCAGGCACCTTTGGCCCTTACTGTTACACATTTTCCATCCGAGGATATTTGGGACATGGTCACTACTACTTATCTAGGGTATTTATATGCTGGGATCTTTCTAGATGAGTACACGAGCATTCTTCAGTCTCCTTGTGTTTCTACATATAGGTTTGCTGCAGTCCATGCCGATGCTATGGATATATGGCATTTCTGGTTATTACATATAGCTTGGTTTCCATTTGGACCTGTCGATTGGTGCTGGTTTTTCCATATTACTGATCGCCTATGGTGCGGATATTTCTATGATCATGCATGTGGCTCTCTATCTGTTCCTTGGATTGTTGCTCATTGTCAGGCTTGGCATATCCTGATGGCTTGGGTTATTGCCTCCGTTCCAGCTACTGTTTGTCCAGGTGATCTTCAGATTCCCTGTCATTTCAGGTTGCTCCATATCGCTTGGTCTCCGATGCTGAGTTGCCACTTTGTTCTGGTTTTTCGAGACCATCAGAGTACCTTGAGAGAGTTCCTTCTCCTCTGTTGGATAGTTTTTGGGGATGTTGCCGCCATATACTTCAGTATTGCTCATATGTGCTTTGATACACATTCCCAGCTACACGTGGATATTGATCCAATGCTTGCTACTGATGTTGGGGATCCTGTTCCTCGTTCCAGTGCATTGCTTCTATTCCTCACTTGTACGCCTGGTGTGTACTTTGGGATACACTTGCAGCCAGTTCCGATGGGTCATCCGATTCTCCATCCGTTTTTGGTGTATCCTATGATGGATTGGTATATCCATATGAGGTCTTTCTGGATGAGTTTTTCGGCTACAGTTTTTCAGTTGAGGCCTCTACTATTTCTAAATTTGTTGCTATTCTTTTTATGCATCATGTCTTTTTAGATGACGCATTGATTTCTTGGACCTTCTGGAGCTTTTGGCATGCTGCTCTTCTCGTGATAGGGGCCTTGAAGGTACCGTGTGCCATTGCTACTTCTCATTTATGGGCCTTATGGATACCTTGGGCTTTTGACCATGCTGGTGCACATTTCTCCATTTTAGCTATCCTTTGTCAGGATGATCTCTTTATGATCCATGTTTCCTGGCATATCGCTTGCTTTTCCATGCTACTACAGCGTGCCTGTCATCCAGCTTATGTTCCTACTCCTTGATGATGGTCTTCCGATGCTGCTATCTTTTCTTGGGGCGCCTATATCACTGAGTTTGCACATATGGTTGATGGTTACGTGACTTTATCGGGCTTTTTGGATACCTTGGTATGATGTCCCTATCTTTTGGGCTAATCCTCTACTATCTTGGGCATTACAGATACCTTGGCATTCCTGGTTGCTGCTTGATCTTTTTCTGGTTCCTTGGCATTCCTGGTTGTTCCATATTGCTTGGTTTCAGATGACGCGGCCGAGATGTTCCCTTCGTCGCCATGATGTTGATCCTGAGCTGTTCCCTTTCTTACCAGCTGCCATTCACCAGGTTCGCCTTCACCATAGTCGATGTTGCCGGCAGATTCAGTTTTTGGTCCAGTTCGATGGTCGTCCTGTTGAGGAAGCCACATGGGAGCCTATTGATGTCTTTTATCATACGCCATCACTTGCGGATCAAGATCGTGCTCCTCCTGCACTTGTTGATTCCTCTACATCAGATGCTGCTCTAGTTGTTGATGCACCAGGGCTTGCTGCTGTTTGATCCAGTTTCTTTTCGGTAGTTTGGGTCCTTTTTTTTTTTTGTGCCGGGGAGAGTTATGGACTTGGCTCATTACATTCGCCACGTCCATTTACATTCACTTTACTTTATGTATAGCCAGGCTTGGGCCCTTTTTTATTCATTAGTGACACTTAGACTATATGGTTGGCCTTTGGCCTTATTATTCATTATTAGGCCATTTAGACATATTACTGGAGAGTGGGGGCCTTCTTGGAGGGCGCACTATTTTTCCTCCTAGTTGGGCCCTAGCCACCGGAAGCTTCCTTTTAGGGCTTCCTTTTGGCTATAAGTAGGGAAACTATGTCATTTGTTATTCAGCTGATGATATTGATCTCTCTCTATAGTCTCCTTAATCTCTCTCTTTCCTGCTTTCTAGGGTTAAGTCTTGCTTATGTGTTGCTTTCATAGCTTAAGTCTTGCTTATGTGATGCTTTCATAGCTTAGCTTTAGATCAGCTGTGGCTCTATTCGTAACTGCTTGTGTGTCTTAGCATACGGCCATTAGTGTTCACAAACAACAACCACCGACACTACTCGATGGATAGGCTATTCCTCTTCTGTGTGTCATACAAGGCCTAGGTGCTCCAATTTCGCTCACAGGTGGATGCTGAACAGTCCTGTGAGAGGACTCTTTCGGCCAGTCGCCGCAAGTCACCTGTGCCATGGATGGTCCACCATGTCATAGGCCTCAACATATCCTTCCTCAAATGACACTGCTCTCCATCAAATGGCCGCTGGAAGCGCTTAAAAGTGACCAGTGTCGTGCTATGTTCCTGAGCAATGTGCCTGTTGGAAAAAGAACCATGGCACGCGTCAGTCCACTGAATTCACACACTAGCATTGAGTACGCTACATAATACTATGACTATTAAGCGGTTTAGGGCATATACCTGGTCTGTAAAGCCAATGTTTCATGCACCGGTTTGAATTAGCAGTTCGAAATGGCCGATACGAACAATTTTTCATTTCTGGGGCCAATTTGAAATTTTTTTTACATGGGAATTGATTCGGATATGTTTCTGATTCGAATTGGCCGATTCAAACGGACCGATGCAAACTGCGTTTCCTTGTTCGAATCGCCGATTCATAAAACATTGAGTAAAGCAAATGGAAAAAATTATACCTGTCTAATCCATGGAAGTCCACAGAGGTCGTGGATGAGGAGGTCTATGTGATATATACCACATAGTGTCCACACAATGGTGGGGGGGTGCTCCCTCTTTAGAATCTCTCCCATCTGCTTGCGGTTTGTGGCGTTGTGTATGACAACTTGAACCACGTCCTCCACCCCAATGTCATCAATCACATCTCTCACAGCCTCCCATATGAAGTCGGATGTGATGGCTGCACCACCTCGACTGGAAGATTGTGCCAAGCGGGCAAGAAACCAAGATGTTGATGACGGATTGCCGATGAGTGTGGATCCGTCCATCTCTCAATATGATGCATCCATACCAAAACACCCATTAGCCGCATGCAAAAAGTGCGCTACTGGCAAAATGGAACACATGCAAAGAGTTTCAGGAGACAAGGTACTTATGTTTGCCACATTGAGCGAATGGAACTTATGTCTGCTACGCTGACTCAGCTCCTGCATGATGGTCTCCTCCTCTTGATGGAGCATCCTGCCTCGCAGTGTTTCTCGCTTGGGAGGCCTCCATGTAGCATCCATTGCTGCAAGCTACGTATAGAGCTCCCTAAATACCCAAGTGTCAGCAACGGCAAAAGGGATGCCACACTCGTAAAAGAACTGGCAGTTTTCGTATCCCATGCCAGATGTCCACCCTCCACCAGTGTACCCCACTTACACTGCTGCACCCATCCCGGCCAGTGCATCCCACTCTCCCCATTCCACGTCTACAACTGATGCATCCACTAGTGCCCAGCCTGTCGCGTCATCATCCATTCCCATCACGTTTGGTGTACCGTGCTGGAGGTCCGCTACCCATCGCCCAGCTGGGAGAGTTCTTAGGCAGCAGAGCATTCGCGGCGCGCATCAGCCGCACATGGATAGAGAGGCCACACAGGCCGTGGCCAGCCTGATTTATGAGCTGAACCTTCCATTTGCCATCACCGACTCCGAGCCCTTCAGAAGGGCCTTCCGCCTTGCACAGTCTGTCAGCCCTAGCTGGAGAATCCCTAGTTCAGAGGTTGTCCGCACACACATGCTGAGGGATAGGGTCGAGTCATTGTCTAGAGAGATGGAGCCTCTACGTCGCCATTGGGCCACTTACGGTTGCAACATCATGTCCGGTGGCTGGACTGATGTCAAAAGGAGGCCGATCCTCAACATATTGGTCTCCAGCTGCATGGGCACACAGTTTTTGAGGGCAGTGGATTGCAGCAGGGGGGGAGAGTCATATCTGCAGAGTTCATGTTTGATGTCATCAGGTCTTCCATCCTGTCCATAGGCCCACAGCATGTCGTCACAGTGGTGACGGACAATGCCACGAACTGCATTCAGATGGGTGTACTGCTAGAGGCCGAGTTCCCTCACATTGGACATAGGTGCACTTCTCTGGGTTAGAGCCATCGTCCGTGAGGCCCTCTTCCTGGTGACTTTTGTCACCAGGAAGAGGCGTGTTCTTGCCATGTTCCGGGTGTTCAGCCATCTGGACCTCCGTAAGCCAGCCCCCACACGCTTTGCATTCGACTTGGTGGTCATCGACCGTCTGATCAGGTGTAGGGCGCAGCTTCTACAGATGGTTGCCAGTGATCTTTGGTGTGCCAGTACGTTTCAGCACACTGAGGATGGGGAGCACTTTTCTTCCACGGTGAGGGGAGACCAGTTCTAGAGGGATGCACAGACATTGTCAAGACTGCTTCGGGTGGGTCCACACATAGGTTTGGATCCTATCAGGCTGGATTTCGTTTCGGCATGGGCACATTCGGCCACCCGGCTGCTCAGGATCCAGAGAGGAGGCAGCTACCCATTACCTGGTGGACCATGTTCGGTAGCACATACCCATCTATACAGCGTCTTGTACTGTGTGTCCTTTCTCAGGTATGCATCTCATTTTATCCTCCATTGTTATGTTTCGTTGAAGTTCCACCTCTGCCACAATTTGCTGAAGTATTTCAATGCACGCACCATAGGACTGTGCTGCCTCCGTGTGTGAGCGTAATTGGAGCACATGGGCACTCATTCACACGAGGAGAAGAAACCGGTTGTCAGTGAGTCAGTTGGAGCGGTTGGTGTTCTGTAGCACCGACGCACGTCTCGCCAGGAGAATTCCGACCATTACGAGCGCATTGCAGGTGATAAGCTAATCTTTCATAGCATGTTGGTTGACTCCTGGTATGTTGGTTTCATTTCTTGATAGAGTTGTCTCCCTGACATGCAAATTTTAAACCTTGCAGACGAAGATATCTGATTTGGAGCGCCAGGTTGACTTGCCTACGGACAACACCCATCCCATGCCTACAGATGACCTGGGGGTTGATGGTAGAGAGAGAGAGGGAGCTTGCCGAGATGAGAGAGAGAGAGCTTGGGCTTGAGCACAGAGAGCCTCCATTGTACGAGGCAGATGAGCCAGTATCAGAGGATGATCAGGATGAGGATGAGCTCATTCGGGTTGTGTTCGCCAAATCAGAGCGGGATGAGGCATATGATACAGGTGTTGGGCACACGCCTAGAGTAGGGGTCACAGGTGCATCACGTGGCAGAGGTGGGACACATGGCACAGGTTATACCGGGAGACGGGCAGGACACACAGGGGGGGCCAATGGCATACCTTCTTATGTTGATATGATGGAAGAGGCTCTTGATAGGGGGCAGACTGATTTGGGTTTACCTTCCGCAGCTGCTTGGATGCGTGCATCACAGAGCCATAGGCATTTCTATGACAACACACCAGAGGAGTCACCAGATGACTTTGATTGTACCGATTGGGAGGCCATGCAGGGTCCGCATGGTGCACAGGATGAGGCACGGGATGATCCAGAGGATGGTGCACATGATGAGTCCCAGAGCCCAGAGCATTTGTATTCGGATGCCCAGCTGGACGACTTGATTGCAGACTTGGATTCAGAGGCCCAGCAGATGCCGAGCGTCAGGGCGCCCCCATCCTCTCTAGCCAGCATGCCCTACACAGAGTCTCAGCCAGAGCAGCTACACGAGGTGCCTGCAGTTCCTCCAGTTCCTCAGAGGGTGTATGTGCGCTGCACAGCACCTCCAGTGCCACCGATACCGTTGAGGCCTGCAGCCCCTTCATCGCCATCCACTTTTGCAGCAGCAGGTCTCCATGGCAGGCCACCATCTGTGCCCAAATTTTCTCTTGCAGCGCCCACATCTACAGATGCTCCTCCAGTGACAGCACCCACAGCACATCCTCCTCCATTGGCAGCACCCACGGCACGGGCTCCTGCTTTGGCAGCACCCACAGCACCGGCTCCTCCTTTGGCAGCACCCAGGATGTACCAGTACCGTCCACCGCAGCGCCCCTTTCAGTACTTATCGCCGCTATACTTGCCTCCTGCAGGGACGGCCCCTCCACATCCAGTTCCTCCACCAGCAGCAGGCTCACGGGCACACACTTCTCGAACCTATCCTCCACTATCAGCTGCACAGGGACACCCATCTTTGGCTACTCTATCCCTGCCGGCTGCAGCTTGGGCCCAGCCTAGTCAGCCAGGTGATCTGCATGGGGGTGATGAGGCATTGACGGCTCACATACATCAGATTGCAATACACAAGGCACGCATTGCACAAAAAACACACCGTACATTAATTCATCAGATGTATCAAAATTACAGTACTTATTCCCGCCGCATACGGCTAGGGATGTTCTTTACACTATGCTAGACACTAAATGATGCCTCATCTACTGATGAACATTACATAACAACAGTCAGCCACATACGGCTAGACCCCATCTATGCTAAACATTCCTATGGATCCTCCACTGACTCCTCGCCCTCGTCAGGAGCATTGTTATGTCGCTCTCGCTCTGCCTCCCGGTTAGCCCGAGCTGCCTCCTGGTCAGCCCGACGTCTGGCCGCCCTTTCCCTGACCATGATGAGCTGCCGTCGTGTGAAGTTCATTCCGATCTGCTCATCCAAATCCAGCTCGACAGCGGGGGCGGGGATCTGCAGCTCTGGGTGTCTCTGCCGAGTCTCTCGCAGCATCTCTGCAATGTCTGCCTCTTGCTTCCGATGCCTTTCGTTGTGCCTTCGAACATCTTCCTCGAGCTTCCTCCTGGCTTCGCCCTCCGCCATCTCACGACACCCTGTTGCTCGAAATGACCCTCACAGCCTCTCACAGCCTCTCAATGGCTCTCACTGGCTCTCTCACAGCCTGCCTCTCACCGCCTCTCACTCGGTCTGTGACACAGCCTCTCACAATGCCTCTCTCACAGCCTCTCACTGGCTCTCCCTCACAGCCTCCCACAATGCCTCTCACAGCCTCTCACTGGCTCTCTCACTATCTCGTGAGTGCCTATTTAACCCCACAGCCTGTTTCCCAATTTGCTTTTGTTGATGATCCCATGTGCTACTGTACCTGCCCCATGTATTGCTCCTCCACATGCTGCAGTCCGATTTGGTCCATGGTCTGCTCCTCCACAGTGCCCATGTGACGGTGTACCTGTCCGGATGTATTGCTCCCCAACATGCTGCACTCCGATTGGGTCCATGGTCTGCTCCTCCACAGTACCCATGTGCTACTGTACCTGCCCCATGTATTGCTCCCCCACATGCTGCACTCCGATTGGGTCCATGGTCTGCTCCTCCACAGTGCCCATGTGCTACTGTACCTGCCCCATGTATTGCTCCCCCACATGCTGCACTCTGATTGGGTCCGTGGTCTGCTCCCCCACAGTGCCCATGTGAACCTGTCCGGATTTGCTGCCCCCCCACATGCTGCACTCCCATTGACCACCAAGTTCTGCTCTCCCACAGTGCCCCCAGTACAGTCCCCCTGTACAGTAACATCTTTTTTCTAAACCGTAGCCCTTTTTTTTCCTGAATTTTTTACCTAGTTTTAGCCTGTTAAAAGGGTTTTTTTTTTTTTTTAAATAATAATAAAAAATATTATTTTCGTGGTGCCGCCCTGGTACCGTTGGTCTGAGGGCGGCACCCATAACCGCGGTACCACCATTATGGTACCACGGTACCATAATGGCGATACCACGTGCCACTATGTTATATATATATATATATATATATATATATATATATATATCATAGATCCAGCGGTACCAGGATCCGCAGATCCCGGTACCGCGGATCCATACTGATCCGCGGTACCATAATATATAATATTTTTTTTAATTTTAAAAAAAAATAAAATAAAATCAAGTGGGCAATATGGGTATCAGCTTGAAGCTGTTGACGAGAGCAGTGCATTTATGCAGGTTGCCGGTTCTGACGAGAGCGAACAGCCAAAGGACTTTGGTGTTTTGCATCCCCTTGGTCCTTTGGCTGTTCGCTCTCGTCAGAACCGGCAACCTGCGTAAATGCACTGCTCTCGTCAACAGCTTCAAGCTGATACCCATATTGCCCACTTGATTTTATTTTATTTATTTTAAAATTAAAAAAAATATTAAAAAAAAAATATTATAAATTATGGTACCGCGGATCAGTATGGATCCGCGGTACCGGGATCTGCGGATCCTGGTACCGCTGGATCTATGATATATATATATATATATATATATATATATATATATATATATATATCATAGTTGCACTGCGTTTCTGAAACGCGTTTCGGAAATTTTTGAAAAAATTCCAGAAACTTTTTTTTTTTTTAAAAAAAAAAATTGGGTTTTTCTTCTGGGCAATATGGGTATCAGATGAAAGCTCTAATTAAGAACATAATTACTGTGTAATTTGCCGACTGTTTCGGGTGCAGGATGGTCCAGTTCAGGTGCATTAATCCATGTTGGGTTCTGTGAAGGATAAAATTCAAAACTAACCTCTAGCATGTCTGTTACGATCACAGATGGTCCCAGTAAGTGTGTTTTCGCTCAGGGAGTGGACGGCCAAGTCATGAAGAGGTCTTACCGGAAGCCCCCGGACCCTACCGTTGGGGGGCGTTTCCCCCCAAACCCCCCACCGGGGGGCTACCGCCCCCCGAACCCCCTGAGCATTTATTGAAAACCAGAGCAAATAACAACCAAATAGCTATTGAAAATAAGATTTGTTTGTGCCCCATCTACTGCTCTTCTGAGAGGCAAAATGCTCGTTTGACCATTGATCCCCTAAAAAAATTTCAGCCATAAGCTATTTTTCCAAGAAAAAAAAAAAGAATTTTTTTTTTTTTTTTGCGATTCTGGGAGGAGAAACGCGTTTCTCAGAAACGCGGTTTCCGAAACGTCTCCTCCCAGAAACGCGATTTTGTGCAACTATGATATATATTTAAAAGTTCCAAGTGCCGTACCACGGCGCTTGGTACGGCATGGGTTCTGTAGGTGCTATACAGGCTCCCTTCGCTGCCTTTCCGTTTCCACAAAAGCAAAGCCCGTTATCAGCGTCTCTTTCCTGTGTCCCTGCTGTTTTTTCTCCAGCTTTCCGCTTCCTTTGCTTTTTTTGCTAGTTTCCTCCATCGCAATGGTGCTATCCGACCTTGCCAGTTGAAGAGTAATGCCTATTTTACCACTTTGGCTAGGCACTAATTAAGTTGTAAGTTGTACATAACTCATGGGGCATGCTATGGTTGACACCTAGACTTTCTATGCATGTATCTGAGGTGCTTGCCTCACAAGGGACTTGGGGAGGACCCACGCCCTCTCTCTCTCTCTAGCAATTCATTTCTTCTTCTAACTTTTGGTGTGGTGAGGTGCTTATGCAATTCTCCTTGTATGAAGGGCTGTGTGTCTACGGCTGCCTGTGCCACAGGCCCTGTTCTGCGCGGACCCTGAGACAGCCAGGGAGACGCCTGCAGATCCGCGCGCGCGGACCCTTGGCTACAAAATTATTATTATTATTTTTTCGCGGCTGTCTGTACAGTTCCGCTCGACTGTACGGACAGTCAATATGGCTTCCAAAAGCAAAGAAAACCACAAAAAATAAATTTTTTTATTGTTTGGAAATGTAAAACAGCCAAATATTTACAGGTTTTCTTTAACAATTCCGACTCTTTTCCAAGGTCTGAAAACGTAATAGTTTCTGAAAATTCTAATAGTCATGAAAACGGCTAAAAAAGAGAATAATCAGAAAACCGACGAACTTCCACCATAGTAGCAAAGGCGGCTCGTTTTCTATCCAAACAACCTCGGATTGAGACGAACCAAAAAGCAAAGTTGTTCAGCTCGATTCAACGAATACAACTAAGCCTTCACATCAGCCAAAAGCTTAAACCAACCAAAATATCAAGTTAGTGCGATTGCACCTTATACACAATGATCGGTGGCTCTGATACTAAATGTTAAAATCCCTATCGTTAGTCCGGTCATTGCTAAAGCACAATCAGGTGACGAACGCTACGTTACTGCCCAACCATAGAGGTATTGCCACTTCACCCCCGTGCATTGGAGCTATAGACCACCATCAAGCAAGCTCGGATCTCCTGTAAGCCATGGTGCCCCATACCACCATGCCTTACCCTCGACCCTCCTACATCCTGAGGCCTAGATACTCGTCCTGAGTGACCTGACCACCAGTGGAAGAGCTCTTCATTCTTCAGGAGAAATGAATGACAAGCTATGGAGATCCACCTCTATATACATAGTCCAGGTGGGGTCATCTCCGACCATAGGAGTCACTCGCGCGCCAATAAGACGTTGACATGTCGCACCCAAAAGACCTATAGCTCCATATTAGCGTTCCGTCCCATAAATGAGACCGTCATCTCAAGTTTCCTGTTGCGTGCCCTTATGGGTACGTAACAGAAACCAACATCTAGCTCTCACGTAGAGAGAGAGAAAATCCTTGAAGCCTCGGGTAGAGAGAGAAGGTACAAAGAGTTTTCAAGCCAAAACTTGATTATCTCTCAAAAAGATTAAAAGTACAATGAGAGTCCACATCCATATAGCTCGAGTTCCTGGTGCCCTTTCGTGGAGTTTTGATCTCGGATACACATTTTGCTAATCTTAGCTTTGACAATGATTTGCCAAGATCATATCAACCCAATCCAGTACCTTTACTAGCAGATTTAGCCTCCTTGATAAACAAGCTGATAATAACACAATTTGAATCTTCGCCAACTCTTAAAAGTCCTTCCATATAAAAAATATATACAATTCTACCTTGTTATTTCAAAAGGATTTTGAAAGATGGTGCAATGAATCGGTGGAGCATAGGTTGATGTAAGGATTCTGTAAACTCTGAAACAGATATGTGCCTTGAAGTCCTGTATTACTTTTGCCCAATCTGTGCTCGGTTGGCCCATAATAAAGAAAACCTCTGATAGCTGTTTGTTTACTCTGAACAAACAATAGCACGTTTACCTGCCAAAAAATTTCTCAGATGATTCAATTATCTGAAGAGTCTTCAATGCAGATTTTGCATCAGCAGAAGGTGATCAGTCTTTTGTGCACTGACCTTGCTCTTTATATTTGCAAACTCACATTCTCAAAACTCACATTATCAACTGAGTATAATGCTTTTCTTTATGTGCATCTCATATTCAGAACAATGTCTGTAGAGCTACTTTTATAAAAGAATCTTCCATATTTTGATTTTTGCCACCGAGTAATGATATTTCCACTATATACTCACTTTTGTACAACCGATTTTCTGATATATGTACTTCAAAGACTGTTGTTGTAACAGATCTGATCATCACTTAGATTACTTAAAGTTAATCCACTGAGTTGATGTTCTGGCTGTCCAGCAATATGATGATATCTATTAGAAGGCATTCTATCTTTTAGCTATCACTGGTTTTTTAAGGAGAATTAGTGTCTTGATTACTGCCCAGCCCTTCAATCTTGTCAAACCTGTGCACTGCAGGCTGAAGTCTCTCTTAACTATTAGTCCCTTGTAGATAATATAATAGAGGTAATCATAAACCTTCTGTTTCCTTGATCATGGTTTATTCTGAAATATTAATAAACTACATCTTTATTAACCACTTATGCCAAGGACATCCTTATAAAGTCTGATAGAAAAGTAAGTATTAGATATTCTACAAAAAGGCGTTAATTTTCTTGACAAACCTCTCGTAGATCTGGCTTCACAATTTACAACCATTATCATAGGGACAATAATAGTGGTCCAGGTTCGCTTTCATTCACATGAATTGTTGCAAACCAGATTAGGAACTCTCTTAAGTAGTATTAACAAACTACCTCGCTACAAGGCTTTCACAGTACACAAATCTGAGTAGTGTTTAGTTAGCCTATCACAGTCTTTTTCCAGTTGGCATAAATATGCAAGCACTTAATGAGTTTTCTATGTACAGATTCAAATCCGTCCATGACTTACCTAGACCATTGGATCCAAATGTGAGGTTTTCAGTGCCTGAAGCGAGCATGTATGCAGTTTTGGGACCCTTTGGGGGATTTCCTGGGGAATCAGAGTATTCAAAGAAGTGGCAAAAACTTAAGGAGGCACTTGAAAAGGATAAGGTGACGTTTCATGAATCAACAGTTTTATACGCAGGATACAGTAGCCCTTTCGAGATCATCAATAGGAAGCAGGAGGTTCATGTGCAAGTCGTTTGATATATTGATAAATTATGGCTTAAAGGCTATTGCAATATAAGAATTTGACTTGACATTTATGCTGTGTTGAAGTCACTTCTCTTTCTCAGCTACTATTTAACCTACCTTGGGTCACATGTACCTTTATACCTGTTAAGTCATCATATTGCCATGAGCACATTTGCAGGGCAGGCTAATTTTTTTAGGTTGGCAGTTTTTGGAAGTGTTTTTTATTTAACGTGCTTCTTGTCAAAGCTGGACATTGAAATTTTAGTAGCTCACCGCTTTGTTTTCAATCGAACAATTTAGCCCTTGAATAGCCCTATTCTGAAGAATGCATGGTTAGATGGACGCGTGCTAAGAAGCAACTATTTCTATTATATGCTTGTTGTATACAATGTGGGGTGTGGTCATATTAGTAGAATCAAAATAGAGTAAGCCCTGTCCACTTAAGTTTCGAATAGAGCCACAGCTGATCTAGAGCTAAGCTATGAAAGCATCACATAAGCAAGACTTAAGCTATGAAAGCAGCACATAAGCAAGACTTAACCCTAGAAAGCAGGAAAGAGAGAGATTAAGGAGACTAAAGAGAGAGATCAATATCATCAGCTGAATTACAAATGACACAGTTTCCCTACTTATAGCCAAGAGGCTAAAAGGAAGCTTCCGGTGGCTAGGGCCCAACTGGGAGGGAAAATAGTGCGCCCTCCAAGAAGGCCCTCCCTCTCCAGTGATATGTCCAAATGGCCTAATAATTATAATAAGGCCAAAGGCCAACCATATAGTCACTAATGAATAAAAAGGGCCCAAGGCCTGCTTGTGCATAAAGTAGAGTAAATGTAAATGGGCGCGGCGAATGAAAAATACTTGGCAAGTAGGAACCAAGGAATCTACAAACATATCCAGACTTGGTTTTAAAAAAACTAATAAAAATTCGAAACATTATAGATCAGACATGGGCGTTCCACACTTTGTATTTAACCTTAAACACTTTGAACTTCTATAAACTTCTCCACTTCATCTATTAAATAACAAACTTATGAAACATTGTTGGGAAATAAGAATGGATAACTGTTGGCAATTAGAATGTTGCCAACAAACATTTGAAAAGCAAGTTTCAACATTATATAAGTCTTCAATGCTGTAATCAATAATGAAGTGCAAAGTCAGGTAATAGCATTACTGACATAATAAAAAAGTTTCTAGATTGAGATTGTTAGGCTGGAGAAGTTGATGGAAAACAAGCAAAGTAAGAATCATTTCAAACTGCAGTGAGGATGCACTTCAAGCTAAGAATATAGCGCTCACCATGTATTCTCTACAACCTCCTCTCAAAATTGAGTTTTCCTGCCAAGCAGTAGTTAAAAGTGGCCCGAGTTGGCCCCGTGGCAAAGAGTCCCTTCCACTTCCATGTGCCACATAGTGTCAACTTAAGCTTAATATGAAATAGGAGTAGGCTCTTGATTTGTGACTATGGACCAAAAGTGACTTCAAATGACGGACTTGTTCAGCTGCTGACTCAAAACCTCTCATTAAGATAGAGGAAAATTGTAAACATGCCAATAGACTACCCCTCTATATTGATTTTTACTCATATGCCACCATTTGATGCTATTGCCATTGTCACCAACTCCAATGAATTCGACAGTGTCAATGCTTGGATTCACCATAACAACATACCAAAATTTTTCTTTTAATAACTTGAAAGGTAGTGTCGGTTTGTTGAGTTGTTGCTTCATTGTTTTCGTACTTGTGTACTCGATGATCAATGAATGGTTAGATCTTCAATAACTATGCTCCCACTTTATTGACACACTAATAATCATAGCAACTTGTGCTTGTGAAATGAGAATTGATCACTTTACAATGACTCTTCATTCCATAGTGCACTTTTGTTTGTGGCAGATATGACTACATAAATGGCACATGAACTATTGAAAACAGGCGATGCAATAATAGAAGAGGAAACTACACCTGTGAAAATGGAGAATGCAAATGATTTTAGAAAAGAAGTAGCTATGTGGTTGATTGGTGGATGAGAGAAATTGCATAAAGTGGACCATGGGGGCATCGTCATGGACAAAGCTATGAAAGGATGTATCTAGGGTAGATCCAACTCACCTCACATTTACAATTTGTGGAGTCTATTGCATGCTTATGATTAGTCAATCATGAGAATGGAAAAGTGACCACAAGATCTACAACTGGACCATCTGATGCAATGTTTGTGGTAAGAAGAAAAAGCAAGAAAGGAGAAAGGTGGTTCCATGAGCATGCTTAATTGATTGCATGCACAAAGAAGTTAGGACAAGATCAATGTGATGCTAGGGCAAAATGAAGAGATAGGGGAATTTACCAGAAGTTGAGTGCTTCAAGAAATTATCATATGAGGATATGAATGAGAGAAAGAAAGGTGTGGTCTACTAAAACAACAACAATCGGGGGCATTATGCTAGGGAGCATTAAAAAAGATGAGGAAAATTGTAGCAAAACTTGAGCCAACAAGCGCTATAGTGGTAGAATAATATGATGAGCTCATGACACTAATCTCTCTCTCAAGAGTGTATTTTGCAAGTGAGCTTAAAAACAAAAGTACTACATCGACTAACTTTTTTCGATGTTGTAATATTAAGTTCTAATTCTAATACTTTTCCTAAAGCATTTTTACTTTTCATACACAAACAAAAAGCCTATTTCTAAACATGTCAAACTTGTCCTTACTCAAGGGTTTTGTAAGAACATCAGCTACATCAATAGTATTACAGTTGGGCTTATTGTCAAGCCCTTTTCACTAGGTGGCATACTGTCATTGGCTACTTTTCTAACTTAGAGAGTCATAGGTGATTTGCACTTTATTGACCTTGACTTTACAAAATTAGATTTAACCTATCTAAAAATAAATTTGTACTAAGAGTTCCTTAAGTGCTTGGAGGCATGTACTTTCAACTTTGATTGTAAACAACAAAATGGTGCTTCGAGACACATATTTTAATATTCATACCTATCACTTAGTGCATTTTTTGGTAAGAAATTACAAGATGCAATGTGATGCGGTGATTGACTTTATCCAGTCACAAGTACAAAATCAAAGAGATCGAGTCCCCACTTATTATTGCAACAACTATGAGGAGGCAATTGTAGATATTGTTGTTGATGGTGCCAAGAATCTTTTGTGGGAATCTCTCAACACAATCGAAATAAGAATTTAAGAATGAGAGTGACAACATATCACTGTTGCATTTCCGTTCCTACACGCCTATGCTCAGAGTTTCAAACTTCCGCTGCCAATCATCCCCACATTTTTTTTGTCGCGAATGGGTTTGCTTCATTGTCACGAACAATTTTGTTTCTTTGAATTTTCTTTTGTGCGGGAGCTCATAGGAACCTGGGCACGCGATTACAGATCACAGAATAGATTTCATTCTAGCAATCAAGACGGCGGAAGACAAGGAGATGCACAAAATAGAGCAATCAAATTATCAGTTTAATTTTTAGAGTGAGATGGTCAGTGTCTCGCTCGTTGGCGGCCCGACGCTCTGCTCTTTCACTGTGTTCCGTTCGTTGGCAGACTTTCATGCATAGATGTTTCGTTTCTCTTCTTTTTCTTTTATGCTCTACTCTCACACATTATCTATGTCTCACTATATCTATTTTTTGATCCAGAAGAATAGTTTTTGTCTCCACTGTGTGGAGTTTACAAGGTAGGTAAACAGAGAATCACAAGAGTAGTTAACGCTAATCAACTAATCAGTTACTCTCTGTTGTTGCTACCCATTTTAGTCGGGCTGAAGTTTAAGACTCCAAGCCCGTTGAGCTGCCAGCTGGCAGCGCGAAAGATTCCCTTTTGTTTCTTTTCGTTCTGCGTTGCTTTGTGGTTTTTGCGGTTCTGGAGGCATGTTTGTTTTTCGCGAATGGTTCGCAAATCGTTCGTCCCTCGTTCGTTCTGGAGGCACATTGATTTTACAAATTGTTTGATCTTCGCGAATCGTTCGACCTTCGAGTCAAGTCACGTTGACTTTCGCGTTGTGGCAAAGTTGCAGGAGTTCACTATTTCTAACACTCCCTCTTGAACCTTGCAGCTTTGCATGTTTAATCCAATTACCTTTCTTTGCTTGGCGAAGAGTGGCTTGTCGAGCGGCTTCATGAGTAGATCTGCAATCATGTCTTCAGATTTTATGTACTGGACCTGGAGCTCTCCTTTTGAGATTAAATCTCGAATGTGATGGTACTTCAGAGGTATGTGTTTTGTCTTTGAATGGAAAACAGGATCCTAGGATAGATAAATGGCACTCTGAGAGTCCATCATCATCGTGCATGGTCCTCCTTGTGGTATCTCGATTGCCTCCAACATCATCCATAACCACACTACCTTGTTTGTCACCTTTAAAGCTGTGACGTATTCAGTTTCGCAAGAAGATTGAGCTACCAAGGTTTGTTTTTTGCATATCCAGCTGATTGCAGCTCCGCATGCTATGGTACATCCTCCAGTTATGGACTTGCTATCATCTTTGCAGCTCGCCCAACTTGCATCATTGTAGTAGTGCAGCTCAAATTTTTTTCTTTCGTTTTCAGCCCTGTAGGTTAATTCCATATTCTGGGTACCCTTCAGATATTGTAGGATTCGTTTTGTCATTTGCCAATGTGCCATGCCAGGATTGGAAGAGAATTGGCTTAACGTGTAAATAGAAAAAGTTAGATTGGGTCTAGTACAAATTGTAAGGTACATCAAACTACCGATTAAATTTTGTTAGATTATACCTGCCATCTTCTGTTCTTTCTCTTCTGTTTTTGGGCAATCTTGCTTCGTCAGCTTGGCACCAGCAATCATTGTTGTGGCCTTTTCTTTGCAGTCCATCATGTGATACTGCTTGAGCATCTTTCTGGCATATTCAGATTGACTCAAGTGCATTTTGCCCTTTGTTCGATCTATTCTAATCTCCAGCCTGAGGCATTTCGTTGCTTCTCCTAGATCTATGATTTCATAACTTTCAGAAATCTGACTCTTCGTGTCTTTGATCAGCATCAAGGACAATTTTATCTTCAGTGTTTTGTGACAATTGCGTATATTCTTCATGAGAGCACCCATGATAGAGAGAATTCGTTTCAATTTAATAGGTTGTAAAAATTTCAGAACCAATAATTCTAGGAATTGCAACGAACGTTTGAACATGTTTTTTTTTTCACATTTCCGGCCAATCTCCATTTCGGGTGACAAAATTGCAAGAAGCAAGCCATGTGTAACCCAAAATTGACATTTTTCTGGATTCAAGGAGATCTGAAAATTACGACATTTTTGTAGCACCTTATCCAAATTGGATAAGTGTTCTGAGTCTGGTCCATGCACGCACAAATCGTCCAAGAAAATTTTCAGAAATTTTTGCAAATGCTCTTTGAATGTCGCCTGCATGACATGCTGGAAAGTGCTTGGGGCATTGCAAAGTCCGAATGACATCACCTTATAGGCATAGGTTCCTCATTCCATGGCGAATGCTATCTTATGCTGGTCTTGGGGTGCTATCTTCACCTGGTTGTAACCATTGAAGCCGTCTAAAAAACTGTAGGCTTCGGCCCCATCTACTCTGTCAAGAAAACTTTCCGTAAAGGGTAAAAAAAAATGATCATTTTTGGTGACTGCATTTAGCGCCTTCAAATTCACACAGATTCGCATTTTTCCATTCTTCTTGGTACACTATAACTATCGACGATACCCATTCTGTCTGTTCGATTTCATAAATGAAATCTGCATCTAACAACTTCTGCAGCTCTAGCTCCGTGTAGTTTGGGTTGCAGTGGTAGTAACGACTCACCTTGGGGATTGCTCCATCCACCAAGGGTATGGTGTGTTGGACTACTGTCGGTGGAATGCCCTTCAGATCACTATAACTCCAAAGGAAACAATCCTTATACTCCATTAACAATGATCGTAGTCTCTTGAATTGCGTGGGCGTTAACTGCTCTCCCACATGCACTATCGTTTCTTCTTTACCTGGCTTGGCAAGGTTCATTGGCTGTGTTCGCGCAAGTCCCTCGAAGACTTGTTCCGCTGGTGCCTGATTTTGATCAGATTCTCATTGGGCTTGCGACATCATAATTATCACGTCGTCCAAGGTATAATTCTTGAAGGTTTCAGACATCTTGTGAACTGGTGCTCGTCGAGATTCCTCCTTCAACATATTGATCTTAGTTCGACTGGTCATCTTTTGGTTCTCTGTCATCTGAGTAGAAGATGATGTTGTATCTGAGTCCATCTTGATTGACTCAAGTCATCCAACACCTTATTTTTGCCCTTTTGTGTCATATTGGTGGATTCGTCCTTGTTGTCTTTCATCAGAACTGGTGTGACATTTGCCTCGTGGTTGCAAATATCAATATCCATTGTAGCTATAGCCTCTTCGAGTAGATCACTCCATCGGATCACCTGGTTGTAGCATTGTTTCAACTGATTCTTCTTGTTTGCAGGTGCCCTTGGTGGATCTATCCTTGAGACTTTCGCCATGGCAGACTTTTGCGACGGTTGAGCTGGTACTTTCTTGATTCCGTAATGATCTGGGTCCATGTGTTGTAGGACCTACTCATCAGTCAGCTCAGTCTCCTTATTATAAGTTAGGGCATGTTGCCAAGGAACTAAATCATCGTCCACTGGGTTCTCAATAGGTTCCGCTGAGAGCCATGCTACGTTTATCATATTCACCCCAAATGTGATTGGTGTGTCCATAGTATAACACTTGGGTGAAGATGTGCTGGGTTCAGGATCTGATTCATATTGACATGCTCGATAGTCAATAGTTGCTAAACGCATCCGTCCATCTCATGACGTCCGTCTCTGAATCATAGTAACCACCCTTGGCTGGCCTTGGGCGATCAATCATGTGATCTATCGTGGATGATCCGTCATCAGCTTTGGGTGCAATAGGTTTCACCGCCCATGTGACTGGATCAACCTTTACAGCCTGCTCTCTGTTCTCAAAGGTGTCCACCGCCCATGTGGCTGGATCAACCTTTACAGCCTGTTCTCTATTCTCAAAGGTGAGTTTTCTCGTACCCTAGTTGGTGACTTGTGCAGTCCTCAACCATGGTCTTTCCAGTAAAACATGATATGCAGTTGGAGATTCAGGTATATCCATGACTACAAAAGTGATGAAAACTGCATGCCTGCTGTTTTTACGGGAATATCGGCAACCACACCCTTTGGTTTCACACAAGATTGATTCGCTAGTTTGATGGCAAATCTTGTTGGCTTCAACCCTTGTAAACCCCACTGTAGTGGAGATCAAATTGACACCTGATCCTCCATCTACTGTTGTTGTCTCGTCCTTGTATCTCTTGTGTTTGATTTGCAGGGTGATGTTGTGTTCTTCACTTTCACACGTTGTCCCAATGTGGAGGACGTTACTTGTTTCTTCATAGCCCGTACAACATATGGGCCCAGGCTCTACTGGCTCCTCATCCGTTTTGACCCATTCATCCAAAAGGCTTTTAGCTTGTGACACAATCTGCAATGATTCTCCGAGAGGTAAACTAACACGACTTGCCAATAAGATTGTGAGCCTTTCAGTGCATGGTTCCTCGGGCTCCACCATGTGAAAGGTGGTTCATGATGATGCAACCGATCGTTCTGATCAGTGCGCAATGGTGAGCCCGCTTGCGGTTCCCGTTCACCGTCAGTTGGAGGTTCCGTAGGATGGTCCCTTTCTTGCTCTTTTTCCTCCACTTGTGCTCTGTGTACCAAGTGTCGTATTTTCTAGTAACTGTCTTCTTTCCTGCCTCACATTCGGATATGGCGCTGAAGTTGAGGGTTGATCATCAGTGACCGATGGTGCTGGTGAGGGAGCCACTTCCTTCCTCTTTAGTGCTCGCGTAATAGCTAACACAGGAGCATGGAATTGTTGCCCTTCCGGTGGCATCCCTACTGGAACTGCTAGTTGTTGTATTGCGATGAAGTTTAGTGGTGCACTGGGTCCAGGTCCCAATGGACAATTCTTGAAGCAGTGTCCATAACCGCATTCTCGACAAAAGGATGTATATTGTCCCTTGTAAGGACATTCCGCAATTTTGTGTCCTTCGCCACATCCGTAGCAGCCGTAATTTCTTCCGCCTTGATGTTGAGTTTGAGCTGCATAGGCCACAAAATATTCATTTATGACAGGATCCATAAATGGTTCATCCAGTCCATACCATTGTTGCTGCTTGAGTTGAGGTGGTACTTGCATCTCTGGTTCCGCTGCTGTCAAGTTTATATGAGCCACTTGTTGATTGGTTGGCCCTGGTGGTGCAGGCCATACGTTGTTGCTGATTTGGTGCGTCGTGGTGCCACGTTTGGTGCCCCTTGATGATATGGATAAGAAGTTTGATAAGGACTTCTCTTCTGTTGGACAATCCGGGGGTTAAACGGGCAAAATGTCGTATCGTGCGATGTTGCATTGCACAGATGGCAAAATCTATGTGTCAGTCTCATATTTTGCTTTAGGACTGGGCACTCGTTTGTTGTATGGTTTTGTGTGCATACTGAACACCATACATTCTCACGTCGAGGATACTGTAGCTGGGTTGGTTTTGGTACATGTGGCGTTGTCGCTACAGCTCCTTGTAAGGCTTTCAGTTTCTGATCAAACTACGCCATAAGTTGCTCCATCTGTTGTTTGTGTAATTTTGTCATTTGATCCAACGACAGTTCTATGGATAGCGCAGATGCGTTTGATGATAATGATGTTATCTAGGAAGTAGGAATATGGGTGGATGGATATTCGTCGTCAAATCCCTCATCCTCGTCCCTGATGGCATCTTCCATAGCTTCTTGTAGAGTAGCGTACTGCTCCCGTACCAACGGGATAGTATTAAACCGTTATCTTACAGGAACGCCCTTGTCCCAAAATCCTATTGGCTAGTATCTACATTGATCCTATCCATTCATCTTGGACCCAACTTGATCCAAGGGTCCACAAAAAGTACATTGGAAATCACAAGATTCATGTGAGTCCAAAATTGGACCCAACTCTAAACAATAAACTCTAAGTTTAAAATTGACTTTGGGCCTCAAGTTTTATTTTAATTACAAGGGGCCCAAGTCTATTATTTTATTTACAACTCATCTTGCGTGCTCATTGGGCCATGGGCTTATACGCGTAGGATGCCATGCCCTCGCAACACATTTTATTGGCCAATATTATTTATTTACAATTCGTCGGGAATACCCCCAACATGCATCTAGACTAGTTTAGGGCAATTGGCCAAGCAACATTTTGGCAGCTGTAAATAGCAGTACCAGCCTAGAGAAACTATCTTTGTATTCTCATTTTATGTGGAGAATTCATCTCTTTTGATTCTATGTCCATCTCATGTGTATTTCTCAAGATATCTTGATTGTGTGTTGAATGTCATTTTTGTTGTTGATCTTGATTCCACACGTGTGAAGGACAATAAGTTATGCTCAACACAAAAGTCTAATGCCACGTGGCAAGTGTCCGATCCCACATGATATTAAGAAACTAAAAGTAATATAATGTAAAAAGAGTTGAGAAGTATGTATATCTATATACTTTTAATTCAATATAAAATTAAAAAAACATAAAGTTTTAAATTTTGAATATTTCAAAAAAAAATTGAAATTATAAAAAAATAATGATTAAGTTGAAAATTTTAAATATCAAACTAGAAAAACATAAATTAAAATTTGAAAATTTCAAAAAAAAAATTGAAATTATAAAAAATTAATGAGTTAGTTGAATAGTTTAGTTTTTAGATTTTTAAAAATAGATTTTAAAAAATAGATTTTAAAAAGTTAAATGTTTTAGAGAATAAAAATAAATTTAAAATAGAAACAATTAAAAAATATTAAAAATATTAAAAATGTAAAAATTTTAAAACTAAAGATATTAAAAAGTTATTTTAAAAATAATAATAATAATAATAAATACTTGAAAATTTAAAACTCTAGAAATTAAACAAAAAAATCATAAGTCAAAAGAAAATATCAAAATTTTAAAAATCAAGAAAATTATAAATTAAAAAATAAATAAATTTAATGAATCTTAAGTATACTAATAATTATGAAATTGATGATTGTAATAAAAAAAAATTGTCATATGTTTTAAGATATATTTTATTGAATGTAATTAAATTTCCACAAAGATTATATTTTTTTTTGAAAGACTTCTTGTCAAAATACAAATTTCAACAAACATTTTCTAGCCAACAAATTGTATGAACTTATTATTTATAATTTTTTGATTTTTTTTAAGTTTAATGTGTAGTGTGGTTTTGAACATGCACACTTTTTTTTAATATATTTTTTCATGAATTGCATTATGATCCATGTGGAGAGAATTACTAAACATAATGTTATTTGAGATTGTAAATTAGGTGATTTCACAATTTTTTTTCAATGGAAACTAAAAAATGGGTCTCTTCGTCGTTCCTGTTTCAAAAGATTTCATATTAAGTTAGAGAATGATAAAACGACAATGCTATGTGATTTTGAACAACTTAATCAAATAATTAAAGAACATTAAGATAATATCTACAAATGCACCACATTGATGCATACTATTCACGTCTCATTGGGAGGATACAATTAAATGTTGCAGATGAAAAAAAAAATGTACTATACAAATCAAAAAGCTCATTATCTCATCTTCATTATAGGATGATAAATGGACACAAGCACACAATCAAAGTCAAACGATATCTACTCAAGCTTCTGAAACTTTCTTTTTATTCACTTTATAGAATCCTTTAACTAAAACATCAAATTTTTGCATCCTTACAAACATTTGATGAATTTGTATCAAATTCTTGAAATTTTTTAATTGTTGCACTCATTCAACAGATTATCCAAGTAAGAAACATCAAGATTCTTACAATTATCCATACAAAAATAACCA
The DNA here is from genome assembly GCA_029204225.1 of Diphasiastrum complanatum. Classification (NCBI taxonomy): domain Eukaryota; kingdom Viridiplantae; phylum Streptophyta; class Lycopodiopsida; order Lycopodiales; family Lycopodiaceae; genus Diphasiastrum; species Diphasiastrum complanatum. The sequence continues at coordinate 35,835,748 of CM055094.1, forward strand.
CAAGGGCCAGTTTTTAGGCAGAATCAACAAAATCAAGTTGATTTCTTAATGTAGTAGCAGTTTTTTTTTTAAAGTACATTTTCTACATCGATGCTTGTGTCTATGTTTTAAAGTTTGTGTTAAACATTTTGATGTGCACATTCGTGATTCTCGACCAATGGGTATTAGATTTCATTCTAGAAATCATTTGTAATGTGGGACCATTTATGTGTACTAATTAGTTTACCATGCATTATTGAGACCGTTTGCAGAAATATGCTTATTGTCGACATAGTTTAAAATTCGAGGGATTATCAAACAAAATTTGAATCGACCAAAAGTTGATGCACTATCGAGAGTTAAAAACATATTGAATAGTGGAGTCTTATTCACTACATTTTGGGTCCAATCCCTTAGCCCCACGTTGTTAAGTTGTTAAGCTCAAATTTGAAGTTGAAGTTATTCTTCTTCTCCTCTCTATTTTGCCATAGACGTAGACTGATTAGCAGTAATCTATCGCGATCACAGTCTGTGTAAGAATAAAATGTATAGCAGAATAAGATGCACTAATATCATAGTGCAATCAAAGTAGATAACAGAAGCATCAAGCAGTTGTAATTCATCATATTCAATACATACTACTTTCGATACATGATGTCTAGTTTTATTATTTCTATTATTCTTGCCTATTATGATCTAAGTTTGTAATTTTAAATACTAGCATTCATTTTTTGCACTTAACACGATGACATTTGTTTTGGAACTTTGAACTAAAAAAGAGTAATCTTTTTTTTTTTTAATGGTCCTAGTTTTAGGCCAAAATCATGGTTTTTTTTAAGGATTCTCTAATTTGCAATTTTTAAAAAATGTTAAAAAGTGTCTATTTATAATGAAGTACTGCAAGTTTTTTTGTGCAAATTTCATAAAACCATCATAATTACATACCGCATAACATTTCAAGACAACACATGATTTTTGGAAGTTCAAACGTCATAAAAACACAAAAGGGCTTAAATAATATTATACATAAATTTTGTTCAAAGTACATTTTCTAAGGAATTTTCACTGATGCCTCTCAATTCAAAACTTGACATATTTTGAACACTCGTTTTCAACCGATGAGGTGGAAGACCTGTCTTTTTCATCAAAGTTGACTGGCATATCGTCTTCAAATTCGCGTCCAATATTGAAAAAGAAAAACCTTGTAAGTCAACTTTTCTCTGTTGTTGACGAGTTGATGATGATGGTTGTCTCATTTATCCAAGTCGTTCATTCAGTCTGGCTATGGTTGACTTTTGTAGATGATTGGTCATTGTTAACTCAAAATTAAAAGCCAAAACATCTACATCTTATAAATTCAAATCATCAATCCTCGGTTGGTTCTTTGGCAATCTTGCCCTTTGGATCTACTTGCAACATTTCAAGATCGTACCTTCCCAAAAAGACATTTGTTGAAGTAGTGCACAACCAATGAACATGTAGTACTTTTGTTTGATTGTTGTTTTAATGAAACCAAGTACTTTGGCAATCCAAAATGGATGTCTTTCATTGTTTTCTGAAGCTAGAAGTGCAACAAGAATTTCAATTTGGATTTCATTCAGATTACCACGCCACTTCATTTTTACAGCTTTTACACTTTGCCTACTCTTCCTTGAGCCCAAATAAATTTCATGTTCCTCGCCTTGCACAAGCTCCAAGAAATCATTATCTCGAGGTTGATTTGAAGGTCCAACAATTGTAGTTGAAGTTCCTAATTTACGAGGCCATTGAAATTCTTCAGTTGTTGATGCGTATTCAAGATTGAGCAAACTGATTTTTTGTTCCTTGAAAAAGTCCATCCACCAATGTTGATCAAACTCATCAAAAAATTGATAAGCTACTTGAATACTTGAATCCAAAAAATTTAACGAGGCAAATGGGCCAATTTCATGATGCTCTCTTTGTGCTTTTTGTTCTTCTAGCATGGACTTCAACATTTTGTTCTTTGTGCTATCATTACATTTAATTTTGAACTGATGTTGAAAGCTAATATCATTAATGGTAGCAACACAACGACTTGTTTCATTGGACGCCTTAATATGTTCACAAAAATCATATGTGTGCCTAATTAACGACACATTTGGCTTTGGCACGTATGATTCTTCAACAATGCTCTGAAGCACTAGTAAAGAAAATTCCTTCTTGCAATTTAATCTTTTGGAAAAACAACTAAACATCTGATCAATTTGATCATGACTATGACCCACCAACAAAAATCCTATTTTTATTTTTTGAAAACTTTTTTCTCTATTAACATGGACAAGTAAGCTAGTACAGTTTGATTTATATTTTTCCTAGCGGTGTTGTCTGGTTGCAAATACAGTATTCCTGGAAGATTATCACCAAATTTGCAAATTATCTTTTGTACAATGGTGATGTCAAATTTGGATCATTTCGAACATTGGGATAATTGAACAATACTTTCGACTCCAATGTGCCATTAAACACAAGTGCCCCAACAAGATGAACCTGAATGAAATCTACCTCGTTTAAATTGTTTGGCACTCTAATGAAATGAGGTAACATTGTTTTTTTCTGATCCATGCCATCGATGACAAGGCCCAGATACTTTTGTGGAAATTCCAGACATTTCTTTTGATGTTTCGCTAATTTTTGTCTTTCCATTGTTTGTTGATCTCTGTGCACTTGAAGCGCTTTTACAGCATCTACTATAAAATGTAACAATTAAAATATTCAATAAAATTATGATAATATCATAGCATTAATAATTTGAAAACTAAAAATTAACAAAAAAATAAAATTGTTAAAGTACTGAAAGTTAATTAATTTTTATCTTTCTCATCATTGGTGTTTCCTAGTTGTTTGGCAGATTTTAACAACTCGCATGTCGAACAAACTATCATTTGTGATTTTTTAGAAATCTTCACCAAACCAAAATCTCTCTTCCATATTCTAAGAAAATATGACTAACTTAAATAGGCAGCATTTTTTGTCTTTGCGAACTCCTTGTACATCCGAAATATCTCCAATTCTATAAAATTATCTGGCAGGTGAAAATATAATGAATTTGGCAATTTTACACCATGCACATCCACAAAATGCTTTAGCCAAGCCGTAGCATTCAAAGCATCTGGAGACACAGGATCCCCGCAATGTTGGATCTTTTTTAAGTCATGTGTGCATTCTTTGAAGGCGTGAATTTCCAATTGCATGAACAGCTTTGTAGGCTTTTCGACAAACCTCCGTTGCATTTAAAAAATATGCATACGAGTTTTTGTCGGGTCTCATTGTGGCACACAAATAGTAATTCTTTTCATCTTTACATCCCAAAAAAAAAAATTGGATCTCAACTCCTCGATCTCTTTGTTGTTTAATTTATGTAAGCAACAGGATGAACAACAAATAATGCATCGGACATTTCGAATCTTCTCTCTTGTAAATGATTGTTTTTGACATTTTGTCAAAATAGGTGAAGATTTCAAGTCTCTCTTGTATCTTTCCTTTCTTTTAAAATCAAATTTGTAAATTGACCTCGTGACATCTGTAGTTGCGTGAACAGGTTCAGAAGGTGTGGGCCTGAACATCAAGTTGTTGTTGGTTTGCTGCGGGTTCAGCAGTTTCAGAAAAATAAAGATTCTCAACAAATATAGCTCTTTCGGATTTGACGAGATTCTGGATTTGAGAAGTGGACCTCCTTCGAATATATGTGACAAACTTGCACGTTGAACATGAATTGATTGACGAGGATCTGTAGATTTACTTAAATCCGTGATTGAGTGAATTGAATCCTGTGAATCATCATTGACTAACCCTTCTGATTCGTCAAAATGATCTTGCAATGTTATTTCTCTAACATCTGAATCTGAAGACAAGGAACTCAAATTTGTAACAAGTTGTGTCAAAGGTGTCATTTCCTAAAAAGCAGTCAAATGAGGAATTTTAGATGATGTTGTTGACGGGGAAACAGAAAGGGTATTAGGATGAGAACCTGAAGGAGTGACTTCATAATAGTAACTTTCATTAGGAATATCAGAGGAGGATGACTCATATGTGGCTACATATTGAGTTACATCTACAAGAATAGAAGAAGAAGAACTACTTGCCATTGCAAAAATTTAAAATTTTTGATTCTAGTCCTATGCCAAACATAGACAAAAATAAAAATATAAACGTAAAAATAACACAACCAACAAAAATTTTACATTATGCTATGCTAGTCATAGAAAGAGTTAAACAAACTATGCCAACATCAATAGAACTACAAACGGAAATTCGCAAAGAGCGCATTTAATATAAAACCAACAATTATAATAAAGATGATTTCCAAGTGCAAAAGATCGCTCTTAAATGTTAAAAGATTAGGGTTAGGGTTAGGGTTAGAGTTAGGTCTTCCTTCTAACAGTAGGGTTAGAGTTGGTATACTTGACACGGGTTCGGTTCTAATAGTTGGTCGTCAAACAACTTGTTGGTCGTGAAAAAAAGGTTGGTCGCGAAGTAAAATTGATGCTGCTGTTGTACGGACAAGGACAGTACCATATTGGATCTTAGTGCTTATGATCAAATCTTAATGATTTATGCAATTCTAGCATGTGTAAATTGATGATTTCTATCTTGTACCTAAATCTAGATGTGCATCCAAATTTGGTCAAGATCTTGTTGATCCATTGAGTATGTTTTGGACCTGTTTTTTTTTTTTCAAAAAGAGCACATGCCAAAGCAAGAAAAATAATCCAATGTAAATTTGAAATGACAACATCAAAATATAATCGTATGTTTGGGAAAGTCAACATAGTGTGAGAATGGAATTGACATCTTTTCTCCAAAATAGCAAAGTATTTATAAAGGATTCTAGACTTCTAAGTTTTAGAGTCCACGGGGTTCATTTAGCACATTATAATAAATTAACAAAATTTGATCTCCTAAGACCCGAGTAAAGGGTATCATGTTTCCAATGAAAGACTAGTTTGAAAAATTGTGGCACAATTTATGCTCATATGTCTCAATATGATGGTGGCCCATGGTCAGATCCTAAGAGTCTTTGAAAAACCTAATTTTTTATACATATGAGGGGAAGACATTTAGCTATGTAAGGTATTTCAAGTTATTTGTTAGTGTTGTAAAGTTTAGGTATGATGTGTAGATATTTAGCTATTTAAAGAAGAATTGACCTACTTGATAGCTTTGTTGTGACAACAATAAGGTACTGTGATGATTTGCTATAATATGAGGGGTCACTCCTAGGTGAGTTTAATGATTTAAACAAGTTTTTATTCTTAATTTTCTTAAATGCAATCTTTGATTTTTGTTTTTTTAAACCATTTGAGTTCCATGCTTAGGACAAAACTTGGTGATATATCTATCACCTTGTTAAGTTTGTCACCATGTTGTCTAATTGGAATAACCATGGAAGGCTAGCAAATTTTAACTGGCAATGGTGTGTTTTCCGCACGGTTGGGGGGGGGGGGGGGGGGGGGGAGGGGGGGGGTTTGGGGAGGGGGGGGGGGGGTGCGCTGCTTAACGGCCAAAGTGGGTGGACCTTCCCCAACATGAAAACAAATTTTATTCTTATTTTTTGACCTTTTTTTTGCTATCGTTTTTCTTTTACATGACTTTTTCACTTTGTGGGTGGAAGGTGAACGTAAAAAGGTAAAAAAATTTAAATGCAAATTCTTGCTTGGAAGGTGCATATGAAGAAAAAAAAAAAAAAAGGGAGAGTCACACGGATTCAGTTGAGGGAGCCCACACCATTTCCTCAATAATAAAAAAAGTTTAAAAAAAAAAAAAAAGTGGTTTCAAGAAAGTCTAAAAAGTAGAACAAAGCTTAATAAATATAATGCATTAAAAGCCCGTAATGTTGTGTGCTCTGGTTTTTTTTTGTGTTTTGGAGGCATCTCCACTAGCACAATTTTTATCAGAATATGTATTTGCAAAATCCAGCTGTCTTACTAAGACATTCTGGTGGAATCCACCATGATAGTTGGATTAGTAGCTGATTCTACCAGAATCAGCATCCTCGCACACCCAGCATTACGCAGGGGAAGGCCTCTATCCCTCGGGCCTTCCTTGCTGGTCTGGGCCTGCCCGCGGGCTCTCGCAAGGAAGTCCCTCATGTAAAAGAAAAACAAGGGGAGTCTCATGGATTCTCGTGAGGGAGGCAGCACCATTTCCCTTTGTAAAAACGAAAAAGTTTAAAAACTAACAAAGCTTTAAAAGTATAGGAGTCAGGACATTGGAAGGAAACCCAACGGGGCTCTACATTATATGCTCTCCCTGACAATGCTCTCAATTTTATGGACATGTCATCTAAGGAGTCAGATCTGAAATGACAAATGTTGAGGTTTCTTTGACTGTGTTTCAGTCATCAGGTGAAGGCATTAATTGAGAGTGCTGGTGATTGTACGCATGTCTGCAGCTATAATTCACGAAAGCTTGCTGGGGACTGCATGCAGGCATTAGGTACTGAGTACAGACCCAGGAAGCAATGGAT